>OY856412.1:1420550893-1421288393 GCA_963693085.1 Alisma plantago-aquatica
ATTTTTCCCTCCTATAGGAGTATGATATCCTCACCACTTGATAAGCGAGATTGAGAAATGCATGGCCATGTTGATGTGAGTCAATATGTGATCTTGAGCTTACAATATCTCAGATAGTCTGTTGTAGTTCAAGGAACATGGATTGAATGTTGAAGAGGATGATGATTCCAAGCTTCAAGTTCAATCTATATATCAGAGACAAAAGAACTATACATTCATTGTAACACCAATCAAGGATGATAGGTTAAGTTGTTCTCCAACTTCTCCAAATACTTGGGTAGCAATGATGTCTTGCTAGATACCAATCATTGTTTTTGAAATCATAATACAATTATGAATATCACTGCCAACGTAATGTGGAGCCTACAGGGTCACACACATAGGATTTGATTGGAATAAGAGTATAAATGTGGACGCAATTGGAAATATTCTGAATCAAATTGAATACTGAAACATTTAGGTAATCTACTATAATATTGGAATATAATCTGAGTTAATTAGTTAAAGTCTTTTAGCTAATTAATCAGATTTTATTGTCAAGTCGAATGGCTAATCCAGAGTGATTAACATATCAATAATGGAAATTATTTAATCTGAGTATGATTAATTATTGGATTCCAGAATATTCTTTTAATAGTCCATGAGCTTCTTGTTTTAACGAACCTGCAACCTTTTTGTTTCCTTAAGGGTTTTGGGAAATCTTGCTTTCTTTCTCTACTATTAATATGGGCATGATGGATGACTTTTAGTTAAGGCTAATATGCTCACACTGAGGTTATACTCTTGTACATAAACCCTAGTCGTCATCGTCCCCAAGTGAGAGAGAAGGAGAGCAACTTATGCTGGCATGTCATCAAGTAGAAGGATACTCCTTCCGGCTGGCTTACGAAGCGTGACATGAAGTTCCATTCCATCAGTGTGGATGAAGTAGAGATGCAAACGATGTTATTCCTGAATTTAAAGGATGCCTGAGGACCGTCTGTGCACTCTAGGAGAGATGCACATCACCGATGGAGCTTCCACTTATGTGGAATTGCGTGCACCAACTAAAAATCCTAGAGATGGTAAGTCTTTAGGTTTAGCCTTGCTTATACTAGATAGAGAACTCCCCCCACGTATGTTAAGATACGAGGAAGTCTTATCGTAGTATAGTTAAGGGTCGAATCCTCGAGACAACAGTCTTGTTGTTGCCAACAAGATGGAAAATGTAATAGTTTCACTTAATCTCTCTAGTAGTTGGTATTTAGATCAAAAGGTTGATTTGGTTGTTTTTAAGCTAAGTGTTAGTAAAGTAAAGAAAGCAAGTAAATTTAAGGAGTTAAACTATGATAAAAGTCCCTAGGGTGCGATCGGTTTTTCACCGCCACTACACATGGATCAACACATGCAAAGCGAAACATAACCTGCAAAAAGAGTCTAGTCAGTTAGTATCTTTGTAGACTTAGCTTCCTTTCGGAGAACTAACTACGAGAAGTATGGGAATGTTGCAACGCCAGACATTCCCGAATAAATGGTCACTTACTTTGCATCATTCCCTTCGTGAAGTGTGTTCCTCGACTTACCAAGGTTGCGCTTTCATACGTCAACTGATTCCATTTTATAGTATGAAAGTGAAACAAATGATAGTGAGTTTACTCCACTTCTTGAAATACACTTCTAGATACCGAAACAGATGCATGGTGGATACATGCACCAGGAACTAACATACAAACGAGTTTCAAATCTAATAGTACAAACGTAGACAATTCATACTAAAAGATAAAGGATAACACAAGTTGGAGATCAAGCAACATGCATTCATTAAACGTTTGACGTCGAACTGAAAAGATAAGAACTCTATATTACAAATTTTGGATTACATTTACATGATATGAAAACATGGGTAGCGGGGTTACTCCCCGCACCCTAGTGAGAGAGTCTACTCGCTCATAACTAGGACAAAGAAGGAGGCAAGATGAGAGAGAGTGTGTCATCCCCACAAAGGAGAGAGGAAAGGCAACCCCTTGGAGAGAGAGAAACGATCCACCAGCTTCACAGGTTGCTTGATGACGAGATCTCCCTCTTCCCACCTTCTTTGGCGGAGAGAGAGGAAGTTTTCAGACATCCAAAGGCTGCCTCAATCACTCCAGAGTAAATCCGACTTCCATCCTCCGCCCAGGGGATGCCGGTCTGAGACCCACACTCCATCTTGAAGCTCCACGTAAGTCCCGGCAACGGTGCCAATTTTTAATGGAGCTTCCACTTACATGGAATTGCGTGCACCAACTAAAAATCCTAGAGATGGTAAGTCTTTAGGTTTAGCCTTGCTTATACTAGATAGAGAACTCCACCCACGTATGCTAAGATACGTGGAAGTCTTATCGTAGTATAGTTAAGGGTTGAATCCTTGAGACAATGGTCTTGTTGTTGCCAACAAGATGGAAAATGTAATAATTTCACTTAATCTCTCTAGTAGTTGGTATTTAGATCAAAAGGTTGATTTGGTTGTTTTTAAGCTAAGTGCAAGTAAAGTAAAGAAAGCAAGTAAATTTAAGGAGTTAAACTATGATAAAAGTCACTAGGGTGTGATCGGTTTTTCACCGCCACTACACATGGATCAACACATGCAAAGCGAAACATAACCTGCAAAAAGAGTCTAGTCAGTTAGTATCTTTGTAGACTTAGCTTCCTTTTGGAGAACTAACTACGAGAAGTGCGGGAATGTTGCAACGCCAGCCATTCCCGAACAAATGGTCACTTACTTTGCATCATTCCCTTCGCGAAGTGTGTTCCTCGACTTACCAAGGTTGCGCTTTCATACATCAACTGATTCCATTTCATAGTATGAAAGTGCAACAAATGATAGTGAGTTTACTCCACTTCTTGAAATACACTTCTAGATACCGAAACAGATGCATGGTTGATACATGCACCAGGAACCAACATACAAATGAGTTTCAAATCTAATAGTACAAACGTAGACAATTCATACTAAAAGATAAAGGATAACACAAGTTGGAGAGCAAGCAACATGCATTCATTAAACGTTTGATGTCGAACTGAAAAGATAAGAACTCTATATTACAAATTTTGGATTACATTTACATGATATGAAAACATGGGTAGCGGGGCTACTCCCCGCACCCTAGTGAGAGAGTCTACTCGCTCATAACTAGGACAAAGAAGAAGGCAAGAAGAGAGAGAGAGAGCGTCATCCCTACAAAGGAGAGAGGAAAGTCAACCCCTTGGAGAGAGAGAAACGATCCACCAGCTTCACAGGTTGCTTGATGATGAGATCTCCCTCTTCCCACCTTCTTTGGCGGAGAGAGAGGAAGAAGCTTCAAGATGGAGTGTGGGTCTCAGACCGACAGCCCCTGGGCGGAGGATGGAAGTCAGATTTGCTCTGGAGTGATTGAGGCAGCCTTTGGACGTCTGAAAACTTCCCCCCCTATAATGGACCCTTGGGGTCTTATTTATAGGCCTTAAGTGAAGTCCAAACGGTTTGGAGACCATTTAGACCTCAAGACCGTTTGGACCTCAAGACCTTTTGGACCTCAAGACCGTTTGGACCTCAAGACCGTTTGGATCTTGAGACCGTTTGGCTTCATGCGGTCTTGAGACCGTTTGAACTCCATGCGGTCTCAGGACCGGTTGGCTTCATGCGGTCTTGGGACCATTTGAACTCCATGCGGTCTCGAGACCGGTTGTCTTCATGCGGTCTCGAGACCGTGTGAGTCCATGCGGTCTTGAGACCGTGTGTCTCCATGCGGTCTCGAGACCGGTTGGCTTCATGCGGTCTCGAGACCGTGTGACTCCATGCGGTCTTGAGACCGTGTGTCTCCATGCGGTCTCGGGACCGGTTGGCTTCATGCGGTCTTGAGATCGTGTGACTCCATGCGGTCTCAGGACCGGTTGGCTTCATGCGGTCTTGAGACCGTGTGACTCCATGCGGTCTCGGGACCAGTTGGCTTCATGCGGTCTTGAGACCGTTTGAACTCCATGCGGTCTTGAGACCGTTTGAACTCCATGCGGTCTCGAGACCGGTTGGCTTCATGCGGTCTTGAGACCGTTTGAACTCCATGCGGTCTCGAGACATGTTGGCTTCATGCGGTCTCGGGACCGGTTGGCTTCATGCGGTCTCGGGACCGGTTGGCTTCATGCGGTCTCGGGACCGGTTGGCTTCATGCGGTCTTGGGACCGTTTGAACTCTATGCGGTCTCGAGATTGAGTTATTCTTTTATGATTTTTTTGTGCTTTTTCTGCATATATAGAAAGGAAAAGTTAGTCTGATAGTATATTTACAAAAAAGGGTAAATTTAGGATTATGTATAGTTTTAACTTAGAAAGAGTATGGAAAACTAAAGAAAAGGACTAAGATAATCGTCCAAAATGGGAGGTTATCACCCCCCTAACTTAGAGTCTAGCTTGTCCTCAAGTTGGATAGAGCTGAGACATGTAATGGCGAGGCGATTTTATTTAGTTAGGATTTCCATACTCTTGTTTCAATTCTTAACCTGAGTTCCCCTAAGGTCATATCAAGTCTTATTGCTTTCCTTGACTCTTTCAGATTTCGAGAGTTGCTCGGGTCTCGGGTTCTTTCCGTATCTCGTAGTTCGCATTGGGACCACCTTTATTTTGTGCATGTTGTTGACTCTAATCAGCTTTATACCTCTCTGAAAGACCTACTGGAGCTAAAGAAGGTATGAGGGTTGGCTAAAGGCTTGAAGTGTAGCTCCCCCTTCAAGGGGGGGAGGGGCAGTCTATGCTTTTTAGGATCTCACTACCGGGTATGACAAATCTGCCTTTATTAGGGCAGCTGAATGTACCGGCCGGGTGAGTCCTTTATGAGCCTTTCATATATTTAGATACCTTAGGGTTCCATTATCAGGCACAACACATCTGCCTTTGTGAGGGTAGCGGAATTTGTCGGCCGGATGAAACCTTCATCGGTTCTTTATATAGATCCTTATTCACGGCACAACTCTCATAATTTTATTCGTCTCTCTGTGTTCTTTTTGATAACTCGCAGGCTTGGGTTTTGGGGTTTTGTTTGGGAATTTATTTTGGGCGGCCAAGCCTCTTTTATTTTGAAGAGAGGAAAGTTGTTCTTAGGGTTTTTCAACATGCACTTATTTGGTTTGTGGTCCACTTGCAGAACTTCTTGATTTGGAAGTTGTCTGATTCCCCTCTCAACCTTGAGAGCATGGCTTATTTCTGCCTTGATTTTGACCTGTGGAGAGTTAGATAAAGAATTGAAGCAAAAGCATGAAAATCAAGAGTGGAGCGACATTATTAAATCGCCATTAAATGTCTAAGTGCTATTTACTTTTGGGGACTAACATGATTCTAGAGTTAAATGAGGGTGATTCTACTCGAAAAGGGTTAATTAAAAAGAAAGTTAAAAAGGGAAAATGTATAAACAGAGAAAGGAAAAGAAGGAAGAGGGATGTAAAAATGATACCTCGCCCTTGTCTAATGTACCCCCCCCCCTAACTTATCACTCACTCTATCCTCAGCGTGTCAAAGTGATGGGTTGAGGAGTAATTAGGATAAGGGTTGCAGGCTAAGGTAAATCTGCATTTGCCTCCGGGGAATGAAGTAGGTTGGATGTGAACTGTCCTCGTAGAGCGTGGTAATCCACGTCAGTCATCTCATCTACTGGTCTTTGGAGAACG
Source organism: Alisma plantago-aquatica (assembly GCA_963693085.1). NCBI lineage: Eukaryota > Viridiplantae > Streptophyta > Magnoliopsida > Alismatales > Alismataceae > Alisma > Alisma plantago-aquatica. Next base: position 1,420,556,548 of record OY856412.1, read on the forward strand.
ATGATGGTGTACATCCATTAGAGGATGTGGAAGTCGTAGTCGTTCGATTGTCGGATTTGCTGGGGGCATTTGTGGTAGAAGGAAGGGCGGTGGAAATGCTCTTTATCGTAGGCCCTTATATGCTGACTCGGAAAATCTATTAACTTGTCGGTGCTCTCCTTTGCCACTACTTCTGTTGGCGTCTTCGGTGTCACGACATAGTTTCTCTGTCGTGTGTTGTACTGGCTATCGGAACTATTATATATTGTGGTTGTTCCTTCTGGGAGATTTGTTGCCAGGAGCATCCAGTGCTCATGATAGAGGAAAGGTAACATGATGAACGTCGGCGTTGTGTGCTGTAGATAGGATAGCAGCGCGTCAGTTGTGTCGAAGTTCTTGAGCTTTAGAAGATCATCTTTCATATATGGGGACGCCATGTATGTTGTTGGGTTGTTTTGGCCAAGTAGAAACTGATAGGCGGCCATTAAACTTACAGAGAGCGATCCTTTGATTTGTAAAGTCTCTCGCAGTGTGTCTGCCATTACAAGAATGTCTCGAGACATGAATACGAGCCCATCTTTGTCGGCTGGGTGTCGCGCCATAATGAGACGCAACTCGAGATCGGAGAGACCTTTGCAAGCATCGTGATCAAAATCAGGAAAGGTTGGTTCGATGTCAGATAGAGGATCGATATTTCTTGTAGTTTGCTCAGTATCGGCGACTGACATGTTGGTTTTTTCTGACTCCTTTAGAGTTTGTCGGAAGGGTCACCGCTGCGGTCGCTGGATAGCTGAGAAGAGGTAGCGAGGAACGTCATCTGGTGCCATAGTTGGGTCCTTGAAGAACCACCTATCACAGATGAGCTCCATGGCATAATGTCCGCGTAAGGAATGAAAATCTTCAGCAACTAGATCGCTAAATGGGATTTCCTGGTTCAGTGCTTGGATGTGACGTATGGTGCACAAAGCGCAATCCCCAGATCCCTCGGTGGCTTGGACTTGAGGGTTTATGATATTGAACCAAGGTTGGCTCCAATCTTGGCGAAGAGATGGGCGGGCAGCCCAAATTAATTTAAGCAGCCGGAAGGGTATACACCTTGCTTCTCCTACTGCTTCACCGACGAAGTTTATTGTGTCGGCTGGTAGCTCGGTGTCACAGAAATTATACACCTTGGCATCCCGAGCCTCGGTATTCACGATCATAAAAATCCAGTGGTCCGAAACTTGGAAAGGCACGGTCAGATAACGTGCCCGACGTGCTAAACCAGCACACAGCCGCTCGATCGACTTTGCTCTTATGTCTTTGTATAAAAGGCCAATAGACAAAGCGGGTGAGGCGTTGAATACCGGCTATTGCCGCTTAGAACTTCTGTACATTTCTATACTATTGGCGAGGAGGACACGGAAGATTGCGATAGGCATCGTGGACCGAGGTCGGAGGATGCTGCAGAAGTCTTCACGTGTCAACTTATGCCTAGTTTTTGTATTATGATAAATTATGTCTTCCCCCGCCTTTGCATCGTCCACTATAGTGTTCAGTATAAAAATGTCATTAGCATCTAAAGTGGAGATGGCCGCCATATCCAGGTCATGCATTTTGTGCGGCAGAGGTGGTGGCGGGGGAAGTTCTTGTGGAGGGGGAGAAGCATGTTGTTCTAAGGCCTGTTCATGGCCTGGTAGATCATCGTCTGAGTCGGAGGCAGAATCGAGGTCTTCATCGGTGTCTAAACTTACTCGATCTGCCTCACCCTCGTCATAGGGAGAAGGTGTGGAGAGAGGTGGGGCAGGTGTTTTTGGTGGGCTGGCGCTGGATCCTAGTATACACTGGTGGAACTCAGCGTAAGCCGCGTATTTATCAGCTTCCCCGATGGACCCCAGCACGGAATAATCAAAGAATTGGTCCACGTATGACATGTTGACATTATCGTTGTGTGGGGACTTGGGGTGATTGTCACTGTCATGGTGACCGTTGTCAGAACCTCTGTGAGAAGGTTCTGCTGCATTTCCAGGGTCCTCTCCATCATCATGTTTATCACCAGAGGAGGTGTTATCTTTATTTGAATCAGCAGATGAGTCAGAGTCGTCTTCTTCGTCATCATCGCCATCCTTGTCGTCCGCTGTCTTGTCTGCTTGCTTTTTACTCACAGACGTTTTGCACCGCCGATGGGTGGCTTGTAACTCATCGAAAGCCACTTGCAGATGCTCGTGTGTTTCGAGCAGTGCATCATTGATTCTTTGAGGTCGGTATATCTGCCCTCGGCGGAGAGGAGACGTGTTGTAAGATTTGTAACTTGAGCACGTAACTGCTGGATTTCATCATTATTGGACTCCTCTTGGTGATGTTGTAGCTGTGTGAGTGTGTTGTTGATGGTGTAGAAGCGCGTTCTTAGAATTGCTTGTTGTTGCTGGAGCTCGCGGAGAGTCTCTGGCAGAGGTTGAGTCTGCATGGAGATCTCATCGACTTGCTTCGCCGTTGCTTCTTGCTGACGCTTCGCTCCAAGGACCAGGTCCGGCAAGGTGTTGTAGTGCCTGTTGATGTGCTCAACTTGCTTAGCCACCTCGTCTTATCGTTGCTAGAGGCCTTGGAGGATGGTGGGAAAGGCGCGGTGTTGTTCGTCGATCGTGGCCACCTGTTGTGATAAACCCTGCACACAAGAAAAAATAGAATGTAAGATATTAGAGGGATCGGTGAGGAGGTTTCGGACAGCGTCAAATTGACAACTGAATTCCTCACCGATATGTACAAAAGGGACCCCAGGAGCGGAAGGGTGGGATGGCCGGGGTCTGCGTGGGATGGTACTAGTGTCTTATGGAGGAGACACTGGTGATGCCCCGAGCTGCGTAGTGACTGTGGATGTAGTCACTAGCGGTGTCGGGGTGGTTGTGGAAGTGAAAAGTGGTGAAAGTGGTGGTAGCGATAGTGATGGGGTGGAAACTGCGGAGGTGAAAGGGAAAGTGGTGAAGTCGGGCATAGGGATGGAGAAGGGAAAGGCCGAAGGGAAAAGGGGTGATGAAGAGGATGTGAATGGTTGCGTGGATGTGATGGGGAAGAAAGGAATGGTAGATGTTGGAATGGTGGAAGGTGGAGTGGTGGCAGCGGTTAGCTGCTCGTGTAGACTCTGAATGAAAGAGTCAATTGAGGAGGAGGTTAAGATTTCTTCATGGAGCTTCTCGGCCTCAGGATTTGACTTAGATGTTGGTGTCCCCGACAGCTGTTGGGCCTGCGACTGCCTTCTAGAAGGTCGTTTGACGGGTATTTTTGTTGGTCGAGCTGGCGGGGCTATGATGCTCAGCTCCGTTTGTCCCGATGTAGCTTTCTTTTCGGTTGTTTTAACCGAAGCTAGTAGTTGTGAAAGCTCCTCATCTGAGAAGAGGAGCTGTTTGGTATCATACTTTGCTAGCTCCAGAAGCAGGATGAGTGTTCTGGATGACTTAACCATAGGGCAGAAGACATAGTGTAGTTTCCCATCCTTTTCCTTGATGATGAAGGAGTTCTTCAGAGTTTGTTCATTGGTAAGGATGTCGCCCTTTAGTTGCGTGCAGCGGAGTAGGGGTTTGTCCATCTTGAGGTATTTGATAATAGATGTGACATGCCCCCCCATGCAGATTTCTTTCCCCAGGCTGGAGGTTGATAGTTTCTGGATCAGTTGTCGTCCGATATTGACCGGCCTTTCGTTAAGAATAGACCAGAGAACGAAAAGATCTGAAATTATAACGTTTCCCCCCTCTGTCCTGGGGAAGAGTGTGCTAGTGAGAATTTTGTGCAGGGTGCGCAAAAAGCCAGAGTGTATATTGGACGCTTTGCACGTCTTCACGTCATAGGTGGGGATCCCGGTTAGAGATTTCCAGAATTTGTGTCTGTTGAACTCTGAATGTTCAGTCCCCACCTCCATGGCTTTCCGCAGCTGGTCCTGGTTGTCAATGAAGATTGTGTTCAACATATTTTCCGTTATGACAACCTTGCTGCCAAAGATTTGGGTGATGAGCCTTCTGTCACCCCCGTCCCGTGACCTATCCATGATGTCGACGGGCTCTTTGGTCAGAAAAGTAAAGAATTCTGTAGTGGGTTCGGAGTAGGATACTTCAGGTACTAGACACAACCTGGCGAGGTTGGCTTTGTCTAGCATGTCAAAGGTGCGGTCGTATATCCCCATCCTACGCAGTATGCTGGAGCACACATACTTGGTGGGTTTTAGTGTTTTGTCAGCGGGGAGGTTGGTTTGGATGAAAAGGTTTTCTGGTGGTGGTGTAGTGGTGGTGATGGGAATGAAAGTGGGGTGGTAACAGGGATGGTGGTGGTAGTAGCAGGAATGGTGGTGGTAGTGGTGGTCGTAGCAGGAATGGTGGTGGTAGGTTTTGTAAACGGTTGATCCATGGTAGAGGCAGGCCAAACTTGATTCCTTGCCTATTTCTTGGAGGGCTGCCCAGATGCAGTCTCCAAGACCTTGTGTTTCCCCTTTTATTCTTTAGCAGGGGATTCCTCCTCGGAGTTAGGATTGTACTCCGAGCCTTCATCATCGGAAGAAGAGATCTCAACTTCTTCTTCAGGTGTCTCAGCTAGGCACTTCTCGAGGCGATCAAGCTCGCACAGGACGTCCATTATTTTGATATTTGGAGGTGCCTTCCCGGTCCTGTTGAAGTCAACTCTTATCTTCTGGAGCCGAGCTTGTTTTTCCAGCAGTTCCTCTCTTTTCCAGATTTCAGGGTCTTTGAACCCGATGACATTCTTTGCTGGTGATGCCATAGCTGTAGAATGAGAAAACAAATAACATGTTTAGAAAGATTTGATTTTATTAATATTTATGTATTTTTGTATTTTTATGGAAATTAGATGAATGCACAAGGTCAAACGGTTTCAAGACCGTTTGGTTCCAAAAGGTGTCAAGACCGTTTGGTTCCAAACGGTTTCAAGACCGTTTGGGAGAACGAAGCGTCGCGTGGCCATCGGCGAAGGCGAAGATAAAGGTAAAATGGCGTAGCGACGACAGATGCGTTGGCGACGACGGCGAAAGCGGCGGTGATCATCGGCGATAAGGGCGATGGTGAAAACGATGAGAAAAATGACGGTGAATCCGGTGGTGAAAAAGACAGTGATGAAAATGGCGGTGGCTCTGGTGATGGAGACGGCGGGGAAGACGGCGACGGTGGGCAGGGCCGTTGGTGAAAACGACGAAGACAATGGTGGTGCCGGCGATGGTTGACAGAGCCGATGGTGGCGTCGGCGGAGATGATGGCAGAAGAGAAGAAGGTCGGACTACCTTTCAGTATGTGGTAACGGCGGCGGTGAGGAAGCAAAGGATGGTGGACGGAGGTGCAGAAGTATGGGAACCACGTCGCCGGAGGAGAATCGCGGGGGAACAGGGGAAAGCAAGAGTAATGGAACAGAAACACAAGAAAGTTTGAGAGTTCGGAGAGAGAAAGACGAAGGGGTAGGGTTTATATTTATAGGAAACGGGGGGTTGACCGGACAAAAACCCTAAGCCAAACGGTTTAGCGACCGTTTGGACACCAAACGGTTTCGAGACCATTTGGCTCCAAATGATTTCGAGACCGTTTGGTCCCAAACGGTTTTAGGACCGTTTGGTTCCAAACGGTTTGAAGACCGTTTGGCTCCAAACGGTTTCAGGACCTTTTGGCTCCAAACGGTTTCGAGACCGTTTGGTCCCAAACGGTTTCAGGACCGTTTGGCTCCAAACGGTTTCAGGACTGTTTGGTTCCGAACGGTTTGAAGACCGTTTGGCTCCAAACGGTTTCAGAACCATTTGATTCCAAACGGTTCCAGGACCGTTTGAATGGGTTAAGGTCGAACAAATTTTTAAATGTTTATCTTTGTTTTAGTTATATGAATTTTTTTTGTATTTCCATAAGATGAACCTAAGGTAAAATAAAAGAATGGGAAATAAAGAAAGAAACTGAAATCTTGGGTTGCCTCCCAAGTAGCGCCTGGGTTTTTGCATCGCTGGCTCGACGAAGCTGAGGTCGTTATGCTGACAGCGTGGCGTCTTTAATTTCTACGGTTTGTCTTGGTATTTCGTCTTCTGGAGTGTTGTATCTTTTTAAATGGTGATCGTTGACCATCCTTTCTCCTCCGTTGTTGTCTATAATAATGGCAGCTCCAGTTGGGTAAATATGTTTTATAGTGAAGGGCCCGGACCATTTTGTTCTAAGTTTTTCGGGAAATAACTTGAGCTTGGAGTTGAAAAGGAGTACTTTGTCGCCAACGGTGATATCTTTTCTCTTGAGATGACCATCATGCCACATTTTTGTCTGCTCTTTATAAATTCGGGCACTCTGATAGGCGGTCATACGGAGCTCTTCTAGCTCCTGTAGTTGAAGTTGTCTATTTTCTCCCGAACTTTTAAGATCAAAGTTTAGTTGTTTGATGGCCCACCAGGCTTTGTGTTCCAGCTCTACTGGAAGATGACAAGACTTCCCGTACACCAAACGGAATGGGGTTGTCCTGATTGGTGTTTTATATGCAGTTCAGTATGCCCAAAGGGCATCGGGAAGTTTGGCGGACCAATCAGAGCGGTTTCTGTTCACCGTTTTTTCAAGAATCGCCTTTAATTGTCTATTTGATATCTCCACCTGACCACTAGTTTGTGGGTGGTAGGACGTGGTGAATTTGTGATTGACTCTGTATCTTTTTAGTAAGGCTTCAAAACTTCGTTCCAAGAAATGGGTCCCGCCATCTGATATGACAGTTCTTGGAACTCCAAATCTTGAGAAAATAATATCTTTGAACAATTTAATAATAGGCTTGGAATCGCTGGACACAGTGGGTACAGTTTCGACCCATTTTGAGACGTAGTCCACTGTGACCAAGATGTACGAGAAGACATAGGATGAAGGGAAAGGGCCCATGTAGTCTACCCCCCACACATCGAAAAGCTTAATTTCCTGCCACATAGTGAGGGGCATTTCATCTCTTTTTGATATGTTGCCAGAAAATTGGCATTTGTTACAAGCTTTCACAAAATCATAAGAATCCTTTGATATGGTGGGCCAGAAGAAACCGGATTGTAAAACTTTTATAGCTATTTTCTTAGCAGTCATGTGTCCCCCCGTGGGTCCTAAATGGCAATGCTCTAGGACCGGGGTTATTTCTTCTTCCGGCAAGCAACGACAGAAAAGTCTGTCAGCACAAAGGTGAAACAGGTAGGGTTCATCCCAATAATAATGTTTTATGTCATGAAGGAACTTCCTTTTGTCCTGGTGGGAAGAAGATGGGTGGATAATTCCTGTAGCTAGATAATTAACGATATCAGCATACCAAGGGAAGCTATGAGTGGCTTTCATAAGCTGATAATCAGGAAGAGAATCCCGTATAGGGATTTTATCTTTTTCTTCAACCTCGATCCGGCTGAGGTGATCAGCCACAACATTCTCCACGCCACTTTTATCTTTGATCTCCAAGTCGAATTCCTGAAGCATTAGCACCCAGCGGATAAGCCTGGGTTTGGCATCCTGTTTCTGAATTAGGATTTGGTTGTTTTTAAGCTAAGTGCAACTAAAGTAAAGAAAGCAAGTAAATTTAAGGATTTAAACTATGATAAAAGTCACTAGGGTGTGATCGGTTTTTCACCGCCACTACACATGGATCAACACATGCAAAGCGAAACATAACCTGCAAAAAGAGTCTAGTCAGTTAGTATCTTTGTAGACTTAGCTTCCTTTCGGAGAACTAACTACGAGAAGTGCGCGAATGTTGCAACGCCAGCCATTCCCAAACAAATGGTCACTTACTTTGCATCATTCCCTTTGCGAAGTGTGTTCCTCGACTTACCAAGGTTGCGCTTTCATACGTCAATTGATTCCATTTCATAGTATGAAAGTGCAACAAATGATAGTGAGTTTACTCCACTTCTTGAAATACACTTCTAGATACCGAAATAGATGCATGGTGGATACATGCACCAGGAACCAACATACAAACGAGTTTCAAATCTAATAGTACAAATGTAGACAATTCATACTAAAAGATAAAGGATAACACAAGTTGGAGATCAAGCAACATGCATTCATTAAACGTTTGATGTCGAACTGAAAAGATACGAACTCTATATTACAAATTTTGGATTACATTTACATGATATGAAAACATGGGTAGCGGGGCTACTCCCCGCACCCTAGTGAGAGAGTCTACTCGCTCATAACTAGGACAAAGAAGGAGGCAAGAAGTGAGAGAGAGAGCGTCATCCCCACAAAGGAGAGAGGAAAGTCAACCCCTTGGAGAGAGTTAAACGATCCACCAGCTTCATAGGTTGTTTGATGATGAGATCTCCCTCTTCCCACCTTCTTTGGCAGAGAGAGAGGAAGCAGCTTCAAGATGGAGTCTGGGTCTCAGACCGGCAGCCCCTGGGCAGAGGATGGAAGTCGGATTTGCTCTGGAGTGATTTAGGTAGCCATTGGACGTCTAAAAACTTCCCCCTTGTGATGGACCCTTGGGGTCTTATTTATAGGCCTTAAATGAAGTCCAAACGGTTTGGAGACCGTTTGGACCTCAAGACCGTATGGACCTCAAGACCTTTTGGAACTCAAGACCGTTTGGACCTCAAGACCGTTTGGATCTTGAGACCGTTTGGCTTCATGCGGTCTTGAGACCGTTTGAACTCCATGTGGTCTCAAGACTGGTTGGCTTCATGCGGTCTTGAGACCTGTTGGCTTCATGCGGTCTCGGGACCAGTTGGCTTCATGCGGTCTTGGGACCGTTTGAACTCCATGCGGTCTCGAGACCGGTTGGCTTCATGCGGTCTTGAGACCGTGTGACTCCATGCGGTCTTGAGACCGTGTGACTCCATGCGGTCTCAGGACCGGTTGGCTTCATGCGGTCTTGAGACCGTGTGACTCAATGCGGTCTCGGGACCAGTTGGCTTAATGCGGTCTTGAGACCGTGTGACTCCATGCGGTCTCGGGACCGGTTGGCTTCATGTGGTCTTGAGACCGTTTGAACTCCATGTTGTCTCGAGACCAGTTGGCTTCATGCAGTCTTGAGACCGTTTGAACTCCATGCGGTCTTGAGACAGGTTAGCTTCATGCGGTCTCGGGACCGGTTGGCTGCATGCGGTCTTGGGACCGTTTGAACTCCATGTGGTCTCGAGATTGAGTTATTCTTTTATGATTTTTTTGTGCTTTTTCTGCATATATAGAAAGGAAAAGTTAGTCTGATAGTATATTTACAAAAAAGGGTAAATTTAGGATTATGTATAGTTTTAACTTAGAAAGAGTATGGAAAACTAAAGAAAAGGACTAAGATAATCGTCCAAAATGGGAGGTTATCACCCCCCTAACTTAGAGTCTAGCTTGTCCTCAAGTTGGATAGAGCTGAGACATGTAATGGCGAGGCGATTTTATTTAGTTAGGATTTCCATACTCTTGTTTCAATTCTTAACCTGAGTTCCCCTAAGGTCATATCAAGTCTTATTACTTTCCTTGACTCTTTCAGATTTCGAGAGTTGCTCGGGTCTCGGGTTCTTTCCGTATCTCGTAGTTCGCATTGGGACCACCTTTATTTTGTGCATGTTGTTGACTCTAATCAGCTTTATACCTCTCTGAAAGACCTACTGGAAGCTAGAGAGGGTATGAGGGTTGGCTAAAGGCTTGAAGTGTAGCTCCCCCTTCAAGCGGGGGAGGGGCTGTCTATGTTTTTTAGGATCTCACTACCGGGCATGACACATCTGCCTTTATGAGGGCAGCTGAATGTACCGGCCGGGTGAGTCCTTTATGAGTCTTTCATATATTTAGATACCTTAGGGTTCCATTACCGGGCACGGAACATCTGCCTTTGTGAGGGCAGCGGAATGTGCCGGCCGGATGAAACCTTCATCGGTTCTTTATATAGATCCTTATTCATGGCACAACTCTCATAATTTTATTTTTCTCTCTGGCTTCTTTTTGATAACTTGCAGGCTTGGGTTTTGGGGGTTTTGTTTGGGAATTTATTTTGGGTGGCCAAGCCTCTTTTATTTTGAAGAGAGGAAAGCTGTTCTTAGGGTTTTTCAACATGTACTTATTTGGTTTGTGGTCCACTTGCAGAACTTCTTGATTTGGAAGTTGCCTGATTCCCCTCTCATCCTTGAGAGCTTGGCTTATTTCTGCCTTGATTTTGACCTGTGGAGAGTCAGATAAAGAATTGAAGCAAAAGCATGAAAATCAAGAGTGGAGTGACATTATTAAATCGCCATTAAATGTCTAAGTGCTATTTACTTTTGGGGACTAACATGATTCTAGAGTTAAATGAGGGTGATTCTACTCAAAAAGGGTTAATCAAAAAGATAGTTAAAAAGGGGAAATGTATAAACAGAGAAAGGAAAAGAAGGAAGAGGGATGTAAAAATGATACCTCGCCCTTGTCTAATGTACCCCCCTAACTTATCACTCACTCTGTCCTCAGCGTGTCAAAGTGATGGGTTGAGGAGTAATTAGGACAAGGGTTGCAGGCTAAGGTAAATCTGCATTTGCCCCCAGGGAATGAAGTAGGTTGGATGCGAACTATCCTCGTAGAGCGTGGTAATCCACGTCAGTCATTTCGTCTACTGGTCTTTGGAGAATGATGATGGTGTACATCCATTAGAGGATGTGGAAGCCGCAGTCGTTCGATTGTCGGATTTTCTGGGGGCATTTGTGGTAGAAGGAAGGGCGGTGGAAATGCTCTTTATCGTACGCCCTTGTATGCTAACTCAGAAAATCTATTAACTTGTCTGTGCACTCCTTTGCCACTACTTTTGTTGGCGTCTTCAGTGTCACGACGTAGTTTCTCTGTCATGCGTTGTACTGGCTATCGAAACTATTATATATTGTGGTTGTTCCTTCTGGGAGATTTGTTGCCAGGAGCATCTAGTGCTCATGATAGAGGAAAGGTAACATGATGAACGTCGGCATTGTGTGTTGTAGATAGGATAGCAGTGCGTCAGTTGTGCCGAAGTTCTTGAGCTTTAGAAGATCATCTTTCATATATGGGGACGCCATGTATGTTGTTGGGTTGTTTTGGCCAAGTAGAAACTGATAGGCGGCCATTAAACTTATAGAGAGCGATCCTTTGATTTGTAAAGTCTCTCGCAGTGTATCTGCCATTACAAGAATGTCTCGAGACATGAATACGAGCCCATCTTTGTTGGCTGGGTGCCGCGCCATAATGAGACGCAACTCGAGATCGGAGAGACCTTTGCAAGCATCGCGGTCAAAATCAGGAAAGGTTGGTTTGATGGCAGACAGAGGATCGATATTGCTTGTAGTTTGCTCAGTATCGGCGACTGTCATATTGGTTTTTTCTAACTCCTTCAGAGTTTGTCGGAAGGGTCGCTGCTGCGGTCTCTGGATAGCTGAGAAGAGGTAGCGAGGAACGTCATCTGGTGCCATATTGGGTCCTTGAAGAACCGCCTATCACAGATGAGCTCCATGGCATAACATCCGCGTAAGGAATGAAAATCTTCAGCAACCAGATCGCTAAATGGGATTTCCTGGTTCAGTGCTTGGATGTGACGTATGGTGCAGAAAGCGCAATCCCCAGATCCTTCGGTGGCTTGGACTTGAGGGTTTATGATATTGAACCAAGGTTGGCTCCAATCTTGGCGAAGAGATGGGCGGGCAGCCCAAATTAATTTAAGCAGTCGGAAGGGTATACACCTTGCTTCTCCTGCTGCTTCACCGACGAAGTTTATTGTGCCGGCTGGTAGCTCGGTGTCACAGAAATTATACACCTTGGCATCCCGAGCCTCGGTATCCACGATCATAAAAAGCCAGTGGTCCGAAACTTGGAAAGGCACGGTCAGATAACGTGCCCAACGTCCTAAACCAGCACGCAGCCGCTCGATCGAATTTGCTCTTATGTCTTTGTATAAAAGGCCAATAGACAAAGCGGGCGAGGCGTTGAATACCGGTTGTTGCTGCTTAGAACTTTTGTACATTTCTATACTATTGGCGAGGAGGACACGGAAGATTGTCATAGGCATCGTGGACCGAGGTCGGAGGATGCTGCGGAAGTCTTCACGTGTCAACTTACGCCTAGTTTTTTGTATTATGATAAATTATGTCTTCCCCCGCCTTTGCATCGTCCACTATAGTGTTCAGTATAAAAATGTCATTAGCATCTAAAGTGGAGATGGCCGCCATATCCAGGTCATGCATTTTGTGCGGAAGAGGTGGTGGCGGGGGAAGTTCTTGTGAAGGGGGAGAAGCATGTTGTTCTAAGGCCTGTTCATGGCCTGGTAGATCATCGTCCGAGTCAAAGGCAGAATCGAGGTCTTCATCGGTGTCTAAACTTACTCGTTCTGCCTCACCCTCGTCATAGGGAGAAGGTGTGGAGAGAGGTGGGGCAGGTGTTTTTGGTGGGTTGGCGTTGGATCCTAGTATACACTGGTGGAACTCAGCGTAAGCCGCGTCTTTAGCAGCTTCCCCGATGGACCCCAGTGCGGAATAATCAAAGAATTGGTCCCTGTATGACATGTTGACATTATCATTGTGTGGGGACTTGGGGTGATTGTCACTGTCGTGGTGACCTTTGTCGGAACCTCTGTGAGAAGGTTCTGCTGCATTTCCAGGGTCCTCTCCGTCATCATGTTTATCACTAGAGGAGGTGTTATCTTTGTTTGAATCAGCAGATGAGTCGGAGTCGTCTTCTTCGTCATCATCGCCATCCTTTCGTCCGCTGTCTTGTCTGCTTGCTTTTTACTCGCGGACGTTTTGCACCGCCGATGGGTGGCTTGTAACTCATCGAAAGCCACTTGCAGATGCTCGTGTGTTTCGAGCAGTGCATCATTGATTCTTTGAGGTCGGTATATCTGCCCTCGACGGAGAGGAGACGTGCTGTAAGATTTGTAACTTGAGCACGTAACTGCTGGATTTCATCATTATTGGACTCCTCTTGGTGATGTTGTAGCTGTGTGAGCGTGTTGTTGATGGTGTCGAAGCGCGTGCTCAGAACTGCTTGTTGTTGCTGGAGCTCGCGGAGAGTCTCTGGCAGAGGCTGAGTCTGCGTGGAGATCTCATCGACTTGCTTCGCCGTTGCTTCTTGCTGACGCTTCGCTCCAAGGACCAGGTCCGGCAAGGTGTTGTAGTGACTGTTGATGTGCTCAACTTGCTTAGCCACCTCATCTTGTCGTTGTTGGAGGCCTTGGAGGATGGTGGGCAAGGCGCGGTGTTGTTCCTCGATCGTGGCCACCTGTCGTGATAAACCCTGCACACAAGAAAAAATAGAATGTAAGATATTAGAGGGATCGGTGAGGAGGTTTCGGACAGCGTCAAATTGACGGCCGAATTCCTCACCGATATGTGTAAAAGGGACCCCAGGAGCGGAAGGGTGGGATGGTTGGGGTCTGTGTGGGATGGTACTAGTGTCTTGTAGAGGAGACACTGATGATGCCCCGATCTACGTATTGACTGTGGATGTAGTCACCAGCGGTGTCGGGGTGGTTGTGGAAGTGAAAAGTGGTGAAAGCGGTGGTAGCGATAGTGATGGGGTGGAAAATGCGGAGGTGAAAGGAAAAGTGGTGAAGTCGGGCATAGGGATGGAGAAGGGAAAGGCCGAAGGGAAAAGGGGTGATGAAGAGGATGTGAATGGTTGCGTGGATGTGATGGGGAAGAAAGGAGTGGTAGATGTTGGAATGGTGGAAGGTGGAGTGGTGGCAGCGGTTAGCTGCTCGTGTAGACTCTGAATGAAAGAGTCGATTGAGGAGGAGGTTAAGATTTCTTCATGGAGCTTCTCGGCCTCAGGATTTGGCTTAGATGTTGGTGTCCCCGATAGCTGTTGGGTCTGCGACTGCCTTCTAGAAGGTCGTTTGATGGGTATTTTTGTTGGTCGAGCTGACGGGGTTGTGATGCTCAGCTCCGTTTGTCCCGTTGCAGCTTTCTTTTCGGTTGTTTTAACCGAAGCTAGTAGTTGTGAAAGCTCCTCATCAGAGAAGAGGAGTTGTTTGGTATCATACTTTGCTAGCTCCGGAAGCGGGATGAGTGTTCTGGATGACTTAACCATAGGGCAGAAGACATAGTGTAGTTTCCCATCCTTTTCCTTGATGATGAAGGAGTTCTTCAGAGTTTGTTCATTGCTAAGGATGTCGCCCTTTAGTTGCGTGCAGCGGGGTAGGGGTCTGTCCATCTTGAGGTATTTGATAATAGATGTGACATGCCCCCCCATGCAGATTTCTTTCCCTAGGCTGGAGGTTGATAGTTTCTGGATCAGTTGTCGTCCGATATTGACCGGCCTTTCGTTAAGAATAGACCAGAGAACGAAAAGATCTGAAATTATAACGTTTCCCCCCTCTGTCCTGGGGAAGAGTGCGCCAGTGAGAATTTTGTGCAGGGTGTGCACAAAGCCAGAGTGTATATTGGACGCTTTGCACGTCTTCACGTCATAGGTGGGGATCCCGATTAGAGATTTCCAGAATTTGTGTCTGTTGAACTCTGAATGTTCGGTCCCCACCTCCATGGCTTTCCACAGCTGGTCCTGGTTGTCAATGAAGATTGTTTTCAGCATATTTTTCATTATGACAACCTTGCTGCTGAAGATTTGGGTGACGAGCCTTCTGTCACCCCCGTCCCGTGACCTATCCATGATGTCGACGGGGTCTTTGGTCAGAAAAGTGAAGAATTCTGTAGTGGGTTCGGAGTAGGATACTTCAGGTACTAGACACAACCTGGCGAGGTTGGCTTTGTCTAGCACGTCGAAGGTGTGATCGTATATCCCCATCCTACGCAGTATGCTGGAGCACACATACTTGGTGGGTTTTAGTCTTTTGTCAGTGGGGAGGTTGGTTTGGATGAAGAGGTTTTCTGGTGGTGGTGTAGTGGTGGTGATGGGAATGAAAGTGGGGGTGGTAACAGGGATGGTGGTGGTAGTAGCAGGAATGGTGGTGGTAGTGGTGGTAGTAGTAGGAATGGCGGTGGTAGGTTTTGCAAAGGGTTGATCCATGGCAGAGGCAGGTCGAACTTGTTTCCTTGCCCGTTTCTTGGAGGGCTGCCCAGATGCAGTCTCCAAGACCTTGTGTTTCCCCTTTTGTTCTTTAGCAGGGGATTCCTCCTCAGAGTTAGGATTGTACTCCGAGCCTTCATAATCAGAAGAAGAGATCTCAACTTCTTCTTCAGGTGCCTCAGCTAGGCACTTCTCGAGGCGATCAAGCTCGCACAGGACGTCCATTATTTTGATATTTGGAGGTGCCTTCCCGGTCCTGTTGAAGCCAACTCTTATCTTCTGGAGCTGAGCTTGTTTTTCCAGCAGTTCCTCTCTTTTCCAGATTTCAGGGTCTTTGAACCCGATGACGTTCTTTGCTGGTGATGCCATAGCTGTAGAATGAGAAAAAAAAATAACATGTTTAGAAAGATTTGATTTTATTACTATTTATGTATTTTGTATTTTTATGGAAATTAGATGAATGCACAAGGTCAAACGGTTTCAAGACCGTTTGGTTCTAAAAGGTGTCAAGACCGTTTGGTTCCAAACGGTTTCAAGACCGTTTGGTCCCAAACGGTTTCAAGACCGTTTGGTCCCAAACGGTTTCAAGGACTGTTTGGAGAACGAAGCGTTGCGTGGCCATCGGCGAAGGCGAAGATGAAGGTAAAATGGCGTAGCGACGGCAGATGCGTTGGCGACGACAGAAAAAGCGGCGGTGATCATCGGAGATAAGGGTGATGGTGAAAACGATGAGAAAAACGACGGTGAATCTGGTGGTGAAAAAGACAGCGATGAAAATGGCAGTGGCTCTGGTGATGGAGACGGCGGGGAAGACGGCGACGGTGGGTAGGGCCGTTGGTGAAAACGGTGAAGACGATGGTGGTGCCGGTGATGGTTGACAGAGTCGATGGTGGCGCCGGCGGCGATGATGGCGGAAGAGAAGAAGGTCGGACTACCTTTCAGTTTGTGGTAACGGCGGCGGTGAGGAAGCAAAGGATGGTGGACGGAGGTGCAGAAGTATGGGAACCACGTCGCCGGAGGAGAATCGCGGGGGAACAGGGGAAAGCAAGAGCAATAGAACAGAAACACAAGAAAGTTTGAGAGTTCGAAGAGATAAAGACGAAGGGGTAGGGTTTATATTTATAGGAAATGGGGGGTTGACCGGACAAAAACCCTAAGCCAAACGGTTTAGCGACCGTTTGGACACCAAACGGTTTAGCGACCGTTTGGACACCAAACGGTTTCGAGACCGTTTGGCTCCAAACGGTTTCGAGACCGTTTGGTTCCAAACGGTTTGAAGATCGTTTGGTTCCAAACAGTTTCAGGACCGTTTGGCTCCAAATGGTTTCGAGACCGTTTGGTCCCAAACGGTATCAGGACCGTTTGGTTCCAAACGGTTTGAAGACCGTTTGGCTCCAAACGGTTTCAGAACCGTTTGATTCCAAACGGTTCCAGGACCATTTGGGAGGGTTAAGGTCGAACAAATTTTTAAATTTTTATCTTTGTTATAGTTATATGAATTTGTTTTGTATTTTCATAAGATGAACCTAAGGTAAAATAAAAGAACGGGAAATAAAGAAAGAAACTGAAATCTTGGGTTGCCTCCCAAGTAGCGCCTGGGTTTTTGCGTCGCTGGCTCGATGAAGCTGAGGTCGTTATGCTGACGGTGTGGCGTCTTAAATTTCTATGGTTTGTCTTGGTATTTTGTCTTCTGGAGTGTAGTATCTTTTTAAAAAGTGATTGTTGACCGTCCTTTCTCCTCTATTGTTGTATATAATAATGGCAGCTCCAGTTGGGTAAATATGTTTTATAGTGAAGGGCCCGGACCATTTTGTTCTAAGTTTTACGGGAAATAACTTGAGCTTGGAGTTGAAAAGGAGTACTTTGTCGCCAACGGCGATATCTTTTCTCTTGAGATGACCATCATGCCACATTTTTGTCTGCTTTTTATAAATTCGGGCACTCTGATAGGCGGTCATACCGATCTCTTCTAGCTCCTGTAGTTGAAGTTGTCTATCTTCTCCCGCACTTTTAAGATCAAAGTTTAGCTGTTTGATGGCCCACCAGGCTTTGTGTTCCAGCTCTACTGGAAGATGACAAGACTTCCCGTACACCAAACGGAACGGGATTGTCCTGATTGGTGTTTTATATGTAGTTCGGTATGCCCAAAGGGCATCGGGAAGTTTGGAGGACCAATCAGAGCAGTTTCTGTTCACCGTTTTTTCAAGAATCACCTTTAATTGTCTATTTGATATCTCCACCTGACCACTAGTCTGTGGGTGGTAGGGCATGGCGACTTTGTGATTGACTCTGTATCTTTTTAGTAAGGCTTCAAAACTTCGTTCCAAGAAATGGGTCCCGCCATCTGATATGACAGTTCTTGGAACTCCAAATCTTGGGAAAATAATATCTTTGAACAATTTAATAACAGGCTTGGAATCGCTGGACATAGTGGGGACAGCTTCGACCCATTTTGAGACGTAGTCCACTGCGACCAAGATGTACGAGAAGCCATAGGATGAAGGGAAAGGGCCCATGTAGTCTACCCCCCCACACATCGAAAAGCTCAATTTCCTGCCACATAGTGAGGGGCATTTCATCTCTTTTTGATATGTTGCCAGAAAATTGGCATTTGTTACAAGCTTTCACAAAATCATAAGAATCCTTTGATATGGTGGGCCAGAAGAAACCGGATTGTAAAACTTTTATAGCTGTTTTCTTAGCACTCATGTGTCCCCCCGTGGGTCCTGAATGGCAATGCTCTAGGACCGGGGTTATTTATTCTTCCGGCAAGCAACGACGGAAAAGTCCGTCAGCACAAAGGTGAAACAGGTAGGGTTCATCCCAATAATAATGTTTTATGTCATGAAGGAACTTCCTTTTGTCTTGGAGGGAAGCAGATGGGTGGATAATTCCTGTGGCTAGATAATTAACGATATCAGCATACCAAGGGAAGCTATGAGTGGCTTTCATAAGCTGATCATCAGGAAGAGAATCCCGGATAGGGATTTTATCTTTTTTCTTCAACCTCGATCCGGCTGAGGTGATCAGCCACAACATTCTCCACGCCACTTTTATCTTTGATCTCCAAGTCAAATTCATGAAGCATTAGCACCCAGTGGATAAGCCTGGGTTTGGCATCCTGTTTCTGAATCAGGTATCGAATGGCGGAGTGGTCGGTATAAACGATGACTTTAGAACCAATCAGATAAGAGTGGAATTTTTCAAACGCGTAGATGATAGCCAAAAACTCTTTCTCCGTGGTGGTGTAGTTATTTTGTGCTTTGTCTAGCGTTTTGGATGCGTAGTAGATAACATAGGGTTTCTTATCAATCTGCTGTCCTAGAACAGCCCCTATGGCGTAGTCACTTGCGTCGCACATGATTTCAAAGGGCTGCGACCAATCTGGGGCTCTCAAGATAGGTGCGGAAATTAAAGCATTCTTGAGGATAGAGAAACTTTGCATACATTCTTGATTGAATATGAACTCCGTATCTTTAGTCAGGAGTTGGGTCATGGGCTTGGCTATCTTAAAGAAATCCTTAATGAATCTTCTGTAAAGTCATGCATGACCCAAGAAAGCTCGAACTCCTCTTATGTCCTTTGGAGGTGACAGTTTTAAGATAACATTGATTTTTGCTTTATCTACCTCGATTCCTCTGTCACTTACCCTGTGTCCAAGGACGACCCCTTCTGTTATCATGAAATGGCATTTCTCCCAATTCAGGATAAGGTTGGTTTCCTCGCAGCGCTGTAGAACTTGTTCGAGGTTGATTAAGCAGCTATCGAAGGAGTCTCCGTAAACTGAGAAATCATCCATAAACACTTCCATAATGGATTCAGTTAGTCCGGCGAAGATGGCGGACATACACCGTTGGAACGTAGCGGGTGCGTTACACAACCCGAAAGGCATTCTTCTAAAGGCGTATGTCCCAAAAGGATAGGTGAAGGTAGTTTTTTCCTGGTCCTCCGGGTGTATAGGTATTTGATAGAACCCGGAGTAACCATCAAGATAGCAGAAATATTTCTGATGAGCTAAACGCTTTAGAACTTCATCGAGGAAGGGTAGAGGGTAATGGTCTTTCCTCGTGGCTTTGTTCAGCTTCCTATAGTCAATACACATCCGCCACCCTGTTACCGTTCTGGTGGGCACTAGCTCATTTTTGTCATTGAGCACTACGGTAGTGCCTCCTTTTTTTGGAACAACCTGGACAGGGCTGACCCACTGGGAGTCAGAGATAGGGTCGATTATACCAGCTTTGAGCAGTTTGAAGACCTCAAGGCGAACCACCTCCTTGAGATTAGGATTCAGTTTTATTTGATGTTCGCGGGTTGGCTTGAATTCCTCAACCATTGGAAGTCTATGCATACACAGGGCTGGGTTTATGCCCGTTAGGTCAGTTATCTTATATCCAATGACCTTTTTATGCTTCTTCAGCTCATCCAGAAGCTTTTCTTCCGATCTTTTGTAAGGGTAGAGCTGATGATGACCGGGCAAAGTTTTTCCTTATCTAAGAAAACACTATGGGTAAAGTCTTCATTTCAGGGGCTTTTGGTGGCTCAACTGCTTCTATAATGGTAACAACTTTAAGTTCTTATAAAATGTTCGTTGATGCTTCTTCGGCCTTTTCTAAATGTTGTAGACACTGTTGAACTAGTTCGTTCGCAGAGAATTCAACATCCGGATTGATTAGGATATTTTCTAGTTCGTCAGCTGGCTCGGATATTTCTAACTGAGACATTAGTTGTATTGTGTCAAGAAGAAAAACCTCATCTTGGATACTAGGGCCTTTCATGCTATTAAGGACTCGGAATTGAATTGCTTCTTTCCCGAGCCTAAGGATGATGGTGCCAGCTTCGACGTCAATAAGCGCCCTGGCAATAGCGAGGAAAGGTCTGCCGAAAATAATCAGGTATCTCAAGTCTTCTTTAATATCCATGATAATGAAGTCGCATGGGACGTTGGCATCCTTGCCTATCCTTACTGGGATATCTTCAATGATCCCCAAAGGTGCGGTTATGGTGGAATTAGCTAATTGAATAGTCATTGTTGTAGGCAGCAATTCGGTAAAACCCAGACATTTGCACATGGAGTAAGGCATGATGGATATACTGGCCCCTAGGTCAGCTAATCCTATTTTGGTGGATGCATTTCCAATGCAACATTGGATTCCGAAGGAGCCTGGGTCCTTCTTCTTTTTGGGCATCTTGTTTAAGATGATGTCCGAAGTGGTCTGAGAAAGCTTAACAGTTTCTTGCTCCTCGGTGATGTACTTTCTTGATAGTAAGGTCTTGAGGTATTTTGCCAAGGCTGGCACCTCAGAAAGAGCATCAAGGAGCGGGATATCAATGTATAGTTTCTTCATTGCCTCTTTGAACTTTTGAAACCTGGTGTCCATCTTTGTTTCTCGTAGTCTTCCTGGGTACGGGATTCTTGGTTTATATTGCAAAACTTCAGGTTCTGTGGACACTTTATCTTTTCCCTTTGTGCCCTCTGAGGGCTTCTCCATTCCTTGTTGCGGGCTCTCATTCGTCATGAAAGCAGGGGTATCATCATTATCCAGGGTGATCTTGGTGGTCTCATGAAGAGTGCATCCCGATCTTGTGGTGACAGCATTTAATTGTTCATGTCTGTTCTGTCCATGCTTAGGATTTGATTCGGGCTGCCCTGCAAAAGTGTCTGCCAGAGGCTTCAATTGTGCAGCGATCTGGGCAAGCTGGGCTTCTACTGCTTTTTGCTGTGCTTGCTGATTAGCGAGCATAGTCTGTTGAGATTGCAGCATCTGCCTTATCAAGGATATTTCATCTTCTGGTTGAGAAGGAGTGTTTTTCATAGGACTCTGTTGTTGGGTTTGTTGAGATTGTTGCGGTGGCAGTGCCAGCTGAGGTTGCTGAGTATGCAGCTGTGGATGGAGCGGAGGATGAGTGTACTGATAGTAGGCTGATTGGTTCCTGGGGTAGTTGGCCCTAGGGAAGTTGTTCCTGGAATTCCCTTGATTTTGGTTGAAATTGTTTGGGAATCCAGGTGGTAACCTACTAGAGGATCCCCCCTGTGTCTGATGTTGCGGATTAGCGGTCCCAGCAGGGTTTTCGTACTGAAATCCTGGATGATTCCTTGGCTGATTAGGGTTGTAATATACTTGTCCAGGGATGGAATGGATGGAGTTGACTTGTTCTGGTAGTTGTTCTTCAGATTGGTCGTTGATGGGTTCATATGGTTGTGGTGGTGGATGCAGATCCATCATCACATTATAAAGCATACCGCAAGAAAGGGTCGGATGGTCAGAAGTATGACAGGCCTCACAGGTTCCTGAGGCAGCCTTGACTTGTTGAATTAGAGGATTTTTCTTCTTATCAAATTCTCCGAGAGAAGTCTCGAGAGCTTGTTGTTTATGAACTATGGTTTTCAAGACTTCAGTTATTTCTTTCATCTCTATTGATTATTCAGCTTTGTAGACCTTGAGGACACCTTTACCGGCTGACCGTCCCCAGTTAGACTGGTTTTCATCTCCGAGTGTAACAATTTTCCAAGCGTCCTCATAATTCTTTCTCATGAAGTTTCCTTCAGATGAGGAATCCAAAAATTGTTTGATATCGTCACTTACTCCCCAATAGAAGGTTTCTATCAATTGGTTCTGGGAAATTCCATGATGGGGGCACTTCCGCAAAAGTTCTTTAAACCTTTCCCATGCTTCAGCAAGGGATTCTCCGGGTAACTGAGAGAAATGATTGATCTGCCCTCTGATCTCATAAGTCAGTGAGGGAGGAAAGAACTTCTCTAAAAACTTTTCCTCTAGGGGAGCCCAGGTGGTTATTATGGGTTCCCTGTCAAGTGAGTTGTACCAACTCAGGGCCCTCCCAGACAGAGTGAAATGGAATAGATGAAGCATTGTCGCATCAAAAGCGACTCTGGCTTGCGGAACCAGGTGGCACAGTGCCTTAAACCTTTTCAGATGATCCATGCAATCATCTCCAGAACCTCTGGAGAAAGAGATGCCTTGCATGATCTGGATCCACTGGGTCCGAATCTCGAAGTTGGGAATATTAATAATCAGAGGTCAGACCGGGTGGTTATCCTCATAGTTCTTTGGGACAGCATAATCTCTCAGTTGCTTGTTCCTTAACTCCAACTGAGAAGCTTGGGTTACTGCCTCAGTTTCAGCTCTGATGCGAGCTTGCTCTTCCGCACGAATCTCCGCTTGGATTTGGGCACGTGTATCAGCGATGAGTTGTGCCCGTTGAGCGGTGATGGCGGCATTGACCCTCTCCATCACCAAAGCATCCTGGCGTTGATCTTCATCCATTTGCCTTGCCTTTTGGCGATTGAGTCGAATGCGACGGTGAAAGCTTCTCTCTACCTCAGAGTCGTACTCTGGATCAGGGGAGAATCCGAGATTATGCACTGGTTGCATACACGATTTCTACCTAAGTAGAGAGAAGAAAACACCTTTTAGATGAGGGTAGAGATATAATGAATTCAAGTAGATATGGACTAATGATAAAAAGAAAGTGTAAAATCCTAACCAACTAACAAGGTACTAAATGAAATTAAAACGTTCTGTTGTCCCCGGAAACCGCGCCAATTTTTGATGGAGCTTCCACTTACATGGAATTGCGTGCACCAACTAAAAATCCTAGAGATGGTAAGTCTTTAGGTTTAGCCTTGCTTATACTAGATAGAGAACTCCACCCATGTATGCTAACATACGTGGAAGTCTTATCGTAGTATAGTTAAGGGTCGAATCCTCGAGACAACGGTCTTGTTGTTGCCAACAAGATGGAAAACGTAATAATTTCACTTAATCTCTCTAGTAGTTGGTATTTAGATCAAAAGGTTGATTTGGTTGTTTTTAAGCTAAGTGCAAGTAAAGTAAAGAAAGCAAGTAAATTTAAGGAGTTAAACTATGATAAAAGTCACTAGGGTGTGATCGGTTTTTCACTGCCACTACACATGGATCAACACATGCAAAGTGAAACATAACCTGCAAAAAGAGTCTAGTCAGTTAGTATCTTTGTGGACTTAGCTTCCTTTCGGAGAACTAACTACGAGAAGTGCGGGAATGTTGCAACGCCAGCCATTCCCGAACAAATGGTCACTTACTTTGCATCATTCCCTTCGCGAAGTGTGTTCCTCGACTTACCAAGGTTGCGCTTTCATACGTCAACTGATTCCATTTCATAGTATGAAAGTGCAACAAATGATAGTGAGTTTACTCCACTTCTTGAAATACACTTCTAGATACCGAAACAGATGCATGGTGGATACATGCACCAGGAACCAACATACAAATGAGTTTCAAATCTAATAGTACAAACATAGACAATTCATACTAAAAGATAAAGGATAACACAAGTTGGAGATCAAGCAACATGCATTCATTAAACGTTTGATGTCGAACTAAAAAGATAAGAACTCTATATTACAAATTTTTGATTACATTTACATGATATGAAAACATGGGTAGCGGGGCTACTCCCCGCACCCTAGTGAGAGAGTCTACTCGCTTATAACTAGGACAAAGAAGGAGGCAAGAAGAGAGAGAGAGAGTGTCATCCCCACAAAGGAGAGAGGAAAGTCAACCCCTTGGAGAGAGAGAAACGATCCACCAGCTTCACAGGTTGCTTGATGATGAGATCTCCCTCTTCCCACCTTCTTTGGCAGAGAGAGAGGAAGCAGCTTCAAGATGGAGTGTGGGTCTCAGACCGGCAGCCCCTGGGCAGAGGATGGAAGTTGAATTTGCTCTGGAGTGATTGAGGCAGCCTTTGGACGTCTGAAAACTTCCCCCCCTGTGATGGACCCTTGGGGTCTTATTTATAGGCCTTAAGTGAAGTCCAAACAGTTTGGAGACCGTTTGGACCTCAAGACCGTTTGGACCTCAAGACCGTTTGGATCTTGAGACCGTTTGGCTTCATGCGGTCTTGAGACCGTTTGAACTCCATGTGGTCTCAGGACCGGTTGGCTTCATGCGGTCTTGAGACCATTTGAACTCCATGCGGTCTTGAGACCGGTTGGCTTCATGCGGTCTTGAGACCGGTTGGCTTCATGCGGTCTCTGGACCGGTTGGCTTCATGCGGTCTTGGGACCGTTTGAACTCCGTGCGGTCTCGAGACCGGTTGGCTTCATGCGGTCTTGAGACCATGTGACTCCATGCGGTCTCGGGACCGGTTGGCTTCATGCGGTCTTGACACCGTGTGACTCCATGCGGTCTTGACACCGTGTGACTCCATGCGGTCTCGGGACGGGTTGGCTTCATGCGGTCTTGAGACCGTGTGACTCCATGCGGTCTCGGGACCGGTTGGCTTCATGCGGTCTTGAGACCATTTGAACTCCATGCGGTCTCGAGACCAGTTGGCTTCATGCGGTCTTGAGACCGTTTGAACTCCATGCGGTCTCAAGACCGGTTGGCTTCATGCGGTCTCGGGACCGGTTGCCTTCATGCGGTCTTGGGACCGTTTGAACTCCATGCGGTCTCGAGATTGAGTTATTCTTTTATGATTTTTTTGTGCTTTTTCTGCATATATAGAAAGGAAAAGTTAGTATGATAGTATATTTACAAAAAAGGGTAAATTTAGGATTATGTATAGTTTTAACTTAGAAAGAGTATGGAAAACTAAAGAAAAGGATTAAGATAATCATCCAAAATGGGAGGTTATCACCGAGCCAAGAGACGTTTCCAGACCTACTCCACGATGAGATATATCCCTACCCCCTCTTTCTGAATATATTGTTGTTAATGAGATCCTCTATTAGGGTATGCAAAGAGAAAATTTTGTTGCTTCCGTTGTGCATGTCCCCTCCACAAAATCCCAACAAATGCCCCCTCGGTAGCAAAAACCAATGTACCAACAATTTCACCATCAATTCCCTCAAGGAACACATGAGTAAACAACACCAAGTACACCAAGGATACCAACAAACTCAACAATAACAATAGAACTAATCCCTCATACTTCTCATTATCAACTCCAAGCAGTGGCAATGTTATGGAGTGGGAGAATAATTGTGTAGACAAGAAACAATATATGCAGTGATAGATATGAAGAACATATGACACACAATGATGTTGTGGAGTGGGGAGATAATTGAGTAGCCAAGAAACAATATATGCAGTGATAGAACCAAAGAATTAATGACAACCAATGATGTTGTGGTATGTTGTTACCACAAAGAGCTAAACAAATGATGATATTGTATGTTTTCGAAATGATTATGATGTAATACTATTGGTTGATACCATGATTGTGAATGTGAAGAATACTAGGGACCACCAGCTGTGATGGCCTACATATTCCTTAATCAACCAAGTTCAAGAACAAGAAATATACTAATGATATATTCAAAACATTCAATCAAGTGACAGTATATATAATTGATTAAGACAATTAAGAAAATTCCCACATATGCAAAATACCTTAAGGGTATATGAACTTTTGGGAGAAGATCATCTATGATAATGTCAAAGAAAGTAAGTTTAATGAGCATGTTAGCTTCATTCTGCATTAATATGTCCCCACTAAGGGAAAGGAACTAGGTTCCCCTACCATCCATGCCATATCGGCGACCACACCATTGGGGAAGTGCTACTTGGATTAGTTTCAAGTGTCAACTTAATGTCATATAGTTTATATGTTAATCTTGGCCTAAGTGGTTTGAAGGAGAAAAACTACACTCTCCAATTGGTAGAAAGATCTGTGAAGATTTTGGAGATCCGGTTGATGACGTACTTGTAAAGGTTGATGAATAAACATATTTGGTATTCCTAGTTGATCTCATTGTCTTAGATATGGAGCCCAAAATTAGAAGCATTCTCATCATCTCAGGAAAGCTATTTTCATTAGTGTTGATGCCAAGATTCATGTACATGCAAGAACCATGGATGTGAATTCCATGAATATCTTAAAGGCTTCCACACTCCATGATTTGAAGGGAAACATTCTACATAATCATTACTTTTTGTATGCATTCAATCATTTGATTGAGTTACACCTACAAGATGTGATTGAAAAGATCACATGAGTAGAAGGACTCTATCCCTATCCTGAAAACATTATTGGATTTTGATGAAATTGCCACCTCCAAATTTAAGGCATAATATGTAAGGTTCCTAGGAGGAACACCACAAGTTTATAACATTGCAAAGCCCAAACCTTTAATTGTACTTCGTATTTTTACAATCCCAAAAATACTTCACACACCCACTTGACAATGATTTTCATTTCTGTTATATTTGTGTTGAAGCAGGTAACTCCATAATTGTAGAATGAACTTGGAATTATGATACATTCAATCTTAAGAATACTATTATAAATAGTACCAACATGGTGGTGATGTCTCACCTCACCATGAGGATTATTTTTTGTTTTCAACAAAAATAGTGGCTTCCAAGGAAAATCAAAATGACCACACAAACATAGTGATATGTCCCATGTAATCTTAAGCTTAGTTTCATAACAAGTTCAACATGATCTAAAATCTTAAGGTGGTAGGGTAGTATGCCCTGACCTTGGTACGAACTACATCTTGCATTTCCATTCCTAGCACTCAAAAATTTGCACTAAATTGAATTTTGTGTTATTCTATAAATTATCATATGGTGTGTTTTAGTTTCTTGCCCCACATGCATATCATGTATATTATTTATTTCTTTGGGTTTTTTGGTTTAAACAACTTAATTACATTACTTCATGCAATTTTCTACTCTATAAATAAAGCAAAACTTTTGAATGATTATTTGTAGATTTAAAGCAGTGTTCTCATCACTTCACCAAGAGTGAGATTATTCATCCTAAAAGGTGTTTTGAGTTGATGTTCACTTTTTGATTTTGAAATTTACTACCATCTATAATTTCTCCTATGATTTCATGACTCTCTTACTTGTTGAAGAAGTCTTTGGTTTCTCCTATAAGTAGACCTATCAATTTTGGAACCAGTTTTGGTGGATAAATTGTAACTAATGCAAATTGTGAATGTTGAGGTTTGTTTGGTTCTATGAGAAAGATGATGTTTTCAATGATGTTTTTTATAGTGACATAGTTGAATATTTATGAAGTTGTTTGAATTCACTTGTATACATGATAACCTAGGATGATGTTCACAATGGACTTGGTCCCTGTCAACTTATAAAACATTTTCCATTAGTACATGTCTCTTCACTACATCTAAAAATACATAAACAAGCCTTGGCTACCCTTAAAAAGATGGTGTGTAATTGTTCCCCACATATGCTAGTTTCATCCACAAGTAGCATAAACATTATTAGAGGCACCAAAAAGAAGAAAAATCCATAAAGAATAAAGATGCTCTTATGTATAACACCAATAATGAAGAAAAGAAAAATAGGAAGCACACCTATCTATAATACTTCATCCTCTGCGCAACACCTTTCATATCTTTTTCTACATATGGGACAAGAAACCTAAAACTTGGCCCGTTTGTCCTCTTTTACACAAACATGTTGGCCAAGGGATATGAATGGAGTCTATGGATGAAAAATTTACATGTTGACCAACTTTTCAAACTACCATTATCATTTTTATTGTAATCCACTTTTCTAAAGCGCCATGGAGAAATCATTGGTGTTTAAATTATGGTTTGTATGCATCTATGTGAAGATTTGCAATTTGATGCATTAAGAGTAATCAGAATGTTATTGTTGAGGGGAGAAGATAAGAATAAGGGGTTGATATCATTATAATACTTAATTAGCAATCAAAACCTCTTTTTAGGAGATTTATAGTTTATGTTTGAAGTTATCATATTTAGAGATTTACTAAAAGGATATTTGAGGATAAATATATTTAACACTTTGGGGGTGGTGATGGATTCCTATTTTGGACCTCCATGTGTCTTTGTTTTTCTCAATATTTAAATAAGAGATTTCATATGCACGATCAATTCCCAATGTTTCTCAAATATATTTGAAATGCACTTATTATGTTCTTATAAACATGTT
Organism: Alisma plantago-aquatica; assembly: GCA_963693085.1. Lineage (NCBI taxonomy): Eukaryota > Viridiplantae > Streptophyta > Magnoliopsida > Alismatales > Alismataceae > Alisma > Alisma plantago-aquatica. The sequence goes on from OY856412.1 coordinate 1,420,584,362, forward strand.
TGTATATGTACTTATTTTCGCAATGGAAAATGGAGTAGACAATGAGGTCCACACTTTGTGAACTCAAGGTGGAGGCTAAGATCCAACAAAGTCAACTCCACTTGATCAAAGAAAATTATGGATTATGTAGATGCAATGTTTGCAAATATTTACAAGTCAAGGTCAAAATGTTGCACAAGGAACCCTAAAATGGTCGTTTTGATCCAACTTGTCCTTGGTGTTAAATGCCCAAAACCTAGAAAACTATAACATTTCCAGCCCACCCACCTTGGTCTTGTTGCATTCACATGATCGTGGTGAGCACTGGATAAAAAGGTCACACTACAACATAAAAAACCATGGTGAACTCCAAAAAAACCTAACCTCTACCATCTATTTTCACTTAAATATGACATTTTATTCGATACCATGCCCATTTCCCCCAGCCCATAGTAGGTGTGGTGAGGCATGCAGTCCTTTTGTCCACCCAAACTATTGTGACTTGGCTCAACTTAATAGGTAATCAAAAATTATGAAATCGTAAGTTCAAATGTTAAGATGTTTTCTGTGATTTCAATATATAATGTAGATGTGCTTGCTCCTAATTCTTTTAAATAGTTGGATATATCTTAGGGTTGTCAAGTCCCAAAATAAAATTTTTAGCTTGATTAAACTCAATTCACTTATTTATATAAAATGATAAGATATTAATAAAAGAAATTGATGAGAAGTTCCATGATGTTTATCATAGTGCAATATTTTTTAGTATTTTCTACTTAATTCATATTTCTTTGAAAATTTGAAGAATATCAGATAATTCAAGTATGCTTACTAGTTCAAAATTTTAGAGTTTTTTTAATAATACATGGACCTTTTGTGGGCTGATTTTTTTCAAAAAAGAATGGTCACTTGACGATATTGTACATATTGAAGTGTAGTATCTTGGTGTTTTATTTTTAGTACTTTATTGGTAAGTCCAAATTGGATGATATTTTAACTAAAAGTCTGGTAATTTTTTTGGTGTAAAACATTATTAGACATATTAAATTTTCATATTTTTGGATCTAATTTTAAATAAAATTTGACTAACTCATTACGTAAATCTTTGGGGAGTTGAGTGGCGAACGCTATTAAGATGAGGATAAAAATATATTTGACACTTCTATAATTCTATTTAATAACTCAAATTTGATATAAAGGTTCATTATCACTACCCAGAATCTAAACCCAAACTATGGTGATTCTTGAAGAAATTTTTGGAGGTTTTCTAAAGGGGAAGAAAAACTCATGTTCATCATTTTGAAGATAAAACTATGATAGATCTATTTGTGGTTGTGGTTTTCAGGGTATATATTTAGAACTAATTATATGATCACTAGATATCTTTTATTTCCTTTCATTTCATCTTTTCTTTTGAGGAGTAGATCTATAAAGCTATGTCGAGCCATGTTCAAGGTAGAAAAGTATTCTTCTTGGGAGTTTTTCCAAATCATTATCAAATGGCTTCTCTAGAAATCGTGAACTCATGTATTGGCATTTTTAGGTGAGTGTATACTGAAATTTATAGTTTCTTACACATAATTCATCAAATGTCTTTTTGATCTTCATTTTTTTACTAGAGGAGAGTAACATGTAAGTTGTTGTTCTTCATAGTTTCTTACATGACAATTATTCTACTACTCAAAGTATTATCAAATAGAACTAATTGATTAAATGAATATGGATATCATTGTATTATTTTGGAAAATTATTTGTATTTTTTTTCAAACTACAATCCAACAAAATCCCATATAATTTCTACATCCTCTTATTTATGCAACTAGTAGTTGAATTCGAAATGTTTTAATAGTTTTCTTTTAAATGTAAACAAGTTAGGGCTCATGAGTTACATCATATATGTTTTATGGAAATACAATAATCAATGAAGAAACCCTAGTTTACTATGCTTCTAAAATATGACTGCTCTATGCAATAGTATATGTCTAATTGAAGTGATTCCCGTGAAATAGGGTTTTTAGTTGAATGCTAGTTTATATGCATGTAAATTTTGAATTGAATGTTTGATGCAAAAAATGCTAGCGGAATCCTTGCCAATAAATGTTTGAATTTATATGTTGTTTCAAGTACCTAGAAATGTCATCATGTTAGTTAGGTACTCTATTGATGTAATAGTTATATGTGAAAATGTTGAATGCGAACAATTTACCATCAGAAATGGTTTCAGTTGAATGAGTATGATTTATTATAAGACATGATTTTTTATTAAATATAAAAGAAATGTTATATATGAATCAACCATGTGAAACCTTGAGTAAAGGCTAATCAAAATCAAGTATTTGATAATATTTTTTTGTGAGTTGGTTTGAATATTTCTAGTGTTTGGTATAACACAAAAAGAAAAGAGACCAATCTAAGAGAAAAGTATAGTTAGAAAACACAGTAGTAATAGATGCCTCAAATAACTGATCACTAGGGATCAGGAAGGGTGAAATGGACTATGGACTATTAGATATACAAAAAAGTAGATCGAATATGAAGATAGGAAGTAACCAACTCCAATCAACTAGGAATCAATGGTACTTAAGTTCAACAAAGTCCTCAAAATAATCAAAGATTCTGCTAACTAATCTAGTTCAGTAAGTATACCCAACAACAAAAGTTTTTTGGTGGTACTCAAGACAAATACAGTTGTATTATATAACCCTTGTGGATCCAGTCCTTCTGAAAACTACACCTTATTGTGTGTTAGTTCTTTTGGAATCACACTACATGGAGTCAGAGGATTTTTAGCCTAGAGACAGCTTTCTAAGTACGCATGACACATAGCCACAATTATAAGAATGAGGTTTAGCCATAGCCAAACCTTACAAGGTAAGATTTGTGTAGATAGAAGAGCTTGTACGCACTTAAAGTCTTGTGTTTACCTTAAGACTTGTAATGTAAGTCACATTGTAGTGGCACCATCCAAGTGAGTTGAGGGGCAATGTAATAGAGATGAATTGGTCACATCAAGTAGTTATGTTTAGTTGGTATATATAATAGTCAACTTAGTAGTCAAGTTAGTTTTGATGAAAGATCTAAAAGAGCATAATGAAGAAACATAGTTTGATACTTGCTTTTGCTAGAAATGAAAGCTACAATATATTTATAAATTTATGTATAGTTTTTCTTCCAATATGTATTACGATCATGCATTTAATTTCAATTGCTCAAAAAATATTAGGTGGTTGATTTGGTGATTTGAACTAGTAATTAGAAAAGTGTCCAGAACATCTACCATAGGAAATGTAAACTATGCAGGATTTGGTGTGTTTGGGCCTGAAGCGGGTGCCTTGGGCCGCCTATCCCGCCTTATGTTGCTTCATGGGATCCACTAAAGCGGTCTCCTAAATATGCACAGGTACTAATGATATATAGTTTAACTATTTTGCAAAAACATAGCACCCACCTCCCTGACTCCCATTCCAACATGGACTGCTACTGCATGGATTCAAGTTCTAGTTGACCATGGTTGTAGATTTCTTTCCCAATTAGGAATCTCAATCACTTCCCTACTACATCACACCTCCTCCTAAATTATTCCCATGGGGACCCATTCTTATCACACTCGTCGATACAACAATTGCTGCAACAGAGTTCCCTCAAGTTGAAGTTGTGAAGGAGGTCTCAGTAGAAAAATTGGGTTTTTTAGGCCGGACCTAAAGGAGGAAATTGTACCGGACATTGTAGAATTAAAAGGAACCAATCATATTCCTTCCTCAAAGAACCTGCTAAAGATTTCTATTCTTCTCCATTGATGTTAGATTGTCCATGTTACTACAGCTATGTATCCTCTTATTCTTTATTTACTTATTTGTTTTTTTTTATAAAGGGCGCCCTCCATTTTATTAAGTAATCAAATAATTTGCAGCAAGTACAAGGATTTGATCCTCAAAACCCTCCCGAAAAAAGTGAGGGTTAACAAAATGACAGGCTGAAGAGGCCAAGGCATGTGGTACTCTATTGCCTTGCCTTCTAATAAAATAGAAATTGAAAGAAAGGAAACTATGAGAAAGATCGACAATGTCACAGATGATGATATCTTCATAGCCTCATCCGCCACGTCCCTTCCTCACCACCTCCACCAAGAGCAGACAATCCATCTCCACCACTATGTCCATGTAGCCTTCCCTAAGAGCGAGTTGCATGTCGTGTAGAGCATTCGTACCCTCCGCACTAAGCACTGAGTATGGCTGTTCTAGCCAGCATTAGAAGGTCCACAATAGATGTATGTGCTCGTTCCTAATGGTTGTGCCACAACCATTCTCCTCCGCTGTGATGAGAGACACGTCTATGTTGATCTTCATGTTGTCTGGTGGTGGGCAGCGCCATGTAACATGCTCGGGCATCGTAGGATGCAAGGCTGAATGACCCACGGTCGTGTGGTACCGTGCATGGTCTGTTACAAGGTTGATGAAGCTAGCCGCAAGACCCGAAAGATAAGGTGGATGATCATCAAAAAGAGATTTATTCCTTGTTGTCCATGCCACCCACAGAAGAGTAGCTCCCTCATCCTTGCGCCGGCTATCCCCCTCATCAAGAAGGCTCCTCACAAAGCTCCCCACATCATGTACTCCTAGCTGTCCCGTCCAAACAAAATCACTCGTCACCCATATATGCCTTGCTAGATCACTGTGTAATAATGCATGAGAAATATCCTCTCGCTATCCGCAATGGTGGCAGCCATCATCCTGCGGCATCTGCTTCCTCAGTAGCTCTACCTTGGTGGGGAGGATGTTCCTAAGTGCTCTCCAGACAAAGTGTTTCAGTTTTAGTGGCCATCCCTATTTCCATAATGTTTTCTATATCTTCATATCCACGCCATCTACCAAGTCTGCACCCGCTCGAATAAGGAAATGAGCACTCTGGATGGAGAACATACCATTACTCTCCTTCTCCCAAAAAAGGTTGTCCTCTTCATTCTGCTAGGATAGTGGAATGTTGAGAACTCTCCTGGCAATCTGTGTGTGAAAACAAGACTCCACAGCTTCCCTGTTCGACCTCTTTGGTCCCCTGCATATCAAGTCACTCACCATTCTGTACTCCACTGGACCATGTATCAAATATCAGTGCACTGTGCCACCAAGATGTGGTATCCACCTGTCCTTGTAGATATGTATTCCTTCCCCATCACCCACCCTCCAAAGAAAGCCGTTCTTCACCATCTGCATGGCTCCCCATATGCTCCTCTAAGTATAGCTGGGATTGCCCCCCAACTCCACATGTAAGATGGATGAGGACCTATAATATTTCACCTTTAAGATGTGGGCAACAAGGGTCTCACCGTGTACAGCCAACCTCCATCCTTGTTTAGCTAGAAGCGCTTGGTTGAAAGGTTTTAAGTCCCTGAACCCCATTCCTCCATAGTCTTTGGGCATGCATAACCTCTCCCAACTCATCCAATGAATCTTCCTCTCCCCTTCCTTGGAACCCCACAAAAACTGAGCCATCATAGCATGGATCTCATCAATAAGACCTTCCGGAAGCTTGAAGATGCTCATGAGATACATAGGGATAGCTTGGATAACCGCCTTAATCAATACCTCCTTTTTAGGCCTAGAGGGGAGTTGATCTTTCCACCCCTGCAGTTTTTTCCACACTCTATATTTTATTGCAGCAAACACTAGTTTCTTAGACCTCCCAACTACCGCAGGGAGTCCAAGATACTTATCATGCCTATCCACCTCCCTAACTTGCAGTCAGTTCTTGATCAACTCACGCCTTTCTCTTGTGACGTTCATACTAAAGGAAACCTTCATCTTCTCATAATTAATTTTCTACCCGGATGCCCTCTCGTATTGGTTGAAAATATCAGCTAAAGTGGAACATTCTTCTGAGGTAGCCCTTATGAACACAATGCTATCATCTATGAAAAAGAGGTGAGTAACATGTGGTGCCCGTCTACAAATCCTTGTCCCGTAGATTCTATTGTCCTGCACAGCTTTAGACAGAGAAAAAGAGAGTGCTTCAGCACAAAAAAGAAAGAGATAGGGAGAGATAGGATCACCTTGGCGAAGCCCTCTAGATGGATTTGAAGATCCCCTCCTGTTGCCATTGATGATGAACTTGTGGGAAACTCTAGTCACACACTCCATAACCTTGTTCCTCCAAGTATCTGATAAGCCCATCCTTCTCATGACCTTCTCCAAGAACGGCCATTCCACCCTGTCATAAGCCTTGCTCATATCCAACTTAAGAGCCATCAAATTGTTTACTTATTTGTTATATGTGCGAACCACTTCTCTTCTTCTCTTAATGTGATGTCATCTTCCCTTCTCCAACTACATGAACATTCAATTCTCCTTTTTTCAAATTTTTGTATATTGTTACGATCATACTGCCCATTTTTTCTCTTCCCTTAACCTCTTCCCTACAATATGTTTCCTTTTCTCTCTTCCTTTCTCACTGCTCCCTTAATATCTTCCTCATTCTCTATTTCATATAGTAATTTTGTCACCCTCTTACCTACTGTGTGTTTCCTTGTCCCTCTTCCTTGCTCCTTGTTCCTTAACTCCTCTTCCTTGCTAATGCTAATGCTAACATTGTTGCTAACTGATCCATAAGAAAATGACTATTGTCAACTAGTAATTGATGGTTGTTAAATTATAATGTACTATATCTCAATGTTGTTCAATTATTCTTTCCTCTTCCTTACTAATTATGATTGAGCCAATGTTGTTAAATCATATATCGTCAATATATACATACTATCAATTTTGACTGAAGAACATATTTTTCCATGCTAACTGTGAATGTACACTTACTGCAACGATGCCCCAAGATTGGGCAATTTCACGAGACTCAACAATGTAAGAAAACAAGAGGATAGAAAGAAAGAAGAGAAGAAGCTGAACTCTTCTATGCTTTCAATTTGCATGAAGACAATGAGGGGAGGAAGAACCTACCTCCGCAAACCTTGGAACAAAACTCAATCACAATGAAAAGCTCGAACACTAGTAATGGCATGAGCCAAGGTAGGAGACAACTCCCTTGGTCTAATGACCATTTTACCCTTGCTTCTTTCTATAGCATCCAACTCACAAAAACATAATTAACTAATGTGGAAGCGTTCACTAAGCAGCGGATTACTGAAAATCACTAAAAATTAAAACCTTTTTCAAAGAGACCCAATCATAGGAAAACTCTTTCAACAAGAACCAATGTATTACATATACATCATGGTTCATAAGTATATATCTTATACCCTCACTTCTCGAGGGTTACAACATCAACTGCCTTGTTAAAAGCTAAACACATACAGCATAATAACCTCGAGGTGTCAAGCCAAAATCTCAAAACGATAAATTAAAAGCACTAAGTACTAACTCCGAGGACCTGAGAGTACAAAGACGACACATAGGACTTCTATCTACAAAACACGATAGACAGCACACTCAACCTGAGTTGTCACTGTTATCCCTGTAGCTACTGATGTTCTTCCTCTGCAAGATATTCTCAGTCTCTTTCGCACTCATCCACCTAAAAATGTTGGTTCCCACGGGGGTGAGACAATTGAAAATTGCCCCAGCGAGAGATATAACTCTCCGCCAGAAACATCATTATTGTAGTTTAATTAATATAAAACTGAGCAGAGGATAGGCAGTTTAGATCATTCTCATCCTTTAAAGTATTACACATATCTATGATTGAATAGTAATTCATCTATTCTCTTTATAAGGAAAAGAAAGAACATGTATAACATTTATCTACCATACATTTTCAACATCTCAAGCTTTGCTCATATCATTCATCATTCTGATGTGTCACCCATGATTCATTCTTATTTCTATGTGTTGGTCTTAGCCAATCTGCTAAACAAGTATTCGCTTATGCCAGACATGTGATTATATATATCATCATGTCTTATTCAAGCATTAAACTATATCAATCAGGTATAAATGTTTCAAGCATTGGACTATACCAATCCTGATTGCACAGCCAGGCATTGGACTTTAACCAGCCCTAATTACAAGCATTAAGCCTCTTCCAGGTATTTCTAATTATAGAGGCATGGATAGCATGCGAAACATAACTATCAACATGAGATATCTAGCATCATGATTATAATCAACAGTAGCAGTAAGATATCAACATAAGCATGACTATTGTATGTATACATTTATAGTCTTATGCATATCCACAACATAAGTATAATTACTATCTCTTAGTTGCACTAAGCATCATCTTTATGTAAAAAGAATAAACAAGGGTTATCATCCAATGTGAAGCGTCATGTATAACCCTAAACAGATATGCTATACGGCTGTATTACATATTTTATTATGCCCTGGGGAATTTGAATCGTACCATTCAAAGTCCAACCGACCCCTGCGAAGGGCTATTCAGTTCCGTACAAGATCTAGGAGTGCCGGTATCCTAAGATCTCTTCCCCTCGGTCAGTACGAGTAAACTGCAGTGACATACCAGTCAAACTGCCAACAGTGACATATAGTCAACTAATAACAACTAGTCCGTACTTGGTACAAGTTACGACACTAGAAAACAGGGTATACAAAACCCTTTAATCTGAGGTACAACCGCAGCTGTCCTCAATCACATCAAATATTTGAGGCATGACCATAGCCATCCTCCATAACCTGCAATTGTGGATGACAAGTATATATATCCTCAACTTGCCACCCCCGCATATTCAACAATATGTGCTCCGAGTTTCCCTTAGGAATACTCGTTTCACCATCCAGCAAGTTCTGACACTGAAGATGGTTCTACTGCACAGGGCACTACATGATTAGAGTTGCATTTGATTAGTTATGCCAATTGGGTGAATTAAGGCTGCATCAAACAAGTGGACATACAAACCCTAATTCACTTCTAGCAAGCATATAAATATCAAAACCTAAAAAGATATAAAACATATGAAACATAATTTCTCATCTCATCATCACATGGTAATATTCACTTGCCATTCATGAGACTACACCAATCATCATATTATCATAGGATATAAATCCTTTTCACAATATCACAGGGTATCAACCCTTATCAACATAAGAGGAATACACCTCATTCAGGGCTCATCATGCCCATGAAACATCTTGTTACCTCTTACTAGGTAACATCTAACCATATGGCTCACAAGGACATTAAACATCTTATCACCTCTCACTAGGCAACAATGACATATTAACTCATGTAATATAATAGTAACACCACTATTTCCTCCATAGGGTTAGGGTTTACTATTCACATCAATTAGGGTTTCATGTTCATTTTATCAATCCAACCCTAATATATTGTTCCATACATCTAGGAGCATCCATCGACATTCCAAGCATTTAATATTCTTATCATTTATCATTAAATGATCATCAACACAAGGTATGAGTTTATCTCTCATCCTTATCATGGTATGATTACATCATACTCATTTTAGCTTACTTATCAAGTATGTTAAACTCATTACATTTCATTGTAACAATTTACATAACATTCTCCTTTTGTATCTTATCCAAAAATATTGGATTTGAGATGCATCAAGGTATATCAACCCTGAAATGCTAAATGTGATATCTATCATGTCTCAATGTATCACTTCCCTCATCAATTCTATCTTACTTGAGTTTATTAACTTATCTTATAATAAGGAATCTCACATCTTAATACTTTCATCTACCAAACTATCACCTTTACCATGACGTGCATAGATCACACACAAGGATTGTCCAACTATCTTCAATGATATGGACTCATCTCAAGTTAAGGCATTGCTTATTATACGGTTGCCTATAGTCAACCACTTAAGATATTTCATCGTTATAGGGTATTGCCCATTATTTCATCATTAAGGTTTACTCATATCAATATTACCCAGACATTAGGGTTATGATTTATCATCATATTGCCCATGATTAGAATTCCATGCACTATAGCCCAATTTTAGGGTTTCACATAGATTTACTATGTGTTAGGTTTAAGGTTTTGTATGACATCGCCCTCAATTAGGTTTTCACATAGAATCATCCTCAATTAGGGTTTCTCATGGAATCACCCTCAATTAGGGTTTCACTAATCATCCCAATTAGGGTTTCATTCAATCACCCATAAATTAGGGATTCATTATTCATCCAATTAGGATTTGGCATTTCATTACCTTAAATTAGAGTTACCCAAGTCATTACCCTTAATTAGGGTTACACTATTACCCTTAATTAGGGTTACACTATTACCCTAGATTAGGGTTTTACTCAGAATTTCCCTAAATCAGGGTTAGGGTTCATTAGCCTTCTCAATTAGGGTTTCTTGATCTCTTTACTCAGGATCATACCCTAAATCACCATATGAATCATACTCATGTATGAATTAATTTCTATTATTCTCTCCACTTGATTTGGTTACATCAACCATCCGATCAAATACAAACAACTATGTTTGACATAGTATATTGAGTTATTGCTTCCATAAACAATTAGGGTTTGCATTTTAGGGATCATTCACAATTGAAACCATTAAGATCAAACCAATTGAACCCATTGGATCAATATCCAATTACATCAGCATATTTCCTAAAACGGTCAACCATTGCAAATGGTTAACCACTCCAAACTATTTGAAACTGTTTGGTTTCAATCAATTTGTTGAAATCGTTTAACCAATTTCATTGAAACCGATTGGTCCCAAATTTTGAAATTGTTTGCCTAAGATATTAATTGAGGTGTGTGCTTGTGATTACATCATCATCTTCAAGCTACAAACCCACGAAATTTTCTGTGATTTCCATGGTGGTTTCATCAATCAACCAAAATAAATTTCGGAAATGAAGAAAGCATCAACATTTAATAAGGAATTGAATGCAATAACAATATTAAGGGTTCAAGTTATAAGACCCACCTCCAATTGAGCTTCAAAGCTCCAAGCTCACGTCAAAAATGGTGGATGAAGTTTTTGCAACTCCCCCTAGGCTCGTCCCCAAGCTTTTGGATGAAAAAGTTGGCTAGGGTTGAAGAGGAGATCAAAATAAGAAGAAATCAATGATTTATTTTTTATTTCCACCATGGAATCAAGGAGAACGGAGGTCAAGGACCTTACCAACAGGTTGGGGTCGTCCTCCTGCTCCTCCACAGATCCTTAGTCGTTTTCCAAGCAAGGGGAAAGAAAAGAATCTGAAATAGCCTTTGTTTTGGCTTGGTAAAGGTACTTTTATAAGAAATTCCATGAGAGAGAAAATGCCTTATAAAAATGCATTTAATTCCAAAATTGGTGCCGCCTCTTCCCCCTTTCATTCCTTGGATATGAGGCTATTCCATTTGCCTCTTATTCCTCTCAATTATCCTCAATTTAAAGAAAAGCAAATTAAGCACCTTAGATCATATTATAATAATATCCCAATTTGAGTGGATATTACTTTTCTTTATAATAATGGTGAGTGGGTTATCCACTTGCTTGAGATATTTTCGTGGCCTAGCAAAGGCACAAAGGTGTTCACACTTGAGAAAATTCAACCATCTCGTTTTTGGTTGAAGGCCCTTCAATTATTATATTTGTTTTTGCACTAAATTGAATTAGGGTTTCAATTAGGATTAAATCTTGATTATTTTAATATCAAGATTCTCTCTCCTCCAACTTAATTCAAATGAGGCGCCCCTCTCATTTTCTTTGCTCTACTTGATGCCAAGAAACATTAGGGACCTTATTGAAGTGGTAATTTACATATTACACCCTGGGTTTTGGGTAAATTGCACATTACACCAAAACTAGGTTTTCATGCACATACATTGCTTTATCAGTTCCTTCTTGGTATTTAGGCTTCCACAAGCCATACCTTAGCATCATCTTTACTCTCATGATGCTTCAACACAAGAGGAACATATTATCATGCACAATTTGCACTTAAACCCCTCAACTTGGGTAATTTGCACTTTAGTCCAAAACAGGCAAAACATTGATTTCAACAATGTCCAAAAAGGACTAGAATTGCAACATAAGTTCCTCTTGAGCCCTAATTACTTTTCACAAGATGAGATTAAACATTTAATCACCTTTCTTAATAAAAACACCTAGGGTAAAAGTATAACCCAGGTCAGGGGTGTTACACTTTCCTTCTCTTGTCTCTAGTTTCTCACGAGGGTTTTCTAGTCTTTTGGCTCTATTTTTGCCCGCGTTGACGTGAGTTTGGGTCAGTGTGGACCGCTGACTTGAGTCCCCACAATTGGGCCAAGTCACGCGGCCCATCTCTCTCTTTTCCTCTATTGCCTTGTTTCAATGACGTGTCGTCTTCTGATCGGTCCATATTGGAAAAATTATATCTTTTAATTCCTTTATCCCAAAATTAAAAATAAATATGATTTGGAATTAAAAAGAATAATCATTCTAATAAAGGTTTGCTTTTGAGTTGTGTCGAAAGGTTTTTTTCTAAAAATGATTTTAATACATAAAAATCACCAAAAATGCACTTTAATCATCATAACTCCAAAATTGACAAATTATATGTTTTCTTAATCAGGACAACCTAATAAGATCAATGGTGATGATTTTAGGGTCTGAATTAAAGTTTTGTTCAAAAAGTCTAAAAGTTATGGTTTCTTTACATTAATGCATATGAAAACCCCTAATACATGATTATACATTGAAAATAGGACAAGTGGACCTAAGACTCAATTAAAGTGGTGAAAGTGAGTGATTGAATTCATTAAGAGAGGTATGTGCATCCTTACACCTTTAGTTGGGAATATTTGCAAACCTAACCTAATTTCCCTAATGAGGCAGTTATTAAACCCCAATCTCTCATAATTATTTCCTTTACTATACTTGTCTCAAAATCAGTTCCGATATTTATTCTTGGGTCTTGTACCCCACTACCATGTCTCTATTATTTGATGCTTATACTTGCCATAGTTCTTTAGCATGTTGATTTTACTAGACTATTTAACTAGTGTAGTGATACTTTTGTACTACCACCCATAGATAGGGCATGTGTTAATTCACCCAGGGGAATGTGTTACTCTCCCCAATATAAAATATTTGATAGGTGACTAGAATGTGTTACTCTCCATCACCTATTTGGTTGAGGTCCGGTAGGTGTCTCAACCCTACTTGGTTAAGGTAGTCAATATTAATCATGCATGCAAACCTACTCAGTTAAGGCAGTCAATATTTGATTGAGGTTCGGTAGGTGTCTCAACCCTACTTGGTTAAGGTAGTCAATATTAATCATGCATGCAAACCTTTTACTATTTTTCTTGTTATGTCAAACATCTATTTGTGTGTTACTCTCCTTCACCTATTTGGTTGAAGTCTGGTAGGTGTCTCAACCCTACTTGGTTAAAGCAGTCAATATTAATCATGCATGCAAACCTTTTACTATTTTTCTTGTTATGGCAAACATCTATTTGATTATGCCTCATACTTTTGACCATCTTCATCTTTTATTGAATTCTTATCCTTACTTTCCATGTTATTTTTTTAATTTTTATACTTGTTCAATATTTTGACACATACCTTGCTTCTTTCTTTTTTTGGGTGCTTTCCCAAGCACCCAAGGTTTGATCAAGGTGTTGAATAAGGCCAATGAGATCAAATCAAGAGTATATACTAGTTTTCTATCAAGGATGTCTAGGTTGCTAATTTCTAGATCCCAATAGTTTCTTTTCAATTTTTCTTTTCAAGAAACTCATGTAATGAATTGAGTTCAAAAAGAAATGTAATAACTTAGTTTCCTTTCCGTAGCTATTGACATTTTACATGTATCTAAATCATGCTTATTTACTTGGATTATTATACATCGATCCCATAATGTCTATTATTCTTGGAAAAAGGTGGATGTTTTGTATTTCCTTTAAACTTTATTAAGGAGGTGATCTCACCTCTGTACGGGTGTTGTCAAAGCAATCAACTATACAAGACAACTTAGGTTAAGAGCGGAGGGCTAGGTTGTGCCAATATATACCTCAATGGATTTATGAGGTTGGTAATCCCTGACTCGTACTCTTAGATTTCAAATACAATAATACATTCAAAATTTCTAAAACCCTAAATATACACTATATTTTTGTAAACTATAATAAATTGTCTTTTCTAATTAGGGATCCAAATTAATCAACAGGTTCCAAGTTGTGTTGGAAGCTATAGGTCAGTTTGAACCTAATTTTAAGGGACCATACTATTATGAGTTGAGGGAACTATTACTCCAGTGAGAGGTGGAAATTACCAAAGAAGCCCTTGTACTACATAGAGAAGAATGGAAGTGTTCTGGATGCTCTTTGACAACAAATGCTTGAGGAAAGAAAAACAATCAAAGTATCTTGAATATATGCGTCAATAGTAATTTTAGGACCTATTTTGTCAAGGAAGTTGATTGTTCAGGTCAAATACACAATGCATAGTACATATTCAATCGTATTGATGCTACTATTGAAGAAGTAGGAGAAGAGAATGTTGTCCAAGTGGTTAGTGAAAACACTATAGCAAATTTTTCTATGGGTCACCAACTAAAGGAGAAGTGACCTGTGATCTTTTGGATTCCATGTGCAACACACTACATCGACTTCATGTTGGAGGCAATTGGAAAGTTGAACCAGGTGCAAAATATTATTAAAAAGGCAAAATAATGGTAGTTATCTATAGTCATCATTTAACTCTAAGCATCATGAGAAGCTTCTAGGGATGTGATATGGTTAGTCCAAGTGTTACTAGATTTGCTACAACATTTCTAAGTTTGGAAAGCCTCCTGAAGAACATGTCCAATTCAAGAAGGATGTTTGTTTCTAAAGAATGACTTAAATGCAAAATCTCAAAGACTCCTAAGGGCATTAGGTTTGTAGTTGTTGTTGTTGGGTTCCAATTTTCAAGAGGAGTTTAGTTGGTACTTCAAATTTTCAAACTTTTGGTCAATGTTCTATGATTGATTGATGGGGAGAAAACGCCTACTATGGTCTACATACAACAAGCTATAATTGTGAAGGTTGATGACCTAGATAAAAAGTTAGTTGATGATGAGCTACTTTGCTAGTAGGTGTTTTAGATAGTCTGAGAAGCGGGGGATGTTTGCAGCATGGGAGCAGATTACCCAAGAATGATTCATTGTCACGCTCGTGGGACAACAAGATCAACCGGCTCTTACATATTCTAGGTCGTTGAACAACACCACTCTTTTTTGTAATTAGTTTGATGAAATTAGATATTACACTAACATTCAAATTATGTAGGTTATTATATAAACCCATTTTTATATTGGAAAGACCCTGAGTTTGATAGTACAAGTTCAATTATGGATGATCTCATGAAGTGCATAGAGACATTCTACCCTGAGTAGGATACCCAAGATGGCATCATCATGAAGAAGGAGTTACCAGTGTATAGAGATGGGTTAGGTTCTTTTACAAGAGCAGTTGTTGTAAACACCAAAATGACACCAACATAGATCTAGGTATAGGCTATGGAAGGGTCTTTTCATTACTCATTATTCATTACATTTAAGTTTATGGTTGGATGTATGACCAGTGTTGTTGAATTCAGTTTACCCTTACCCTACAGTTGAATGGTGGATACATTTTGGTTGTGGTACACCTTACTTGAAAAATATTGGCCATTCGAGTGTTAAATCTAAGTTGTTCATCATCGTGATGTGAGAGAAATTGGAGGACATTCGAGATGGTAATATAAGTAGCCCTTGAATGATTTTTTCATATGCTATTGCTTTTATAAAATCACTATGTATAAATACATTATTTATATTATTAATTTATTTCTTTCCTAGATTCATAAATAAGGAGAAATAGGTTGGATGTGAAGAGGCTTGAAGCATTGGTGTTCATTCACTTTAATGCCAAACTGAAGGAGTGGAAGAATAAAGATGAAAAATATTATGATCGAATAGAGTCCAAGGATAGAGACAAGGCTAAAAAATTGGATGGTACAGATAGACCCAGATGAAGAAGTGATAGAGACAAGGAAAAGCACAAGGTTAACTACTCCAAAGGTGGATGCAAAGAAAAAAAGCAAACAAGGAGTATGGTGATGTTGAATCTGATGGAGATGGTGACAACAACATGGATAGTGATAATGATTTTAAGGGCATTGAGGCATCTTTACATGATGATTTTGTACTGACTTGTTCTAGGAGTCATGACAATGGGTTTATTTATGTTTGGGTGTTTTAGCTTGTAAACATTTATTTCTATTATTAGGACCCATTTTGATCTATGAAATCATTTGATGCAGTGAAGTATTATTCAAAATACTTGATTGTTGAGTATTATTTCATTTTGTTGGTAGTACAACCATCACTAAATTTTATTTTTTTCTTTAAATAATGTGTACCACTTTTTCAAAAAGCACCAGCTTTGGTCTGCTTCAAAAATCACTTCTTGCTTCAAGGGGCAATATGCACGCTTCATCTTTTCAAAACCTATATTTCAAATATTTTTCACTGCACTCATTCACTAAGTGAGTCACTCTCCCCTCTACTTGCATTTTTTGGGAAACCTATGGATTGAAGATGTAAATGCATGAAAGTAGATCCTACACAAGAGTTAAGTATTTTGTTAGTTAACTTCAGTCAATCATTGTCACTCTAAATCATTGTATAGAAAGAAGGGAGTTGTAAATGATAACATGTCATATTGTTTTGTTACTGCTAGAGTATGTATTAAATTATCAAGAATCTTTTTCATGCAAATAATTATATTTAATCAATCATATAATCATGTTAAATAAAGTTTTAAATCCCTATAGAAAGCAGTTCATGTACTAAAATGTGAGAAACCCAAGAATTTCTAATCACAAAAAGTTAGGAGTGATGTTTGGTAGGGCTTAGTCCTCAATTTATGCCCTAATCTCATGATTTGTGGTTATAATGAGATGTGGGTGTAACACAACCCCAATTTTTTCTACCAAAAAACCTAAAGTACCCACCCCCACTTACTAAGGTTGAATCAACATGCCAAAAACTAATATATAAGCACTAAAGTGGAAGCCACGAGAGGGGGAGAACACATCACCTCTCATAAACCCACCCATTCTTGCCTCTCCGTGTTTCATCACCATTCCATCACCTTCATCACCAAAACTATAACATTTATCCATTTTCACTTAATTTTACTTCCATCCAAGGTGGGGCACATGTACTTTACATCTATGAGTAGCAAGGAAGAAGTAGGAGATTCTCTCTATAAAAAGAAGATATCTTCCATGACTCCTATTCACTCCATGTTTTTACTATCATTTTGAGCAACTTAAATCTCTTATGGGACGTTTGGGGGTAAATGAGAATGTGATAGCATGTTTTTTTTGGAGTGATCATGCATGGTATTGCTTATTGATCTTTAATGACATTTCAAGATATGTATCATCCCACTTGACTTGTTTAGGTATGTGAATTATACCATCTAAGACATAAAAGGAGGGATACTAGGGAAGTGGTGGAAGATATCCAAGTTGCCTTATATGGCTAGTTTTCCTTCAAATTTTCCACCCCCTCTACTCCACTAGCTCTATGTGAGGATTATTTAATACTAATTATATTTCTTTTCCCTCACTTTCTAAAGATCATGGAACAGGTTGATCATAGATGCCAAGGGATGAAGTACTCCACACCGCTGATACTACCCATTGCCACCTAATGTAGGAGAAGGTAGGCCTATGTTATGTGTAAGGTGGATCCATCTTTCCCCTTTCCAATTGAACCTTGTAATAGTAAATAGTAGGTGATTTAGAGATCAAATCTCAATACCATCTATGGAACCATGGCCAACAAGTAGAGTAGGATTTCCATTTAGAATGCATGTTTGTTGTTTGGCTTGATATCACTAACATATTGGATGTGTTTGTGAATAATACCTTGTACATGGTTGAACTTCCCCAGATATCCCAAATAAACCACTACTTATCTTGCTTGACTTTAATGCTAGTTTCCCTACTTATTATGTGCTTGTGATATTACATTAATAATAGCTTGTAGTCTTAGTTAACTACTTTTGCTAGAATTGTTTGTGTAATTGTGATTTGTCTTGTCTTATTGAGTTATCTTATGAATGTTAGTTAGTACCCTTAGCATTGTATTGACCAAGTTGTTTTAGTTCCATGATTTGTGTAAGTTCAACTAAAACCCATCTTTCACCCTAAAAACTATACTTTTGGTTCCAGAAACTTAGTCTAACTAATAGCTTAGGTCTACTACCATCATTGAGGTTCAATCCTTCTTGACATTGTATGACATCCCAATCCCATGCACTTGTTTAGTTGAAATAGAGTGTGCATTTTAGGCTAATTATAACCCTGAGCATCATGCACACCAACATACCTTTCTTTAAGTCTTTCAACTAAGTTGGGTTTTTCATGCATATCATATGATACTTGAATGGGTCCATTGTTCTCATAGAAGAATGGTGAGTATATGCCCTCCAACGATGGGACCCATTGATTGAGGAAGGGCACAGAGCTTTTGGTAAATTATTAACATCATTAATCTTGATCTTTGAGACGATCATATGGCCTAATACATGGTAGGAGAGTATTAACATGGCACTATAAGACGTCCATTAAGTATTAGGCTAATATGTATGGGGATTAAGGTTGAAATCAATTTATCTTTAGTAAGCAACCCATTATTGTATAATTTGTCTCTTCATGGTGGGGGGGAGCAGGATGGACTACCGACGTGCAAGCTTTAGAAGCAAATTTAAAAATGATTATTTGGGCTTGCAAAAAAGATAATCGTTTGAGGATGAAATCAATTAATATTTAGGAATGAATCTCTTGTTGTATAATTTGTGTCTTCATGGTGGGAGAAAAGAAGGGTGGACTACCAATATGCAAGATTTAGAAGAAAATTTAGCAAACTGCCGAAGGATTGCAAGAAAGACATTTGTTTGAGAGAAATAGACCATGATCTAGTAGTGTTGTTTGTAAATATTGCATAAGCATGTGAGTTAGTTTTTAGTATATGAATCTAGTTAAAAGAAATTAGTGAGTCGATAGTAGAGAAAATTACAAAATAATGATAATTCATATTGCAATTAGCCATTAGGCGCAGTCGGTAAGTGTGATGGGTGGGAATTGAACCATTGAGGCACAACACTATAGAAGCCTGAAATGGTATATGTTTGGTTTGATGATCAAGGTTTACCTGTTATTGATAAAGATCATGGAAAAGGTTGATAGGAGGTACTAATGTACAAAATACTCCATCGTCCTAATACCACCCAATTCCACCAAGTGTAGGAGAAGGCCGGTCTATGTGATGTGCAATGTGGATCCACCTTTTTCCTTCCTAATAGAGCCTCACAATACTACATAGTAGGTGGTCTACAAGCAAGTCTCTTCAATACCATCTACTCCATTCACGACTAACAAGTAGGGTAGGGTTTCCATTTAGAATGCATGTTTTTTGTTTATCTTTATATCACTAACCTATTGTATGTGTTTGTGATTAATCCCCTTTACATGGTCGAACTTCCCTATATACCCAAAATAAACCAATACCTATCTTGCATGACTATATTGTTAGTTGCCCTGTATATTTTTTACATGTGATATTTCCTTAATGATAACTACTTGTAGTTTTAACTAATTACTTTTGCTAGATTTGTTTGCAGTCATGGTTAGTCTTATCTTAGTGAGATAGCTTGTTTATTTTAGTTAGTACCCTTAGCCTTAGTATCAACCTAGTTTCTTTAATGAAAGCATGATATGTCTGTTCATTCAACTTAAACCCAACTTAAACCCTAAAACTCCTAACTTTTAGTTCCAAAAACGTAGTTTAACAAATAGCCTAGGTTTAATACCATCATTGAGGTTCATCTCTTCTTGCCAACTTACTACATCCCAACCCCATGCACTTGTGGACTTAGTTGAAATAAAGTGTCAATTTTAGGCTAATTGTAAGACGAAGTATCATAAGCATCACCAAACCTTTCTTCAAGTCATTCAACTATATTGGTGTTGTAGGCATTTTGTGTGGTACTTGAATAGGTCCATGGTTCGCATAGAAGAAAATCGAGTAGGAGCCCTCTTACAGTAGGAGCCATTGATTGAGGAAGGAATACAAATTTTTTGATAAATTATTATCATCATCAATTTTGATCTTTAGGAGAATTATAGTGGCCTAATAGATGGTGTGAGTGCATTAACAGGGCACTAGAAGGTGATCATTGAGTATAGGTCTCACAGAATGGGAATTGTTTGATATATTGAAAATGTTATGATGCACTCTCTGTATAGCACAAGAGAGTAAGGGAGAAGCAGAACTAGACAATATGGAATAAAAGAAAAGTTAAATACAAGACAAGTCTTAAGCACATAACCCAATACAAAACATAAGATAACAAAACACTTAACACACAAGAACTCATAAAGCATATATACTAATACCCCCCTCAAGATGGAGCATAGATGTCAATCATGCTCAGTTTGTCCACCAGTGTAGCAAAGAGAGGCTTCATAAGTATCTTACTAAAGATATAAGCAACATAGTCTTCTATGAAGATAAGGAGTATAAAAATGTCCAGAAAGAATCACTTTTCGGACGAGGTGTCAATGCACTTCGATGTGCTTCATGTGCTCATGGAAAGTGGGGATTTTGGCAATAAAGGTGGCAGCTTTATTATCAAAGTGCGTAGAAATTGGATTAGAGTCAAAAATATCAAATTCCTTGAGGAGTCATTGGTCCCATATTAGTTCACAACCAGGGTGAGCCATAGCCATGTATTCTGCTCAACACTTGACTGGGCAACCATGATTTGCTTTTTACTGTGCCATGTAACAAGGTTCCCACCAACAAAGGAACAATATCCGGAAGTAGATTTTCAGTCACAACGAGTACCAACATAATTAGTTTGAATAAGTAGTAAGTTTGTAGTGCCAATGTATGAGATATAGTAAATCTTTGCCATGAGAAGATTTTAGATATTTAAGAATGTGACACATAGCATCCCAATGACATTGTCGAGGTTTGTCCAAAGGCCTACTGGAAAGTCTAACAACAATAGCAATATAAACTCTCATCACTATGAGATCGATAAGCTTACCAACCGTTCATCGATATTGATGGTTATCATGGTATAGAGGTAAAGATTCATCATCCCAATTGTTATTGGGATCCAGAGGAGTAGTAACAGGTTTAGACCCAAGCATGCTTGCTTCTATTAGAAGGTCCAACACATATTGCACTTTGAAAGGAAGATGCCAGAAGATGATCTGGAAACTTCAATTCCCAAGAAGTATCTGAGTTTACCCGGATCTTTAGCAATAAAATATTGTTTGAGATATCATTTGGTAGCTGCAATACCGTCAAAATCATCACTCAAAAAAATGATATTGTCCATTAAACAATAAGAGCAACAAGTCCAGAGCTCGCTTTTTAATAAAAAAAGAATGATCAGAATGTGAACGCCAAAATTGAAATTTAAGCACTATCTTTCTTAGTTTATCAAAATACACCTATCACCTCCCTGAGTCTACAGAATTTGGAACTCTCCCCCTGACTAACAAATCTAAGTTGATGCTCCATATAAACGCCTTGATGGAGGTCACCATACAGGAAGACATTTTTTTACATCAAGTTGATAAAGAGGCCAATCTATATTGACAACTACAGAGATAAGTACTCTAACAGAGTTGAGGCATCCGCAGGAGAGAAAGTTTCGAAGTAGTCCACTCCATATCTCCATATGTTTTAGTGTCGTCTTTTGCTACAAGGTGAGCCTTTAGCCATTCAATAGACCCATCTGGTCTATATTTAATAGTAAAGATCCAATGACATTCAACCATTGGACAATATTTAGGACAATCAACAAGATCCCAGGTCTTGCGATCTAGGTGTGCATGCATTTCTATTTCTATAGCTTGACATTAGGTAGGATATGAAAGAGCTTGAGTAGCATTCTTCAGCCCAGATATAGCAGAAAGAGTAGTAGTAAAACATGCAAAGATAGCACCAATATTATTGTTAGAGTGATAATTACTAATTGGATGTTCATTACAGGAGTGAACACATTTCCTTATGCTAATAGGAAGATGTAAGTCAAAAAATACATGAGGAGTGTTATGACATGTTGACGAGGGAGAATTGGTTTTTGAGGAGATAGAGGAGGATATGTAACTGTGGGTCTTCTCATGGACACCTCTTCAGTTTTGTCAGTGTGATCATGTTCTACTACCTCGGGCAGAGGAGTCGAAACCACCAGAATACTAGATAAAGTAGACCATTCGTCAGAGTAGTGCGGCGTGTTTTCAAAGAATACAATATCCACACTCACAAACCATTGTTGATTGATAGGAAAAAAACACTGATATCTTTTTTGAGTTTGGGAATATCCCAAAAAGACACACTTAATGGAGATGGGGTCAAGTTTAGATATTATAGGGTAGAGATTCTAATGAAACATGTGCTGCCAAAGATGTACGGTGGAATAGAAAATAAAGGCGCATCAGAGTAAAGGAGAGAGATAGGGATCCGATTATGTAACACATAAGAAGGCATACAGTTGATTAAGTAGCATAATTTAGAAATAGCTTCAAGCCAAAAATGTCTAGGGGCATGATAGTGAAGAAGAAGAGTTCGTACTACATCAAGTAAATGACAATTCTTCCTTTATGCCACAACATTTTGTTGTGGTGTGTAAGAGCTGGAATTCTGATGAATGGTACCCTGAGATTTACAAAGACGATCACTGGATTTTTGCATAAACTCTAAGACATTATTGGTTTGTATGATTTTGACAACACTTTTGAATTGGGTTTGGATCTCAATAAAAAAAAGTGGTGATAGTTTGCAAAATGGTACACAATAATTTAATAAAATCAACCAAGTTGTCCTGGAATAATTTTCAATAAAGGTCATAAAATAGTGATATCCAGACAAGCTAGAAACTCAACGCGGACCCCAAATATCAACATGAACAATGTCAAACAATTTTTTAAAACTAATTTCTTTCTTCTTATGAAAAATGGCCCGAATATGTTTGCCAAACTGGCATGATTCACACAAAAATTATTTCTCAGAAATATTTGGAAATAAATAATGGAGTTTAACAGCAGAAGTATGTCCCAGGAGATAGTGTCATTGTAGACTAGTCAGGGAAGAATACATCAGAGCAGCAGCAGATTGTGGCACATCCAGGTAATACAGTCCATCCGGTCTCTCATGGCCCAAACCAATCCTCTTCCTCATACAGAGATAATACACAACCCTCAGGGTCAAAAGTAATCGACCATCGAAGGCTCTTATCAGTTTTACTGAAAGATAGTAGATTAAGAGGAAATCGAGGAACATATAATATAGATAATATAGACAAATTTTTAGACAGAGATATAGTTCCAACACTATGGGTAGCACACTGAGTCTCATCCACAACAATCAGAGGAGGAACCATTTTAGTCTTACATAATGTAGTGAAAAGTTCGGAATAACTAGAAATATGGGTAGATTCATCGGAGTCGATGACCCATTTATTTTTACTGGTAGTAGCAGGAGTTCCAAGTAAGGCAGAGGAACCTCTCTCTATAGAAGTTATTGGTGAGGATAGACACATTTGGAGGAGTTCTTCAAACACCCAACAAATCCACTCAACCGTAGGTTGAATAGAGCTTGAAGCAGTAGTAGTTGAGTCTTCACAGACATCAAATGAGACATGATTTTCCCAGGCGGGTTTACCGTGATTTATCCAACAGTGATCCTCATCAAGGTTTGTTCATCCACAGAAGTTGCAGAATTGGTTGGCAAAAGGTGGTTGAGGTTAACCTCATCTAGGGCTAAAAGGAGGACCTCATCCAGGAGCACGTCCACCACGGACTCGACGATGACGACGTCCACATCCTTGATCAGAATCAGGGGAGTGGAGCATAAGGATCGAGTGATCAGAAGAAATAGTAGATAGAGAGGCCATATAAGGAAGGTGTTGAGCACACTTGAGGACATCCCTAAGTGTAGGTAAGAGATCACTGGATAAGATTTGGTCTAGCATGCCTGTAAAGGAATGAGGAAGACCAACTAGAAATTGGACAAGTTGAAGTTCATCATGTTGCCACTGAACATCTTTGATATCAACAGTGAGTGGATGATATACTTCAAATTTAGTCCAAAGTGTCGAACATCGGTTGTAATAATCTTCTGCACAGTCATCAGTAGAATACTCCATTTTAGCCAAGTTTTGAAGATCTCGAAGACCTTCCTTGGTTTTTGTTGATGTGAATACACATGGGATAGTTGATCCCATATGGCTTTGGAATTTTGTAGGTGACGAAGACAATAGTTGATCTTTGATTCAAAAGTGTTCACCAACCATGTCTTGAATCTGGAATCATCTTCGGACCATTGGCCGTAGGCCTGTTTGGTTTTGTCATATACTATGACATCAAGAGGATCCTTAGTAGTAGAGGATATATATATATGATACTAATGTCCTTGGGCTTTAACATAGAGTTTGATGGATGTCGCCCAAAGATGGTAATTTGATCCATCAAGTTTCATGCTTGTAACACACAAGTTCCATGAAGGATCCATAGTACATGGCAGTAAGAGAGATGGAACTTACAAAGATGCAATAGAAGTGGTACAAAAAGGAGGATCTTGATGACGAGATCTGAGAAACTCACATTGGAGCAACAACAATAGAACAAGAGCACCAGAAAGACAACAACAAAAGAGTAGATCTAAACAACCCACATAGGGGCAGAGGAAGTAGTAGCCAGATCCAAATAGATCTAGGGAACCCATATAGGGGAATAAGATAACAACAACAAATCTAGATCATCATATCTAAGAAACCTTCATAGGGGCAGTAAATAACAACATCAGAAGAGCTAGATCATCAGATCCAAAAACCCACATAGGGGCAATAGATAGCAGCAGCAGTAGATCTGGACCAATAGATCTAAGAAACTCACATAGGGCCAGTAGATAGAAGCACCATATATAGATCAACAAACATGAGAAACCCACATAGGGGCAGTAGAGATAATAAAAGACCTATGTTTCCACGACGTGATATTCACTCCACAATGTGATAGGCGGGAAAAGAGTTCAAACCTTTTAGGTTTTGAACTTGCTATTTTGAGACTAAGTGGAAGAGTGAAGAATGGAATTTAGGTTGATGGGGTGGAGGTTGATGGGTTATAGGTCGATGGTGTGGAGGTTTATGGGGGTACAGGTTGATGGGTTGATAGGTCAATGGGTGGAAGGTCAATGGGTTGATAGGTCGATGGGAGGTCAATGGGTGGAAGGTCAATGGATGGAAGATGATGGGTGGTCGATGGGTGGAAGATGAAAGGTTGGTCAATGGGTGGAGGTCGATGGGTGGAAGATGAAGGGTTGGTCAATGGGTTGAGTTCAATGGTCTAGGGTGAAGAGGGCAGACCAGTGGGTGGAAGATGAAAGGTTCGTCGATCAGTAGAGGTCGATGGGTTGAGGTCAATGGGTTTAGGTCGATGGGTGGAGGGTGGTGGTGATGAAGGTGATGGTGGTGGGAATGGTGGAGATAGTGGAAATGGTGGAGGTAGTGGGGGTCAATGGTAGGGAGGAGGTCAATGGGTGGGCTCAGGGAGGATCAAACATGTATGATACCATATAGAATGGGAAAAGCTTCATTTGATATATTGGAAAAGTTATAATGCACTCTCTTTTATAGAATAAGAGAGTAAGAGAGAACCAAACCATGTAGTATGGGATAAAATAAAAGCTAAATACAAGACAAGTCTTAAGAACATTAAAAATACACAACACAACATAACAAAACACACAACACAGGAGAACTCATAAATCATATATACTAATAGGGCTAACTATTGGGGCACAACAATATAGAATCCTAAGATGGCATATGTTTGATATTATGATTAAATTATACCCGATCTTACTTGGAATGATTCATAGGTATATGGTGGAACCAGACTTACCATTAGGGAGATTGGGTGTCGACTGAAAATCCCTAAGAAGTAGATGGGGTTGTGAAGATGGATATTTACATTCAGACATATGATCTCACTGGTTAGTTGTTGATGGTGGGTGTATGTTTTGACTGTCGTGAGTGTAAGTATAACTGAAAAGGTTTGTAAAAAGATCATGGTTGTGGTATTGAATCAGCATGACCCATGGTAGTTCGAAGCCACTTGACAACATGATGTGCCTGGCTAATTCTTTTTTACCTGCCTCCATTAGCTGAAGCTACTTGTGGTGCCTAGCCAGGTGCGCGCATGTTGTTATCTATACTACTATAAAAAGAGGGAGTGTTTCCTCTTAATTACACTTGTTCCATTTTTCGTCTATAAAAAAATACATTCAATCATAACACATCATTTTGAAATACTTCTTCCTCCTTATTCTTCTCTATTTTTACATTTTTTCACCATCTTTTACATTATTCTTAATTCTCTCATTGATAACTCCCTCACATTCTAGTAGTCAAGGAGCATCGACCATGCCTCTCACTAAATCCCTCCCCCAACAACTACAAATGTGGCCCTCTACCACCCTCATCACATAAATAGAACCCACAATTTACATAGAGATTTTTTCTCACCTCCTCTCTATTTCGATCAATACAAGCATATTTTTACGGTTACTAGAACACCCGTGTTGTATTTCTTGGTGTGGGGAGGACAATACTTCTTTTACCAAGTCCGAGCGGAAGTTGGGTCAACGTATTATTTTCAACATGCTTGCTTTGATAATTTAGGATGTAAGTTTATAGTTGCGTGAAATTGTTCCACTAAAAAAAGTAATGATAATGAAAGCATTTAGGAAGAGAAATTTATCTATTATTTTAGTTTTAGGAAATGCAATGGTAAATTTTTCCCATGATTTATCTCTTTTTTTCATCATATTTATTGAAGTGAAATTGTTCCCACGATTTATCTCTAGCTAGTGCCTCCAGGAAGGCATTTCTTTAAAACTTGAGCTTGTATAATATTTTAGACTTTTTAACACATTTCTCTCTGTTGTCATGGACCATTCCAAAAATAATGTTCATATCTTTGTTTCAGCCATGTTCGAACTCTCTCCTAACTACCCACAAAGTTTTGTCTCCAATCACTTTCTTCCCTTCATCTCCAGCCACGATCTCTCTACATTCATACCATTGTAAACAATTCCTTACTACTTTCTTTCCCACTCTACATTTAACTCAACATAACTATTTTCACACTTTCCTCAAAAAAGACTGACCATCACCCCCTCTCCACCCCACACTCTGTTAAACTCCCATAATTGTGATTGTCTCTCTCCTAATTATCTTGTAACAATCGGCTCTTCAATCCTATATTTCTCCACCACTCCTATCCACCCCACAAATTTTTATTTATTTTCTTTCACCCTTTTGATTGGTTATTTTTATCATGATCAACAATCCCACATTAAAAAGTTAAAACATCTTACATTTCAAAAGAAAAATATTCTCAATGTGCACATTTCAAACTTTATTTCCTATCATTTCTCCCCACTCAAACCAACAATCACATCTTTCTATAATTTCTTCACCAATTACTCTCCCCACAAATCTCACATCTAATCGCCTCCCCAACATAGTGACACACCATAAAAGTTCTCTTGACATTTCCCTATAACTGGCATTGCTATATTGTTGAACCTTTGCAACATCTTCCCCCTTTCCACACCTTGAAGATATACTTCATGTATGTCAATAAAGCATTGCACCACATACATCACCCATCTTCCCCTCCTTGAAGATATTCCTCATGTATGTCAGTAAAGCACTACACCACGGGTTGCATGAAATTCCTTTTAGAGATGCAAGGAAAGATATCTTCCATCCAAGTTTGGAAGGGAGCATGATCTAATGGAGAATTTTTCAATTGAGAGGGTTTTTCATCTTTAATGTTGTGTCAACTGTCTGGATGATTTGACCCAGTGGAGGGGATCATTGTCTATTAGAAGTGAATACTAATGCAACAAACAACAAGTAAGCAACCTTTTAGAATATAAGCAAGTTAGAGTTTAATTTAACTCTTCCAATCATTCTTGTATATTCTATCCTCTTTTTTCCTGCAGGTTTATTGGTTTGTGATAATCTAATTTTCTTTTAGATATGTAACAAAAGATATATCTGTTGGTGGGTGCCACCATCCAAGTTTTTAAGTGAGCGTGATTTTATGAAGAACTTCAACAACTGCATGGGCATGTTTTCTTAAAACATGCAACGACCATCTTGCTGCATGCTATTAGAAGGTTGTTCATCTTTGATGTCTGAGTGTTTTCTATGTTGTGTTGTTTGTCAGGCCTATTCGACCCAATGGAGGGCATCATGCCTTCTATAAGCGAGTACATATCAAAGCAAACAAGTACGAAGCCTTTTAGAGGATAATGCAAACTAAAGTTTATTTTAACTCTTCAAATCATTTTGTAGAATCTATAAATCCCCATTTTCCCTACATGTCCATTGATTTTGAGACCCCTATTGTTCTTGCTCATATTTTCAACTAACAGGAGGATGTCATTGTTTTTATTTTGGGTCTGCATTGTTTCTCTGAGATCATGTTTTCAGAGCATAGCCTATCCACATTATAGTTTCTCCAATTTGTGTTCTTAGTCGGTGACAATATAATGCATGGCCCTCATTCTTACTTCTTGGAAAAAGTGAAGATGACGACAGACTGGAATTCTGAGCACCAGTGGCACTGAAGCATCACCAAATAAAATTATTATAAGTCTACAATACTACTCCGAGGTGAATCTTGACCCACATAGATATGATTCAAGTAACTCGATTCTGTAATTGCTAGAGATATTTTCTTGGACTTTTCATTTTTTAAATGCTATATTTGACATTGTATGGTTTCTACGGATCTTATAATGTGGACATTTTAATTTTCATATTTTGTAGATAGATACATGAGCAACGGTAGAAATATTTATCCATCCCCATTATTCTTGTAATGGGTCCATTTCCACTAAAAGGGTTATAGATTTTTTCTCACAACTGACCAAACACATATATTGTTGTGTCCAACAACTGCATTGTTGGAGTGTTCAATCTTACATAAGGAACTGTTTACTATTAAACTTATCAAACTACCATTTTCTAACAAAGACATATAAACTATTATTGTCCTGAATAGCAAATCAGATCTTGGTGCTCATGCATAGTGTTTTCTTAGATCCTAACTTTACTAACATTGATTGCATGTTGTTATCTGTTAAAGACATACTCACATCACAACATGCATACAATTACAAGGGTGCAATTTATACTGTATAGTTTTTGGACAATGACAGCTGAAATCAAGAAGAAATAGCCTTGCATCCTATGGAAAAAGCTAACAGGAAGGAATATCATGATGTAGGATGGGATAGAAAACTCCAACACTAATGGCTCATGATAAGAGGTATAACATGAATAGGATGGATTGTGGAGCATGAAGAATAGGAGGAAAATAGGGTCTCAAAAAGTTGGATAAGATTTTGTTCAATGATGTCAAATGTTGGTTTATCATGTACATGATGGGCATATTAATTAAACATTTTGTTATACTTTATTTGTCTTGGAAATACTCATTGTCATTGTTAATATATCATTTTTGCATACAACACACATGTACCTCAAGCAATGTGTTAGTAACTCCTTTTTACTTTTGCTTAATCAAAAAGGTTCAGGAAGTATGAAATCTTACTATGTAATTATAACATAATGATAACATAGAGAAATATTTTTATTGCAGAAGAAATGTATTCGCGTGGGTTTTTTTAATTGGTCAAATAAATAGGATTTGTAAACCATGTTATAACCAAGATATAAAACATAGTTGTTTAGTTAATAGAAGTTTCAAAACTTACTAAGAAATACAAAACAAGATTATATGAACCTCAAACATTTGCTACATAGGATCTATGCACTTGAAATCTTTAGACAACATATATATTACTTTAGTTATTTACTTATATCTAAATGATCTAGGATTAATTAAATTTTTATTGTCAACAATGTATACATAGAGAAGAAAAGATAACAACAATCTATACATAGAAATGAAAAGACAACACCAAAATTGATTTTTCTGAAAGCATGTATCAAATGACAATTCACAAGTAAGTCGATAGGGTCTTCAACTGTATTGTTTGAAAGTGGAAATGTAAATAATTAGATAAATGTACACATGTTACTTAGTAATGATTAAATTCATACAAACACCATACAAGTTGAGTAATCTTTAACATCACATGTAGTTGAAAAATTACAAACAAACATCATTTACATTAAAAAAATAGTTAATCTGCCCAATTCATTAGAAGTCATATTTTATATTTTATATGTCGCCTCAGTGTTCAACATAAATAAAAAAATCCCATTTTATAAAGGTTTTATATTTTAAATTAGTCTCTTTAAATAAAAAGATTATTTCCTTTATCAAAGTACACAATAAGAATCTATTTTTTAACACATCTTGAACAATTCTCATATATTATTCGATATACAAAGTTTTTGAAATAATTCACAACTTGTAATCTCTTCTATGTTATAGTTTAAGAATTCAAAACTTTATTATATTTTTGAAAAAGTAATGACTGAGTTAGTTAAGCTTTGTGACTTTGTATTTATTGCCTACACACCATAATGGATTATGAATAGACTTCAACAATTTTTCCCACGTCTACTCCAGTAATTGGTTGGTAATATCTTAAAATTCATGTGGTTATAACTTGAGCCCTTAAAATCATGTGAACATTCATAACTTTAAAAGTGTGTAATTTTTATCTAATTGAGATAAGTTTCTTGTATTATTGTGTAATGGAATTGTATAGACATAAACATGTAGGTCATGTAGATTGTTTGCATTAAAAATTATATTATAGATCACTTGATAACTTCTTTATCAAATTTGGTTTCACAATGTAAGGAAATATATAAATCTACATATTGTAGTATAGTATTAATCACTTCTTTACATATCAAGCATGTGAATGGTTCTCAATGTTATATAGAAGATGACATTAAGAAACAAACAACCATGTTCATTGGAATTTTATATAACTTTCCCAAATCACATCAAATTTTATATTTAGAATTATGTGTTTATGTTGTTAAACATACTTCTACTGACTACTTATTGATAATTTAATTTAAGTGATAAAGGTATTTGGCTAGGAAACTTACATTTCTTTTATTTTATATTAAATAAAAAAGAATGTACAATTAAATTAAAATATATTTTTATCCTTATTTTTTAAAATAGTAAAGAAGAAAAACTCTATGACTTTCATATTTATAATGAAATCAATGAGTCAACAAGAGGTTGAACTTTCTTCAATATATAAGACAAAGTTATTTTTTAACATGTGTCAACCTTCAATAAAAGTTTATGTTAAGTTTTTAAAATATTACCCAACTTATTTGTCCTTCAATATAGTAGTTAAAGAATTTAAATATTTTTATCTTTCTTAAAATCCATTGAGTAAGTTAGTTTAACTTTTTTATGTTGTATTTAATGCCTACACACCATAATGGATTATTAATATATTACAACATTTTTGTTCTCATTGGCTCCAGACATTTCTTAGTAATACAGTAAAATTAGTGTACTTACAATTTAAACCCTTAAAAGTGTGAACATTCATTACTTCAACAATGTGTAAACCTTATTTCGTTGAAATAAAATTCTTGCATTATTCGTTATGAAACTATATATATATATATATAACTCACTGCCGATTATTTGTATAAAAATCATATTATAAATCACTTGATAGGATCTTCACCAAATTGGGTTTCAACTAAAAATGTACGGAATGATATTAATCTATAGATGGCAATATAGTACAATTCACTTGATTTGCGTGTCAAGCATGTTTAATGATTCTTAGTGGTATATGCAGGAAAAGATTAAGAAATAAACAACCATATTCGATAAAGTTCCTTTAATATAACTTCCTGCAATCACTTCAAAGTAGGTTTGTAAAATTATGTATGATTACACATGTTGATGTTATTAACCATGCTTCCAACTAGTGGCGGCGGGAGGGGGGCGCAAGCTGGGGCAAGTGCCCCCCTCCAATTTTGAAAATTTTGAGCATATACATATTATGTATATTTACATGGTATCAAACTTAATATTAATTTTTATATTTTATCTCCTTCACATGCTAGTTAACCTAATTTCGAAGTATATAAACTCTCTTCCATAAATAATATCATTACTAATACGATTTTAGGTAAAGAACCATAAATAAAAATACATCACAATAGGATATGTTTCTCTATTTTATAAATATATCTCAATTTTCCATACTTAACAAATTGTTCTTTATTGAACATATTAACAAGTGTGTCAAAACACATACATAAATTTCAAATTATTAAATGTTATTTTACACTTATTTATATAGTGGTTATATAAAAATAGATATCTATAATTAATACTATTCTTTATTAACTGTCAAATATTTTTATATCATATAGAAATAATTAAATGTAGCAAGTATGTAGTTGTATGGATAATGAAGAAACGAAAATAGATATCTTTAGTCAATTATATATTTTATAAAATACCAAATATTTTATATAATATATAAACAATTAAGTGTGTAACAAATACAGAAAGTACATAAATAATGAGTTGATATCTATGTACATAGGTAATGTAGAGAAAGAAAATCGATATTTATAATTAATGGTATAATCCATGAGATATCAAATATTGTTATAATTAAATGTATAACAAATATAGCAAGTAAACAGTTCTAGTGTGTATCTTTCACTTGTGTAAATGGTGTATGTTGATTATTTTCTATTATAGGTGTAATGCATGCTATTAAAGATAAGGTCAAATGAAATACGATAGTTTTTGTAGTACATGATGTCATGATAAATTTGTTAATATTTTTAACATGACATGTGTATTGTTTTGAATTTTTATACATCAATAAATATCTGTTAAAATAATATAATACCATGTGTCATCATGAAAGAACCCTTACAATGATGCTTCTATTCACAAGTTATCATAATATTATTTCTCTAAATTATAAAGATTATTTCATTTTAATATCAAGGATAATAAATTTTGATATTTTCTTAGTTTCCAATGCAACATAGAAATAATTGTCTTTGGAACTTAGTGAACAATGAACTGTCATAAGATCTATTACTTTATTAGGTAAAATTTATGAATAAGTTTAATACCATCATAAGTATATTTATTTAACTTTAAACTATTATAGTATTGGATTTCTTGATTTATATATAATAATAGTAATTGCCACATGGTACTACTTATATAATCATTTCTTAACTTTATGTTATTTTTTAGTTACTTGCTTGTCAAACTCATCATGTAGGAAATTATTTGCATAATCTTGAAAACTAAATAATAATGCATACAATTAATATTGAACATTAAATTTATGTGATTTTTCCAATATGGAGAATTAATATAAAGAAATAGTTGGTCTTATACAAAGAAATTAAATATTTTCAATACAAATAGCCATCATTTCAAAATCATCTTAAATATATAAAAAATCTAAATGTATGTAGAATGTTATAATATACATAGTAATACGCAATAAAACATATACGCAAAAGGTTATTTGAATCAGATCTAAAATAAGTACTCCACAAAGTGATGAGATATGTCTCCAACCTCGTCTTTTATTTATGTAAGACTCATCTATTTTTCTCACTAGATCCAAGTAAATAGGTCAATGTCATGTCTTTGAGACATGTCCACACTCCATTTGTCTCATGGTGATTATTTAAATCCTATTTACATCTGATTTAAAATAAAAATAATATCAATCTCATATAAATACATAACATTATTTTTCAAGTGCCCCCTTCATCAGAGGGATGGCTCCGTCACTACTTCCAACGACTGTTTTAATTGTTCTATTGATAACTTAAATTAAGTGATGAATGTATTTTGCTAGAGAACTTACATTTTTTTATTTTATATTGAAATAGAAATGATGTACAATTAACTATAAATATAAATTCTATTCTTAATTTTGCAAGTAATGATTTAAGGTCAAATTGATGATTCAACACAACTTTGATTTTTCTTGAAATTATTTTTAATATGCAAGGACCTTTAATAAAGGTACATTATTTGATATTCATATCGAAGTTTTCATCGATGAATTATCCCATGTAAAAATTTATTAATATTGTGACTCAGGTGCATGACATGCGGGCGCTTATTAGTTAAGTAAAAACAGGAAATCCCCCCGATTTTCATCTCATTTTATTTGTTCGCATCTCAAGTTGTTTGGGCCACAAAGTTGTTGTGCCAATGCAATTTTGTGTTGAGCAGGGCCAATACATCAACTATGTCTCGGTGTAATGCCACATGTGTGTGGGGAGAGAGGGGGAGGCATGAAGTACAGTCATGAAACACTAGTGAAAAATGAAAATGATGGGGTCACGCGCAGAGCCCCTCACACGAAGGGGAAATCTTATTTTCAAAGGATGATGAGGTGGGTATTAATTAGGTGGTTGGTGGAAGTATTGTAATGGAGAAATAAAATTTGTTTGCTTATAACTTTTGAACCGTAATGAATTTTTTGACGAAACAAAAACCATTAGATTCCTTATAAAAATGCATTCTAACAAGACTAATGTTGATATATTTTTGAGAAAAAAATACAAATGTGATGAGAGAGAAAATTGTTTTTTTTTTAATTTGTAAACTGCGATGAATTTTGAACAAAATAAAAATAATTAAATTTGTGATAGAAAATACATTGAAACAAGACTAATGTTGATATACTTTTTAAGAAAAGAGTAAAAAAAGAGAAAAGTGGTGATGGAAGATTAGAGAAGTGAAGAGAAAAGTGATGGGGGAAGAGGAAGGAAGTGAGAGAAGTAATGAGAGACCGGAAGTGACAGAAGTAAATTGAGGACATGAGGAAAGTAGATACGCAATCATGATAATTAGGCATGTATTCACCAGTAAAAGCATTAAAAAATTGATAAATATTGCCCAAAAATGAAGTGCTTGAAAATGATGAATATGCATAAAAAAATAGCTAAAGATGACTATATAGCAATGAAAAACTACTAGAAGTACCAAAAAATGGTGATATGCCACAAATAGCTGAAAAATGTCTAAAATTGGGTAAATAGCGCCCAAAAATGCTAAACATACCTATTTGGGAGTTATTACGTTGTTTTTTGTTGTCAATTACTCTTAGACATGATTAGACACATACAATATTTGCTTGGGAGCCATTTTTATAATTTTGAGTGTCAATGAACTATTTTTGGACGTCTATCATCTTTGTGTGTCAATTAGCCATTTTGGGTGTCATTAAGTTGTTGTTGGGTGTGAAGTAACTTACACCCTATTTAATACATACAACTATATTTGAACACTATTAAGTTGTTCTTGGGTGTCAAACAAACTTATTTGTGTATCATTATGTTGTTTTAGGTTGTCAACTATCATAGTCGTGATTTACTGCGTACAATATTTATTTGGGCACTATTTTTATACTTTTGGGTGTCAACAAAGCATTTTTGGGCATCAATGAACCATCTTTGGGTGTTAATTAAAATTGACATCAGATCATCCGTTCATTTGTTAATTGTTGGGTGTCAAATAATCATTTCTATGCGACATAAAGTTGTTGTTGGGTGTGAAATACTCTTACACTTTATTTAAGGGTACAAACATATATGGGCGCCAATAAATTTTTCTTAGTTGTGAGACAAACCTATTTGGGTGTCATCATGTTGTTTTTAGTTGTCAATAATTTTTATTTCATCAAAATATCAATCACGGTTTAAAAGTTATAATCGATATATTATTTATCTATTACACAACTTCCACCAACCACTTAATTAATACATGTCACGTCATCCAATTAATACATGTCACGTCATCCTTTCCAACCAATTTTCTCCCACAGTGGACCGATTTGGACAATATTGCAGTAGGTTGCCACGTTGTGGTTGGGAGTCTTAAGAAATAAAACGTAGGGATAATATTGGTGGAGAATGACTCGCACACTATAACTAGTGTCGAGTGATCTATTTATATAATGCAGATTACATGAGATAGTCATTGGGCATATTACATAGGAGAGCCGACATTTATGATGACGGTTATACAATAAAGAGTCATCAATCAATCATTACATAATGAATGGTCATTACATTTAGAAAACAATAAATGTTCATGCAGAATAATTGTCATTAGTGTATGATTGCATGGTAGTAATGTTGTGACTGTTGTTATTCCTAACAGCCCCCGCAAGATTGGTCTAAGAGAATCAAAGACCCATCTTGAGAAGGAGACGACAAAACGTCTTATAAAGCATCTTGATGAAGAGAGCAGCGAGCGGGTCCTATGATGCAACTTAGCAGATGATCTGTTGCCATCAATTATTTGTTGGGCATTTCATTAGTTTTTAGAGAATTGAGAAGAACATTTTGATTTGATGTTGTTGGGAGACGATGATTTAATTTTGGAGGAGAGGAAGGATATTTTTGTAGATTCTCCGGGAAGGTTATAATAGATGAAGGAGGACTTTTGGTTGGTTGGTTGGAATGGTTTTATACCATTTTTGAGGTTGACAAATATTGGTGTCTTCAGAAGGTGATTCTGTAGGAAGTTTTTGTTGGTTTGTAGAAAATATTTGTTGATTGATTTTTGGACATCTGATCATTAAACAGAGAAGGACGGGGAGAGGGGATTGATTTTTTTTGCTAGCATGGGGGTTTTGCCGGTGGCAGTGGGAAAGAAGGGTACAGTGGCTCACAGGGTGGAAGATAGGAAGAAAACTAGACAGAGGTCATCTCAATTGGAAAGAGGGAGGGGGGTTTCTTTTTTTTGTGTCGCTTGGTGGGAAAAGGTTGTTGTCATGGAGATGTCTTCACATGGTTTGGCGCAAGGGAAGTGCGACGAGGTAGACTTTGATGTTGCGGTGTTCACCAACCTGACCAGGGATCACAACGATTTCCATGGGACTGTGGCAGAGTACAAGAATTGCAAAGGTAAGTTGTTCTGATGGATGTGGTTGATGTGGTGTAGGGGATGATGCTGACTTGGGTGGTGAGGCCATCGGGGTTGGTGTTGGTGCAGGTGTGGTGTGGGGAGCAGGCGTGCTTGGGGCTGGGAAGGAGAGGCGGATGGAGGAGCTGCAGGTGTGGGAGTAGCCGTTGGTGCTTTTGACAAGACTTGGACGGCCATCTTCATTCCCTTCCAAGGGTTGTTGAGAGCAGCGCGGATGGAGGTTGATATGAGGCCTGAGACGATGGCGTCGTCGAAAGGGTAGATGTTGAAGGAGAGGTAAGGGAAAGTTGTGGCCATGTGGCGTTGAGGTATGGGATGGAAGTTGATGTGACGAAGCATAACTGGATTAACTGCGGGCAGGATGTGTGCTCGAGGACGGAGAGGATGGCAACCATGGAGCCATGGAGGTAGGCCACGTCCATAGTCATCGCGACATGGACCAGCGCCGACGGGGAGCAGATGGCTGCCAAGGATGAAGCGAGGGGATGCGGGCAGTGTGGGGAGTTGTAGAACTGCGGGGCCTCGCGGAACCGACTGCGGCTGTTGTAGCGTGGAGCGGCGGTGATGGTCTGGCCGCCGACACCGTCGTGAACTGCATTGGCGGCAGCCCGAAAGCCAGCTACTGGACCTCCTCCAGTGGTGGCGGCGGAGGCCATGACGACTGAATACGATGGTAGGACAAACCAACAGTGTGGTATGAATTGGCGGACGGTTAGGTAGGAAGATAGCGAATCGGATGTTGAACAACCTTGACCTTCAAGTTGGTTGCTTCCGGAGTTGTTGCAGCTCAATGTGGCGTAGCTGGGGTTAGGGTTGTGTGCGAGGGGGGGGTCAGGATTGAGATAGGAGGCAGGCATGGGGGAAGCGCCCGTTAAGGCATAAGAGGCTTTGATACCATCTTAAGAAATAAAACACATGGATAATATTGGTGGAGAATGACTCGCACGCTATAATTAATGTCGAGTGATCTATTTATATAATGCAGATTACATAAGATAGCCATTGGGCAGATTACATAGGAGAGCCGACATTTATGATGACGGTTATACAATAAAGAGTCATCAATCAATCATTACATAATGAATGGTCATTACATTTGGAAAACAATAAATGTTCATGCAGAATAATTGTCATTAGTGTATGATTACATGTTAGTAATGTTGTGACTGTTGTTATTCCTAACAGGAAGAACAGTGGAACGGAAGGTGGTTTTGAGGTAGGCGTGGCACACACTTAAGAGCGTGAACGTGATCAAATTTTAGTCCAGCGGAAAAACACACCACTGGATCCAGAATCCGCCTAGCCAGCTTACAGCACATATATGCCAGGCGTTTCTAAGTCCGCAAAAAAAAAAATCCCAGCATATCAGAACCTTGGTAATCTACTTGAAGAGAAGAAAAAGCTTGAACAATGGAGAGGGCAAAGCCCTAGAACGTCACGCTGCCACATATGCTTGTCTGGAAGGATCAAAAGAACAGCTGTAAAGAAGCCGGGAGGACAAGTTTCATTCCTATGTGCTGGTACAAGGGAGGGCAAAATGACAAATTCAG
Source organism: Alisma plantago-aquatica (assembly GCA_963693085.1). Taxonomy (NCBI): domain Eukaryota; kingdom Viridiplantae; phylum Streptophyta; class Magnoliopsida; order Alismatales; family Alismataceae; genus Alisma; species Alisma plantago-aquatica. The sequence goes on from OY856412.1 coordinate 1,420,622,845, forward strand.
TAGCGTTGCGGTCAAGGCCACAGACGTCGACTAGCAGTCAGTCTTCATATGCAAATTCGAGAATCAAACAAAGTCATATCATCAGTTACTACAATGCACTTCTATCCCGCTCACTTTTATCTCCGATTATTCAACGGCCGGTGTCAGGTGTCAGTGTGTATGATGTATATATAGTTATACAGTTACAGGTATATAAAAATCATTTTTTCTTTCAGTCGTCTGGAGCTGTATATGATATACATCCACGAACCCGCCATCCAGCTACATCATCTGGCATTCGAAGAAGCCGTCACCACTCCCGCCCCTTCACCATTACCCGCTCCAGGTCCCGGGGCCACAAGCTGCACTCTAGTCCCCACAGCCAGAGACGCCGTCAAGTCCTCCACGGTCACCTTAACAACATCCCTCCTGTTCCCAATATCCGCCAAGTACCTGCTCGCACAGTACACACCCACAGCAGTCACCGTCATGCCATACACGTTCGTGGTCAGCAGCCTCACGGGTGTCGAGAACACAGCAGCCATAGGTCCTCCAATGATCGATATCGCCTGCCCACTCTGACCCACAACGCCCTGCTCAACCACCAGCAGCCCGGTCTTGCAGTAGATGGCGAAGTCCTCGCAGTTGCTCTTGAACACGTTGTAGCACCGGAACCCGTTACCCAGCAGGTGGGTTGCACGGTGGACGACGGTGTCGGGGGCGTCAGACCGGGCCAGGGTGCAGGTGCCACCGCGTGCCTTGGCGATGAATACGGCGGGTGTGACGCCGTACTCGAACCGGTACAGGACGCCGCCGGAGAGGAAGCAGTCCAGGCATGAGGAGGCCACGCCGCTGGAGTCTTGCGGGTTTGGGTGGTGCTGGTCACTGCCGCAGGCGGTGCAGGGGATGGTTGTTAGAGGGCGGTTGGGGCCGGAGCTGACTAAAAGGAGGTCGAGGAAGGTTCCTGTGCCTACCTCTTGCCCTCGCCCTCGGGTGAAATGGATGACTTTGTTGTCGCCGACGTATATACCTGGGATTATATGATAAGACCACGGCTGTTATTATAATGATAAATGTTAGGTGGACACTATTTTAAAACTCAAAACAAAATCTCAAACAATCTTCAACACATGTTATATCTTGTAACATTTTTTTTCCATATATCTTGTAACATGTGGTGGAGATTGTTTAGAGTTCTGTTTTAGGTTCCAAAACGGATCTACATAACAAACTTCTATTATAAATATATGCATATGTGATTATCGTATAGAATAAGTAGATACGAAAAAACTAATCCTAGAATAAAAACTCAAAAGTTAGGCACTTAATGCAACAAGCAAGGGGTGTAAAACAAATGCACATAAAATCTTAAAAGAATCGCATCGAAATCAAGAAGTAAATACAAATTGGATCCCTTGTGATCTCAAGACAAGCCAAACCATTTGCCCCATCTTTCCTAGTCGTCAGGCTAAAAACAGAAGCTGCATCATGATTACAAAGAAACCTTTAGGTGAAATTCGAGCTAGACAATTTGCTTAGAAATAGCACCCTGATACCGATTCAGTTAAAATTTACCTGAAAAAATCACATATAAAGAATATTTAATCATGTATTTATAGATGCACATTTTGATTTTGAAGGGGGCTTCCACCCCTATTTTATTAGATGTGGTTTTCTGAAAGATTGGGTTTGTCATCTAAAAGGGACTGCTGTACTTCTATTTCTTTGTAATAAGTTCAACTTTAATAAGAGATATGTGATGAGCTTCCATTTTCATATCATCACCACCATTCAGCAAAAAACATCGTGGACCGACCCCTTCCACAGTTTGCATACCCTGTCTGGTCAAATCAAAATCTGCTGCTTATCACATGTCGCTGGATAGAATGAACTGTGTACAACGACCCTAAAAAGAACTCTGTAGTTCCCCGATTATTATCCTTTCTACTTTAATCAAGCTTTTAATATAGCATCTCAGTGAGACAGACAGCACACACATGCCTACTGTTAGCCCAGCGCACATGCTACGTTGGAGGCATTCACCGAGAGAAGTTGAGTAATTAACTAGATCTATTCTGGTGGGAGTGCCTCCTGCAAGGTGTGTTCGACAGATTCACAGAAAAGTATGTGCCAGCATCTAATAGCAAGTACTCAGATTTTAAATGTCTGTATTGTGACTTGATTACACGTCCCTGAACATGACCAATTCAGAGAGGGGCTGAAGGTCCGGGGGTGCTTGTTAGAGGGACTAAGTTTTGGGGCTCACGGCGCTCTCAAGCACATTGACACGCGCCTAAACCTGCTCGCAAAACTGCTTCCCTAGCAATTATGTAATAAACAAATAAATTTGTTTCACTTATAATTTTTGAACTCTGTAATGAATTTTTTAATAAAATAAAAATTATTGTATTCGTTACGAAAAATACAATTCAACAAGACTAATATTGGCATATTTGAGAAAAAAATATAAAAAATATATATATAAATTAATTGACAACTAAAGATGGTTAATTGACACTTAGAAATGGTTCATTGACACCCAAAGTATCAAAATGACGCTCAAGTAAATATTATACGTGCTAAATCACATCTGAAGTAATTGACAACCAAACATTTAAGGTAACTCACAATCAAAAACAACATAAGGGTGTCCATAAATGGCTATTAACACCCAAAATTAGTTAATTGACATCTAAAATGTTTCATTGGCACCCAGAAGGATAAAGATGACACCAAACTAAGGTATTGACAACCAAAAAATTTTGGACGATATTTAGCAATTTTTGGACGCTTTGACACCCATTAATGTCTATTGACACCCAAAATATTTCATTGACACCCAGATGTATAAAGATGGCACCAAAATAAGATATTGACAACCAAAACAACATAACGACACCCAAATCAGTTTGTTTGACACCCAAGAACAACTTAATGACACCCAAATATGATTTTATATGTTAAATAGGGTATAAGTGTACTTACATCTAACAACAACTTAATGGCGCCCAAAAATGACTAATTGACACCCAAAGATGGTTAATTGATGCCCAAAATAGTTCATTGACACCCAGAAGTATAAAGACGCACATAAATGACTATTGACGCCCAAAAATGAGTAATTGACGCCTAAAATGATTCATTGACACCCAAAAATATAAAGATAGCAAATTGACACCCAAATATGGTTAATTGAAGCCCACAATTGTTCATTAACACCCAGAAGTTTCAAGATGACGCCCAAATAAGGTATTGACAATAAAAAATAACGTAATGACGCCCAAATAAGTTTGTTTGACACTCAAGAATTTTAACAATTTTGGGCGTTATTTAGCCTTTTTGGGCGCTATTTAGTCTTTTGGGGGTTTTCAGCCATATCAACGTTACTCTTGTTTGGATATATTTTATATCACAAATTTAATATTTTTATTTCGTTCAAAAATTTATCACAGTTTATAAATTATAAACAAAACAATTCTCTCTCATCAAATCAGTTATTCGTATCATTTTTGTATTTTTTTTGTTAAAAATGTATCAATATTAGTCTTGTTTGAATGTTTTTTTCATAACAAATCAAATAGTTTTGTTTCGTCAAAAAATTCATCACGGTTCAGCAAAACAAATTTATTTGTCAATTAGACAACCTCCAACTATCCATCCAATTAAAACCCGCCACGTCACCCCCCCCAAACCACTCACTCACCCAGCTGATCGCGCATAACAGCCACGCGTGAGGGTGTTGCGCGTGACCCGATCATTGATGAGATCATTTTCGTTGTTAGAAACTTAGGGTAGTGTGTGCAGAGAGAACATTCATTGCTGAGGCCGCTCTGATCCTACCTAAAATTGGTACACGTTACACCAAACGAAAGGGGCTGAAGAGGTGCTTGTTCAGCATAGCGTAGTGCGTGGAGTCGCAAACATTCATTCCTCCTGACCAGCAAATCCCGTGGGGATGAGGAGTTGCAGCTTCTTACTATTACGTAGCCCTGTTCTAGAGTGTACTAAAACAAAACCCGCCTACAAACAGCAGGCAGCCGCTGAAGTGTGCTCCAAGTTGCCCAGTATCATCCTAACAGGAGCGGTTACAAACTATTATTAAAAGGTGCCCATTTACTGATTATTATCATAATAAATAGTTCTTCTGAGAAATGGTATCAGCTTTCCCTCTAAAACGATTCCTTATCACTTCCATCATTTGTATCAACTTCCGCAGTCGTGCTATGGGTTGAAGGAGAAATGCGAGCAGCACTCCACTAGTTTAGACAATATTATCCAAGAAAAATCCGTCACATTGCCTTTCCGATACTTAAATACAAGGGTTACCTATAATTGTAACTAAGTCATCGATCACTAGCGATGCCAGAAGAGGTTATCGTCCAAAACAACCGGTAATTTTTTGGTGTTTTCTGTTTAATTGCTTGCAGACGGAACTGCTAGTGATGAACACGTTTGTGTGTCCGTAAGTTCTACATAGCTCACCCCGGTGGCAAGAGCGTTGTTGCTTCTGTGATAGCATAGCGAGTAGCAGGCTAGACAAGATACAACCTCTTTCGGAGGGAATCTTTACATTTGATGATCCATTTATTTCCCTGTACAGCCCCTGGGGTCCACAAGAATCATCCATAGGTGTATCCTTCTTCTATGGAAGTAACTAACAGTTACTGCCATATTAACCATTACGAGTTTTATGTTTTCCTATATGTGAATTTCCTTGTTTTTACACACCCTCCCTCCCAGCAACAAAACAAAATGCACACACTAAACACAAGATCAGCTTTTGGAAAACTCGCACTGCAGAGAAGCTGACCAATTTAGGCAACTACTTCTAAAGGACTAGGGAGATGGCTGTTTAAAATTCATGAGATTATTTTTTTCTTTGTTCACTACAATAACTGCAGCACTTTCAACAGTGCAACTGCTTTATGATAGTTCCTTTCTCTCTTTCTTGTATAGTTCTTTCTCCTGTACATTCTTATACAAAAAATCAAATAAAAAGAGAGTGGCACGCTGGGTTCACTAAAAAAAAAAAAAACAGTGCAACTGCTTATGATAGCTTCAGAACACATTGTAAGGTAGTACATCTAGAAAGGAATATATATTGGCCTTAGACCTACAATAACTTACAAATAAACCAACTGTTAAAATACACGCTGCAAAATTTTGAAATAATGGGATGCAGTACTATATGGAGGTGAACTTTTCGAGAGCTATCTTAACAGGAACAGGATTCTGCAAGTTATCTACGGATAACTAGCAGCGTGTAATTATTTATATCAATCTACATTTGTGGCTATTGAACTACTAACAATCTACATTTGTGGCTATTGAACTACTAAACAGTGTGAAGAAAAAGCAACTTTTGGGATGCCAATATACCAAATCTGCTTGTGAAGACTTGCTATCTTACTAGCGGCGCAGCTAGTTGTCTGTTTGTCTTCTATTCTGATGTAAATTCCATTTTTCTTATTAATTTATTAAAAAATATTATGACTACACAGAAAAGATTCACATCTTTAGTTCAAAGATATATAAGAAATTTCTCATAAGTACGTTTGTCCTTCCCCTAGTTTGGCTCAGTAAGGACCTCAGATTCAATGTCCTTTTGTAAACAAAGCATATATATAAGTTGATATCTACTGTGAGAAAGCGAGAATGTGAACCACAGGCTCATATTGATCCTACTACCAGAAGGCAACCCAGAGCATAACAGTCTAGGGTTCACTTCACCAAAGGTATTTCTGTTGAGATGATTAAGGTGCTACCTGACGAGTAATTTCTTACGTGTCTGTTAGTTATTCACAACATAAGATAGAAAGGAAAAATGCTTCTCTTAGGGACTCAACCGTAGATCTAAAATCGTGTATGTACACATTATGAACGTTGTCTTGTTACTTTTTGAAACCCATGATTTCCAAAACTAGCAGTGAAAAGCTAAAACCAATGAAGAGAGGGATGGGTAAGAAAAAAATTGCTCTAACATGAAATATCTGTTATTTGTTCTTAAAACTAAATGAGACCTGAATACAAACAACTCCCAAGCATGCAGAGGCCAGGCAGCAACTTGCGGGGGGTGTAGGAAGGATGTCAGCAGCATTCATTAGAGTAGCTAGCAATTCTGGAGCATCACAGTCCTTTTTCCCTCTTGGCTAGATCAGGTTGACAGTAGTCTGTATTATTTCCCCAGAACTTGATGTCATAGTCCTCTATTTTACCTTTTTCAGAAAGTAGGTTTTCTTCCCACCAGATATTCAAAAAGACCATGATCATATCAGGACCACACCGTGTTTGGGAACAGAATATAGAATTGCCCTCCCTTTGGTTCCCCCTTACTATAACTATACCATTGGTCCCCCCTCCACCCCGAATTGTAACCATTAATGGACGCTCAAAATCTTTGATTTTTATTGTGTCCCCTGCACCCGCATAATTGTGATTCCGGAATTCACAATTTTTGCAACTGAGTAGGAGCTACTAATCCATCGACCTGTCCCCGTGGTTTCCTTGTTTTGGATACGAAAGAAAGCGACTTCTCAGTGCACAACTGAGTCAGAGTGACAACGATTGCCTACTGAGATGTTCTACTAGGATTGGACTCTCCCATGACAAAACAACAATATTTTGGGTTGAGATGGTTGGAGTCGGTGGTGCGGAGGGTTGTTTGAAAAACTTTTGAAATGTGACAAACCGCTGTCACCGTCGGTATTCCAGAACAAAGAAAACGGTTGCGGTAAGAAGCGCATAGGATTAATTTCTAAAAAGCGCATAGGTAAGTCTGCTGGTTTGGCCATGGTTTTGTGCATGTATCATCTACTTGGTAGGTACTATCGTAGACGTGGCTTCTCAACAGTCGTTTCCTTGACCAATTTCTAAAAGCTAGAGGCCAGCGCGGAAAAGTTCTTGAAAACCTGACTCCAGCAACAGAAATATCGTAATGATAGCGAATGAAGAACAGTTACAACATTAGGGCGAGAACAACAGGCGGGGATCAGAACTGCTTCAGATTTAGATTATGGCATGGGATCTGTATAATTATCACCAGGAGTAGAATTACAGGAGAATTTTACTGATTTTCAGATATCTTATAACCAGAGGAGTAAGAACTAAACGCGGCCCACGATTGGAGCGAGCTAGTATCGGAAGAAAGCTGGGTAACGGAACAGATTTGGGGTTGGAAGAAGAAAGGGGGCAAACCGTGATGAGCGTAGATGTAGGCCGTCCTCCATGAGTATATATGATCGCCAGGCTTCAAGGTCTCCCTCGGAATCCTAGCACCACCCACGACCCAGTCAGAAATCGCCAAGAAACAAGTAAGCAAAATCGTAACATACAAACAGGCACGAACGAGCACAGTACCTGTTCGATAGCAACCCCATGCCTTCTCCCCCTCTCTGTCTTCTCCGGCCTCGGATGGGAGGGGAAGAGGGATGGACGGTTGCGTCGGGAAGGGTAATAAAGGATTGAGGGGAATGACGACGAATGCGATCACACACAGGGAAGGGAAAGGGGAAGCGCGGATTGGAGAGTCGTCACGAGGTTGGTCACGCGGGAGAATCAATGCCGACACCTGGCGGGAAAGACGCGTGCGCCCTCTCCTGGCTGTGGCGGAGACGTCAAACTCCAACCGTTGATCGCCGAATCCCGGCGCTATGCTTCCGTCCACTAGAGGCAACTTGCGGGGCGGCACGATAGCTTTCGGCGCGTTTTTCAGTTTGGGGAGTAAGCAGGACCGTCCGTCCGAGCTGGAATTCGTTTGATAGAAAGGTCATAAACAAGAATGATAGTAGAAAGCTCATAAGTAACTTTCAGATATGTTTTTCTGCGCTATAATGTGTGCCACCAGTAGAATCTTTGCCGGGATAAGATATAAGGATTGACACAAAGAATTTGAAGAGGTAGAGGGAGAGTGAAGTCAGTGGTGGAGCCAGGGATTGAAAGTGGTTACTTATGCCTGTTGTTTTTTTGTTAGGCTGACTATAATGTCATAATTCAATTTAATTAAGAGTTAAATTAATTTAGAAGTAGAAACGATACTCTTAGAGCGATAGAGCGATGTAGCAATGAAAAAAACATATACTTATGTCTTGTAATAAACTAGTAAACACACATGTGCTCATACACATAAATATAAAATTAAATATAAATTATTATGTCAGTATTGTTGTTTGTCATATTTAAAGTTATATACATCAATATATTTATGTAACAAATTTCTATTTTCGTTCATAAGGGAGTTGGGTTTCATGAATCATGCGAGATGGTCTATTAACAAAAGTTTTTGAAAGTGTGTTAGATTGACCATGTTGCCCAATAGGCATGGTGAGAAGGATTTAGGAAAAAAGTTTGTCAGATGCTTAATATTTTTATATATTTTTTACCGTTTCTGCAATGTGACATCAATTCATAGAATGTCAGTAATAGAGAGAGAAAGTTAGTATTGAATGGAGATTTGACACGACTTTATCGTGTGTATAACGCAAGTGTACATGTCAATGTAATATAGGTCTTGTGAGGTCCGAGTCAAACACAAGAAAACGTAATTATCGGTAGACTACTACTAACTACTCGCGATCAGCTAAACCGATTGTAAAAGTTTGGAAGTTGTTTTGAAAAAAAAGTAATCGATTAAATGGTTGGTTTAATCAATTCAAAAGAAATCTCTAGGATTGTGATTTCACCGCGGGTTTTCGTTGTACTAATTCCATCACAATTATCACAACTCATCTCCCTTTCCGGATAGTGACATGTAGCCAGAATTGTTCGCTTCTGCGATACAATTCACTGCCTTAATCTAGATCGGTTCTACGCCAGTAGTAACCTATGTCCTAGACTAGGTGCATGGAGAACATGTCTCTGGATCTCCACCATTAACCGTACATCGCCTTTTCCAAAGGATTTATTAGTTAATGTGATTATCAAGACAAAGGGGATTAGCCCTGCATGTTCATCTCAATGCAAAACGCCATGTAGGAAGAAGATGACATGGGGAGAACGTGAATGGAGATGGTGTAACCCCTGAACGGAGGAGAACCGGGTGATCCTCGATGCGGGATGAGCATTCTACGGCCTTCCAACGGTGTACAATTCGATATGCAGCTCTGGAAACGTTTAGGGCGTAGCTCTCAGCTCCGTTCTTCACTCTCTCCTCCTTCGGGACTTGTGCAATACAATAGAACATGATCCCCCCCCTTTGGGCCACCTTTCCCGAGGTATAAGTATCACTTACGACCGTCAAAATATCACAGTCGTTCAATCGTGATCACTCTGGGCGTTTTGTTGACCTGACGGTGTCGATTTGGCCCCTTAGGGTAGCGACGCTCCTTCAACTTCCGGGGTCCAGTCTTATGGCATCTCGATACCATCGACCAGCCTCGTCAATGGTATCGACGGGCTGATACTTTGGAAAGCTGATGAAATCTCGATACCATCGACGAGGAGTCAATGGTATCGACTTGTCTACCTCTTCTCTGGCTCTTTTTCTGTTGCCACGTCGATGGTATCGACGGACCGTCGATGGTATCGACGGGTCTAGGAATAGGACAAACCTGAAACAAGAAGAAAAAGCCTAAGTTAGAAATGGAATTTCGTAATTAATATAAAAAATATAATGAAATATGCTCAATTTGATGCAAGCAAGCGTAATAGGCTAAAGGAAATGAATCATGCAATATTAACCACAAATATGACCAATAAGTGCATAAAATGAGTGTAAAACTAGCCTATAAAAGCGACTCAAAACCCCTGCATCAAACTCCCCTAAGCTTGAACTTTGCTCGTCCTCGAGTAATAAAACTATATAATGTGATCGTGAGGGTCAACTAAAGAACATACTAGCATAAAAGATATCACAAAATGATTCTCACCTGTCAGGCACATACCGGCCCTCACTAACCACAGAATGATAACTATCCTATAGGTGACAATGATCGTCTATGAGAGATGCCCACCTTGTAATCAATGAACACTATCAAATAAAGTAGTTAATATAATAATTTCCTCCGATTCATGCGTCGTGCATCTTGTGAGCTCCTATCTACGTTGCTCATATCCTATCTACATGAAAGCAAATCTCCCGATATATAAGAATGAGGAGATAATCATGATTGGTCTACCGTTTTGAGCAACGGGTGGATAGAATGGACGACTATGGAAGAATAGAAAGCAAAATACAGTTAAAATGCAAAACAACAAAAACAACCTACATGATGCATATGCATATGAAAATGACCTAATGCCTACATTTTAGGTGGAATGATGCATGCTCTACTATTCCGTCTCAGTGTGAGATAGAATGTCTACAAAACTACATCATGTGCTTGTTCTTCTTATTATGCAGGTGAAACAAGTTCCTTTCTCCCTTTGATTTTCACTTACTTGTTTTTTTCTTTTCCTTCTTTTTTTTTCTAAGCCCTTATTTTTCTCAATTTGACTAAGGAAACATTTATAATACTTTTTTTTCTTTCGAGCTTATTTTCACATAACTACTACAATTGATGCATTATAATCTATTTTTCAGAAAGTATAAAACAAGTTCCCCGCTTATCTTATTTTTCAGAAGAAATAAGGCACATAATGTACTATATGCTCAAAAATATGCAAAATGCAACTACATGAAAGTAATTATGCAACTACAATGGCATGTACTCTAGAATGTGTGCATGCATGACTAATTCACACTTTTTTTCATTTTTTTTTGAAGCAACACCTAGCTATAATGCAATCCTATCTAAATGACATGCAATCAAGAGATGAAAAACTGTACGGTGCTCCCAGCTCTTATGGTGGAGTGTGAATCAAGTGAGGTGGATAGATCACAAGACTAAATGACAGAACCATTAGAAAAGATTATATGTCCCTCCTTACTGACATGTGTACAGGGTAACTAAGAGGTTTCTTTCTCTCACTTCAAATTAAAGTCTCGTTATCGTTTGGTCAGTTTAGGCTCAACATCCATATTCGTCCTCATTTCTTGAATCATAAGGATGTATAGTTATGATCATATGTTTTAAATTTGACCTACCCAATGACTTTCATAAGTTATGTGCTCAATTTCACACAAGTCAAACTTTAGATTTATTGAAAATTTTTCGTTAATGCTCAAGTTTCACTCAATTTCACACATCAGCCCCATATGCAAAACATTGAGATGACAATGCAATTTACATTTAGACATCCGTTGATTACACTAGATAGAACGTGGATCCTAGAAAGCCGTAAATAAACAAAATTATGCAACTAAAAGAAATTGCAAAAAACTAAGAAACATGCTAAAATAAAAGAAGATGAAAAATAAAAGAAGATAAAAATAAAACTTAGATAAAAATTGTTCCATCTCCACCCCAAGCTTGAATTCGATTATGGCCTCATAGTCAAGAACAAACTCATAAGGTGGAACAGTGATACCCTGCTACTGCTCTGGTGGTGGATATGGCGGGTACTTCTGGCCACTGGGATCCCAGGTAGGAAACTGCCCCTAAAATGAAAGGTCAGATGGGGGCATCAGTGGTGGTTGTGGGTAGCCTCTAAAGTAATCTCTACTCCAATAGTGGTCGTAGAAGGGCTGATGTTGCATCTCCATTCTATGCAACCAATTGTGAATGTTCTGTTGGTTGGCGAGGAGGAGGCACTCATTCTCATAGATAGCTTGTTGATTTTCATACAGTCAGTTTGTAGTTTCCTGAATACCGGCAAAAGACGCAGTATGTTGTTGCTACGTCTGTTGGATGTCCTGGAGCATGGAATACATGCCCTGCATTGAATAGACATCCTCTCATCCTTGAGAGGTTTGGGGTGGAGGAGGATGAGAGGAAGATGAAGCTCCCAGATAGAAGCATGGATGCTTCCTCAAAGCTACTTGTGACTGAAGAGGAGTGAAAGTCTCCTCTTCCTCCTCATCATCATCACCTGCATCGTCGTCGTTGTTTCCCACTTCAACTTCTTCCTCAGAATCCTCAATGGCTATGATAGGCCACCAGAAGTGCTGGCCAGCCTGGAGGTTGAAGATGGGGTCTGGGAGTGTGCGCTCCTGGTAATCCTTTTTGACGTGGCAATGAGCATATACCACATTATCGTGAACTGTAAGGAGGTTGGAGCGATGGAGATGGAGTAGATTGACGGGGTTCCTACTAACCAGTGGAGAGAGTGAGGAAAGGTCTAGCCCGAGGTAGATGGCTAGTGGCGTGATAAGTCCCCCAAAATGAATAGGGGCTCGTCTAGTACTTCTCTTCACTGCCATTATGTGCGTCAAGAAAAATATGCCCCAATTGAGCTTCTCTCTCATCAGAAGCTTGTAGAGAAAGAAAAGGTATGTCTCCTAGAATTTTCTCAGCGACAGTTTGCCTCGAGCAAAGAAGGTAATGCACAACATGCGGTGGAGAATCCGCACAAAGGGGTGCTCAAAGTCAGTGACGGTGGCATTGTGTTAGCTTATCATCTTGTCCGGCAGAGCGGTCACCAACTACGCAAACACGGCGTTGTAGTCGGCCCAATTGTCCATCCATTTGTGCTATTCAGGAGATTGCCACCAATTGTAGATGGAGTTGAACTGTTTGAGCGTGAGGTTGTAGTTTCGGTTGAAAAGCCGAAAAGAGACTCGACCCTTGATCCACTCACGGTCGGTGGCGATGACATCATTGGGCGCAATGTAGATATCTAAGGACGCCATGAACTCCACCATGAGTTCTTTGTAAGTAGGCCACTCGTCGAAGAAAGGGTGACCTTCCACGTGGTGGGTTACTTGTTCATCTATCTGGATTGTCCTCCCCTCCTGTCCATAGAGGACATAGTTGAACTTGTCCTCAAACCCCAAATCTCAGATCATGACCCGATCGCCATAACAAGTGGGCTCGATCGTCCTCTTCATCATCTCGTCATATATCTTCTTTACTTCCGTCGACAGATGAGCAAGCCTCGGATGTGGAACAGAGCCTGACGATGGTGGGACAAAGGTCTCAATCTCCATTGGGGAAGCCCGCAAGGATGACGATCCTACGGTCCTCACCATGATGAATAGGGAAGAGAGAAAAAGAGCTCGGTGAAGGTCAAAGAAGACGCTCTCCACGGTCGATGAAGAGCTCGATGAAGCTTCTTGCACCTCTAGTTGCTCGTCAATGCTAAAGGTCGAAGTTTGAGAGAGGGTGCTCTGAAGGTGTGAAGAAAAATGAACACATCCCCTCCTTTTATAAGTGATCTTAGCGCCCCTGGTGCCCCATTGATACTATTGATAGTGGGTCAATGGTATCGACACCTGTAGCACAATCCGTGTCTTTGAGGCTATCGACAGACGTCGATTGCTAGATGTGGGGGCCCGATCGGTGACTCATCGATACTATCGACAATGGTCGATGGTATCGACTCGTCCCACGGATCGATCTCCCAATTTGGCGTGCTTTGTTGATGGCGTCTCGTGGATCGCTGACGTGGCCCGTTGATACATCGACTTTGGGTCGATGGCATCGACTTATGTATGCATCCTTTATCCTAATGAGGCCTTGGTACTGAATTCCCCTGAAGCTGGGTCAATACCATCGACGTGACGGTCGATGGCATTGACTTCTCTGGCAAGAACTCGTCTGAATATCTCCAGAGATCTCCCGAGCATCAACCACGGAGTCGATGCTATCGACTTACTCCCTTGATTTCTTCGATTCCCCTATTGGATGGTCGATACTATCGATGAGGCCTTCGATAGTATCGACGGAGCAAAATTTTACCAATTGCTGCTCGTCACCCTCATTGCTACCATCGACACAAGGGTCGATGGTATCGACATCCACACAGACATGCACACTTAGCAAACCTATCAAGGTATCATTTTTAAAGACTAAGTGTTAAATTAATGAAAACTACCTAGGAATGCAAAAAATTAAAAGAAACAAACATGTAAACTACCAAGGTTGGGCTGCCTCCCAACAAGTGCCTCATTTAACGTCTTGGGCTAGATGCAATTATGCTCCTCATTCATCATGTAGTGCCATAAATTTGATCTCAGTCACTTTCCTTATGTAGTCTTCCCCATAATAATGCTGCAACCTTTTACCATTCACCAAGAATGTTCTTTCACCATCGCTCACCATGATAGCACCATGGGGTCACACCTCCTCTATCACAAAAGGTCCACTCCATCGGGATTTCAAATTCCCGAGATGCAACTTCAACCTTGAATTGAACAATAAGACACTTTTACCCTTCTTGAACACTCACAATTGGATGTGGCTATCGTGTATTTGCTTTGTCCTCTCCTTGTAGATCCTTGAGTTCTCATATGCATTCATTCTTATCTCATCCAACTCATTGAGTTCTAGCATTCACTTCCTCCCTGCATCATCCATACTCAAGTTCAGCTTCCTTAGTGCCCAGTGCGCCTTGTGCTCTAATTCCACTGGCAAGTGACAGACTCGTCCGTAAGCCAACCTAAAAGGTGTGGTGCCTATAGGTGTCTTAAATGCGGTCATATATGCCCATAGTGTGTCCGAAAGTAATGCACTCTAATTCTTCCTTGAAGAGTGATAACACCAAATTTTGTGATGTTTTGGCCCTTATTTCGTTATCAAATCTGCCCTTTTAAATTGTTTTCTTCTCCTTTTTGTCATGTTTAACTCAATATTATTATCTTTTGCAGAGTTTTCCTTGATTTTGAACTCAATTATCAGCAAAAAGGCCCATCCCGACCCACCAATGTATTCCACTTGCATCGGCCTTCTTACCAACCAGTCGGCCGATACGCTCATTGCCTGACACAGGGCAGTACGATATACTACCGCGCGATATGAGGGTGTCGCGCAAGGAGGAGCAGACGAGCGATACATCATTTACACGATAGGGAGCCGGACTCGCCATGACTGCTTAAGCGTGTCGTGTGATACAGGCCACCCACCGGCAGGCGCCACTCATCACAATGACTGACACACTCCCAGCCCGACATCCTTGTGCTGGGCGACGTGCATATCGGGCATCCCTGAATCTGCGATGATAGAGCTGATGAAATACATGTAGCGTCCGGAGAACCATAACTTCCACTAACTGCTGCCTATAAATAGCAGCTACAGGACTCCGATGGGGGTCGGGATCTCTCGAAAGCTAACTTGGGAAAGCATCTGGAGCTAGTGTGTCGTGCCTCAGAGGTGTACCGGGCGATACTAGGTGAGCACTTCCCCGACCCGAAAGGGAGGGAATGGTTCACTTAGGATCGGCCCCGGGCACCACTGCAGACCAATATCGGCCAACAAGGACACCCGATATGAGTACCTGATACCCTCAGTAAAACTCTGGCCTGACACGATACCAAGCCCGATACACATCTCCAGTCACAGCGTGTCGCCCGAGAGGGTACCGCCCGACACGATCGTATCGGGCATGAGCGCCCTGCACGATACATTTGCCCATCATGAGTGTGTCACCCGAGAGGGTGTGCCGCCCGACACAGGCGTATCGGGAAAGGCTCCCGCCTGGTATCGTGCTGGAAGGATCTTGGGGATCTGCTACTGCCTGTCGCCCTTCTAAATCAAGAAGGCGACATTTATCTTTACTTATTTCAGTCATTTACCTTCTTTACTTATGCAATGTAATCAGACCCTTTTATGCTAATGGAATTAGAAGAGTTTTAATTATCTATTGTCTTATGTTCGGTCCCTTTTGTTGGATGATTATTTTGTTTAACATCCGAACTCTAGCTTGTATGTTTGGATCACGTTTCGACTAGCTACCGAATTGTGTTTTCCCATTGCAACAGCCTCGAGAGAGAGGTGTTGTGGCTCTAGTGTTTGGTCTGATACAGGAGTACGAGAGTGCCCAGGATTGGAGTTTCTTTAGTAACCTTTCCACTCTAACTTAAGAACCAGCAACCTCGAGAGGGGTGTTGATGCTTAGTAAGAGGTACCCACTTCGAGAGAAGGGGTACAGGATGTTTCTGTTGTCTCTTGTTTTATCGAAGCTTTCTCCTTAGTTCCTTAGTAAAGCAATAGTATTATCCTCTCTATTTCCATTGTGCGAAAACCCGTAAAAATCGATAAATGCTTAAAACCTTAATTTTTCCTCGTAGCTCCAGTTGGAGATAGTTTTCTTTTATTTTATCGACCTTAACATGTTGTTCCCTTGGGGAACTTTATCATCTCCTTACCC
This sequence comes from Alisma plantago-aquatica, assembly GCA_963693085.1. Lineage (NCBI taxonomy): Eukaryota > Viridiplantae > Streptophyta > Magnoliopsida > Alismatales > Alismataceae > Alisma > Alisma plantago-aquatica. Next base: position 1,420,638,943 of record OY856412.1, read on the forward strand.
ATATCAGAGTGTAACGTGTCGATTCTGGATTCCCAACACTACCACCCTTGTCCATGTGTTCGACCCTATATATCTACTTTGACCCCGTAAATAAAGTTGTGGGGGCCTAGAAGGTTTCGGTTATAAATTTAAAAGTCCGACTACTTCAAATCCGCTCCACTTTTTCATATGCGTGATTTAGGTCGATCAACTTTTTGGCGCCGTTGCCAGGGACAAGGCAAAATGGTACTGTTGACGAACCCGAATCCACTAACTACACCCCAGTGCCTCAAGCTTAGAAATAAGCTTGACAACACTCTCTTTTTCTCTTTTTTATATTTTAACCTGAAATGAGTAATTTGTATTAGTAATACAGGTTTTCTAACTTGATTTGTACATGCTATTCAGGTACTCAGAAGGGAGGCGTTCTGCTCAATTGAGTACTCACATCAAACATGCCGCCTCACATTGAACAACCTCTTTCAGAAGGTGAGCGACACACGAGAGCTAGACCTCACTCGCCTCCGCCTGAAGACAATGACCGCTATGACGACAATCATGAACCTGAAGATCCTGAAACAGAGCAGTTCAAGGATGACCATCGTCGGGATAGACGTTGTCATCATCAGAGGCGCAGAAGGAATCAAAATAATCAGGATCAAAACTAGGGAGATAGTGACAGTGATGATTCCAATGAAGAAGAAAAGACCCTAAGGGAGTTAGCTTCCACCAAGGCTAACAATTCTAGATGTCCAGTTGTCGTCCCAAGATTCAATGCAACCAACTTCGAGCTAAAGCCATAAGTCATCTCTATGATCCAGATTAAGAGCTTTAGAGGGATTTCGTAGAATGATAATGTTGGTATGTATGCCCTGAGAGCCAATCATGGGATGATTGGTGGGATACATTAAGATTGATTTGATAAACATCAAAGGTGAGCTTCCAATTCTTTCTGGTTCAGTCATATGAGATAGTGATAGAACAGATTGAATGTCTAGAGAATGACAGTACTCAATGACGTATACTTTCAGGTTGAGGACCTGAACAATGAGATCATACGGATGCTAAGAGTTTGTACATTCTTGTTATGTCCCTAGTCGGATGTCATTGTGGAAGGTAGATAGACAACAATGACACACAAGACTAGATTGTGGTGTTGGTTGATGACAGAATCTCATTAGTCATGATATAGAGATATCAAACCAAACACATAGGTACTTGTTAGAGAACAAGTGTACCGAACAGACCCACCGTGAGTTTGACACATGGAACCATGAGATGGTAGTCACAGTCAGTACTCACAGTAATGGTGGTGAGTGTGATTCTTAGACCTGAAATCACTACACTCAACACATGTCATTGGGCACACTTTGACATCATCAAACGCAGTCCTGAAACATGGGTTGTTATAAAGGCGATGATTGGGTGGCTTTGACACATGGGGCTTTTGAGGGGTGAGTGATAGATATGGGATTTGTCCCTCCTGAGGGAGTTTGATATCCATGGTCACTTGATGAGTAGGATTGAGAAAGGCGTGCACGCGTGTGTGAATCAGTATGTGATACTGATGTCATACATATCTCTTCCAGTCTACTCTGAGATCAAGAAAGTGAATGAACGTTGACAGGATGATTGTTCCATGCCTCGAGTTCATTCGAGATATCAGTGACAAAGGAATTATACACTCACTGTAACACCATTCACGGATTGTAGGATGAAAGTTGTTCTCCAACTTTCTACTTTCACTTGGGTAGCACTGATGTGTGACTAGGCACCTCTCTTTGCTTGTGAAGTCATAAGTGTTATGGACTTTCACTGCCAACGTGAAATGGACCTACATGGTCACACACATAGGATTTAACCTGGAAGAGGAGTTTTGTCCACAAGCAATGTTTAGATTGATTACTAAAGGAGTTTAGTAGTTCAATTAAACACTCAATTAGTCGATGGCTCAATATCATATGGTTCAAGGTGTTGGACGCATTGATTGGAGTATCGGATTGATTGAAATCGCATTTGACTGATTCTGCACAACCTGCACTCCCAACCGATCGGTTCATGTGATGAACCAGTCGGCTGAGGTTGCTGAACCGGTCAATTCAATTGTTGAACCGATCGGCTCATGCACAGAGTGAAACGACCGGTTCAAGTGTTGAACCAATCGGTTCAACTGGTGCAATCGAGCAACTTGAAAAAGTAGGATTGGTGAGAATTTTCCTTTCGTTTCAATTATCCAATTTGATTGGAAATAGGATTGGTATTCGATACTGATTAGAAACAACAGAAGGAAAGTCAATCGGGAACCAACCTGGAACCCCAACCGACCGGTTCATGGGTGAATCGATCGGTTCAAGGATCCTAAACGATCAGTTCAGTGGTGAACCGGTCGGTTCAGGTCCCTAACCGACCGGTTCACTTGTGAACCGATTGTTTCAGGTTGCGAGGTGGTTGCCTTTTGTGGAAAATTATGAACCCTTCTACTCCTGCTTTTAGTCCCGCATTGCCCGAGATGGAGAACCCTGTCCCATGACTCTCCTATATATAGGGGGTATTGGGGGCTTCTCACAGTACAACTCAGTGCAACCAGTTTCTCTACAATTTTTCGTTCTCTCTAGTTTTGGTAACCGTGAGAGAGCCTGAGAAAGTGCTTCCCGCAAAAGGGAGGTGCAGCAAGGGAAGGACAACTGCAGTTGCAACAGGAGGCAGGAGAGCGTGTTGGCGACTAGTACGTCAATAGGAGGGTGCGACTCCTTCCACTTCCTTGTGGGACAAGGAGTGTGGAGTTCCAGGTGGTCCGTGTGGACTACTACAGAGGCAGGAGGACACTGCCGCTTAGGAGGACAACTATCATCCGACAGTCTGGTTCGAGTAGGAGTCGTCAGTCCCAGTGCGACCAAGAGCTGCACAGATGTCGTCGAAGACCGGAGTTGAAGACCGCACATTGCACGAGGTATTGTCTCCGAGCAAGCCTCGGGACAATGTATGATTCCACAAACCATCCTTTCCTATTATATAGACGTTGACGCGTTTCCTCGGTATGGGTTGGGGGAGAAAATTTTTGTTTCCGCTGCCTTTTCTGTCTCTCCTAAAACCCAACAGTGGTATCAGAGCCACGTCAACTGCTCTATGTTTTAGGAATATCGATATGATCGATTTTTGTTTGTCGCCGTTATTTATTGCATACGATGCGAATAATATCGGCTTTATGCATGTCCAATCCTAAATCCACAAATCCCTAATTACATATATGATATGTATTATTAATGCACTCGATACGCATTTCCCTTAAACGAGTTTTGTGGTAGATGTATGTAGCATGATTATGGCCTATAAACCCCTATCTGTGATTGGTTGTGTGTAGTTTCTTGCATCTCGGTCTGTGCACCGATCTTCCCTCTCTTATTCCTGATGTAACTTGAAATAATTCGAGATTCTTTCCTACCTTTGCTCCCCCCAAATGTAACTCGGGGTTTCCCTTTTTAAAGCAATGTAATAAATAGGATAGAATTTTATTTCTGTTATGCCAAAGATCAGCGGACATCAAGACAACTGCTCAGACGATCGGTTCAAGGAGTGAACCGATCGGTTGACGTTCCAGACGGTCGGTTCAAGGAGTGAACCGATCGGTTGATGACCGGTTCGAGGAGTGAGACGAGTGGGTGGCGGACATGATGAGATGCACGACGACCAGGAGAGCCGATCAGTTGGAGGAGCCAACTGATCGGCTGGTGGCACCCAGACGACCGGCTGGAGAGTACAGATCATTCATGTGATGAGTTGATCAACTCGGATGGCAAGGCACAAATGTTCATCTTGTACAGGTTGCATGTGATGTAGACCTAGATGACTGTGATTCCTCTTGGCTCAAGGAATCACATTAGGATGGCCATAATCATCGCTTTTTATCATTTGTGCATGTTTTCTGTGGGATATAGCATATATATGATACGTACTATGTATTGTGGTGATTGGATATGTATATGTATATAAAACCAAATCCCTCATTAAAATATTAAGTTTTAGATGCCTTCCAAATGCGACACACGTGAAAAGCTTGATCGACCAAGTGTGGGAACGTCCAAGCGTGGTGCACCGTCTATCTCGTGGAAGCGTGAAGGATGAATGTGTGGGTCTGCCCAAGCAGGGTGCATATTCATCGTGTTTGCTTTGGGTCGGACTTAACAAGGTGACCTAGATAGGATCTAGCGCCTTGAGGCATGGAGATGATCATTGCAAGGAGTTGTATATGACATCTTATCAAGAGTTGCATATGATGCAATTGGCAAAAGTTGCATACCTGAGAGATCTATGTTGTGGGTGACAGCCCAAGCTGGTCCATGACTTAGAGGATTTCAGGATCTTGCCCACTAGAAGGTTGTACGCTGCAATCTTCCGAATTGATGGTGAGGGCTATCAATTTGAAGTAAAATAGTGGGAGCGATAATTAATTAAAGGCCTAATTATATCGTCAAACTTTCAAATCAATCAAATAAGTCAAAAATGAGTTTTGGACTAAAATTGCATATTTTCCTTTTGTAGTTCAAATGGCAACAAACAACAACAACTTTTCTTTGTGATCGGTCCTTGACAAGGACAAGCTAAATGGGACGAACTTCCACGAATGGTATCGGACATTGAGAATTGTTCTCACTCAAGAGCGTAAGCTCTATGTCCTGGATACTCCAATTCCAGAGAAACCCACTCCTAATGCACCAAAGACAGAAAGGGATGCTTACAAGAAGCATTCTGATGATGACATTGATGCAAAGTGCTTGATGCTATGTTCAATGAACCATGAGTTGCAGAGGCAACATGAGAACATGGGTGTCATAGAGATGATTCAGCATCTCAGGAACATGTATGAAGATCAGGCACGGCAAGAGAGGTACAATGTTTCTAGGGCGCTGTTCAAGTGCGTCATGACAGAAGGAGATCCAGTTGGTCCTCACACACTCAAGATGATTGGGTATGTGGAGAACCTGCAGAGACTGGGATTTCTACTGAGCCAAGAGTTGGCTACTGACGTGATACTGCAATCGTTTCCAGAATCTTACAGTCAGTTTGTGATGAACTACAATATGAACAACTTTGATAGGCTACTGTCAGAGTTGTTGGGCATGTTGAGGACAGCCGAGTTACAGATGAAGAAGGACAAGCCTAAGTCCGTGATGATGATCACGAGCAAGAAAGGCAAGTCCAAGCACAAGGGCAAGGGCAAAGCTAAGAAAGGTTCTGAAGCTAGCCAGGAGTCCAAGCCATCTTCAGCTCTCAAGGCCAAGGGAGGCATGACCAAGAAAGGAAATTGCCACCATTGTCAAAATCCTATCATTGGAAAAGGAATTGTCCTCTCTACCTGGAAGAACAAAAGAAGAAGGAGGTGACTGAAGCCTCTACTTGAAGGTGTCATGTAAATAAACTTGTAACACTTTTGAGGTATATGATACCAAGATGTAAAGTGTAAAGCATTCTTATTTGGGGCAAGTGTTGCCTTCATAGATAGGAGTAATTTAGTTTATTTTCAGCCAATAAGGCATGTAATACAGTTATGAACTGCTATTTCATACTTGCCAAAAGATAGAAACACTTTATTTTTTTGCATATTGTATGACAATGATGGCAATCAATAAAGTCGTGTTTTCAATCTTAAAGATGTGATCTTTGTGGCAATGCTTTATTTATCTTGTGATATTTGATATGCATAAGATAAGACGATACCTAAAAGTTATAGATAACTCAAACAATCTAATTAGCATTAATCATGAGAAATTCATTTTTAGTTTCCATGTGATGGATAAATCTAGACTCTTTTGGTTAGAGAACCAGTAAGAGACATGAATATCTTGGACATGATTAATCAATCTTCACTATTGTAGTGGGAGAATGATTATCCTATTAGATATAATACATATGATGTATTTACATACCTATTGGAACAAATGCTAATACTTCAAATGGTGTTTAAAGAAATACCAATATGAATGTCTTGAAGTGTTCAAAATTATCATAAATGAAGTACAAATTTGGTAAAGTATTAATTCTTGATGAGATCAATGAATAAAATACTAGGACCAAATGTTTGAGATCCTTATGAGTGATTATGATATTGTATCATAGTGAACTCATGATTAAGGCATGGTGATGTCTGAATCAAGAAGGAATCATACTCTAAGGAGTTAGAGAATGATTATCAAATAACTGAATTCTTCTTAATAAATGAATACCCCACACTAATAAAAGAAATTAAGAATCACAAAGGTTGTGAGTTCTTATATATTTAACAGATACGCCTGAATTATCTATGTGACGAGTCGTTCATGTGATGAGTCAACTATCAAGATGAATATGAGGAACCGAATCTTGAGTTATGGTTTAAAACCATTACATCCTAAATGACTTCCATGTGAGCCATAAGGTATGACCTTGATGGTAGCATTCATTGGATCATATCCATAAGTGCAAATGAGTCTTAAGTGCTAAGACACATGGATAACATTTTAAGAAGGATGATGCTTGTTGATTGCAACTTAATGACTAAGACATTTGGCATATGGATACTGAAACCGCATTCCTATGAGGAATAAAACCAGGATGAGTAAGTAACACAACCTATAAGGTTTATGAATCCACTAATGCAAATGAAGTCTATAAGTTACAATGGACTAATCAATGTGATTTATTGAGTACAAGCAACTCAAAATTGGATATTTACTTTGATGATATAGTCAAAGGGTTTGACTGATATGTCAAAGATAAAGAAGGGATCTGTGGTTTAGTGGGAGCGTATTCACATTCCACATATTGATGTGAAATGGAAATGTTCTAGATTGGAAATCCAAAAGTGGAAATTATCTTTAAGGAAGATAGAGATGTTTTCCTATGTGATAGGAATAGAGATCTATAGAGATAGTTCTCGACAAATCTCTTAACCTGGAAAGGAGAGAGCATACATTGGCAATCTGTACTGAAGGGTTCAGTATGCACAGATTCCGTGGGAGAAAAACTTGTCCATATTACATGGAGTTAGTATCCCAAGGCCAAGTGTCCAATTCTTATGAAGAATGGGAACACTAAGAATAGACATGGATCTATCATGTATGTAATCATCCCATTATCTTGCATGTATGACATGGCAAGAATAAAATGCATTCATCATCTTGTATGTAGGACATGGCAATATGATGTGCTCATCCTGATAACTCGTATGTGGGACATGACGAGTGGATGTCTGTCTGCTTCCAGTAAGGGTTACTGGAATACCATGAGAACTTGACAAGTGCTTGTGAAGTACTAGTTCTATGGAGATAAGGAAAAGTTCGATGTAAAGAGTTACATTGATGCGAACTTCCGAAAGGACAGAAAATTAATCGCAATATATACATAAGATGTATAAAAGTGAAAGTATGTTGATAATTGGAAGTGTTCCAATAAAGCCATTTGAAAAAGGGAAATGTCGAGTATCTATGTGTCAGTGAACAGCAGTGGATATTATATGGATCTGAAAGTTCATGAGATGAACTTATATTCCACTCATTGATGACAAGTCTGGAATCCTTGATCATGTAATGTGGCTAAAGGTTAGCAATGGAATACTAGATCGCATATTACGACAACTCCATCTCATACGTGTGACGTACAACGAAGAGATGTGAGACATGCAATTTGTACAGACTTTGGCAAGGTGTTGCCATTACTCACTATGTTCGCACTAGAGAACAGTAACATGTGGGACATGTTTGAAGATCACTATGAATATGATTCAAGGGTGATTGGCTCACAGTGCAAGTGGGAGTCTGTTGGTATGTATGCCCTGAGAGCCAATCATGGGATGATTGGTGGGATACATTAAGATTGATTTGATAAACATCAAAGGCGAGCTTCCAATTCTTTCTGGTTCAGTCATATGAGATAGTAATAGAACAGATTGAATGTCTAGAGAATGACAGTACTCAATGATGTATGCTTTCAGGTTGAGGACCTGAACGATGAGATCATACGGATGCTAAGAGTTTGTACATTCTTGTTATGTCCCTAGTCGGATGTCATTGTGGAAGGTAGATAGAGAGCAATGACACACAATACTAGATTGTGGTGTTGGTTGATGACAAAATCTCATTAGTCATGATATATAGATATCAAACCAAACACATAGGTACTTGTTAGAGAACAAGTGTACCGGACAGACCCACCGTGAGTTTGACACATGGAACCATGAGATGGTAGTCACAGTCAGTACTCACAGTGATGGTGGTGAGTGTGATTCTTAGACCTGAAATCACTGCACTCAACACATGTCGTTGGGAACACTTTGACATCATCAAACGCAGTCCTGAAACATGGGTTGTTATAAAGGTGATGATTGGGTGGCTTTGACACACGGGGATTTTGAGGGGTGAGTGATAGATATGGGATTTGTCCCTCTTGAGGGAGTTTGATATCCATGGCCACTTGATGAGTAGGATTGAGAAAGGCGTGCACGCGTGTGTGAATCAGTATGTGATACGGATGTCATACATATCTCTTCCAGTCTACTCTGAGATCAAGAAAGTGAATGAACGTTGACAGGATGACTGTTCCATGCCTCGAGTTCATTCGGGATATCAGTGAAAAAGGAATTATACACTCACTATAACACCATTCACAGATTGTAGGATGAAAGTTGCTCTCCAACTTTCTACTTTCACTTGGGTAGCACTGATGTGTGACTAGGCATCGCTCTTTGCTTGTGAAGTCATAAGTGTTATGGACTTTCACTGCCAACGTGAAATGGACCTGTAGGGTCACACACATAGGATTTAACCTAGAAGAGGAGTTTTGTCCACAAGCAATGTTTAGATTGATTACTAAAGGAGTTTAGTAGTTCAATTAAACACTCAATCAGTTGATGGCTCAATATCGTATGGTTCAAGGTGTTGGACGCATTGATTGGAGTATCGGATTGATTGAAATCGCATTTGACTGATTCTGCACAACCTGCACTCCCAACCGATCGGTTCATGTGATGAACCGGTTGGCTGAGGTTGCTGAACCGGTCGGTTCAATTGTTGAACCGATCGGCTCATGCACAGAGTGAAATGACCGGTTCAACTGGTGCAATCGAGCAACTTGGGAAAGTAGGATTGGTGAGAATTTTCCTTTCGTTTCAATTATCCAATTTGATTGGAAATAGGATTGGTATTCGATACCGATTGGAAACAAAAGAAGGAAAGTCAATCGGGAACCAACCTGGAACCCCAACCGACCGGTTCATGGGTGAACCGATCGGTTCAAGGGTCCCAAATGATCGGTTCAGTGGTGAACCGATCGGTTCAGGTCCCCAACTGACCGGTTCACTTGTGAACCGATCGGTTCAGGTTGAGAGGTGGTTGCCTTTTGTTGAAAATTCTGAACCCTTCTACTCCTACTTTTAGTCCCGCATTGCCCGGGATGGAGAACCATGTCCCATGACTCTCCTATATATATAGGGGGTATTGGGGTCTTCTCACAGTACAGCTCAGTGCAACCAATTGCTCTGCAAGTTGTCGTTCTCTCTGGTTTTGGTAACCGTGAGAGAGCCCGAGCAAGTGCTTCCCGCAAAAGGGAGGTGCAGCAAGGGAAGGACAACTGCAGTTGCAACAGGAGGCAGGAGAGCGTGTTGGCGACTAGTACATCAACAGGAGGGTGTGACTCCTTCCACTTCCTTGTGGGACAAGGAGTGTGGAGTTCCAGGTGGTCCGTGTGGACTACTACAGAGGCGGGAGGACACTGCCGCTTAGGAGGACAACTGTCATCCGACAGTCCGGTTCGAGTAGGAGTCGTCAGTCCCGGTGCGACCAGGAGCTGCACAGACGCCGTCGAAGACCGGAGTTGAAGACCGCGCATTGCGCGAGGTATTGTCGCCGAGCAAGCCTCAGGACAAGGTATGATTCCACAAACCATCCTTTCCTATTATATAGACGTTGACGCGTTTCCTCGGTATGGGTTGGGGGAGAAAATTTTGTTTCCGCTGCCTTCTCTGTCTCCCCTAAAACCCAACAGATAATCCCTATCACCATCTAGATGCTTTTAAAAACATATGTGACACCATAAAAATGAGGGGTGTCCCACAGGAGGTGATCATTGCAAGGGTTTCATCTTTTCTTTAGAAGATAAGGCTCTATCCTGGTACCTAGGGCTACCACACCAAGCTCTTAATGGATGGAGTGCACTGCCAAATGCCTTTGTAAACAAGTTTTATCCTACCGAGAAAACCATCCAAAATAGACAAAGGATCACATCTTTCATGCAAAATCCAAACGAGAATCTACATGATGCCTCGGAACGATATCAAGAATATCAGAGGGACTGCCCTCATCACAACTATATAAAGGGTTTCTTGATAACTACCTTCTATAATGGTCTAACCCCTGAGGAAAGAGTTTCGCTGAATGCAGCAGCAGGCAGTGACCTTCTGGGGAAGAAGCCTAGCAGATCTGAAAAGATCATCAAGAACATGGCCGAGTTGCAAGCCGACACTGACTACGATAGATCAGGCAGGGGACATGCGAAGAAGGCTAGTGAAGGACCTTCATTTGAATCCAAGGCTCTGGAAACTATCACCTCTCAGATCCAGAGGATAGCCACCGATGTCAAACAGATGAAAGAATCAAGTGGAAAGGGGAAGAAACAAGTCAAAAAGGTCATGAAATGTGTCATCTGTGGAGAAGGTGGACACAGGGTAGATAATTGTATCTACACCCGACCTGACGAATCGAGCGAAAGTGAGTTCGAGGCTGAGGAGACCGAGAACATCTCTTTCGTTAATTTCAAGAGGCCATATCATCCTGGTTTTAGTTATGGCAACATAGATGCGGCTGAAAACTCACACCAGCTGTGTAACCCCACCAAGCAACCCCAAGTTTTCGAGAAAAGAGGAGGACAAAGTCAATTCACAAGAACCACTTCTTTCCAGTCAAACAAGGCAAATTTCCAAGGACAAGGAAAGTACCAAGGTCGTAAAGCTACGAATACTAGTCAAGGTCAAAGTCAAGCCAAGGAGCAAGGTCAAGACAAGGTTTCGAACCAACCAGACTTGGTTGGACAGTTGTTTGATTTTGTAAAAAGACAAGATACCATCAATAACCAGCTGGCGCAGAGTGCACTTTCAAATTCAGGAGTTTTGAACACAATGCAAGTCCAAATGGCGGACATGTAGACGCATCAATGCCAAATTGATCAGCAGTTGGCCTTGATGGCCGAATTGATAAATAATCCCTCGGGTAAGATACCCTCCAACACCGAACCCGCCAAAATGGCAGTGCTGAGATCCGGAAGGACAGTGGAACGTCATGAAGAAGCCAGACCAGAAGAACCTGAATCGAGGACTATGGATGAAAATCCCGCAGAAGACGACAATTGACAAGCTGATGATAGAGAACCTGAACCAAGATTCTTTGAGGAGTTATCTGGTAAGAGAAGCCCTTACTCTCCCAAGCTGCCTTTCCCTTACAAGCTGATAAAGGCACACCTTAAGAAGCACCACGAGAAGTTTATGGAGTCAATAAAGAAACTTCATCTCGAAGTACCTTTTTTGGACGCCTTAGAAGAGATGCCGACTTATGCTAAGTTTCTCAAAGATTTGATTACCAAGAAGAGAAGAGGAGGAAGAATCAAAACTGTACATCTAGCAAGTATGTCCTCTGCTTTTGTTAAATTAGATTTTCCTGACAAAAAGAAAGATCAAGGGGCTTTCACCATTCCTTTCGCAATTGTAGATAATGTCGAACGAAAAGGTCTTGCCGACTTAGGGGCTAGTATCAGCCTTATGCCCCTAAGCTTCATGCAGATATTAGGTTTGACTGATATGGTCAAAACCAATATGAGAATTGAATTAGCAGACCATACCTTTAAAAGGCTTGTTGGCATTGTTGAAGATGTACCTATTCAGGTAGGAAGTTTCTTCATTCCTTGTGATATCATTGTCATTGATACGGTGGAGGACCCTGACTATCCTATCATCTTTAGACGCCCTTTCCTAGCTACAGGAAGGGCGTTGATCGATGTTGTTTAGGGAGTTATCACTCTAAGGGTCGGAAACGACCACTTAGACTCTAAAGTAAAGGATGCGATGAGAGAACCATCCCTGTCAGAGTCTGCTTGCTTTGCAGAAAGTTACAACTAGTTCTACGAAGAGGTAGAAGAAGATATCATAGTGGTGGACCCTCTTGTGAGGGTGATAAGCAGTCAAGATTCTGAATCTGAAAGTCCTGAAGTTGTGGAGTTTCTCAGCTATCTTAACCGGTTTGATGAAGACCTGAGCAACGAGGATGATGTAGTAGAAATTGTTAAGTTTGCCTCTCTTGAGGAGGCGCCGGAAGAAAGGTCACCCAAGGCCAAGCCTGAGTTTAAGCAGTTACCAGAAGGGTTAAAATATGAATTCCTAGATCGAGAGGAAAGAAATCTTGTCATCGTCAATGACAATCTTACAAAAGATCAGTTAGACAAACTTCTTGAGGAGTTAAGACTCCACAGGCGGGCTATAGGATACTCAGTAGAAGATATCAAAGGCCTTAGCCCTGCATTGTGTATGCATCACATCAATTTGGAGGAATCCACCAAACCTCTGACTCAACCCCAGTGAAAATTGAATCAGATGCTGAAAGAAGTCGTAAAGAAAGAAGTAATCAAGTTGAGGGATGCTGGGATCATTTACCCAATCAGTGATAATAACTGGGTAAGTCCGATCCATGTAGTACCCAAGAAGGGTGGTATGATAGTGGTAAAGGGAGATAAAGGCGATGAAGTGGCAGTTAGGACCGTCACAGGATGGAGAATGTGTATTGACTATAGGAAGATAAACCAAGCTACAAAAAAGGATCATTATCTGTTACCTTTCAATGATCAAGCTCTTGAAAGATTAGTGCATCATGACTATTTCTGTTTCTTGGATGGTTTTTTAGGATTTTATCAGGTCCCCATCCTACCAGATGACCAAGAGAAAACAACGTTTACCTATCCTTATGGTACCTACACCTTAAGGAGGATGCCTTTCGGCCTTTGCAATGCTCCCGCTACGTTTCAACGCTACATGATATCAATGTTCTCAGATTTTCTGGAGGATATCGTGGAAGTTTTCATGGGCGATTTCTCTCTCTATGGAAAAGACTTTGATACCTTCCTGAAAAAACTCTCTTTGGTTCTACAACGATGCGAGGAGAAGAGTTTGGTTTTAAACTGGGAGAAGTGTTATTTTATGGTACAAGAAGGCATCGTACTGGACATAAAGTTTTGAGGCGTGGCATCGAGGTATACGTCAGCAAGGTTGAAGCCATATCCAAGCTTCCTCTACTATAGTCTGTGATGGGAGTGAGGAGCTTCCTCGGGCACAGCGACTACTATGGAAGATTTATAAAAGACTTCTCAAAAATCTCAAAACTGTTGTCCAACCTTCTAGTAAAAGATGTTGAATTCATTTTCTCTGATGATTGTCTTATCGCTTTTCAGGCTTTAAAGGATGATCTTGTCTCACCGCCTATCCTCCAAGCTCCAGACTGGGATTTACCTTTCGAGCTTATGTGTGACGCCAGCGACTATGCTGTAGGAATGGTCCTGGGGCAGAGAAAGGATAAAAAGCACCATGTAATTTGCTATGCTAGTCGCACGTTGGACGAAGCTCAGGTAAATTATACAACTACAGAGAAAGAGATGCTCACAATAGTCTTCGCTTTTGATAAGTTCAGATCGTACCTCATTGGAGAAAAGGTTAAAGTTTACACAGATCATGGGGCTATAAGATACCTCATGTAGAAGAAAGATACAAAGCCCATGCTATTGAGATGGGCCTTGCTACTACAAGAGTTCGACCATGAGATAATCGATAAGAAGGGTGTAGAGAATGTGGTCGCTGACCACTTATCACGGATCATTGTGGAAGGACAGAGGTAGCCACCTATTAATGACAATTATGCTGACAAAGCTTTGATGATGATTGAAACCAAGGAAGAGTGTTTACCTTGGTTTGCCGATATCTGTAATTATGTTGCCTGTGGAGAACTGCCCCCTGACATAACCTACAACCAAAAGAAAAAGCTCTTCATGGATGTGAAGAACTACTACTGGGATGATCCTCTCCTTTTTAGAAGATGTGCGAATAACTTGTATCGAAGATGCATTCCCGAAGAAGAGATCCCGAACATTCTGAAAGAGTGTCACGCCTCCCCTTATGGAGGACATCTGGGCAGCGAGAGAACCACTGCCAAAGTACTACAATCAGGTTTTTACTGGCCCTCTTTATTCAAAGACACTGCAAAGTATGTAAAAATCTGTAAAGAGTTCCAATTGATGGGAAATATTGGACAAAGAAACGAGATGCCAATGGCAAATTGGGTTGAAGTGGAAATCTTTGATGTATGGGGGATTGACTACATGGGGTCGTTTCCCCCATCCAAGGGATATCAGTACATTCTAGTGGTAGTGGATTATGTATCCAAATGGGTAGAAGTTGTTGCAACTCAAACGTGCGATGCTAAGTCAGTGATCAAGTTGTTCGAAAAGACGATTTTCCCTCGATTCGGTGTACCTCGTACTGTAATAAGCGACAGTGGGTCGCATTTTGGAGAAAGGCAGTTCGAAGCACTCCTACGAAAGTATGGAGTTAAACATAATATCGCTACGCCCTACCACCCACAAACTTCCGGGCGCATAGAGGTTTCGAATAGACAAATCAAGCAGATTCTGGAGAAGACTGTCAACCGGATGAGGAAGGATTGGTCAATGAAGCTTGACGATGCACTTTGGGCCTACATGACTACCTATAAAATGCCCATTGGAACTACTCCTTATAAATTGATCTATGGGAAGTCCTGTCATCTACCCCTTGAGATGGAATACAAGGCCCTTTGGGCGATTAAGTTTTTGAACATGGATCTAGAGAAGGTGGGAGAGAAGAGATATATGTAGTTGCAAGAACTCGAAGAATTAAGGATGCATGCTTACGAGAACGCAAAGATCTATAAACAGAGGATGAAGGTGTGGCACGATTCCCACCTGAGGAGGAAGGACGTAAGTGAAGGTGACAAAGTCTTATTATTTAAATCTTCCATTCATCTTTTTCCAGGTAAGTTACAAATGAGGTGGTCTGGACCTTTCACCATATCAAAGATATACCCGTCTAGAATGATGGAGTTATATGATAAAGATGATCCATCTGAGGTTTTTCAAGTGAACGGGCACAAGGTGAAAAGGTTCTATGAAGACGAAGCTTTCATTAGAAGGACAAAGATCAAATTGCGAGATATGGATACTGCTGAAGGCGAAAAGTGAAGGACCTAGAGCTGTCGAGCTAGCGACACAAACTACAGTGCTCCTCGAGAGGCAACCTGAGCTTTTACTTTTCCTAGAACAGGATGTTATTTACTTTCTTGCAAGAAAAACACTATGAACATTTGGACTGTAATAAGGCCCGAATCAGTGCATGTGTCACGTGCAATGACTCTTCTATTTTATGGGCCACCGCTCTGTTTTATGAGCCTTGATGAGTAATACTATCTGAGGTCGGGAACTTAACCTTAGGCCAATGATGTTTTACCCATAAATCGCTTTTTTTGTTGCCTTGTTTTTAAGTTTTTCATCTAGAATTTTGTTCTGAAGACCGTGTATCGGGAAACTATCCCTTCTTCCTGATCCTATCGGGCATCAACTCAACCGGCACGCAGAATGCGCTCGTTTCAGGCGACAGTATATTGGGCATCACATAAGCCGTGTCGAACGACATGCCCGGGCGGCGAGGACCCGTGTCAGGAAAGATGAGTAATTACCCTTGATTAGACATATGGAATCACTTGTCTCGAGAATGACTTATCTCAACGGCCGATACGCATCCAAATTTACCCGTTTTACCCCCGGTTGGGATTGCTATATATAGTACGGAGGTTTTACCATATCGGGCTACTGCATTTACTCTTCTAACTACCTGTATTGTGCAGTAATTTCTCCCTTTGATCGTGTGTCGTCCAGCTAACTTTTTCTCTCGTGTCGTGCAAGGTAGCTTCAGATAATAAAGGTATAGCCCGACAACCTGCTTGCCCGATACGAACTTCATATCACGCATAGTGTATCGGGATGACGACTTTAGTTGATTTCTTTGTATCGCCCGACACATGTATCACGTGACACGTCCTTAGCACGCGCTTGACCGATACCCTTTATCGGGAGATAACCGTGTCACCCATCCTTGTGTTGCCTCGCTTGATTCTTGTTTTCGGGCGACATGTTTTCTATCGGGAAGACCCTATTCGGCACTTTGTTTCATGCAACCGTATCACCCGACACACCCGTGTAGGGCAACGGGTATGACGCGCATCTTTTCTCCATATCGTCCAGTTTTGTATCGCCTAAATGTTCTTTTGATGGACGACACCTGGACCTCGTATCGGGCATCAGCCTATGGTGATTTCTTGAAAGCTTTGTATCGCCTGACACAAACGTATCGGGCAAACATCATATCGCTCAGTGTTGAAGCCCGATACAGTGTTGTCGAGTAGCCTTTGTATCAGGCCGAATTTTTATCGTGCAATATATTTTTCTCGTAAACGCCGATATCGATTTTAAGTTTTACCTGCCTAATATCGAACATTTAAATGATCAATGAACTTGTTTAATGATAACAGAGATGACTCGTACAAAGCAAACCGTTGAATTGACGAATACGGCAGAAGGATCGACACTGAAGCCGCAGATGAAGCAACAACGGTCGGGCAGAAACGCCCGAATCCCGAGGAAGCTGGGCCATCAACCGCTGAGAAGAGATCAAGGACGGAAGAAGTAACGACTCCATTTTCTTTCTCAGAGGATTCAGTCGGAAAAAGTGCAAAGCTCTCAAGAAGGAAACACAAGGCTCGTGCAGATTATGATGATGATGACCGACCTAGGAGGGCCAAAACACAAATAAGAAGCCGACCTATGGTAGACAGAGAGCTCTTGAAAACACTTGTGGATACTATATCCAAAGAAGATGCCCCCCATGAAGAAGGTGGCTTCATGATTGATGAACCCAAAATACCCACATTCAGTCCAGAAGCCACTGGAAAAGGACTTCCACTGATTTTCTCTTTTGGAGATGGTCCTAAACCACCGGAGAAGACAGACTATGATAAGGAAATGGATAAATTTTGGTATGAATACAACTTATCCTTGAGGTCCATTGATATTTGTTCATACGATAGTGAAAAGGATGAAGAAAAGAAATATGAAAAGAATCATTCTATCCATTGTACTCAAGAGAAGCATTCATATATCCTTGATGACGAGTTCGGAATAGTATGTAAATTCTTCTCTATTGTATTTCTGGAAATGAGGAATATACTGCCGAATTTTTCCATCAACTCCAGCATATACAAATAAATGCTATGGTCTGACAGAATGGACGACTCAAAGTTAGATCAATTCTGCTCTCAAGATTCAGGCAATGGGCTTACTGATTTAACTCATCTCTCTACAGGGACAGTCTGGGATCTTATTCCAGGAGCCAGAGAGACCATGTATCCTCACCAACAAGAAGGTCTGGATTTTCTGGAAATTTTCCTATCTTGGGGGCTACCAAATCAAGAAAAAGTATTGGAAGAGATAAGTGGACTTCTCTGACTAGTTCAATAATGATGAAAGTTTAAATAAACTAATATTGATGATAATTCCTTTTGTTCATGTTCACAATGGAAGTATCTTAAAAAGTTTACATGGTTTAAGAGAATGCCTAATAGTTTTGGGAACTTCTTCCTCAGCAAAAGTGCATGACTGATCTCATTGAATCTTGCAATGTTGAACCCACGTTTTCCTCTTGGTACAAAAATTTCTTTGGTAGCCATCCACCCATCACTCTATGATGTTGGAAAACTGACTGCGACACCTTCATCCTGGAACAGATATCAAATAAAGAGATGCCTGATCAACTCCACCACATCGACTACCACAACAAACGTGGAGAATATGTGTGGGAGCTTCTATCTAGCAAAGGCGCGCTCACCAACTAGCCCTCACTGGGTTAACATTACCCTACCTTATCTACTTCACAACTATGGGACAGTGTGTGGAGTAAGTTTGGGGGGGTGACACGCGTAAACCGTGCATGCATACACAAGTATACGTATCAATGTAGTATAGGCCTTGTGAGGCCCGAGTCGAACTCAGGGATACGTGAAATTGTCGGAGACTCCTACTAACTACTTACGATCAGCTAGGCCGATTAAATAGTTGAGAATTGTTGTTAAATTTAAAAGAAAATAAAAATAAAACAAAACAAGCAATCGATTAAATGTTGGTTTAATCAATTCAAAAGGAGATCTTTAGGATTGCGATTTCACCGCAGGTTTTCATTGTATTAAATTATATATAGTTACTCAAATTTATCTCTCTATCCGGGTAGTGGCCTAAAATCAGAATTGCCCACTATCATGGTACAATTCACTACCTATGTCTAGGTCAGTTCCACCATCGTAGTAACCTATGCCCTAAACTAGGTGCATTAAAAATGACCTCTCGGTATCCACCATTAATCTTACACCACCTTGTTCAAGGGATTTGTCAATTAATATAAATTTTGTCTCTTTTTAACCATTAATTCTATTTTCAAAGCAATTAAGGGCATTAGATTATTATTATGGTGATCAAGCATAATAATATATTGGAGAAAACGAAATTATACCACGGATTTAAGAGATAAGATATGAATTACTATTATAAAATCGTCATACAATGAATTCCCGGGCTACTCCCGGTCCTAAAGACAAAGGGGATTAGCCCCGCATGTTCATCTCAGACTACAATGTGGAGTAGAAAAAGGGAAACATGAAGAAAAACGTGATTGAGTGGTTAAACCCCTGAACGGAGAAGATCCCATCGATCCTTGGCGTAGAATACACGTTCTCCCGCCTTTCGGTGGTGGAAAACGTCTTCTTCAGCGTTAGGATCGACTGGGGCATGCTCTCGTGCTCCGTTCTTCTCTCCTTGCTCTCCGGGATGTGTGCAGCGACTAATGACATGATGTCCCTCTCTTGGGCGTCGTCATTAGGTATATTTCCCGAATTAGGTCACCAATTAATCACGATCATCCAATTAAGATTAATCTGAAACAAACTCATATCTGACGGTGTCGATACCATCGACGCGAGTTGATGGTATCGACATAGCGTGATATCGACCGTCCTTCTTTTCTTTCGTCTTGTGCCGATGTCATCTCGATACCATCGACGTGGGTCGATGGTATCCATGAACCTATAGCAACGGTTTTGTATTTATGTGTCGTTGTAGCTCCTCCCATCGATAGTATCGACTTTTTGGTCGATAGTATCGACACATTTCTCACCAGCAACCTGATGGTATCTCGATACCATCGACATCCCTGTCGATAGTATCGACTTTCTTCTGGTCCTTGCGGCTGGCAACCTGTGGTCCGGTCGATGGTATCGACCACCGTCGATGGTATCGACGGTAGTAGATACTTGTTTTTCCTGAAATTGACACACGAAACCACATAAGTCCACACAAAATGTATTCTTTTGATAATTAATACTAAAAAATGCTTAAATAAAGGGATTTGACATAAAGAAGTAGCATATACCAAAATGAATGAATTATGCAACATTAACCATGAAAATGAATAATAAATGCATAAAACGCATATCAAACAAGTCTATAAATGCGACTCAAAATCATCGCATCAAACTCCCCTAAGCTTGAACATTGCTCGCCCTCGAGCAACTAATCCTTAGAATAGAATTGCCAGAGTCAACTAAAGAACAAAGCATCACAACAAACATTCCATATGAATCCCACCGGACATTCGCATACCGGCCCTTGCTAACCACAAAATGATAATTACCCTAAAGGCGACAGTAATCATTTATAAAAGATATTAACCTCAAACTGATGAACATTATCACATAAGATAGTTAACATAATAAAATTCTCCGGTCCAGACTTAGTGCATCTTGTGATCTTCTATACTACATTGCTCGCCCTAACTACCATCTATATGGAAGCAGTTCTCCTGATATTCATTAGTGAGAAGAAATTCACGGTGGCCTACCAGTCCGAGCAACGGGTGGATGGAATGGGTGGCTAATGGAAGAAGTGGAAGTATTATACAATTTCAACATGCATAACACAAAAATGCCCTAAATGATGCAAATGCCCATGAAAAATGCCCTAATGCCTAAGATCGGGTGGAATGATGCATGCACTAACAATCCGTCTTAAAACGAGATGGATATCTAATTAAGCTACATCATGTACTCACTTATCTTGAAATGCAGGTGAGATTATGTTCCTTTCTCCTTCTTATTCTTGTTGCTTCAAAATAACTTTTTTTTAATTTCAGATTTTTTTCAGATTTTTTTTCTTTCAAACCCTTATATCCATAATTGACAATGAATATTTTCTTGGGCTTATTTTTTCTGCATAACTCGACTATTTGCACTATTTAGAAGGTATGGAACAATTTAATTCACCATTAAAGAAGAAATGAGGTACATGATATACTCTATGCATAAAAGTTATGAATGCAACTACATGACATGCATCTAAGGGTAGTGTGCATGTATACCTATTCTAATCCTTTTAATTTTTCATTTTTCATGCAAAACATATGAAGGGTTGCAATGCAAGTCCTATCTACATGCCATGCGATCAAAAGGAGTTAAAACCGTACTCTACTTCCAAATCTTGGTGGATTGTGAAAAGCAATAAGGTGGACAGATCACAAGACTAATTGTCTGAACCTTTGAAAAATATTATGTGTCCCTCCTTACTGACCTGTGTAGTAGTTAAGAGGTTTTTTCTCTCTTACTTCAAATTAAAGTCTCATTATCATTTGGTCAGTTTAGGCTCAACAACCAATTCCTGCCACTTTCATGAATCATTAGGAATATATAGTTGTGATTTTCTATTTTAAAGTTGACAAAACCAATAATTTTCTAAGTCAAGTGATCAAGGTTAAACAACACTCAAGCTTGCGAACACTAAAATTTTTTTAGTTTCCCTCAATTCCCCATGCACATGCAACTGAGATGACTCAAGATTAAAGACATCCACGATTACACTAGATAGAATGTGGATCCTAAAACAAAATAAGATTGCACGAAACAAATGATAGGAAACAAAAGAAATAAAACTAAAAATAGAGAAAATGAAAAATAGAGTTGTTCCAACACCCCCAAGCTTGAATTCGACTATGGCCTCATAGTAAAAAACAATCTTAAAGGTTGGAATAAAGATACCGCTTTTACTCTTCAGGTGGAGGCAGGTACTGTGGATCCGTAGGGTCCCAAGACGGATACTCCCCCTAGAAGCTTGGATCAAACTGGGCCCTAGGTGGAGGTTGTGGATAGCCTCCAAAGTAATTTTGGCTCCAATAGTGGTCGTAGAAGGGCTGCTGTTGCATCTCCATCCGTTGCAACCGATCATGAATTTGATGTTGGTTGTCAAGGAGAAGACGCTCATTTGTGAAAATTGCCCTCTGATTGTCCAGTAACCAGTTTGTAGTTTCTTGAATACCGGTGTACATCGCCCCGTGATGCTGTTGCGTCTGCTGTATCTCCTGCAGCATAGCATACATACCCTGCATAGAATAGGCTTCCTCGCTTGGTTGCGAGGGTGGTGGTGGTGGTGGAGGCTGTGAAGATGAAGATGCACTCGGATGCATCCGAGGACGCTTCCGTGGTGCCACTCGTGCCCAAAGATGTGTGTAGGCCTCGTCTTCCTCTGTAGCCTGGTTGTCATTATTGTCATCATTGTCATCGCCGCCGTCTTCATCAGAATCAGCGATGGCTATGATAGGCCATCAGAAGTGTTGCACCCCTTCGATGTTGAAAGCCGGATTGGGCAGCGCACATTCCTGGTAGGCATGGTTGATGTGGCAGTGTGCATACGCTAAGCCATCTCAAAGAAGGATGAGATTGGAGCGGTGTAGATGTTGCAAGTTCACCTTGCTCCTGTTGGAGAGAGGAGTAAGCTGCTGGAAATTCAACCCAAGGTCAGAAGCCATCTTGGTGATAAGCCCGCCAAAGTGGATTGGAGCTTTGCGTGTACTCCTCTTCACCGCCAAAACTCTCTGCAGAAAGAAGGCACCCAATTGCATTCTTGATGCTTCAGGAGTTTATACAAGAAGAATAAGTCCGTTTCTTGAAACTCGATGAGGGCCAAATCACCCCAAGCAAACACTGTAGAGCTGAGCATCCGATGAAGTACTCGGACGAAGGGATGCTCAAAATCAGCTACCGCAGCATTATGGTAGCTCACCGACTTGCCCGACGACATTGTCACCAGCTCGGCGAAGATGGCATTGTAATCGATGCGGTTGTCCGGTCGTCGGTAGTCGGATCGCGAGTGATTCCAGTTGAAAATCTCGTTGAACTGCCAGAGTGTAATGGTGTAGTCGTTGTTGTACAACCGTAAAAACACTCGGCCCTTGATCCACTCACGGTCGGTGGCTATGATGTCGTTGGGTATGGCACAGACGTCCAGTGACGCCATGAACTCAGCCACCAACTCCTTGTACGTAGGCCACTCACCGAAGAACGGCTGGCCATCAGCATGAAACTCCAGCTCGTCAGGCCGTCTTCCCGTGTGTCGGGCCTGTTCCTTCAGAACGTGGTCGAGGTTAGCTTCGAACCCCAAGTTGCAGAGTGTCTCCCGATCAACATATCGGGTCAGCTCGATCTTCCTCTTTAAAATCTTCTCATATATATTCTTAACCTCCGCAGATGGATGAATCAGTCACGGGCGTGAGATTGACGTGTTCGGAGGTGGCACAAATTCTGGGATCTCCATCGGATTCGCGCGTAAAGACGATGCACCAGCTACATGCACCATGATTGCGAAAGAACGAGGAATAGAAAAGGGAGCTCGGTGAAGATCGGAGATGTGAATCTCCACTCGATGAAGAACTTTGCTCGGTGATGCTCGTCGTCGGGCTTGGATAGCTCTAGAACACGCTCGACACAAGTTGAGGAAGTTTGCTCTGGAGTTGTGATGTCATCTGACGCAATTCCTCCTCATATATAGCCGTGTCCGGCGCTACTGTATGCCCGTCGATACCATCGGTGCAAGTCGATAGTATCGATACTGGTAGCACAATTCGTACCACCGCTAGTATCGACGGTCGTCGATGGCTGGATCTGTGGGGCCCGGATCACTGATGCGTCGATAGTATCGACGCGAGTCGATAGTATCGACCCGTCCCCCAGATCGACTCCTTAGTTGTTGCGATCTTCGTTGATCTTTCCTTGTGGATCGTTGACGTGGCGCGTCGATACTATCGACACAAGTCAATAGTATCGACTCTCTGATTAGGGCAAACCCTCACGAGGCCCGGCCGCCGCCTTCTTTGCATGAATGTGTCGATACCATCGACACGCCCGTCGATGGTATCGACTTTCCTGAGATGATTTGTTATGAAAATCTTCTGAGATGTCGATATTATCGACACCCATGTCGATACCATCGACCTATGCTTGTGATCTGCCTGTTGGTATGTTGATACCATCGACGAGGCTGTCGATGGTATCAACGTAGTGTGATTCCTACAGTCGCCAACCTGTACCATGGTCGATACCATCGACACAAGGGTCGATGGTATCGGCTCTGCCTCAGACCTGAACATGTAGCAAACAATCATGGTATCTTTTTTACACTAAAAACTAAGTGAAAACAAATTAAACTACGAATGTAAATAAACTAAACTAAAGTATCAATGGTTGGGTTGCCTCCCAACAAGCGCCCTTATTTAACGTCTTAGGCTAGACGACTTGAAGCTCATCATCAAATTGGTACCTTGGAGAAGGTGCTCAGGGGATCGTGCGGTAGCTTGAACTCCACTCAATCTTGACCAATTCCCAACGTCAGCGTACCTCTCCCAATTGTAGTGACTACATCAGCCCGTTGCTTGAAACGACCTACCCAATAGCATCTCATAACTTTGAAGCTGTGGCATATCCATGATGACGAAATCTACAGGAAAAATGAACTTGTCCACCTTGACGAGTACATCTTTGCAAACTCTGTATGGCCTTACAATAGATCCATCCGCCAATTCAATGGTTGCCGTTGACTTCTTCATGTCCTTTAACCCAATCTTTTTAAATGTGGATAGCGGCATGAGATTTATGCTCGTGCCCAAATCACAATGAGCTCGTGGAAAATGTCGATCGCCTATCGAATATGGAATATAAAAGCTTCTTGGGTCTTTCTTCTTCTGTGGAAAACTCCCATGGATGATTGAGCTCACCATTTCATTCATTCGGCAAACATTTGTATCTTTAATCCGCCTCTTCTTGTTGATGATTTCTTTGATAAACCTCCCGTAGGCGGGAATCTTCTCAATCATTTCCACTAACAGAATATGGATATGAAGTTTCCTGAACATCTCCAAAAATTTTCTATAATGTCGATGCTCTTTCTTCGGCCTATGGCTGTCCGGACTTGACACAACTGCCTCATTCACACGCTTATGAGGTGGTACATATGAGCTTTTCGGGGCAAGCTCCCCTAAGCTTGCTTCAAAGACTCCCTCTGGCATGGAATTTGTCAGAACATCATCAACAAGTATAACTTGTTGTGGTTCCTCTCTCACAATGGATGTATCCGCACCTGGACGAATGGCTTTCACTTGCTCTTCTTGCCTAGGCGGGGGCGAGACCATCATGGGCTCTTGGCGAGATTTCCTGAAAGGAGTGTATCCGCCTGGTAATCCATAATGACTGTAAGGATACGGTATTGCCGGTGTAGCCTCTGTATCAAACATCATTTTGCTTTGGTCCTTTATCTCTGCCACATGGAGTTCTTCCTCATTAATCACAGACATGTATTTAACTTGATGATGTGCTTGAACCACATCTGCATTCCCATCCTGTCTTTGTTGATTGGCATGCTTGATGGCCGCCACTTCATTTGAAATCTGGGTCACAGTGGTTTCTAATGCCCTCATTTGTGCTCCATGACTTTGCAGTGTTTGCCCAAACTTGGTTAAGATGTCACCCTGGGACTGCAGTTGTTTACTGAACATACTCATCATCTCCTGATTCTGCTGCACCATTTGACTAAGCAACTCGGTGTTTTTATCTTTAGCTCTAGGTTGTGGCTTTGCATCCGGATCTTGTAGGAAATTATTAGGGTCCTTCCATGATAACTTCTTGTCCCTCCTCCAAGCATAATCATTGTTTCTATAGACCTGTTGTTGCATGAATTTGACTTGGGCTTCCTCATCAGTCGATGCATCTTCCTTGGTTAGCAACTTCTTGGCTAGGAGATCTAGCTTGTCATTCAGCTCCTTTATGGCTCTGGACTCACCTGCAACTTTAACTTGTTCTGGTGCATCCCTATCGCTCCAAGATTGCTTTTTCACCATATTCTTTAGAATTTCCCAGCACCTGGTATCCGCATTGTTCAAGAAAAATCTTGAACCCACTGAATCAAGGTTGCTTCTATCATGCTCAGAGAGAGCAAAATAAAATATTTTAACTTGCTTCTCCTTATCGAGACCATGATGTGGGCACCTCCTTAACATAATCTGGAAATGTTCCCACATCTCCGAGTAGGTCTCACCTGCCTTCTGAGTGAAATTGTGAATCTTTCTGATCAAATCGTTGGTCTTCTCGGGAAGAAAGAACCGTTCAAAGAAAACCTCCACCATGTGGTCCCAAGACTCCACATACTCATCGTCCAAGTTGTGTAGCCATTCTCACGCGTTTCCCGCTAGAGAGCTCAGGAAGAGCTTCAAGTAGAGCACATCTTGTAGAAATCTATCAATTTTTATCATATCACAATTCTCCACAAATTGACTTATGTGTGCGACGGGATATTCATTTTTTAGCCCATGGAAAGCATTAGACTTCAACAAGTTGATTAAAGCCGGATCAATCTTGTATGTCAGAATATTCACCGCTTGCTTCTTGATCGTCCCCTGGAAGCAGATGAGGAAGAAGCCTTGATCTTCTCCCATATTGTTTGTGGCTCGTCCATCTTTTCTTGTTCGAGTTCAGAAAGTATGTCCTCCAGCTGGTCTTGATTATACTCACCCTCGTCTTCCAGTCCTGCCAGCGGAACCTCTGGTGTGTGCCCCGTGTAGTCTGTACTACGCGTCTGCACCATGCACAATACCTGCAAATAGAAAATTTAAATTTGGTACAGTGCTTGACGATTGAAAATATTTAGAAAAAAATTATAAATTTTTGGAATGATAAAAAAATAAAAATGTGGCCTAGAGTGGCCGCTCGTAGCACTCGAAGTGCCGACAATTTTCCGTATCCCCGGCAACGGCGCCAAAAACTTGACGCAAATTTACCGTGCGCAAAAACGCAAGTGAACGCGTCGAAGTAATATAGGCCTTGTGAGGCCCGAGTTGAACTCAGGGATACGTGAAATTGTCGGAGACTCCTACTAACTACTTACGATCAGCTAAGCCGATTAAATAGTTGAGAATTGTTGTTAAAATTTAAAATAAAATAAAAATAAAACAAAACAAGCAATCAATTAAATGTTGGTTTAATCTATTTAAAAGGAGATCTTTAGGATTGTAGTTTCACCACGGGTTTTCATTGTATTAAATTCTATATAGTTACTCAATTTTATTTCTCTATCCGGGTAGTGGCCTGAAATCATAATTGCCCACTGTCATGGTACAATTCACTACCTATGTCTAGGTCAGTTCCACCGTCGTAGTAACCTATGTCCTAAACTAGGTGCATTAAAAATGACCTCTCGGTATCCACCATTAATCTTACACCACCTTGTTTAAGGGATTTGTCAATTAATGTAAATTTCATCTCTTTTCAACCATTAATTCTTCTTTCAAAGCAATTAAGGGCATTATATTTATATTATGGTGAT
The DNA here is from genome assembly GCA_963693085.1 of Alisma plantago-aquatica. Classification (NCBI taxonomy): domain Eukaryota; kingdom Viridiplantae; phylum Streptophyta; class Magnoliopsida; order Alismatales; family Alismataceae; genus Alisma; species Alisma plantago-aquatica. Next base: position 1,420,665,754 of record OY856412.1, read on the forward strand.
CAAGAATAACAATATATTGGAGAAAATGAAATTATACCACGGATTTAAGAGATAAGATATGAATTACTATTATAAAATCATCATACAATGAATTGTCGGGCTACTCCTGATCCTAAAGACAAAGGGGATTAGCCCTGCATGTTCATCTCAGAGTACAATGTGGAGTAGAAAAAGGAAAACATGAAGAAAAATGTGATTGAGTGGTTAAACCCCTGAACGGAGAAGATCCAATTGATCCTTGGCGTGGAATACGCGTTCTCCCACCTTTCGGTGGTGGAAAACGTCTTCTTCAGCGTCCGGATCGGCTGGGGCGTGCTCTCGTGCTCTGTTCTTCTCTCCTTGCTCTCCGAGATGTGTGCATCGACTAATGACGTGATGTCCCTCTCTTGGGCGCCGTCATTAGGTATATTTCCCGAATTAGGTCGCCAATTAATCATGGCCGTCCGATTAAGATTAATCTGAAACAAACTCATATCTGACGGTGTATCGACCTAGCGTGATATCGACAGTCCTTCTTTTCTTTCGTCTTGCGCCTGATGTCATCTCGATACCATCGACGTGGGTCGATGGTATCGACGAACCTGTAGTGACAGTTTTGTCTTTATGTGTTGTTGTAGCTCCTCCCGTCGATAGTATCGACTTTTTGGTCGATAGTATCGACTTTTTGGTCGATAGTATCGACACATTTCTCACCAGCAACCTGATGGTATCTCAATACCATCGACATCCCTGTCGATAGTATCGACCTTCTTCTGGTCCTTGTAGCTGGCAACCTGTGGTCTGGTCAATGGTACCGACGACCGTCGATGGTATCGACGGTAGCAGATACTTGTTTTTCCTGAAATTGACACACGAAACCACATAAGTCCACACAAAATGTATTCTTTTGATAATTAATACTAAAAAATGCTTAAATAAAGGGAATTTGACATAAAGAAGTAGCATAGACCAAAATGAATGAATTATGCAACATTAACCATGAAAATGACTAATAAATGCATAAAACACATATCAAACAAGTCTATAAATGCGACGCAAAATCATCGCATCAGGGGTACCATGTACCAGTGAGGGAGGTATAAAAAAAAATTCTTCAAACTCCACCCTTTTTGCTCTTTTGTTCTTCTCCTATATTATGTGTATATATACATATACAGGCTCATACAAAAATTTTGCTTATTCTGTCTCCATACATATGTACAAAGACACTATATAGTAAAAACCTGATATGACTTCTTTCTCATTTGTTTTCTATGTGCCCAAGGAGATGCAGGTTTTTTTATGTCTTTCTGATAATGAAGCCTCAAACAACAAAAGACTATGACTTTTCACGCCAAAAATTTCAAAAAATAATCCCGCAACAGCTAAGAGACGTGTATGCAGAAGGAAAAAGCTGCCCAAATAGCAAAAAAAATTTCTCTTGTTTTCCTTTACCCAACGAAATCCCAAAAAAGAGAGAATAGCCTTATGAGAGTGAATAAAAGTATGAGAGTTGTACCCGATAAAAAGAAAAGAATATATATATATATATATATATATATATATATATATATACACACACACACTTGTTCTCCAAAAGTACCCATATTTAGGCATGGTAGATCCGGGGCAGTGGTACGTAGGATGTAAAATCACTGCTCTAAAGCCAACTGGCTTGGACTGCAGGGACCACTCGCCCGTTAACGGACCTGTACCTGGATGGACTGATAGGAAACAAGCCAACTGGCTTGGACTGCAGGGACCACTCGCCCGTTAACGGACCTGTACCTGGATGGACTGATAGGAAACAGGAAAAACCCAAAAGCCTTAAAGCCTACCTAAACACACAACTTTTTGTCCCCAAAAGTTGTTTGGTGTGAAAGTTAACTTTGGAATCATGCACCCAAGTCTCGCAGATGCTGTGGTGAAATTTTTTGCTTAAATAAGGCAAGAGAAGTAAAGTTTGTTGTTTGTGGTCGGGTCGTATTCTCTGTAAGACATCTCAATGCTCGCTCAAACCCATGGTCTGAAAACTATACCGGTCAATAAGAAGCGTCACAAAACAAAGTTTAAAGATTGATTGAGGACAATCAAAATGCTAAGTTTGGGGGAGTTGATAATACCAAATTTTGTGATGTTTTTGGCCCTTATTTCGTTATCAAATTTGCTCTTTTAAACTGTTTTCCTCTCCTTTTTGTCATGTTTTTGCATAAACAGGCCACGCTACGCTCTTAACTTAATATTATCATCTTTTGCAGAGTTTTCCTCGATTTTTAACTCAATTATCAGCAAAAAGGCTCATCCCGACCCACCAACGTATTCCACCTACATCGACCTTCTTACCAACCAGCTGGTCGATACGCTCGCTGTCCGACACAGGGCAGCTAGATACACTACCGCGCAATACGAGGGTGTCGCGCAAGGAGGAGCAGATGAGCGATATGCCATTTACCCGACAGGGAGACGGACTCGCCATGACTGCTAAAGCGTGTCGCGCGATACAAGCCACCCACCGGAAGGCACCACTCATCACGATGACCAACACGTTCCCAGCCTGACATCCTTGTGCCGAGTGACGTGCATATCGGGCATCCCTGAATCTGCGATAATAGAGCTGATAAAAGACATGTGGCGTCTGGAGAACCATAACTTCCACCAACCGCTACCTATAAATAGCAACTACAGGACTCCGATGGGGGGTCGGGATCTCTCGAAAGCCAACTTGGGAAAGCATCTGGAGCTAGCGTGTCGTGCCTCAGAGGTGTACCGGACGATACTAGGTGAGCACTTCCCCGACCCAAGAGGGAGGGAATGGTTCACTTAGGATTGGCCCCGGGCACCATTGTTGACCGATATCGGCCTTCTAGGACACCCGATATGAGTACCTGATGCCCTCAACAAAACTCTAGCCCGACACGATACCAAGCCCGATACGCATCTCCAGTCACGGCGTTTCTCCCGAGAGGGTACCGCCCGACACAATCGTATAAGGCATGAGCGCCCTACACGATACGTCTGCCCATCATGAGTGTGTCGCCCGAGAGGGTGTGCCGCCCGACAAGGGCGTATCGAGAAAGGCTCCTGCCTGGTATCAAGCTGGAAGGATCTTGGGGATCTGCTACCGCCTGTCGCCCTTCTAAATCAAGAAGGCGAAATTTCTCTTTACTTATTTCAGTCATTTACCTTCTTTACTTATGCAATGTAATCAGACCCTTTTATGCTAATGGAATTAGAAGAGTTTTAATTATATGCTGCTTTATGTTCGGTCCCTTTTGTTGGATGATTGTTTTGTTTAACATCCAAACTCTAGCTTGTACGCTTGGATCACGTTTCAAATAGCTACCGAATCATGTTTTCCCATTACAGTAGCCTCGAGAGAGGTGTTGTAGCTCTAGTGTTTGGTCCAATACGGAAGTACGAGAGTGCCCAGGATCATAGTTTCTTTAGTAACCTTTCCACTCTAACTTAAGAACCAGCAACCTCGAGAGGGGTGTTGACGCTTAGTTAGAGGTACCCGCTTCAAGAGAAGGGGTACATGATGTTTCTGCTACCTCTTATTTTACCAAAGTTTTCTCCTTAGTTCCTTACTAAAGCAATAGTATTATCCTCTCTGTTTCCGTTGCACAAAAACCCCTAAAAACTGATAAATGCTTAAAACCTTAATGTTTCCTCATAGCTCCAGTTGGAGATAGTTTTCTTTTATTTTATCGACCTTAGACTATTGTTCCCTTGGGGAACTTTATCATCTCCTTACCCATACCGGAGTGTAACGTGTCGATTCCGCATTCCCAACACTACCACCCTTGTCCCTGTGTTCGACCCCATATATCTACTTTGACCCCATAAATAAAGTTGCGGGGGCCTAGAAGGTTTCAGGTTATAAATTTAAAAGTCTGACTACTTCAAATCCACTCCACTTTTTCAGATGCGTGATTTAGGCCGGTCAAAGAGGCCATTGTGCGCTCCAATATCTTCTTGATCTCCATGTTGGACACTTCCACTTGGCCCTACGTCTGCGGGTGATGTGGGGTACCTACATTATGCTTGACCCCATATTTTCTCAATAGTGTAATGAATTTCCTGTTCGTGAAGTGGGTTCCTCCATCGCTAATGATCATCTGTGGCACACAAAACCTACAAAAAATATGCTCTTTCATGAACCTGCACACTACCACAACATCATTAGTCCTTGTGGGTATTGCCTCTACCCACTTCGACACATAATTACCAGCAAGCAAAATATACAAATTGGAATTAGAGGACACAAAGGGTCTTATGAAATCAATGCCCCACAAATCAAATACCTCAATTTCTTGAAATACATTGAGGGGCATCTCTTTCCATTTTGAGATGTTACCTACCCTTTGACATGAATCACACCTCCTCACATAATCATAGGCATCTCAGAAAAGTGTAGGCCAATAAAGGCCACTCTCTAATACCTTCGTTGCAGTCCTCATACTCGCATGATGACTGTAAGTGGGCAATGTATGATAGTGACCGAGCACACTATCATATTCACTCTCAGGTACACACCTACGCAAAATTCCATCCCTACACTATCTCAACAAAATAGGGTCATCCCAAAAATAATATCTCAAAGAATGGAAAAACCTCTTTCGCTCTTGATAAGTCTAATCATCCAAAATTTCTTTACATGTGAGATAATTCACGATATTTGAAAACCAACACTACTACACAAATGGCTTATAAAGTCGGTTTTCAAGGTGTCGGTTGTATAAAAAAACCGACACATAAAACCTACTGTGTCGGTTTTTCACATAAACCGACATCCAATATGTGAACTCGACCAGACACGGGTACCACTTTCAATAATTGTCGGTTATTTAATAAACAACTGACACATAAACTCAACCGCCAAACCCAAAATTCTAGCGAAAAAATTGGCTCCAAAATTTGACATATGTTGTCAGTTCTTTAATAAATAACCGACAACTAAAGGGTATACGCGAGATAGGAATAGTTGTCGGTTGTCTTTTATTTATGAACCGACGAATATTATGTAGTATAGTTGTCGGTTTTCTTCAAAGAGCCGACACTGTTAGTTTAGTTGTCAGTTTTGTTAAATAACCGACACATATTGTCAACTTAATAGCCGTGCGAACAGAACTTTTCCCCATTGTCTCTGTTTCATTGCCGTGCGCTAGGGTCTGGCGATTTCCCCCGCCGTCGTTGCCGATTCCTCCCCGCGCCTCCGTTCGTCTGTCGCACGCCGCTCGCTGTCGTCTTCGTCACCGCCGGTTGCTGCGCCGCCGATTGTTGTTCTCGTCGACGCCCTCGCCACCGCTCCGCCGAGCCGTCGTCAGTTGCTGCACCGCCGCCGGTTGCTGGTCTGCTCGACGCCCTCGCCGCCGCTCCGCCGAGCTGTCGCCGGTTGCTGGTCCTCCTCTTCTCGCCGCCGTCACCTCCAGCTGCTCTCCTCTGCTCCGGCACTGTCAGCTTCATCTCAAGGTACGCCGACTTCTTCCTTCTTCCTCATCCCCTAGCTTAATACTGCCTGTTCTATCTTTACATTTGCATTATTCATTGCCATTGTTCTTTAAAATGTCATCCATTTTCATTACTAGTAGATAAATAAATACATTAAATATAAATCAATTGGTAAACTAATATAAATCAGTAGATGATTACATAATTCCTAAATCAGCACATAAATAAATACAAATAGTAGATGAATAAAATACAATAAATAAAGTAATAGAGTTAAATCAGTAGATGATTAAATGATATCAAAATTATTACATAAATACACACAAATCAATAGATAACTAAATAAAAACAGTAATAAATAAAAACAAATAAGTAGATGAACAAATACATAAGTGGAAAAGTAAATATGAATCAGTTGATAAATAAAGTTACATCAGTAGATTGTTACATAATTTCAGAAGCAATATAAATAAATTCAAATGAGTAAATAGCTAAATAAAAAACAGTACATGAATAAATACAAATCATTTGATTAACTAATATAAAATTATAAATCAGTGATGATTAATCAATTCTCAAATCAGTACATAAATGAATACAAATAGTAGATGAATAAATATAATATAATCAAATCAGTTGATAATTAAAGTTAAACAGTTGATAACTAAAGTTAAATAAGTAGATGATTAAATAGTATCAAAATCAATACATTAATAAACACAAATCAGTTGATAACTAAAGTTAAACAGTTGATAATTAACTAAAGTTAAATCAGTAGATGATTAAATAATATCAAAATCAATACATAAATAAACACATGTGACATGCTTGGAATGTAAATGATGAACTTTTCCCTAAATTGCCAATCATGCTTTTAAAGACATCAATAATCACCATAACTTGAAGAACTAGGATTTTAGGTATAAGAATGACAACACATTATTTGTTGGCCTAAAAACCCGTCCAAATGCTGCTGAAATTTTCTTAATTTATAATGTGAGCTTAATTTATAATGTGAATTACTTTACAATGTGAATGTGAACTTTACAATGTGAGCTTTAGAATTTGAATTACTTTACAATGTGAACTTTACAATTTGAATTACTTTACAATGTGAGCTTTACACTTTGAATTACTACTTTACAATGTGAACTTTACAATTTGAATGTGAATTTGTGGATGGATGACCATTATCCTGATGACCGTCTTGATGACTACCGTGAGGGTGAGGACATCAATGCGCCGCCTCACAATGTAGGTTTTAAAAATATATCATATATTTATATCTATATGTCCATTTATAGTTATATCTTGTAAATGTGAATTATTTTGTCAAATTTTAGGTTGATGATGCACATGTACCATGTGCAACACTTGAGGCACTTGATCAACAACACCAAAAAGTTGACAAGAGAAGGGGCATCACTATGATGAAGAAGTTAATTGCGCAAAAGGGCAATGGACCCAAAGTTGTTGTGGATTTCAATAATGCAGGAAATGCATGTGGTGTGAATCGTAATTCATTTATTTCATATCTTGGATATGTTACTCGTAGCCATTGCGGTTGTCGCTTAGATTCTTGGCATAATGTTTCTAAGGAGAAGAAAGATTTAATATGGAGGGATTTATGCGTGAGTTATTATTAATTTGCAATTCTATTTTGTAGATGACTAAATTTTTGGATACTAGTTAATAGCAATTCTATTTTGCAGAGTATATTTGAATTGGATGAAAAGCTGCATCGTAAATGCGTGATGCAACGCTGTGGGAGAGTCCTTAGGAACTATAGGACAAATCTCACCAGAGAATACATAAAAGAAGCTGACAAGAGGAAGAACACAACCACTGAACAGTGGAACTTCCTGGACAAAGAAGAATGGGACGTGTTTGTCACTTCAAGACAAACTGATGAATTCAAGGTATTAGGCGTCAGTCTCAATCTCATTAATTAATATATGTTGTATTCACTTATTCAAGATTAACATTCAGTGTTACTAACCAAATCATTAATGTGCATACTAACTAGGCCCTCAGTGATGCACAAAGATCAAGGCGTGCGATGAATGTGCACGACCACACAATGGGTCCAAGAGGATATGCAGGCATTCGCCAAAGACTATAGGATGAGGCTGCTGCTACTCAGTCTGCTGCTACTCAGGAGTCCTCTACCATAGATAGCACACCTCTGCCTCGCCATGATGTCTGGATAGCTGGGAGGCAAAATAAGAAGGGAGAATTAACTAAGGCCGCAACTGCTGAGGCGGCTGCAAAAATGGTAAAATACAACTCTTACAACAATCATTCAAATATTGATTATTTGTGTTGTTTACTTAAGTACAAATTGTTGTTTTGGCGATTAGCGGGAGCTGCACGAGCTGAGGAAACAAGGAAAGTTCATCCCTGAGGGCACAAGGGATGAATTGACAGTTTCTCTGGGTAACCCAGAGCATCCTGGACGTGTTAGGGCTGTAGGTGCTGGTGTGGTCATCAAAGCTTTTTTTGGGCCATCCCAGCGCAAACATGTCCCAAAAGCTGGACTTTCACAAGAAGAGGTAACATATTTTTTCCTTGTAGATGTTACTGTAAAAGAGAATTCAAAAATTAGAATTTGACGCTTCTTTTATCCATGTATAGGTGGATAAGCTATTTGACAGGAAACTCGCAGAAGCAATGCAAACTTGGCAGGCATCTCAGACTGCCACTTACCAGCCAATACCTACTGCAGCCTCTACTCCTACTCCTACTACAGAGGTCGGGAGTAATCCTGTAGACCCACCACCTAGCACATCCACTGTAAGTATTTTTATGACATAGTAACTAGTTTTTTAATTCAAGATGATACGTATATATGACAGTGTAGTCGTTTCAAAAAAGATGATATGTATATATGTATATAACATTCTTTACACAAAAATTTGTAGGGGTTGAAGCCATGCCGTCTAAAAAGTAAAGACTATGTCGTGGCAGAGGCGTCGGCTTACCCATACGTACCAGGGGAAACGTGTCACGGGTCTCCAGTACCAACTGGTTGCAATCGGGTGAGCCCGATACATGTATTCCCCCAATTTTAGGAACTTCAACTGCCATATGCCCACCCAGATTGTGAAACGCTTGGTGATGCAGTAGGCGGAGTGATATTGTGGGAAAAAGCGTATGTCTTATTTACTGAAAAGGTGTGGTAAATTTACATTACGTTCAATTGTTAGTGTGTGTATATGCTGGCAGTTGATCTGAAATTATTATTATATATATACAGGTTAAAAAGAAGACACCCACAACATCTAGGCCTCCACTTCCACCTCCTGCATTACATAGTTGGGTTCCACAGGACCTACCTGTCCCGTTAGGTCCTAACTGTAGGGGTATGGCAGTATGGTTAGGGGAACATGATATAAACTCCCCTATAACTGTTTCTTCTGATTCAGATTCTACAGGTCAGTCATACGAAACAAAAATATTTATACAAGATATTTTGGAGATGTTTCGAAATGATTGGCTAAATACATCTGTGATAGAGCTATGGATAAGGTGAGATATTCTTTATACATCCATATACCTTGTGTATGATCTGGTGATCTGGTTTCTTATTTATTAATGCATGCGTAATTAATACATATTTTGCAGCTACTTAGACAACATATGTGCAGATTTTGGATTCGAACATGTAGGGTTTTTTATTCCATCCTTGATTAGTCTAGTATCTAAAGACCCTACATCAGTTCAACAGTACTGATGTGAGGCTTTTTCAATTTTTGCTGTAAATAAGAAAATGGTGATAATGGCTCCATTCAATGTAAAGTAAGTTTACTTTGCTTATTATAATTTGGACTTAAGAAAATTACATTTTATTGTGGATTTTGAGTTATTAATTTTTAACTTTTTTTCCTCTAGTTGTAAGCATTGGGAGTGATTGGTTATTGCCCCCGAGACGTTCACTGTGTATTATCTAGATCCTAAGGGGTGTAAATTGAATACAAGATTTGGACACAAAATGAAAATGCAATATTTCGGTGAGAAATATTTCATTTTTCATATCCATTAACATATGTTATTACATTACTATTTGATTGCAATGTTCTGTGTTACATTAACATGTAGGGGTTATGAGGAGTACAAAAAGGCTGGAGGAAAGGTCCCCACAAAAAAGAACCAACAAATAATTTGGAAGAACGTGAATGTAAGTTCCCTACTGCAATATATGTATATATTATTTATGTGAACAATGCTTAATTAGTTGTATTTTTTAATATTTTGTATGTTTGAATTTATATATAGTGTGCTACACAAGACAACGGATGGGCATGTGGATACTATGTCATGTGATATATGCACATACTTGTCAAAAATGCCGCAATAGACATCGATTGTATTGCTGAGGTATTATATAGCCGACAAGAGATAATACGAAATATATCAATCTTATTTATAGCTCATTAATTATATATATACATCATTCTCTTTACAGGTGTTTAAAATGGAGCCCAATACAGGAAAGGACTTACCAGATGTACATGCACCCTATACGATGGGAGAATTAAATGAAGTAGTAGAAGAATGGGCAACATCCATACAATTAGTGGGGGCTTTAAAATATAATTGGGATCCTGAAGATAGCGAATAATGACTAAACAATGATACTTTGTAAATGAATTTCTGAATTATAATATATGTGTGAATGTTTCTACATGTCTGAATGTTTCTACATGTGTTTGAATGAAAATGAATGAAAGTGTTGGTTGCTATATGAAGTCTACATGTGTGAATGTGAATCAATGGAACTACAGATTGCTAGCATGTGTGAATGTTTATAAATGTGTGAAAATAAAATGGAACTACAGGTTGCATTGCTATATGCACGTGCTACTTTTTTATTGTTGATTTTGCAGGTTTGCGGCCTGTTGTCGGCTGATATCAATGAATGTCGTAAAACCTGTAGTTCATAACTGAACTGAACAGGTTTCTCATCCTGCGACCAGCCACAGCAGGTCTGCAGACTGACAGCAAAAAAAAAACAATAGTCATTGGTTATTTGTAAATAACCGACACATAATGTTATAGTGTCGGTTTTTTACAAATAACCGGCATCTATTTTGTGTGGCGCGAAGGGCTTGGTTGTCGGTTATTTGTAGATAACCGACACGGATGGTGTACCTAATAGTCGTCGGTTATTTGTAAATAATCGACACATAATGTTATAGTGTCGGTTTTTTACAAATAACCGGCATCTATTTCGTGTGGTACGAAGGGCTTGGTTGTCGGTTATTTGTAGATAACCGACACGGATGGTTCCCAACATGGCACCCTTTCTGTGGCGCGAAGGGTTTGGTTGTCGGGTTCTTACCTAATAACCGACGACTATAGTCCCATGATGGCGTGTTTTTGGTGGTGCGCGAAGAGTTTGGGTGTCGGTTATGGAACCGACGACCAATGGTTGGACTTTTAGTGTCGCCCACATAGGTGTCGCTTATAAACCGACACTAAAAGCTTTAAATAACCGACACTAAAGGTAGGTTCTGTAGTAGTGCAAGGATCCTTAGATTGAATGGAAAAAATTTGCTCATATAGAAATGTCTCGATAATGGGTATGTTGGTGTCTCTCTCATCTACCCACTCTAACCGAGACAAGTGGTCCACAACCACATTCTCAACGCCCACCTTGTCCTTGATTTCAATGTCAAATTCTTACAAGAGTAAGATCCACCTAATGAGTCTAGGCTTGGCATCTTTATTTTCCATTAAGTATTTTATGGCGGAATGGTCTGTTCATACCACAACTTTAGACCCCATCAAATATTGCCTAAATTTTTTGAATCAAAAACCACGACAAGCAATTCCTAATCAGTGGTGGTGTAATTGAGTTGGGCATCATTCAAAGTCTTAGATGCATAAAAAATGACTATGGGTTTGTTCTCAAGGCGCTGCCCAAGAACGGCGCCCACGGTGTAATCCGACACATCACACATAAGCTCAAAGGGCTTAGTCCAATCCGGTGTTTGAACAATTGGTGCAGAGATCAACTTTTGTTTGAGGACCTCCAAGGCATGCATACATTTATCATTAAAGTCAAAAATAACATCCTTATCAAGCAATTCTGATAATGGCTTAGCGACTTTATAAAAATCCTTGATAAAATGGTGATAAAACCCCGCATGACCAAGGAAACTCCTCACCCTTTTCACTGAATTCGGTGGAGGTAGTTTGGAAATAGCTTCAATCTTCATTGGATCTACCTCTAGTCCCTTGCTAGACACCTTGTGTCCAAGCACTATGCCTCCGCTAACAATCATATGACATTTTTCCCAATTGAGGACTAAATGTGTGTCCTCACATCTTTGTAGCACCTTGTCTAGGTTATATAAGAACTCATCAAAAGATGCATTGTAGATAGAAAAATCATCCATAAAAACCTCTAGATAGCACTCCACCATATCTGAAAAAATGGCAAGCATGCAGTGTTGAAAAGTAGCAGGTGTGTAGTACAAACTGAACGACATCCAGTGATATGTGAAAGTCCCATAAGAACAAGTGAAAGTAGATTTCTCTTGGTCCTTAGGATCTATGGAAATCTGATTATAGTTGGAATAGCCGTCTAAAAAGCAAAAGTGAGAGCGACCTGTCAGCCTCTCTAAAATCTGATCAATGAATGGGAGAGGAAAATGATCGTTTAAAGTGGCGATTTCAATCGTCGGTAATCAATGCAAACACGCCACCCGGTTACCAATTGGGTGCTGACATGCTCATTCAAAATATTATCAGTTACTGTGATTCCCTTTATTTTAGGGACTACCTGTGTCGGGCTCACCCATGTGGAGTCTGAAATAGCATAGATGATGCGCGCAGAGAAAATCTTGGTCACCTCTTTTTTGACAGCCTCCATCATGGAGGGATTGAGGGGACGTTGTGGCTGAATCACATGTTTGGCTCCTTCAACGAGCCAGATCTTGTGTTGGCAAAGAGTAGGGGATATCCCCTTGATGTCAGAAACCGACCACCCAAATGCACCATGGCGGTTATTCAGCACTATCATCAACTGTTCTTCCTCAGCGACACTCAAATATGCCCAAATTATCACCGGTAGGTATGCATCAGCCACTAAGAATGTGTATTTCAAGTGAGAGGGCAGAGACGTAAGCTGTAACTCTGGCGGGCTAACCAAAGAAGATTGAAGCGGTAGTGGCAATGGTCCTAGCTTTTCATAGTGCTTGGCATAGTAGCAAGGAAGCACTTGAAGCATCTTAACACATTCTTGTAATGACGTAATTCTCATCCAATCATCCATTATGTTAAACAAACAATCTTCAAGAGGTAATTGTGGGTATGAGTCAAGCATGGAGACTACTATAGCTTCATCCTCAGTAGACGGTGAAACTTCCTCTTCCTCATCATTGGGATAACCCACAGCTTTTACAAGCAAAACTACTTTTGTTTGTTCCATGATGTCCACAACAATTGTTCCCTTATCTACCTTTGTCATGATGTGAGCCATACCAAGAAACAACTTCCCTAAGCAAAGAGAGATGTTATGATCAAAGTGCTTCACTTTGTGACATTGCTCATTCACTTGTGACTGCTTTGAATTTGGCGACATGATTATCTCGAATCTATCATCAACTATACCCATTGTCAACCGACCTCTACCCATCTCCAATATCATATCGGCAGTGGCTTGGAAAGGTCTTCCTAAGAGAATCTCATTCCCTTTCTCAGCATGCATCTCCATGACAACAAAATCAGCCGGAAACACAAACTTGTCAACTTTGACTAAGACATCCTCACAAATACATACGGTCGTACCACAGAATTGTCTACAAGTTGAATTGTCATGTTGCTTTGTCAAGATTCTTTAAGACCAAGCTTTTTGAATGTAGAGAGGGGCATCAAGTTGATACTTGCATCGGAATCACACCATGCTTCACCAAATTTCACCTTCCCAATATAGCATTAAATATTGAAACAACCCGGATCTTGTCACTTTGGTGGCAACTTTCCCAAAATAAAGCCGCTGACCTGTTCCTTAAGCACTACCACCCCAGTGTCTGAAATCTTCCTCTTCTTGGTAATTATATCCTTCAAGAACTTACCATAGGAGGGTATCTGCTCAATAGCCTCTAGCAAGGGAATATTGACCAAAAGTTTTCTAAAGCTGTCCAGGAACTTTTTGAACTATGCATCAACTTTCTTTGCCTTCAGACTGTTTAGATAAGGAACCAGGATGGTCTGGCCCTCTGATGTGGTGGCACATAAGGCATCCTCTTCTCATCCTCTTTCTCTGCGATGGGCTCTTCTATGGCGTTCTCTTCATCATCCTCCACTGTCTCTATAACTGCATCATCCTCTGCGGCCTCACCTATGTCTTCTTGTTGTGGTGTGCTCAGTTCATCAGCCTTGGAGTTTAAAAGTTTCTTTCCACTCCTCAATATAATGGTCTTAGCTTGATGGTTCTTTATGGGAACATCAGTATTCCCCGGGAAACCTGGCATCGTGGGCTTCTTTAGACTCGCAATCTCCACTGCCATCTGTGCTAAAGATGTCTAAAGTGTCCTCATCTGTGCTCCATGGCTTTGTAAAGTCTGACCAAATTGGTTCATAAAGTATCCTTGTGACTTAATTTGTTGGTCGAATGTGCTCATCAACTCTTGGTTCTGCTTTATCACTTGATTGATCAACTCATTGCTCTTCTCCTCTGTAGTGGGTTGTGGTTTGGCATCCAGATCCTGCAGAAAATTATTGGGGTCTCTAAAGACCCTGACCCCCGTTTTGGGGTTATCCTATTTGCTTTACCTAACCCTGGTGTTTAGTTGCTTGCTAATCACCTTTAGTGGTGATTAGGGTTTGTTTGTGCTTTGTTGAGTGTAGGAGGTGCTACTTTCAAACAACCCAAGTCTAGGGTTGATGAGCAAGTTTGTCACCTTGAGAGGTGTTTCTCTCTCTCCTTGCTTCCTCTTATGTTGAGAGGAAGGGTTGGGCTCATTGCTTGGGTTGCTTTGGGCTTGTGTGAGCCTTGTTGGACCTTGTTATGCCTTGCTTGAGCCTTTCTTTGCCTTGTTGACCTTGTGTCAGCAATGGTTGTGTCGGCCATGGGTGTGTCGCCCATGAGGCTGTATCGGGCAAAGAGTCGGTGTATCGGCCATGGACCACATTTAACTCCTAGCTTCGTTTGTGTCAGCACTCTAGTGGACACTTGGTGCATGATGCTTGCATGTGGCAATTGCCTTGGACATGTGTATGGGGCAAGATGTGAGGATGGCGTTGCCCATGGACAAGTGTCCCTAGGTGGGAGACACATTGCCTTGTTTTACCTTGGTTTCTTCTCCATCCTCTTCTATATATTTATTCCCTTTCTCTTGCTAAGGATCCCTTTAGTTCCTTAGTCTTCCCCCTTCCTTGGTGTACGACACCTCTCCTTTGCAAGCTTAGTGGATGATCCTCCTCCTTCTCCTTGGAGTCTTCTTCTTCCTCTAGTTGTGGCCGAACCCTAGAGTGCCTTGTTCTTCTTCTTGTGGTGGTGCTTGAGCTTGGAAGCTTGGTGCTAGGAGCTTGGAGCTTTCTTAAGGCAGGTTACATAACTCCTAACCCTAACCATACTACCTTCTTTTATGTTGCACATTTTCATATGATCATGATCAGCCATGTATGTTGCTAGATATGTTTCTTGCTTAGTTTGCACCCTTAGTCTTGTGGATATAGTGATCTTGTTGTTGTGGTTGATGTTTTGTACCCTTGTACCTAGTTGGCGGAACCATGGTTTAGGGTTTCCTTTTTGAGCAACACTCTTTTCTCCCCTTGGTCTAGAGAAGTGAGTTTGAGCTCTAGTAATGTGGGCAATACCCCTCTCTCGATTAGGTTGAGAGGTGAGCTTATATTCTAGTTTCTTGAGAAACACCCTCCTCTCACCATGGATTAGAGAGGTGAGCTTTTTGGATAGATGGTGACCTATGTTGAGGTTGATCCTTCTGGTTTCCCGATTTGTGATAGAGGTTGTGCAAAACCCCTCTCTCTTGGTTGTTGAGAGGTGAGCTGACCTTCTTGATCAATTAGGGTTTGGTGCCCTTGTGCTTGAGGTTGAAGATGATCTTGTGGGGTTGTGCCTTGCATGATATGACCTAGGAGTTGTGTTGCCCGATAGCCTTGTTTGGAGCTGTACCTTAGGCGATACACCCTTGATGAGATGTTGCCTGATACCTCTTTGTCTTGGGTCATGGTTCAGCCATTTTGGTTCTGTTGTTTTCAGTTGGCTTTGTGCCCAATATTCCTTATCCAGCCTAGAAGTTGGGGTTTGGAAGACATGGTTGCTAGACCCTTGGATGGGCTCTTGGCCAACATATGTTTCCCTGGTGACTTTTGAGTATGTTGCTCGATACCCTCATTAGGGTAAGTCTTGGACAATACACCTTGTACATAGGATGCCCCTTGCACTCCCTTGTCTTGAGATGACCTTGAATATTATGTGATGTTAGCTTAGTGCCTGACATGCTAACCCTTGTTGTTGGTCGTTACGACGCTTCATGAACATGCACGACACCATTCTTGGGCGTCAGGGTACCCTGGCCGATAGGGTTAACCCTTTGATCATGCTGAGATGGTTGCATGATAGGGGAATCTTGGGTGACGCCCCTTTGGTTGATATGGCTCATGATGAAGGTTAGCCGATAGTGAAACCTAACCCTAACCCTAGCTTGGGGCACGTTAGACAGCCAGGGTAGTGTTGCACGTTATACATTGGTGGTGGTTGCCCGACACCACCTGTAGTAAGGGTAGCAGGCTTTCTACCTAGTAGTCCTTCATCGTGAGATCGCATCCTTATTGATAATGAACAATAGAAGTTAGTTTGCAAACATATGCTATGTTGAGTGTTTAAAGATGATGCCAAGATGCTTTCTCCTATTTAAAAGGTAAAACACATGGATGGATGCCCATGATTTGATAGCAATAATATAACTAAAATAGTATATGCTTCATACGATTATGATCATGACATGTGCATATGAAAACCCTAATAACATGATAAACATAAGAGCTATGTCTAGTGATTTTAAGTTATCTCTTTTGATGTGCATACTAACCGTGCAGGTATATGAGATGAATTCATAGCCAGGTAAGAGCTATGAGGTATATGTGTTTGAATAACACTGCATTGTGATGATCACTCTTGTTGATGAGATAACATGCATTACCAGTATGATTTTATAGGTCTGAGGACCTGATAAAGGCTAAGTGCCTAGCTGAGGTGTTATCCTCTGATGATGAGATCAGGGATTTTATCCCTAGTGATGATGTAAGATGATGAGAATGCCTTAAGAGGCAGTGGTTTCCTGTGAGATGGGATTGAGATCCTGGGATAATGTGATGGTGGTAGTAATAATGTAACTTAATGTTATGTATGTGCTACAACCTGGCTGCCTCAACAATCCACTTAAAATATACTAACTAATTACAGTGGGACATATTATGTAGTTTGCCCTGGCCATAGATCCATCAGCGTCAGTAGTTGGTGATGGTGAAACAAGTTCTCATGTGGGTTAACCTAGAAGCACATATTATTGAATATGTGTGGTTTCTCCAAGAGAAAAATGAGGAGGTTTGAGTGCAACTTCAGTTGTAGACTCCAGAGCACGGTTTCTGGCCCGTAGCTCAATATGTTGGAACATGGTGAACAGGCCCATGACTCAGGATGTGTGATGAGAGAGCATGAATGTGTTCATGGCTCAGAGCACGGTGATCATGCCCATGGATCAGTTTCACTAGCACTGATACCTGTACTAAGGTGGGATAGGCAGAGGGTAGCCTGGCCCTGTCGTTGAGGCCACTTAAGTATTAGACTGCGGTCCTACTTGTTTTGCACTCGTGCACTGACCACGAGCTGGGGAGGTCATGAAGTCCAGCTCTTCCATCGACCTTTTATGGCACTGACTTGGGTTTCGCAACCGAATGTTGGATTTGAGCGGTACAGATCACTTTCTCAGGGCATAATAATACGTAATTCACCCAAATAGTATTTATTGCTTAAGGAAAATACGGAATATTGTTTGAGGCCTTATTTATATAGATGATCTTGTTGAACTATGCGGTTGTGTGTACGATACTTATACCTTTTGGTAAGTTCTTATAAATCTTATCTTGTCAATCATGTTCCATAAAGAAATACCTGGTTATATGCCTCTCGGATATTTTGGTAAACTTGATGGTAATAACAATCTTGCTCATATGTTGTTCTTGTTATACGCTTTATCAATTATCTGATGTTGTTGCTTTAACCTTTTTGAGGTTTTATGGTTTCGGCGGGGAGTTATGTTTCTCGCTGGTACTGTGTGTCTCACCCCGTTGGTTTACAACCTTTTTTTAGGTGATCGCGCTAGATGTGGTAGTGGTCGTGAGGTTGCGTCCGAGCAACAAGAAGAGCAGTAGAAGGAAAGAGATGGATACACTGCTATGTTGGTTGTTTTGTAGTAGAGTCCTAGAGTGATCCTTGTACTCTCAGGTCCTCAGAGATGTTTTGACGTTGTTTTTTATGTGTAGCTGATGAAGCTTTGAATATCCTATTGCTGGCCGGATGTGGCCCATTGTGTATGTATGAACAGGTGATGAACTCATGTGTTGATAGGACAGCTGATCTTATACGCTGTGAACACGTATCAAGACTTGTAAATGTTTATATAACCTTGTTGGTATGTATGACCTGAGAGCCAATCATGGGATGATTTGTGGGATACATTAAGATTGATTTGATAAACATCAAAGGCAAGCTTCCATTTCTTTTCGGTTCAGTCATATGAGATAGTGATAGAATAGATTGAATGTCTAGAGAATGACAGTACTCAATGACGTATGCTTTCAGGTTAAGGACCTGAACAATGAGATCATACGGATGCTAAGAGTTTGTACATTCTTGTTATGTCCCTAGTCGGATGTCATTGTGGAAGGTAGATAGACAGCAATGACACACAAGACTAGATTGCGGTGTTGATTGATGACAAAATCTCATTAGTCATGATATAGAGATATCAAACCAAACACATAGGTACTTGTTAGAGAACAAGTGTACCAGACAGACCCACTGTGAGTTTGACACATGGAACCATGACATGGTAGTCACAGTCAGTACTCACAGTGATGGTGGTGAGTGTGATTCTTTGACCTGAAATCACTACACTCAACACATGTCGTTGGGCACACTTTGACATCATCAAATGCAATCCTGAAATATGGGTTGTTATAAAGGTGATGATTGGGTGGCTTTGACACATGGGGCTTTTGAGGGGTGAGTGATAGATATGGGATTTGTTCCTCCCGAGGGAGTTTGATATCGAAGGCCACTTGATGAGTAGGATTGAGATAGACATGTGCACGCATGTGTGAATCAGTATCTGATATTGATGTCATACATATCTCGTACAATCTACTCTGAGATCAAGAAAGTGAATGAACGTTGATAGGATGACTGTTCCATGCCTTGAGTTCATTCGGGATATTAGTGACAAAGGAATTATACATTCACTGTAACACCATTCACGGATTGTAGGATTGAAAGTTGTTCTCCAACTTTCTACTTTCACTTGGGTAGCAATGATGTGTGACTAGGCACCGCTCTTTTCTTGTGAATTCATAAGTGTTATGGACTTTCACTGCCAACGTGAAATGGACCTGCAGGGTCACACACATAGGATTTAACCTGGAAGAGGAGTTTTGTCCACATGCAATGTTTAGATTGATTACTAAAGGAGTTTAGTAGTTCAATTAAACACTCAATTAGTCGATAGCTCAATATCATAATGTTCAAGGTGTTGGACGTGTTTATTGGAGTATCAGATTGATTGAAATCGCAATTGACTGATTCTGCACAACATGTACTCCCAACCGATTGGCTCATGTGATGAACCGATCGGCTGAGGTTGCTGAACCGATCGGCTCAAGTGTTGAGCCGATCGACTCAAGTCCAGGGTGAAGTGATTGCTTCAAGTGTTGAAACGATCGATTCAACTAGTGCAACTGAGCAACTTGGGAAAGTAGGATTGGTGAGAATTTTCCTTTCGTTTCAAATTGCCCAATTTGATTGGGAAATAGGATTGCTATTCGATACCAATTGGAAATGAAAGAAGGAAAGTCAATCGGGAACCGACCAGGAACCCCAACCGACTGGTTCACTTGTGAACCGACCGGTTGAGGTGTCCCAACCGACCGGTTCACTTGTGAAACGATCGGTTCAAGGTCCCAACCGACCGTTTCAGTTGTGAAACGATCGGTTCAGGCAGTGAGTTGGTTGCTTTTGTGGAAAATCTTGAACCCTTCTACTCCTGATTTTAGTCCCGCATTGCCCGGGATGGAGAACCCTATCCCATGACCCTCCTATATATAGGGGTATTGGGGGATTCTCCAAGAACAACAGCTCAGTGCAACCAGTTGCTCTGCAAAGTTGTCCTTCTCTCTGGTTTTGGTAACTGAGAGAGAGCCCGAGCAAGTGCTTCCCGCAAAGGGAGGTGCATCAAGGGAAAGACAACTGTAGTTGCAACTGGAGGCAGGAGAGTGTGTTGACGACTAATATTTCAACAGGAGGGTGCGACTCCTTCTACTTCCTTGTGGGACAAGGAGTGTGGAGTTCCAGGTGGTCCGTGTGGACTACTTCAGAGGCGGGAGGTCACTGTCGCTCAGGAGGACAACTGTCATCCGACAGTCCGGTAGGAGGAGTCGTCAGTCCCGGTGCGACCAGGAGCTGCACAAATTCCGTCCAAGACCGGTGTTGAAGACCATGCAAGGCATGAGGTATTGTCGCCGAGAAAGCCTCGGGACAAGGTATGATTCCACAAACCATCCTTTCCTAATATATAGACGTTGACGTGTTTCCTCGGTATGGGTTTGGGGGAGAAAATTTTGTTTCCGCTGCCTTCTCTGCCTCCCCTAAAACCCAACAGTGGTATCAGAGCCACGTCAACTGCTCTATATTTTAGAAATATCGATATGATCGATTTTGGTTTGTCGCCTTTATTTATTGCATACGATGCGAATAAAATTGGCTTTATGCATGTCCAATCTTAAATCCACAAATCCCAATTACATATATGATATGTATTATTAATTCACTCGATACACGTCTCCCTTAAACGAGTTTTGTGGTGGATGTGTAGCGTGATTATGGCCTATAAACCCCTATCTGTGTGTGGTTGTTTGTGCTTGCTTGCATCTCGGTCTGCGCACCGATCTTCCCTCTCTTATTCCTGATGTAACTCGAAATAATTTGAGATTCTTTCCTACCTATGCTCCCCTCGAATGTAACTCAGGGTTTCCCTTTTAAGCTATGTAATAATTAGGATAGATTTTATTTCCTGTTATGTCGAAGACCGAAGGCCTCCTGACGAAAGCTGAAATGATTGGTTCAAGAAGTGAACCAACCGGTTGACGTTCCAGACGGTCGGTTCAAGGAGTGAACCGATCGGTTGATGACCGGTTTGAGGAGTGAGATGAGAAGGTGGCGGACAGAAGGAGATGCATGATGACCAGGCGAACCGATCGGCTGGTGGAGCCAACTGATCGGCTGGTGGCACCCAGACGACCGGGCCGGACCGAAGAAGTCGTTCATGTGATGAATTGATCTTCTTTAAAGGCAAAGCACAGATTTCATCTTGTACAGGTTGCATGTGATGTAGACCTAGATGACTGTGATTCCTCTTGGCTCAAGGAATCACATTAGGATGGCCATAATAATTGCTTTTTATCGTTTTGCATGTTTTCTGTGGGATATAGCATGTATATGACACATACTATGTATTGTGGTGATTGGATATGTATATGTATATAAAAACCAAATCCCTCATTAAATATTAAGTTTTAGATGCCTTCCAAATGTGACACACGTGAAAATCTTGATCGACCAAGTGTGGGCATGCCCTGGCGTGGCGCACCGTCTATCTCGTGGAAGCGTGAAGGATGAATGTGTGGGTCTGCCTTAGAAGGGTGCATGTTCATCGTTTTTGCTTTGGGTTGGACTTAACAAGGTGATCTAGATGGGATCTAGTACCTTGAGGCATGGAGATGATCATAGCAAGGAGTTGCATATGACATCTTATCAAGAGTTGCATATGATTCAATTGGCAAAAGTTGCCTACCTGAGAGATCTATATTGTGGGTGACAGCCCTAGCTGGTCCATGACTTAGAGGATTTCAGGATCTTGCCCACTAGAAGGTTGTACGCTGCAATCTTCTGAATTGATGGTGAGGGCTATCAATTTGAAGTAAAATAGTGGGAGCGATAATCAATTAAAGGCCTAATTTTATCATCAACTTTTCAAATCAATCAAATAAATCAAAAATGAGTTTTTGGACTAAAATTGCATATTTTCCTTTTGTAGTACAAATGGCAACAAACAACAACAACTTTTCTTTGCGATCGGTCCTTGACAAGGATAAGCTAAATGGGACAAACTTCCATGACTGGTATCGGACATTGAGAATTGTTCTCACTCAAGAGCGTAAGCTCTATGTTCTGGATACTCCAATTCTAGAGGAACCCGCTCCTAATGAACCAAGGACAGAAAGGGATGCTTACAAGAAGCATTCTGATGATGCCATTGATGCAAAGTACTTGATGTTATGTTCAATGAACCATTAGTTGCAGAGGCAACATGAGAACATGGGTGTCATTGAGATGATTCAGCATCTCAGGAACATGTATGAAGATTAGGCACGACAAGAGAGATACAATGTTTCTAGGGCATTGTTCAAGTGTGTCATGACAGAAGGAGATCCAGTTGGTCCTCACACACTCAAGATGATTGGGTATGTGGAGAACCTACAGAGACTGGGATTTCCACTGAGCCAAGAGTTGGCTACTGACGTGATACTGCAATCGTTGCCACAATCGTACAGTCAGTTTGTGATGAACTACAACATGAACAACTTCGATAGGCCACTGTCAGAGTTGTTGGGCATGTTGAGGACAACCGAGTTACTGATGAAGAAGGACAAGCCTATGTCTGTGATGGTGATCACAAGCAAGAAAGGTAAGTCCAAGCGCAAGGGCAAGGGCAAAGCTAAGAAAGGTTCTGATGCTAGCCAGGATCCCAAGTCGTCTTCAGCTCTCAAGGCCAAAGGAGGCGTGACCAAGAAAGGAAATTGCCACCATTGTCAAAAGCCAGGACACTGGAAAAGGAATTGTCCTCTATATCTGGAAGAACAAAAGAAGAAGGAGACAACTGAAGTCTCCACTTGAAGGTGTCATGAAAGTAAACTTGTAACACTTTTTGAGGTATATGATACCAAGATGTAAAGTGTAAAGCACTCATAATTGGGGCAAGTGTTGCCGCCATAGATAGGAGTACTTTAGTTTAATTTCAGCCTACAAGGCATGTAATACAGTTATGAACTGCTATTTCATATTTGCCAATAGATAGAAACACTTTATTTTTGCATATTGTATGACAATGATGGCAATTAATAAAGAGATGTTTCAATTTATAAAGATATGATCTTTGTGGAAATGCCTTGTTTATCTTGTGGTATTTGATATGCATAAGATAAAATGATACCTCAAACAATCTAATTAGCATCAATCATGAGAAATTCATTTCTAGTTTCCATATGATGGATAAATATAGACTCTTTTGGTTAGAGAACCAGTAAGGTCATGAATATCTTGGACATGACTAATCAATCTTCACTAATGGTAGTGGGAGAATGATTATCCTATTAGGTATAATACATATGATGTATATACATACCTATTAGAATAAATGCTAATACTTCAAATGGTGTTTAGAGAAATACCAATATGAATATCTTGAAGTGTTCAAGATCATCATAGATGAAGTGAAAATTTGGTAAAGTGTTAATTCTTGATGGGATCAATGAATGAAATACTTGGACCAAATGTTTGAGATCCTTATGAGTGATTATGATAGTGTATCATAGAGAACTCATGATTAAGGCATGATGATGTCTAAATCAAGAAGGAATCATACTCTAAAGAGTTAGAGAATGATTATCAAATAATTGAATTCTTCTTAATAAAAGAATACCCCATACTAATAAAAGGAATTAAGAATCACAAGGGTTGTGAGTTCTTATATCCTTAACAGATACACCTCAATTATCTATGTGATAAGTTGATCATGAGATGAGTCAACTATCTAGATGAATATGAGGAACCAGATTTTTGAGTTATGGTTTATGACCATTACATCCTAAATGGAATTCATGTGAACCATAAGGTATGACCTTGATGGTAGCACCCATTGGATGAAATCCATAAGTGCAAATGAGTCTTAAGTGCTAAGACACATGGATAACATTGTGACAAGGATGATGCTTGCAACTTAATGACTAAAACATTTGGCATATGGATACTAAAACCGCATTCCCATGAGGAATAAAATAAGGATGTGTACGTGACACAACCTATAGGTTTATGAATCTACTGATACAAATGAAGTCTATAAGTTACAATGGACTAATCAATGTGATTGATTGAGTAAAAGCAACTCAGAATTGGATCTTTACTTTGATGATATAGTCAAAGGGTTTGACAGATATGTCAAAGATAAAGAAGGGATCTGTGATTTAGTGGGAGCGTGCTCACATTCCACATGTTGATGTGAAATGGAAATGTTCTAGAATAGAAATCCAAAAGTGGAAATTATCTTTAAGGAAGATAGAGATGTTTCCTATATGATAGGAATAGAGATCTATAGAGATAGTTCTCGAAAACCTCTTGACCTGAAAAGAGAAAGCATACATTGGCTATCTGTACTGAAGGGTTCAGTGTGCACAGATTCAGTGGGAGAAAACTTGTCCATGTTACATGGAGTGAGTATCCCAAGGCCAAGTGTCCAATTCTTATGAAGAATGGGAACACTAAGAATAGATATGGATCTATCATGTATGTAATCATCCCATTATCTTGCATGTATGACATGGCTAGAATAAAATGCATTCATCATTTTGTATGTAGGACATGGCAATATGATGTGCTCATCCTGATAACTCGTATGTGAGACATAACGAGTGGATGTCTGTCTACTTCCAGTAAGGGTTACTAGAATACCATGAGAACTTGATAAGTACTTGGGAAGTACTGGTTCTATGGAGATAAGGAAGAGTTCGATGTAAAGAGTTATATTGATGCGAACTTCCGAAAGGACAAAAAATTAATTGCAAAACATATATATATAAAAGGTGAAAGTTTGTTGATAATTGGAAGTGTTCCAATAAAACCATTTAAAAGGAAATGCCGAGTATCTATGTGTTAGTGAACAATAATGGATACTATATGGATCTGGAAGTTCATGAGATGAACTTACATTCCGCTCATTGATGACAAGTCTGGAATCCTTGATCATGTAATGTGGCTAAAGGTTAGCACTGGAATACTAGATCGCATATTACGGCAACTCCATTTCATACGTGAGACGTACAATGAAGAGATGAGAGACATGCAATTTATACTGACTTTGGCAAGGTGTTGCCATTACTCACTATGTTGGCACTAGAGCAGAGTGACATGTGGGACATGTTTGAAGATCACTATGAATATGATTCAAGGGTGATTGGCTCGCAGTGCAAGTGGGAGTCTGTTGGTATGTATGCCCTGAGAGCCAATCATGGGATGATTGGTGGGATACATTAAGATTGATTTGATAAACATCAAAGGCAAGCTTCCAATTCTTTCTGGCTAAGTCATATGAGATAGTGATAGAATAGATTGAATGTCTAGAGAATGACAATACTCAATGACGCATGCTTCAGGTTAAGGACCTGAACGATGAGATCATACAGATGCTAAGAGTTTGTACATTCTTGTTATGTCCCTAGTCGGATGTCATTGTGGAAGGTAGATAGACAAAAATGACACACAAGACTAGATTGCGGTGTTGGTTGATGACAGAATCTCATTAGTCATGATATAGAGATATCAAACCAAACACATAGGTACTTGTTAGAGAACAAGTGTACCGGACAGACCCACCGTGAGTTTGACACATGGAACCATGACATGGTAGTCACAGTCAGTACTCACAGTGATGGTGGTGAGTGTGATTCTTTGACCTGAAATCACTACACTCAACACATGTCGTTGGGCACACTTTGACATCATCAAACGCAATCCTGAAATATGGGTTGTTATAAAGGTGATGATTGGGTGGCTTTGACACATGGGGCTTTTGAGGGGTGAGTGATAGATATGGGAATTGTCCCTCCCGAGGGAGTTTGATATCCAAGGCCACTTGATGAGTAGGATTGAGATAGGCGTGCGCACACATGTGTGAATCAATATGTGATATTGATGTCATACATATCTCATTCAATCTACTATGAGATCAAGAAAGTGAATGAACGTTGACAGGATGACTGTTCCATGCCTTGAGTTCATTCCGGATATCAGTGATAAAGGAATTATACATTCGCTGTAACACCATTTACGGATTGTAGGATTGAAAGTTGTTCTCCAACTTTCTACTTTCACTTGGGTAGCAATGATGTGTGACTAGGCACCGCTCTTTGCTTGTGAAGTCATAAGTGTTATGGACTTTCACTGCCAATATGAAATGGACCTGCAGGGTCACACACATAGGATTTAACCTGGAAGAGGAGTTTTGTCCACAGTAAATGTTTAGATTGATTACTAAAGGAGTTTAGTAGTTCAATTAAACACTCAATTAATTGATAGCTCAATATCATAATGTTCAAGGTGTTGGACACATTTATTGGAGTATCGGATTGATTGAAATCGCAATTGACTGATTCTGCACAACCTGCACTCCCAACTGATCGGCTCATGTGATGAACCGATCGGCTGAGGTTGCTGAACCGGTCGACTCAAGTGTTGAGCCGATCAACTCAAGTCCAGGGTGAACCGATTGCTTCAAGTGTTGAAATGATCGATTCAACTGGTGCAACCGAGCAACTTGGGAAAGTAGGATTGGTGAGAATTTTCCTTTCGTTTCAAATTGCCCAATTTGATTGGGAAATAGGATTGGTATTCGATACCAATTGGAAACAAAAGAAGGAAAGTCAATCGGGAACCGTCTAGGAACCCCAACCGACCGGTTCACTTGTGAAACGATCAGTTCAAGGTCACAACCGACTGTTTCAGTTGTGAAACGATCGATTCAGGTTGCGAGTTGGTTGCTTTTGTGGAAAATCTCGAACCCTTCTACTCCTGCTTTTAGTCCTACATTGCCCGGGATGGAGAACCCTGTCACATGACCCTCCTATATATATAGGGGTATTGGGGGCTTCTCTAAGAACAACAGCTCAGTGCAACCAGTTGCTCTGCAAAGTTGTCCTTCTCTCTAGTTTTGGTAACTGAGAGAGAGCCCGAGCAAGTGCTTCCCGAAAAGGGAGGTGCAGCAAGGGAAAGACAACTGCAGTTGCAACTGGAGGCAGGAGAGTGTGTTGACGACTAGTACGTCAACAAGAGGATGTGACTCCTTCCACTTCCTTGTGGGACAAGGAGTGTGGAGTTCCAGGTGGTCCGTGTGGACTACTTCAGAGGCGGGAGGTCACTGCCGCTCAGGAGGACAACTGTCATCCGACAATTCGGTGGGAGGAGGAGTCGTCAGTCCCGGTGCAACCAGGAGCTGCACAGACGCCGTCTAAGACCAGTGTTGAAGACCGCACAAGGCGCGAGGTATTGTTGCCGAGCAAGCCTTGGGATAAGGTATGATTCCAAAGACCATCCTTTCCTAATATATAGACGTTGACGCGTTTCCTCGATATGGGTTTGGGGGAGAAAATTTTGTTTTCGCTGCCTTCTCTGCCTCCCCTAAAACCCAACAAAACTGTCTTCTTACAGGATGAGGATATGGATCTAATAGTTTCTTGGTTTATCCATCTTTTCGAAATCAATTTTAATTAACCCGTGTTTTTGGTAATAGGTGGTTTATGGTGTTTTCTGCACATTTTTGTGTGGCATCTCATTGTCTGTGTGATAGCGGGATGTGTCACCGCAAGCTTGGTATCAGAGCCCTAGGTTCGCTAAGTCTACATGGATCTAGGACTAGGTTGTGTCTGTTCTTGTGAGTTTCCAGATTTCCTTACAATAATCTTCTGCCTTCAGTGGAAGAAAAAGCCAAGATGTCTGGAAACCATGAAGAACATACTGCCGAGAGCAGCGAGGCTGCATTAGTTGATGGAGCTAGAGGGCAGGCACATGAAGATCGGGTTCTTGAGGTTCCCCAACTTGACCCAGCCATTCTCGAAAATCCTGCCTACCAACAGCTTATGGGGCAGATGATGGCTATGATGAATCTCATGGTAGAGAGATTGCCAGTGTCTCTGCCGAGAGCACATGATCTTTATGGTGAAACATCGGGTATTAGGAAAACCTTTGAGCGTCTTCGCCGAGTCAGAGCTTCAGATTATGCTGGGACGGTTGATCCAGTAGATGCAAATATATGGCCGATAGGTCTTGAGAAGGCCTTCTGGATCCTCAACATCCCCGATGCAGACAAAGTCAAGCACGCTGTCTACCTTCTGAAGGGTAGTGCTGGATACTGGTGGTCCATCGAGGAGGAAAAACGACCCGGTGAGTTGATCGGTTGGGAGGTTTTCCGGCAAGAGTTCGTCAGTAGATACTTTCTGAAGACGTATCTGGACGAGAAGATAAACCAGTTTGAGTGTCTATGCCAAGGAACGATGAGCATCACCAAGTATGAAGCCAAGTTCATGAACCTGTTAAGGTTTTGTCCTCACATGGCAGCGATAGATGACGAGCGGATCATACATTTTGAGAAAGGCCTGAGTGCTAATCTGACAACACCTACTGCTACATTGGAGAACCGAGAGCGGTTTGCCACGTTTGTGGAGTCTGTCTGAAGGATTGAACGGTCAGTCAGGGAGAAGAGAGAGTCCATGTCAGGGAGAAGAGAGAGTCCAAGGAACTCGAGATCCCAGTTTCTGAAGGTCTGGAAAATACTAAATCCCATATTAATTATGAATTGAGTTCTCATAATGATCTACCCTGTGGCCATGTTCAAGGGAATGCAATTGCCATGATAGAGCCAAGTTGTGAGACTCAAATTCCCTGTGCTATTTTTGGCGTTTCCCCCCATGATGAAGAATTGTGTAAACTTCTTAGAGTTGGTCCCAATGATACTATAGGGAATTTGGCAAGGTCGATTCCTAATACCCATGTTCCTACTTTTCAAGGGAGTATTGCTCCTGTGTTGGTTCCAAAAGCTATAAATGGGTTATATCAAAGATTTATCAATTCAGTGTTTTCTCTTGCGAACAAGAAAGATCTTTATATAGAAGTTATTGGGACTGAAACTGAAACTGAGGTTGGCAGTTATCCAGTCCAACGGTCAAGATGAGTATCTTTCAGATAACCTCCTGGAACATAAGGGGCCTAAATAAGAAAGTGTTGGCAGTCCGGGAGGATCTAGGAAGGGTCTCAGGTCACATTATTATCCTTGTTGAAACCAAAATCCGTAGAAGAAAGCTGAAATCTTTCATGTCTAGATACTTTCCCCTTTACCACTACCATTCAAATCATGTATCTCACGCTTTGGGAAGAGTGTTGGTCATGTAGTATCCTAATTTTTGTGGGTTGAATAAAATTCTTGAAACTGATCAGTTAGTTCACTGTCAGGTTACTGTTGGTAATTCTTCCTTTATGTTAACTTCTATCTAATGGTCATAGTGAAGATAAAGATCGGTCCTCTCTTTGGGATTCCATTTCTTTGATTGCTGGTATTGTTGAATCTCCTTGGTTTATTATAGGTGATTTCAATGTGGTGAGATTTGACTATGAAAAGATTGGGAAGCTCCCACCAACCAAAAGGGCGATGGAGGAATTTAATGATTGCATCTTAAACAACTCCCTTTATGATTTGGCTCTCAATGTCCCCCCTTTCACCTGGGATAATCATCAAGAGGGTAGCAGGTTTATCACGTACCATATCGATAGAGTGCTTCACAATGCTGATGCTCTTAATGATCTTCTGGATTTCTTTGGATGTATTAGATCCAATACAGTGAGTGATCATAGAATTATTACCTTGCATGTTGGGAACCCTCGTGTGATCAGGTCACCTTTCAGATTTATTAATAACTGGGTGAAAGAAGATGGCTTTCTTAGTATTGTGGAAGATGCTTGGTCTACTAATATTAGCGGTTATGCTATGTTTAGAGTATACAGGAAGCTTCAACTGGTTAAGAAAAAGCTCATCTACTGGAATCAAAACATTCTGTGTAACTATTTTTCTGATGCGAGAATTAAAAGGAATATGGCTCTAGATGCTCAAGAGAAGGCTGATTATAAATCCCATGTATCATTCCCTTAGATTGAATGCAAATATTTTAAGGAGGGAGGCTTTTGAAGCTTCACTTAAGGAAGAAAACTTCATGAGGCAAAAATCTCGTATCCAATAGCTCAAGGAGGGAGACTCTAACACAAATTTCATTTACTCCTCTCTCAAAACCAGAAGGCAAAGGAATAGTATCCATTCTTTGAGTATAGATGGGGTTGAAACATCTGATTTGTCTGCTATTAAAACTCATGTTTCAGGCTTCTATAACTCTCTGTTTAATAATAATTCCAAAGGAGGGGTTTTCCAAGGTATTTGGGATGGTCCTATTCTTACCAGGAAGCATAAGGAGAGTCTTGTGAAATGTGTTTCTCAGTTCGAGATTGATAATATTGTTGATAATCTCAAGCATGACAAGGCACCTAGGCCCGACGGGTTTAATGGTGTTTTCTTCAAGGCTGCTTGGCCGATTATAAAAGCTGATGTTAGTGAAGCTATACATGAATTTTTCACCAAAGGGAAGCTTATAAATGAGGCAAACAATACTTATATCACCCTGATTCCCAAAGGTTGAGATAGTTGTGATCTGAGGAACTGGAGACCCGTCGCCTTATGCAACGTCTTTTACAAGATCATTTCGAAGGTTTTGGCAAATAGGTTGTAGTGTATTCTTCCTGATATTATCAGCCCTAATCGATATGCTTTTATAAAGGGTTGTAGTATTAAAGATGCTATTATGCTTACTAATGAATGGATTCATGACTTTAATAGATCTAACTCCAAGAATAATATGTGTTTGAAGGTTGATCTCTCCAAAGCTTACGATTCTGATCAATGGAGCTATCTATACTCAATTTTCTTTAAAATGGGGTTCCCGTTGAAATGGATAAATTGGATTGAGAAAATCTTCTCCACTTCATCGTATCAGGTGCTTGTTAATGGTGATCCTGATTTTAAATTCAAACCTTTTAACGGTATAAGGCAGGGAGATCCTTTGGCCCCCTACCTTTTCATCATTGTTATGCAGGGCCTGTCTGAGATGATAAAAAAGGCAGTGGCTAGTAATTCTTTGATTCCTATGAAAGCTTCTGACTGTCTCTTTATTTCTCACATTATTTTTGCTAATGATTTAATGGTTTTCTCTGAGGCTGATTGCAAGAATGCTAGCACCATTTCCTCAATCCTTATGGATTTTGTTTCTCTTTCTGGTCTTAATATTAATGCTTCTAAGAGCTCTATTATTCTGAGTAAAAATTCCCCTAAAGATAGTATCTGCAATATTTTAAATGTTCCAGAATGCTCTCTCCCTGCTAAGTACCTTGGACTTCCGCTCTTTATTGGAAGGCTTAAAAGTTCAGATTGTACACCTATTATTGACAAAATTAAGGCTAAGTTGAAAGTTTGGAAAGCTCGAGCTTTATATTTTGCAGGGAGATGTGAGCTCATCAAATCTACTCTGAACTCTTTACATATTTACTGGTCTTCTGCCTTTCCCTTGCCTATCATGGTATGCGATTTAATTGTTAAGTTGTGTCGGGATTTCTTATGGGGAAAAACAGAAAGTAAGTCCAATTTGCACCTTGTTTCTTGGGACAAAGTCTCCCTTCCAAAAAAAGAAGGGGTCTTGGTATTAGGAAAATCAAAGAAGTTACTACAACTGGTGCTTGTGTTAACGCTTGGGATCTGGCTTCTAAAAAGGACATTCTTTGGGTCAAATGGATTAATGAGAGATATTTCAAAAATTTGACATATTGGTCTGTTACTCCTAAAGCAAATTGGTTTTGGCTTTTTCGGAAGGTCATTAAGTTGCACTCTATTCTTCTGCAGCATACTAGTTTCAATATTGGTAATGGTCATAATACAAAGCTTTGGTTGGATCCTTGGATTAAAGAAAGAGATCTTATTGAAAATCTTATTGGCAAAGATTCTTATTTGAAATCTGGTCTTAGTCATGATTGTTGGGTTAGTGATATTATTCCTAACTCGAGTTGGAGTATTTCAGATGGCAGACTTAACTCCAAATTGAAAGCCTTGTTGAATAATCAATCTCTTCCTATTGATGGTTGTGACTTTATTACTTTCTCTGGATCAAAGGAACCAGAGCTGAAAAAGATTTGGAATGAGATCCATGTCAGTGGAAATGAAGATGTTTTTTTACCTGGTTATGGGAGGTGAAGGGTCCAAAGTGCTTCCTTTTTCATATATGGAAAGCCTACTTAGACAAGCTTCCAACTAGTGATTATGCAAGAAGAAGAGGATTTCAAACGGCTTCTATCTATTTTCTATGCCTCAATGATTATGAAGATACAAATCACCTCCTTTTTGGGTGTAATTTTGTGAAAAGTCTTTTCTCTATTGCCTTTAAAGATATCGGTTTGAGTTTTCCCTATTCAAACTGGTTGGAGGTCAGAATTCTCAAAGATGACAAGTTGTTATTATTCTTTCTCTTACATTATAGTGCTTGGATGGAAAGGAATATACGTGTGCATGAAGATAGATCCCTTTCAGCTGAGATGCTCTGGGACAGGGTTAAGGGTGATTTCCTTTGCCTCTCTTCTAGAACTTAATTGTTCTTTGGCTGTGTTCATCTTTTTTTTTTGCTTCTGTTGCTGTTTTGTGGTCTCATCCTTTATGGGTGAGTCTTTCCTAAAGTTTCTTCAGACATCTGCTCTGTTCAAGACTGATATGGATAGGCTGCTATCCTGGTTTGGCAGAGGTTTCTGAGAGAGTTTGGCTTTTCTTCTGTTACGTTTAGATCCGATGGTATATGCTTCCTTTGTGGTTGCCTGAAGTTTAGTTCGTTTCCTGAGGAATCAGGGCCCTAGCCTTGAGGAGGTGACGGTTGACCGAGAGTTTGCAAATGTGTTTCCTAATGAGTTCCCCGATGTTCCCCCACCTCGAGAGATTGATTTCAAGATCAATCTGGTTCCAGGAACACAACTAGTTGCACAGACACCATACATGATGGCTCCAATAGAGATGGCAGAGCTCAAGAAGCAGTTACAGGAGTTGTTGGAGAAAGGCTTCATCCAACCGAGCACATCGCCTTGGTGTGCTCCAGTGTTATTTGTTAAGAAGAAGGATGGATCGATGCATCTATGCATAGACTATTGATAGATGAACAAAGTCACGATCAAGAACAAGTACCCATTGCTAAGGATAGATGGTCTGTTTGACCAATTGTGTGGTGCTACAATGTTTTCAAAGATCAATCTACGGTCTGGATATCATAAATTGAGGATTAAGGCAGATGACATACCAAAGTCAACTTTTAGGATGAGGTATGGTCACTTAGAGTTTGTGGTTATGTCTCTTGGGCTAACCAATGCGCCTACTGCTTTCATGGACCTGATGAATAGGGTGTTTCATTCGTTTCTAGATCAGTTTGTTGTAGTCTTTATAGATGACATCGTGATCTACAGTCAGGACAGTCAAAAGCATGAACAACATCTTTGACAAGTGTTGACTCTCCTTCGCCAACATTAGTTGTCTGCCAAGTTTAGTAAGTGTGAGTTCTGGTTGAAAGAAGTAACTTTCTTGGGTCATGTGATATCTGCAGAAGGTGTCAAAGTGGACCCCAAGCAGGTGGGGTCAGTTGCAAAATGGGAGCAGCCGAAGACGCCGAGTGAAGTTTGTAGCTTCTTGGGATTAACAGGATACGACCGGAGGTTTATAAAGGACTTCAGTGTGATCGTGTTGCCAATGACAAAGTTGACTAGGAAGGATATACCTTTTATTTGGGATGATTGTTGCCAGCAAGCTTTCCACAGTTTGAAGGAGAAGCTGACTAGTGCTCCAGTGTTAGTACTGCCAGAGCCTGGGAAGGGCTATGTTGTTTTCTGCGATGCTTCCAAGAAGGGATTAGGATGTGTGCTGATGAAGGAAGACCATGTGGTTTCTTTTGCTTTGCGACAGCTTAAGAAACATGAGGAGAACTACCTGACTCATGATTTAGAGTTAGCAGTGGTGGTTCATGTGTTAAAAATTTGGAGACACTATCTTTATGGTGGTTCAGTTTGAAGGACTATTCAAACTTTGGAGGATCTTCTCTGGGCTTGTGTTTTGCAGTTCCTAGGCAGTTGGAATGTACATCTCAGTTTGATAGAGTTCGCCTACAACAATAGTTACCAGCGGAGCATTGACATGGCTCCTTATGATGCCTTATATGGTAGGAAGTGTAGATTTCCTTTATGTTGGTATGAGTCTGGGGAGTTTCAACTTTTGGGTCCTGAGTTAGTACAACAGACAACAGAAAAGATCAAGTGATACAACAACAGTTGAAAGCGGCACAAGACAGACAGAAGTCTTATGTAGACAATCGTCGATGACCTTTAGAGTTCCAAGTGGGAGACAAAGTGTATCACAAGGTCTCACCTTAGAAAGGCGTGCTAAGGTTTGGCCGGAAAGGTAATCTAGCACCTAGGTATATGGGGACATACTCGATCATAGCACATATTGGCAAGGTAGCTTACAAGTTAGAGTTGCCGCCAGAGTTGCACAGGTTACATCCGATGTTCCATGTCAGCATGTTGAAGAAAAGTCATCCAGATACACGGATAGTGATACATCCAATTGAGGTTGAGCTTGATGAATATGCGACCTATGAAGAAGGTCCAATGATGATCCTTGACAAAAGAGTAAAGAAGCTGAAGAGGAAGGACCTGGTTCTGGTGAAGGTTCTTTGGCATCATCGTGGTGTTGAGGAAGCCACGTGGGAGCTTGAGGAAGAGATGAGGAGGAAGTACCCCTCGCTTTTCTCTTCGGATTTCGAGGATGAAATCCCTTTGTAGAGGTTTATGGCTTATAAGGACCCTGACCCCAATTTTGGTCTTATCCTATTTGCTTTGCCTAACCCTAGTGTTTAGTTGCTTGCTAATCACCTTTAGTGGTGATTAGGGTTTATTTGTGCTTTGTTGAGTATAGGAGGTGCTACTTGCAAATAACCCAAGTCTAGGGTTGATGAGAAAGTTTGTCACCTTGAGAGGTGTTTCTCTCTCTCCTTGCTTCCTCTTGTGTTGAGAGGAAGGGTTGGGCTTGTTGCTTGGGATGCTTTGGGCTTGGGTGAGCCTTGTTGGGCCTTGTTATGCCTTGCTTGAGCCTTGCTTTTCCTTGTTGACCTTGTGTCAGCCATGGTTGTGTTGGCCATGGGTGTGTCGCCCATGAGGCTGTATCGGGCAAAGAGTGGGTGTATTGGCCATGGACCACCTTGGACTCCTAGCTTCATTTGTGTCACCACTCTAGTGGACACTTGGTGCATGATGCTTGCATGTGGCAATATCCTTGGACATGTGTATGGGGCAAGATGTGAGGGTGGCGTTACCCATGGACTAGTGTCCCTAGATAGGCGACACATTGCCTTGTTTTACCTTGGTTTCTTCTCCATCCTCTTCTATATATGTATTCCCTTTATCTTGCTAAGGATCCCTTTAGTTCCTTAGTCTTCCCCTTTCCTTGGTGCACGGAACCTCTCTTTTGTAAGCTTAGTGGCTGATCCTCCTTCTCCTTGGAGTCTTCTTCTTCCTCTAGTGGTGGCTGAACCCTAGAGTGCCTTGTTCTTCTTCTTGTGGTGCTGCTTGAGCTTGGAAGCTTAGTGCTAGGAGCTTGGAGCTTGCTTAAGGTAGGTTACATAACTCCTAATCCTAACCATACTACCTTATTTTATGTTGCACATTTTCATATAATCATGATCGACCATGTATGTTGCTAGATATGTTTCTTGCTTTGTTTGCACCCTTAGTATTGTGGATATAATGATCTTGTTGTTGTGGTTGATGTTTTGTACCCTTG
Organism: Alisma plantago-aquatica; assembly: GCA_963693085.1. Lineage (NCBI taxonomy): Eukaryota > Viridiplantae > Streptophyta > Magnoliopsida > Alismatales > Alismataceae > Alisma > Alisma plantago-aquatica. The sequence goes on from OY856412.1 coordinate 1,420,701,207, forward strand.
TACCTAGTTGGCTGAACCATGGTTTAGGGTTTCCTTTTTGAGCAACACGCTTTTCTCTCCTTGGTCCAGAGAAGTGAGTTTGAGATCTAGTAAAGTGGGCAATACCCCTCTCTCGATTAGGTTGAGAGGTGAGCTTAAATTCTAGTTGCTTGAACAACACCCTCCTCTCACCATGGATTAAAGAGGTGAGCTTTTTGGATAGATGGTGACCTATGTTGAGGTGGATCCTTGTGGTTGCCCGATTTGTGATAGAGGTTGTGCAAAACCCCTCTCTTGGTTGTTGAGACGTGAGTCGACCTTCTTGATCAATTAGGGTTTGGTGCCCTTGTGCTTGAGGTTGAATATGATCTTGTGGGGTTGTGCCTTGGACGATATGACCTAGAAGTTGTGTGGACCGATAGCCGTGTTTGGAGCTGTACCTTGGGCGATACATCCTTGATGAGATGCTGCCCGATACCTCTTTGTCTTGGGTCATGGTTTGGCCATTTTGGTTATGTTGTGTTCGGTTGGCTTTGTGATCGATATCCCTTATCCACACTAGAAGTTGGGGTTTGGAAGACATGGTTGCTAGACCCTTGGATGGGCTCTTGGCCGACATATGTTTCCCTGGTGACTTTTGATTATGTTTCTCGATACCCTCATTAGGGTTAAGTCTTGGACGATACACCTTGTACAGAGGATGCCCCTTACACCCCCTTGTCTTGAGATGACCTTGGCCGTTATGTGATGTTAGCTTAGTTCCCGACGTGCTAACCCTTGTTGCTGGCCATTATGATGCTTCATGACAATGCATGACACCATTCTTGGGCGTCATGGGTACCCTGGCCGATAGGGTTAACCCTTGGATGATGCTGAGATGGTTGCACGATAGGGGCATCTTGGGCGACACCCCTTTGGTCGATATAGCTCATGATGAAGGTTAGCTGATAGTGAAACCTAACCCTAACCCTAGCTTGGGGCATGTTAGACCCTTGGCTGATAGCCAGGGTAGTGTTGCATGTTATACCTTGGTGGTGGCTGCCCGACACCACCTGTAGTGAGGGTAGCATGCTTTCTACCTAGTAGTCCTTCATCGTGAGATTGCATCCTTGTTGATAATGAACAATAGAAGTTAGTTTGCAAACATGTGCTATGTTGAGTGTTTAAAGATGATGCCAAGATGCTTGCTCCTATTTAAAAGGTAAAACGCATGGATGGATGCCCATGATTTGATAGCAATAATATAACTGAAATAGTATATGCGTCATACAATTATGATCATGACATGTGCATCTGCAAACCCTAATAACATGATAAACATAAAAGCTATGTCTGGTGATTTTAAGCTATCTCTTTTGATGTGCATACTAACCGTGCAGGTATATCAAATGAATTCATAGCCAGGTAAGAGCTATGAGGTATATGTGTTTGAATAACACTGCATTGTGATGATCACTCTTGTTGATGAGATAACATGCATCACCAGTTTGATGTTATAGGTCTGAGGACCTGATAAAGGCTAAGTGCCTAGCTGAGGTGTTATCTTCTGATGATGAGATCATGGATTGTTATCCCTAGTGATGATGTAAGATGATGAGAATGCCTTAAGAGGCAGTGGTTTCCTGTGAGATGGTATTGAGATCCCGAGATAATGAGATGGTGGTAGTAATAATGTAACTTAATGTTATGTATGTGCTACAACCTGGCTGCCTCAACAATCCACTTAAAATATACTAACTAATTATAGTGGGACATATTATGTAGTTTGCCATGGCCATAGATCCATCATCGTCAGTAGTTGGTGATGGCGAAATAGGTTCTCCTGCGGGTTAACCTGGAAGTGCATATTATTGAATATGTGTGGTTTCTCCTAGCTGAAAATGAGGAGGTTTGATTGCAACTTCGATTGTAGACTCCAGAGCGTGGTTTCAGGCCCGTAGCTCAATATGATGGAACATGGTGAGCAGGACCATGACTCAAGATGTGTGATGAGAGAGCATGAATGTGTTCATGGCTCAGAGCATGGTGATCATGCATGTGGCTCAGTTTCACTAGCATCAATACCTTTACCAAGTTGGGCTAGGCATAGGGTAGCCTGACCTTGTGGCTGAGGCCACTTAAGCATGAGACTACGGTCCTACTTGTTTTTCACTCGTGCACTGACCACGAGGTGGGGAGGTCGTGAAGTTCGACTCTTCCATCGACCTTTTATGGCACCGGCTTGGGTTTCACAACTGAAGGTTAGATTTGAGCGATACAACTCACTTCCTAAGGGTATGATAATACGTAATTCGACCTAATAGTATTTATTTCTTAAGGAAAAATACGGAACATTGTTTGAGACCTTGTTTATATAGCTGATCTTGTTGAACTATGCAGTTATGCGTACGATCCTTATACCTTGTGGTAGGTTCTTATAAAGATTATCTTGTCAATCATGTTCCATAAAGAAATACTTAGTTATATGCCTCCCAGATATCTTGGTAAGCTTGATGGTAATAACAATCTTGCTCAATATTTTTCTCTTGTTATATGCTTTATCAGTTATCTGCTATTGTTTCTTTAACCTTTCTGAGGTTTTTATGGTTTCGACGGGGACTTATGTTTCTATCTAGGACTGTGTGTCTCACCCCATTGGTTTACAACCTTTTTTAGGTGATCACGCTAGATGTGGTGGTGGTCGTGAGGTTGCGGCCGAGCAGCAAGAAGAGCAGTAGAAGGAAAGAGATGGATACACTGCTGTTTTGGTTGTTTTGTAGTAGAGTCCTAGAGTCATCCATGTACTCTCAGGTCCTCAGAGATGTTTTAACGTTGTTTTTTGATGTGTAGCTGATGAAGCTTTGTATATCCTGTTGTTGGCCGGATGTGGCCCGTTATGTATGTATGAACAGGTGATGAACTCATGTGTTGACATGACAGCTGATCTTATATGCTATGAACACGTATCAAGACTTGTAAATGTTTATATAACCTGTCTTCTTGCAGGATGGGGATCTGGATGTAATAGTTTCTTTGTTTATCTGCTTTCCAAAATCGGTTTTAATTAACCCGTGTTTTTGGTAATAGGTGGTTTATGGTGTTTTCTACACGTTTTCATGTGGCATCTCATTGTCTGTGTTATAGCAGGATGTGTCACCATAGGGTCCTTCCATGAGAACTTCTTATCCTTCCTCCAAGAACAATCATAGTTCTTGTACCCTTATTGTTGGTGCATGAATTTAACATGTGTCTCATCATCATCAGATCCTTCATCATCTTTTGCAAGCAATCTCTTTGCTATCAGGTCCATCTTTTCATTTAATTCTTTAATTGCCTTGGATTCCCCTGCAACTCTCGCTTATTCCGGTGCGTCTCTATCACCCCATGACTTCTTCCTAGCCATGTTCTTCAAGATCTCCCAACGCCTTGGTTGGAAGTTACGAGACTTTCACGGAGAGAGGTGGCCGAAATACCTATTGCTAGTCGGTGAGAGTGGCGTAGGACCACGTCGTGTGAAGTTGACCAAAGGCGTGGGTAGTTTCTCGTTTGACCACGACACCACATATTTTGAACATGGAAACCCTGTACATTTTAAAAGTAATCAAAATTATAAAAAATATGAGAAAAAATGTGAGCAAAGATTGAATGAAGGAGAGAGCAACAATTTAAAATGCTCTCTTTTGATTGGTCACAGGGACTTAGAATGGCTGGTTTGTAAATAGTTGAAAAAACTCTCTCTTTTTATAGTAGTATAGATAATTAGCATGCACATGTATGTGGTATCGATGTCTATGAAAATTTTACAATTAATAACATGAACTAAATGATAAATAGATAAAGAAAAAAGGAAGTGAGACATATTTAAGGGTTGTAAACTTCCATGAAACACCTCGACAATAATTGCGTCCCAATTATTGTCCTCGTGCATGAAGTTTACTTATGTTTTGTTGGCCAGAATTAAAATCATCTCCGTCTATGATAGTCAAGCTCCCCTTCACTATTATGTTACAACTGAGATTACATTGTGACTATTACTTATTCATAAAGGGGTACAACACACAATTTTAAATTTGAAAGATTATAACAAATTAGGATGACGTTGAGGCATGCAGAATGCATAGTTCTTAGCATTATTTCTATAGTTCTTGATGGTAAATGTTAGTACAGTAGGTGATGACAACGACTACTCTCTCAGGATTCAACAACAGTTGCCGACGTGAAGTGTACATACACAATCACGACGATGATCCAAAGGAATCGATCGTTCTTTCAATGACCAGACAAGACAGAGAGAAAAGAATAAAAATTGGAGAGTTTTTCTGTTGTTTTAAATGATGGCAGAGACACTATTAAATAACAAAATAATACACATGTGAAGGATGCATTGCAGTTGTAAATCAGTTGCGGTATGCAAATGCCCAAATGAACATGTGCAACATAAAAAAGATATGACACATGATAAAAGTAGTTCAGTGAACCAAAGAGCAAAACCAAGTCGGGCCATGCGCACATAAGGAGCCATGGAAGGCCAGATTTACACCCTCCTTGCACAGAAGCCTGGTTAAAAAATTTCCAAATCAGACCGGCCCAAATCCAATTGGGTCGTCCCATCATATGCGTGCAAAGCACATATCTCATTGTGTTCCTTAAATATCCTATGGATAAGAACTCATATATAAGGAGAAAAGTTTTAGAATTCCTCAATGTGAGACTAAAGCATTGTCTTTTGCTTTTAAAATACAATAAAATACAACAATCCCCCACTATTTGAAAAATAAAAATATTAAAAATTCAATCAAGAACTCACTGAAAGAACTTAAATAAATTTAATGCATAAGCTTTAGTAGAACTAGATTCTTTTAACCAAGTATAGAATGAAGGTGTGTAATATGTAGAAGATTGGTAGACTATGTTCTTGTACCTGGTTCCTTTTTATCAAATTAGAAACCCATTACTCACATCACATCCATAAAATTGATTACATAATCCATCAAGATTATGCTATCACTTATAAGTTGGCTCACAATATTATGATGTAGATGAATATGTATACTCTTCCCATTACACATTTTATTTTTATCTCTTATTATGGAAGCTTGATTATCACAATGCATAAATATTGGTGGATAAGGTTTCTTCCAAATGAAAAGATATGTTAGAACATGTCTTATCCATTCAACTTTAGTTCCAACCTTTTCTATGTCATTAAACTCAGATTCCATAATGGAATGATCCATACATGTTTGCTTGGTGGATTTTCAAGATACATCATCTCCACCAATGGTGACGATGTAGCCACTTGTAGATTTCAATTCTTCTGAATTAGAAATCAATGTGGTATCACAAAATCATTCTAGCATTGTTACAACCTCAATTTTGCATATGTTTTCATAATTGAAATGTATTGATTTTATGAATTTAGACTTAATTGAAAAGGTTGTATGCTTTGCTTCAAAGGATGGATTTCTTTGAAAATATCTCTTTGGATAGGAATTTCGTGGTTCCTATTATTATATTAATCCAATAATGGATATAAAAGAGAAGAAAAGAAGAAAAATCCAAATATTAGAAAAAGATACAAGATAATGAATATTAAGCAAAGTATTTATGAAAAATATTTGGAAATTTCTAGAAAGTGAATAGGAAAAGAGGAAAATTGAATATATTTCATGTATATGTGAGTCCTAATGGAAGAAATGGGAAAAGAGGAAAAAGGGAATGAAGGATAAAGAGAAATCCTTGAAAACAAATCTTTCAATAAAGAAATAAGTAAGATAATGAGAAATAATGGGTGTAGATGCATCTAGAAGGATAATAAGTATCCTTAAAAAGGAATTTCAAAATCTTAAGATTCCTTGGGGTACAAGGATTCCCAATTAATAAGAAGAAAGAGAAAATACAAAATAATACAAACTAAGAGGATAATGTGATACATAATTAATGAATTTTTAGTATTATAAAAAAGGGGTACTTTCTTCTATTAGGAAGTATAATTTCGTGGCCAATGGATTAAAAGTCAAGCCCAGAGATAATGAAAGAGATAATTTTCAAATTCCTAATATCTAAAAGATATAGGTTATAAAGGAGATTTTTAAGAGAGAGAAGATTGCTTCCTAATGAAGAAATTTGGTTTCCTATTGGGAAAGGGACTTGTTATAGACATCCTAGGACTTCGTTACCCTCCCCTATGTAAGGGTAGACCCCATGACCGAGCCAAAGGAGATCCCATGCATCCCTCTCAGATAACCTCCTGGAACATAAGGGGCCTAAAACAGAAGTTATTGGGACTGAAACTGAAACTGAGGTTGGCAGTAATCCAGCCCAACGGTCAAGATGAGTATCTTTCAGATAACCTCCTGGAACATAAGGGGCCTAAATAAGAAAGTGTTGGCAGTCTAGGAGGATCTAGGAAGGGTCTCAGGTCACATTATTATCCTTGTTGAAACCAAAATCTGTAGAAGAAAGTTGAAATATTTCATGGCTAGATACTTTCCCCTTTACCACTACCATTCAAATCATGTATCTCATGCTTTGGGAAGAGTGTTGGTCATGTGGAATCCTAATTTTTGTGGGTTGAATAAGATTCTTGAAACTGATCAGTTAGTTCACTGTCAGGTTACTGTTGGTAATTCTTCCTTTATGTTAACTTCTGTCTAATGGTCATAGTGAAGATAAAGATCGGTCCTCTCTTTGGGATTCCATTTCTTTGATTGCTGGTATTGTTGAATGTCCTTGGTTTATTATAGGTGATTTCAATGTGGTGAGATTTGACTATGAAAAGATTGGGAATCTCCTGCCAACCAAAAGGGTGATGGAGGAATTTAATGATTGCATCTTAAACAACTCCCTTTATGATTTGGCTCTCAATGCCCCCCTTTCACCTGGGATAATCATCAAGAGGGTAGCAGGTTTATCACGTCCCGTATCGATAGAGTGCTTCATAATGATGATGCTCTTAATGATCTTCTGGATTTCTTTGGATGTATTAGATCCAATACAATGAGTGATCATAGAATTATTACCTTGCATGTTGGGAACCCTCGTGTGATCAGGTCACCTTTCAGATTTATTAATAACTGGGTGAAAGAAGATGGCTTTCTTAGTATTGTGGAAGATGCTTGGTCTACTAATATTAGCAGTTATGCTATGTTTAGAGTATACAGGAAGCTTCAACTGGTTAATAAAAAGCTCATCTACTGGAATCAAAACATTCTGTGTAACTATTTTTCTGATGCGAGAATTAAAAGGAATATGGCTCTAGATGCTCAAGAGAAGGCTGATTATAAATCCCATGGATCATTCCCTTAGATTGCATGCAAATAGTTTAAGGAGGGAGGCTTTTGAAGCTTCACTTAAGGAAGAAAACTTCATGAGGCAAAAATCTCGTATCCAATAGCTCAAGGAGGGAGACTCTAACACAAATTTCATTTACTCCTCTCTCAAAACCAGAAGGCAAAGGAACAATATCCGTTCTTTGAGTATAGATGGGGTTGAAACATCTGATTTGTCTTCTATTAAAACTCATGTTTCAGGATTCTATAACTCTCTGTTTAATAATAATTCCAAAGGAGGGGTTTTCCAAGGTATTTGGGATGGTCCTATTCTTACCAGGAAGCATAAGGAGAGTCTTGTGAAATGTGTTTCTTAGTTCGAGATTGATAATATTGTTGATAATCTCAAGCCTGACAAGGCACCTGGGCCTGACAAGTTTAATGGTGTTTTCTTCAAGGCTGCTTGGCCGATTATGAAAGTTGATGTTAGTGAAGCTATATAGGAGATTTTCACCAAAGGGAAGCTTATAAATGAGGCGAACAATACTTATATCACCCTGATTCCCAAAGGTCGAGATAGTTGTGATCTGAGGAACTGGAGACCCATCGCCTAATGCAACGTCTTTTACAAGATCATTTTGAAGGTTTTGGCAAATAGGCTGCAGTGTATTCTTCCTGATATTATCAGCCCTAATCAGTGTGCTTTTATAAAGGGTTGTAGTATTAAAGATGCTATTATGCTTACTAAGGAATGGATTCATTACTTTAATAGATCTAAATCTAAGAATAATATGTGTTTGAAGGTTGATCTCTCCAAAGCTTACGATTCTGTTCAATGGAGCTATCTATACTCAATTCTCTTTAAAATGGGGTTTCCGTTGAAATGGATAAATTGGATTGAGGAAATCTTCTCCACTTCATCGTATCAGGTGCTTGTTAATGGCGAGCCTGATTTTAAATTCAAACCTTCTAACGGTATAAGGCAGGGAGATCCTTTGGCCCCCTACCTTTTCATCATTGTTATGCAGGGCCTGTCTGAGATGATAAAAAAGGCAGTGGCTAGTAATTCTTTGATTCCTATAAAAGCTTCTAACTGTCTCTTTATTTCTCACATTATTTTTTCTAATGATTTAATGGTTTTCTCTGAGGCTGATTGCAAGAATGCTAGCACGATTTCCTCGATCCTTATGGATTTTGGTTCTCTTTCTGGTCTTAATATTAATGCTTCTAAGAGCTCTATTATTCTAAGTAAAAATTCCCTTAAAGATAGTATCTGCAATATTTTAAATGTTCGAGAATGCTCTCTCCCTACTAAGTACCTTGGACTTCCGCTCTTTATTGGAAGGCTTAAAAGTTCAGATTGTACACCTATTATTGACAAAATTAAGGCTAAGTTGAAAGTTTGGAAAGCTCGAGCTTTATATTTTGCAGGGAGATGTGAGCTCATCAAATCTACTCTGAACTCTTTACATATTTACTGGTCTTCTGCCTTTCCCCTGCCTATCATGGTATGTGATTTAATTGATAAGTTGTGTCGGGATTTCTTATGGGGAAAAATAGAAAGTAAGTCCAATTTGCACCTTGTTTCTTGGGACAAAGTCTCCCTTCCAAAAAAAGAAGGGGGTCTTGGTATTAGGAAAATCAAAGAAGTTACTACAACTACTGCTTGTGTTAACGCTTGGAATCTGGCTTCTAAAAAGGACATTCTTTGGGTCAAATGGATTAATGAGAGATATTTCAAAATTTTGACATATTGGTCTGTTACTCCTAAAGCAAATTGGTCTTGGCTTTTTCGGAAGGTCATTAAGTTGCGCTCTATTCTTCTGCAGCATACTAGTTTCAATATTGGTAATGGTCATAATACAAAGCTTTGGTTGGATCCCTGGATTAAAGAAAGAGATCTTATTGAAAATCTTATTGGCAAAGATTCTTATTTGAAATCTGGTCTTAGTCATGATTGTTGGGTTAGTGATATTATTCATAACTCGAGTTGGAGTATTTCAGATGGCAGACTTAACTCCAAATTGAAAGCCTTGTTGAATAATCAATCTCTTCCTATTGATGGTTGTGACTTTATTACTTTCTCTGGATCAAAGGAACCAGAGCTGAAAAAGATTTGGAATGAGATCCATGTCAGTGGAAATGAAGATGTTTTTTTACCTGGTTATGGGAGGTGAAGGGTCCAAAGTGCTTCCTTTTTCATATATGGAAAGCCTACTTAGACAAGCTTCCAACTAGTGATTATGCAAGAAGAAGAGGATTTCAAACGGCTTCTATCTATTTTCTATGCCTCAATGATTATGAAGATACAAATCACCTCCTTTTTGGGTGTAATTTTGTGAAAAGTCTTTTCTCTATTGCCTTTCAAGATATCGGTTTGAGTTTTCCCTGTTCAAACTGGTTGGAGGTCAGACTTCTCAAAGATGACAAGTTGTTATTATTTTTTCTCTTACATTATAGTGCTTGGATGGAAAGGAATATACGTGTACATGAAGATAGATCCCTTTCAGCTGAGATGCTTTGGGACAGGGTTAAGGGTGATTTCCTTTGCCTCTCTTCTAGAACTTAATTGTTCTTTGGCTGTGTTCATCTTTTTTTTTTTTGCTTCTGTTGCTGTTTTGTGGTCTCATCCTTTGTGGGTGAGTCTTTCCTAAAGTTTCTTCAGACATCTGCTCTGTTCAAGACTGATATAGATAGGCTGCTATCCTGGTTTGGCAAAGGTTTCTGAGAGAGTTTGGCTTTTCTTCTGTTACATTTAGATCCGGTGGTGTATGCTTCCTTTGTGGTTGCCTGAAGTTTAGTTCATTTCCTGAGGAATCATGGCTATGGGTGGCTCCTCCTTTTTGGCTCCATATATATATATATATATTCTTCTTCTGCTGTACAGGGAGTTCTCTCGACAGTTACTTCACTGTAAAGTCTTGCTGACTTTTTTGGTTCTCTTTTCCTTTGCATTGCTCCTTGGAGTGATGATGCTCTGTATGTCCTTTTCTCAAAAAAATTATAAAAAAAGCCCCATGAGTTTTTGCAGACCAAAGAAAAGAGAGAGTCCTTGTCTAAGAAGAGGCATGCTCACTACCAGAGATAGGGGTTCGATGGCTTCAAGAAGCCAAGGTTTTTAGCACCTTTTGGGTTAAGAGGTTCCAGTGCACCATCACAGTGGTCTCCGAGTAAGGGAAGAGGATATGGTTCTTCACCGTCAAAAGCACATAGTAAAACTTTCATAGTAGTGACAGGGCCATCTAGGCCACAACAACGAGACCAGTCATGCCATCTTTGTGGTCAGATCGGGCATTGGAGGTCAAACTACCCAAGGAAAGATGTTGAAGTGACACAACAACTGAGGCAGAATTAGCAAGGGTCAGACAGACAATAACCCAGTAATAGCAGAGGGCGAGGATGCAGTCAAGCGTCATAAGCGGGATTGTCTTCTCAAGGAAGCAGAGGACGTGGACAGCAAGCAACAACTCGATTCTACGCTATGAGTCAACCAGAGGTGATAGTCAACCTATGAGTGGTGGCAGGTCAGATGGAGTTATTTCATTCTGATTTGTCTTCTTCTTGCTTTATATCTGTTCTGGTTGACCCGGGTGCTACACACTCTTTTATCACCCATAGTATGCTTGAAAACTGTCTTTTACCTGTTTGTTATAAGAAAGATAGCTTGTTGTTAGAAACCCCTCTTGACGGTTTGTCGATGCTTCGGGAAGCGTGTCCATCATATGTTCTCTCTTTTTCAGGACACAAGATAGAAGTGGATCTTATACCACTTGATACACATGGATTCAATGTGATCCTTGGGATGGATACCTTATAGAAGTATAAGGTTGTGTTGGACTGTGGTTCCAAGCAAGTAGTGTTTGATGACAGTAGGAAAAAGTGGATCTTCCAAGGAGATAGGAAGATTCTCCCGACATGTCTAGTGTCAGTGATGGTGGCAGAAAAGTTGTTACGGCAAGGATGTAATGTGTTCTTAGCTCACTTTGTGGATATCAAGCAAAGGGCCCTAGCCTTGAGGAGGTAACGGTTGTCCGAGAGTTTGCAAATGTGTTTCCTAATGAGTTCCCCGATGTTCCCCCACCTTGAGAGATTGATTTCAAGATCAATCTGGTTCCAGGAACACAACCAGTTGCACAGACACCATACATGATGGCTCCAGTAGAGATGGCAGAGCTCAAGAAGCAGTTACAAGAGTTGTTGGAGAAATGTTTCATCCGACCGAGCACATCGCCTTGGGGTGCTCCAATGTTATTTGTTAAGAAGAAGGACAGATCGATACATCTATGCATAGACTATTGACAGATGAACAAAGTCACGATCAAGAACAAGTACCCATTACTAAGGATAGACGATCTGTTTGACCAATTGTGTGGTGCTACAGTGTTTTCAAAGATCAATCTACGGTCTGGATATCATCAGTTGAGGATTAAGGTAGATGACATACCAAAGTCAGCTTTTAGGATGAGGTATGATCACTTAGATTTTGTGGTTATGTCTCTTGGGCTAACCAATGCACCTGCTGCTTTCATGGACCTGATGAATAGGGTGTTTCATTCGTTTCTAGATCAGTTTGTTGTAGTCTTTATAGATGACATCTTGATCTACAGTCAGGACAGTCAAAAGCATGAACAACATCTTCGACAAGTGTTGACTCTCCTTCGCCAACATTAGTTGTATGCCAAGTTTAGTAAGTGTGAGTTATGGTTGAAAGAAGTAACTTTCTTGGGTCATGTGATATCTGCAGAAGGAGTCAAAGTGGACCCCAAGAAGGTGGGGTCAGTTGCAAAATGGGAGCAGCCGAAGACACTGAGTGAAGTTCGTAGTTTCTTGGGATTAACAGGATACGACCGGAGGTTTATAAAGGACATCAGTGTGATCATGTTGCCAATGACAAAGTTGACTAGGAAGGATGTACCTTTTGTTTGGGATGATTGTTTCCAACAAGATTTCCACAGTTTGAAGGAGAAGCTGACTAGTGCTCCAGTGTTAGTACTGCCAGAGCCTGGGAAGGGCTATGTTGTTTTCTGCGATGCTTCCAAGAAGGGATTAGGGTGCGTGCTGATGAAGGAAGACCATGTGGTTTCTTTTGCTTTGTGACAACTTAAGAATCATGAGGAGAACTATCTGACTCATGATTTAGAGTTAGCAGTGGTGGTTCATTTGTTAAAAATTTGGAGACACTATCTTTATGGGGAAGTGTGCCAAATCTTTACAGATCATAAGAAACTGAAGTACATCTTCTCGCACAATGAGTTGAACATGCGACAACATCGTTGGATGGAGCTAATCAATGATTATGAATGCACCATTGAGTATCACCCTGGTAAGGAGAACGTGGTAGCTGACGCGCTTAGCCAAAAGTCTTCTTCTCTTCCTATGAAGAAGGCACAGTTGGGTTCCTTGGTATGGCATAGACGGGATATGTTTGTCTCCTTGCGGCAGATGAATGTGCAGATGGAAGTTTCCTTGTTAGCAGGACTTTTGACACAGATGCAAGTAAAGCCCACGCTGAGACAATAAATCAAAGATGCACAACGAACAGATGATACATTGTAGTTGATCAAGTCAGAGATCGACAACAAAAAGCATGATGGGTTCCATGAGTCTGAGGATGGACTAGTTTGCTATCATGATAGGATGGTGGTCCCCAATGTTGATAATCTAAGGAAGCTAGTGCTCGAGAAAGCACACAGATTGATGTATGCTATGCATCCAGGAGTCACCAAGATGTATCACAATCTGAAGGACCTATATTGGTGGCCTGGCTTGAAGAGAGATGTAGTCGAGTTTGTGGCTAGGTGTGCAGTATGCAAGCAAGTCAAGGCTGAGCATCAGAATCCGGGATGTACATTGCAACCCCTGCCAATACCGTAGTGGAAATGGGATCATATAACCATGGATCTGTGGTTGGTCTGCCAAGGACAACTAACAATCATGATTCCATTTCGGTGATAGTGGACAGATTGATGAAGTCTTCCCATTTCATACTTGTGAAGACGACATATACAACCGATAAGCTCACTCAGGTATATGTAGATGAGATAGTACGCTTGCACGGCGTACCAGAAACGATAGTTTCTGACAGAGGTCCTAAGTTCACGAGTCATTTCTGGGAACAGTTGCACAAAGCGTTGGGAATGCAGTTGAGGTTCAACACCACCTTCTACCCGTAGACAGATGGACAGTCTGAAAGGACTATTCAAACTTTGGAGGATCTTCTCTGGGCTTGTGTTTTGCAGTTCCTAGGCAGTTGGAATGTACATCTCAGTTTGATAGAGTTCTCCTACAACAATAGTTACCAGCGGAGCATTGACATGGCTCCTTATGATGCCTTATATGGTAGGAAGTGTAGATCTCCTTTCTGTTGGTATGAGTCTGGGGAGTATCAGCTTTTGGGTCCTGAGTTAGTACAACAGACAACAGAAAAGATCAAAGTGATACAACAACAGTTGAAAGCGGCACAGGACAGACAGAAATCTTATGTATACAATCATCGATGACCTTTAGAGTTCCAAGTGGGAGAAAAAGTGTATCTCAAGGTATCACCTTGGAAAGGCGTGCTATGGTTTGGTCGGAAAGGTAAGCTAGCACCCAGGTATATGGGGCCATACCCGGTCATAGCTCGTATTGGCAAGGTAGCTTACAAGTTAGAGTTGCCGCCAGAGTTGCACAGGTTACATCCGATGTTCCATGTCAGCATGCTGAAGAAAAGTCATCCAGATACACGGATAGTGATACATCCAATTGAGGTTGAGCTTGATGAAGATGTGACCTATGAAGAAGGTCCAGTGATGATCCTTGACAAAAGAGTAAAGAAGCTGAAGAGGAAGGACCTGGTTCTGGTGAAGGTTCTTTGGCATCATCGTGGTGTTGAGGAAGCCATGTGGGAGCTTGAGGAAGAGATGAGGAGGAAGTATCCCTCACTTTTCTCTTCGGATTTCGAGGATGAAATCCCTCTGTAGAGGTTTATGGCTTATAAGGACTCTGACCCCCATTTTGGGATTATCCTATTTGCTTTGCCTAACCCTAGTGTTTAGTTGCTTCCTAATCACCTTTAGTGGTGATTAGGGTTTATTTGTGCTTTGTTGAGTGTAGGAGGTGCTACTTGCAAATAACCCAAGTCTAGGGTTGATGAGCAAGTTTGTCACCTTGAGAGGTGTTTCTCTCTCTCCTTGCTTCCTCTTGTGTTGAGAGGAAGGGTTGGGCTTGTTTCTTGAGATGCTTTGGGCTTGGGTGAGCCTTGTTGGGCCTTGTTATGCCTTGCTTGAGCCTTGCTTTGCCTTGTTGACCTTATGTCAGCCATGGTTGTGTTGGCTCTCTCGATTAGGTTGAGAGGTGAGCTTAAATTCTAGTTGCTTGAACAACACCCTCCTATCACCATGGATTAGAGAGGTGAGCTTTTTGGATAGATGGTGACCTATGTTGAGGTGGATCCTTGTGGTTGCCCGATTTGTGATAGAGGTTGTGCAAAACCCCTCTCTTGGTTGTTGAGACGTGAGCCGACATTCTTGATCAATTAGGGTTTGGTGCCCTTGTGCTTGAGGTTGAAGATGATCTTGTGGGGTTGTGCCTTAGATGATATGACCTAGGAGTTGTGTGGCCCGATAGCTGTTTTTGGAGCTGTACCTTGGGCGATACATCCTTGATGAGATGCTACCCGGTACCTCTTTGTCTTGGGTCATGGTCTGGCCATTTTGGTTATGTTGTGTTCGTTTGGCTTTGTGATCGATATCCCTTATCCACCCTAGAAGTTGGGGTTTGGAAGACATGGTTGCTAGACCCTTGGATGGGCTCTTGGCCGACATATGTTTCCCTGGTGACTTTTGATTATGTTGCTCGATACCCTCATTAGGGTTAAGTCTTGGATGATACACCTTGTACAGAGGATGCCCCTTACACCCCCTTGTCTTGAGATGACCTTGGCCGTTATGTGATGTTAGCTTAGTTCCCGACATGCTAACCCTTGTTGCTGGCCGTTATGATGCTTCATGACAATGCATGACACCATTCTTGGGCGTCATGGGTACCCTGGCCGATAGGGTTAACCCTTGGATGATGCTGAGATGGTTGCACGATAGGGGCATCTTGGGCGACACCCCTTTGGTCGATATGGCTCATGATGAAGGTTAGCTGATAGTGAAACCTAACCCTAACCCTAGCTTGGGGCATGTTAGACCCTTGGCTGATAGCCAGGGTAGTGTTGCATGTTATACCTTGGTGGTGGCTGCCCAACACCACCTGTAGTGAGGGTAGCATGCTTTCTACCTAGTAGTCCTTCATCGTGAGATTGCATCCTTGTTGATAATGAACAATAGAAGTTAGTTTGCAAACATGTGCTATGTTGAGTGTTTAAAGATGATGCCAAGATGCTTGCTCCTGTTTAAAAGGTAAAACGCATGGATGGATGCCCATGATTTGATAGCAATAATATAACTGAAATAGTATATGCGTCATACAATTATGATCATGACATGTGCATATGCAAACCCTAATAACATGATAAACATAAAAGCTATGTCTGGTGATTTTAAGCTATCTCTTTTGATGTTCATACTAACCGTGTAGGTATATCAAATGAATTCATAGCCAGGTAAGAGCTATGAGGTATATGTGTTTGAATAACACTGCATTGTGATGATCACTCTTGTTGATGAGATAACATGCATCACCAGTATGATGTTATAGGTCTGAGGACCTAATAAAGGCTAAGTGCCTAGCTGAGGTGTTATCTTCTGATGATGAGATCATGGATTGTTATCCCTAGTGATGATGTAAGATGATGAGAATGCCTTAAGAGGCAGTGGTTTCCTGTGAGATGGGATTGAGATCCCGAGATAATGTGATGGTGGTAGTAATAATGTAACTTAATGTTATGTATGTGCTACGACCTGGCTGCCTCAACAATCCACTTAAAATATACTAACTAATTACAGTGGGACATATTATGTAGTTTTCCATGGTCATAGATCCATCATCGTCAGTAGTTGGTGATGGTGAAACAGGTTCTCCTGCGGGTTAACCTGGAAGTGCATATTATTGAATATGTGTGGTTTCTCCTAGCTGAAAATGAGGAGGTTTGAGTGCAACTTTGATAATAGACTCCAGAGCGTGGTTTCAGGCCCGTAGCTCAATATGTTGGAACATGGTGAGCAGGCCCATGACTCAAGATGTGTGATGAGAGAGCATGAATGTGTTCATGGCTCAGAGCATGGTGATCATGCATGTGGCTCAGTTTCACTAGCATCAATACCTTTACCAAGGTGGGCTAGGCAGAGGGTAGCCTGACCTTGTGGCTGAGGCCACTTAAGCATGAGACTACGGTCCTACTTGTTTTTCACTCGTGCACTGACCACGAGGTGGGGAGGTCGTGAAGTCCGACTCTTCCATCGACCTTTTATGGCACCGGCTTGGGTTTCGCAACCGAAGGTTAGATTTGAGAGATACAACTCACTTCCGCAGGGCATGATAATACGTAATTCAACCTAATAGTATTTATTGCTTAAGGAAAAATATGGAACATTGTTTGAGGCCTTGTTTATATAACTGATCTTGTTGAACTATGCAGTTGTGCGTACGATCCTTATACCTTGTGGTAGGTTCTTATAAAGATTATCTTTTCAATCATGTTCCATAAAGAAATACTTAGTTATATGCCTCCCGGATATCTTGGTAAGCTTGATTGTTACGACCCCATCTCAACTTAATTAGTAAACTAGGGTTTACCTAGACAATTGCAAAGATTAATTGGAATAATAATTCTTGAAATCTAATTAATGACGATAACACAATTAGGATGTTTTAACTATGATAATAAGTCTAAATGTTCTTTTGTCTTGAGAATTAGGGTTTCAGAAGCATAGACCCTAATCGGCCCAAAATAGGGTTTTGATGATACATGAACACAAAATTTGATAAGTATAGTGTCTCAGTAAATGATTTTTAGTATTGTATGTATAACTCTGATTTAGCTCAAATTTGGATATGATTTGTATATATAAAATGTGAACAACATTGGAAAATATCAGAATTTTTGAAGAATGTTCTGACCTGTTTATTGGTCGAGTTTTAAACTCGACCGATCATATTTCCATATTTATATAGCAGTGTGGTAATTGAATTTTATCTTTTTATTGGTATATCCAATTGATCTCAAATTTTAACTGTGCTTGAAAAACACAGTTTTAGACACTTTGTTAAATTGTCAGAATATTTGGATGACTTTTGATCTCTACAGTGAGGGTGTCGGTCGAGTTCTTTGCAGGGCAAACTCGACCGAATCTGCTGCAGACTGCAATATAGCAGTGCACTGTTCTATTTTTAGTTATTTATTGGTAATTCTAAATGATCTCAAATTTTAATTTAAGCTTTATAGATCAATTATAAACAACGTGCTAAATTCCCATAATTGTTGGAGAAGTTTTGATCTCTGAAATAAACGAATTACAGTAACTTTTGTATAACTGAATATTCAGCCAATATAATTAAAGTTGAGTGTTGGGTCAATATGCAATTGACCCAATCAGCTCAAATTGACCTATATGATCGACCACACACACACACAGCTCTCATTCTTAATCATCCATCCCATAGAAATGAAAATCTAGAGAGAGAGGGAGAGTTAGGGCTTGAGTGGAGAAAGAGGAGGAATTGCTGACCTAGGGTTTTGCGGTCCGAGGAATGGTGAAATCAAGTAAGTTTGGATCCTTTGCATAGACTTTTATGGTGAATCTTCTCTCTCATGTCAAGATTCCGTCCATGCTCTGATTTGATCCAAGATGATGTCAAAATTCCCTCCTTTCTCACCCTTTCTTCATAATCCCTCATTTTCAAGGTTTCCTAGTTGAATGGAAGAAGAATTGGGAGATTTGCTAGGGATTTGATATGAGTTCGAGATCCCCTGAGTTGAGCTACAGTTTTGAGGTGTTTTCACACCTTAGGGTGAGTGGGTTCTTCCTTCAAACAGTGTAATGCACGAAATTTGATTATAGCATCCAAATCCCTAAATGCTTAGTATGTGATTCTAAACCCTGACATGTCCGTATGATTTAAGTTGTTGCAAATTGATATGATATGGATTCCTTCTATGTTTGAATGACTCCTTGATGGTAGATTCACATCAAAAACGTATACAACACATCCTAGAAAGAATGCTTTTCAGATTTATACCATATGATGTAATTAGGGTTTAACCTAATTGAGATATCTCTAGAGTTTCAACCTTATTGAAAAGGACTAGTAATCTTATAAGTGGTTAGGATATACCTCATGGATTACCTTATTTGAATTTTATCCTTGGTGTATGATATCTCAGTGAATAGCATGGAAACCTAAATTTAGTTCAATTTCCATGGTTTCATACATATATCGATTGTATATGATTTGTTGAAAACAATCTTTATTTAGTGAATGCTTATATCCTATGAAATCCTTATGAGAGCCATGTGACAAGTGAATGAGGTAAATGAAAAGGTGAATGAGGCGAATGAAACCCTAAGAGTAGGGTGTTGGCATGTGATGAATGAATAAGGCAAATGAAACCCTAAGGATAGGGTGTTCAATGAATCATGTTATGGTGACATGAAAGGTCTCGATATGAGATGTGGTGAGACTTAACTGTTGAATTGTATCTTTCTAGTGCATTTAACTTTATATGCTTGTTCTCTCTGAGTTGATATCTACATACTGCAATGCTTCTTATTTTCAATACATATCTCATAAATTGTAGGTGATGATATATGACATGCCCTAGAAAGGGATGTTACTGAGTCATGTTTAAAGATGACAAATGATGTATATGTGTTTTCTAGTGATGTTCAGAATGTGAAATAAGTATGAAATGTGATATTCCTATTTAACTGTTTATATGTAAATCAGTTAATAGACTCAGGTGCCCTAACACCGTAGAACCCCTTTGACAGATCTGCTTCTTAGGGGTGAAACTCGTGTTGCAACATCATCCGTGCTTGTGTCATGGACACATGAGGAAAGAGAGGCAGTGTCCAACAACTACCGTGCTTGTGTCACGATGGCACTGGAGGAAAAATGGGGGTTATTCAACATCATCCGTGCTTGTGTCATGGAGGTAACCCGGTGAGACTCTCCGCCTGTGTACTCAGGTTAGAGGAGGAGTCTAGAGCACTCAGAGTAGTGCCTTGAGGCCGTAGAGCCTATGAGTCAGGCCGGAGAGCCTGGGGTCCTGTGGCAGAGTAGGGCTGGCGTCAGACTTAGCATTTCCCGGGTGTGTCGCTAAGTCTTGTACGGTGGGCTCGTAGTGCACTGCGAGTTTCATATGGAGAGTGCACTGCATATGTTTGGGGCATAATCTAAAATATGATCATATAGGTTCACAGAGTTCCTTATAAATGAAAGAGTTAAGGAAGACTAGAGCATAGTATTCTAGTAGTTATTCTTTGGATGCAATATTTACATTCTTTGTTATTTCAATTATATTGTTTTAGAACTGCTCAGTGTAGTATTTATTATTGTTAAATTTCATATTGTTTACTTAAAATTATATCTGTAATCACATTAGTGCATTAGTATATTTCCTTGAAGTACTCATTTACTGAGCGAGTAGGCTCACCCCTCTACTCAAACATTTTAGGGTTAACCGCGTGGACTTGAAGATGGTCAGAGCATCAGTGTAGATCTGCTACAAGAGTTAAGTACAAGATTAGTTGAGTCAGTCGGTCCTTGTCACTCTAGGTCCTCAGTAAGAGATAAGAGAGAGAGTTGTAATTACGATGTGTAAAATTGTTCCTCTTTGATATGTATGCTAATTAACAAGTTTTATGTGCACAAGTTGTGAAAGACATCATGAATGTTTATACATGTATCTTTTCTATTAAAGTCTGATTAGTAAAAGAAATGTTCATATTCCTTTGTTAGGATGTTATGTGGTTCAATGCGAGGAAACAAGAGTTTTAATAGAAAAGAAAAAAAAAGTTAAGGGTGTTCTTTGTGTTACATATAAATCCTATCTTATGCCCTAATCTCATGATTTGAGGAAATTGTGAGATTGGGGTGTAACATTGATGGTAATAACAATCTTGCTCAATATGTTTCTCTTGTTATATGCTTTATCAGTTATCTGCTATTGTTTCTTTAACCTTTCTGAGGTTTTTATGGTTTCGGCGGGGAGTTATGTTTCTCTCTAGGACTGTGTGTCTCACCCCGTTGGTTTACAACCTTTTTTAGGTGATCACAATAGACATGGTGGTGGTCGTGAGGTTGCGACCGAGCAGCAAGAAGAGCAGTAGAAGGAAAGAGATGGATACACTGCTATTTCAGTTGTTTTTTAGTAGAGTCCTAGAGTCATCCATGTACTCTCAGGTCCTCAGAGATGTTTTAATGTTGTTTTTTGATGTGTAGCTGATGAAGTTTTGTATATCATGTTTTTGGCCGGATGTGGCCCGTTATGTATGTATGAACAGGTGATGAACTCATGTGTTGACAAGACAGCTGATCTTATACGCTATGAACACGTATCAAGACTTGTAAATGTTTATATAACCTGTCTTCTTGCAGGATGAGGATCTGGATGTAATAGTTTCTTTGTTTATCTGCTTTGCAAAATTGGTTTTAATTAACCCATGTTTTTGGTAATAGGTGGTTTATGGTGTTTTCTGCACGTTTTCACGTGGCATCTAATTGTCTGTGTGATAGCAGGATGTGTCACCATAGGGTCCTTCCATGAGAACTTCTTATCCTTCCTCCAAGAACAATCATAGTTCTTGTCCCCTTGTTGTTGGTGCATGAATTCAACATGTGCCTCATCATCATCAGATCCTTCATCATCTTTTGCTAGCAATCTTTTTGCTATCAGGTCCATCTTTTCATTTAATTCTTTAATTGCCTTGGATTCCCCTGCAACTCTCGCTTATTCTGGTGCGTCTCTATTACCCCATGACTGCTTCCTAGCCATGTTCTTCAAGATCTCCCAACACCTTGGTTGGAAGTTAGGGGAATTTCACGAAGAGTGGTGGCCGAAATACCTATTTCTAGTCGGTGAGAGTGGCGTAGGACCACGTCGTGTGAAGTTGACAAAAGGCGTGGGTAGTTTCTCGTTTGACCACGACACCACATATTTTGAGCATGGAAACCCTGTACATTTTAAAAGTAATTAAAATTATAAAAAATATGAGAAAAATGTGAGCAAAGATTGAATGAAGGAGAGAGTAGCAATTTAAAATGCTCTCTTCTGATTGGTCACAGGGACTTAGAATGGCTGGTTTGTAAATAGTTGAAAAAACTCTCTCTTTTTATAGTAGTATAGATAATTAGCATGCACATGTATGTCGTATCGATGTCCTTGCAAATTATACAATTAATAACATGAACTAAATAATAAAAAGATAAAGAAAAAAGGAAGTGAGACATATTTAAGGGTTGTAAACTTCCATGAAACACCTCGACAATAATTGCGTCCCAATTATTGTCCTCGTGCATGAAGTTTACTTATGTTTTGTGGGCCAAAATTGACATCATCACCGTCTATGATAGTCAAGCTCCCCTTCACTATTATGTTACAACTGAGATTACATTACGATATTACTTATTCATAAAGGGGTACAACGCACACTTTTAAATTTGAAAGATTATAACAAATTAGGATGACGTTGAGGCGTGCAGAGTGCATAGTTCTTAGAATTATTTCTATAGTTATTGACGGTAAATGTTAGTACAGTAGGTGATGACAACGGCTACTCTCTCAGGATTCAACAACAGTTGCCGACGTGAAGTGTACATACACAATCACGACGACGATCCAAAGGAATCGATCGCTCTTTCAATGACCAGACAAGACAGAGAGAAAAGAAAAAAATTGGAGAGTTTTTCCGTTGTTTTAAATGATGGCAGTGACACCATTAAATAACAAAATAATACATGTGTGAAGGATGCATTGCAGTTGTAAATCAGTTGCGGTATGAAAATGCCCAAATGAACATGTGCAACATAAAAAAGATATGACCCATGATAAAAGTAGTTCAGTGAACCAAAGAGCAAAACCAAGCCGGACCATGCGCACATAAGGAGCCATGTAAAGTCAGATTTACACCCTCCTTGCACAGAAGCCTGGTTAAAAAATTTCCAAATCAGACCGGCCCAAATTCAATTGGGTCGTCCCATCATATGCGTGCAAGGCACATATCTCATTGTGTTCCTTAAATATCCTATGGATAAGAACTCATATATAAGGAGAAAAGTTTTAGAATTCCTCAATGTGAGACTAAAGCATTGTTTTTTGCTTTTAAAATACAATAAAATACAACAATCCCCCACTATTTGAAAAATAAAATATTAAAAATTCAATTAAGAACTCACTGAAAGAACTTAAATAAATTTAATGCATAAGCTTTAGTAGAACTAGATTCTTTAAACCAAGTATAGAATGAAGGTGTGTAATATGTAGAAGATTGGTAGACTATGTTCTTGTACCTGGTTCCTTTTTATCAAATTAGAAACCCATTACTCACATCACATCCATAAAATTGATTACATAATCCATCAAGATTATGCTATCACTTATAAGTTGGCTCACAATATTATGATGTAGATGAATATGTCTACTCTTCCCATTACACATTTTATTTTTATCTCTTATTATGGAAGCTTGATTATCACAATGCATAAATATTGGTGGATAAGGTTTCTCCCAAATGACAAGATATGTTAGAACATGTCTTATCCATTCAACTTTAGTTCCAACCTTTTCTATGTCATTAAACTCAGATTCCATAATGGAATGATCCATACTTGTTTGCTTGGTGGATTTTCAAGATACATCATCTCCACCAATGGTGACGATGTAGCCACTTGTAGATTTCAATTCATCTGAACTAAAAATCAATGTGGTATCACAAAATCATTCTAGCATTGTTACAACCTTAGTTTTGCATATGTTTTCATAATTGAATGTATTGATTTTATGAATTTAGACTTAATTGAAAAGGTTGTATGCTTTGCTTCAAAGGATGGATTTCTTTGAAATATCTCTTTGGATAGGAATTTAGTGGTTCCTATTATTATATTAATCCAATAATGGATATAAAAGAGAAGAAAAGAAGAAAAATCCAAATATTAGAAAAAGATACAAGATAATGAATATTAAGCAAAGTATTTATGAAAAATATTTGGAAATTTCTAGAAAGTGAATAGGAAAAGAGGAAAATTGAATATATTTCATGTATATGTGAGTCCTAATGGAAGAAATAGGAAAAGAGGAAAAAGGGAATAAAGGATAAAGAGAAATCCTTGAAAACAAATCTTTCAATAAAGAAATAAGTAAGATAATGAGAAATAATGGGTGTAGATGCATCTAGAAGGATAATAAGTATCCTTAAAAAGGAATTTCAAAATCTTAGGATTTCTTGGGGTACAAGGAGTTCCAATTAATAAGAAGAAAGAGAAAATACAAAATAATACAAACTAAGAGGATAATGTGATACATAATTAATGAATTTTTAGTATTATCAAAAAGGGGTACTTTCTTCTATTAGGAAGTATAATTTCGTGGCCAATGGATTAAAAGTCAAGCCTAGAGATAATGAAAGAGATAATTTTCAAATTCCTAATATCTAAAAGATATAGGTTATAAAGGAGATTTTTAAGAGAGAGAAGATTGCATCCTAATGAAGAAATTTGGTTTCCTATTGAGAAAGGGACTTGTTATAGATATCCTAGGACTTCGTTACCCTCCCCTATGTAAGGGTAGATCCCATGACCGAGCCAAAGGAGATCCCATGCATCCCTCTCTCTCTTCTCCTTCTTCCTTACGTACAAACCCTAACCAAGAGGGAATGGCATTATCCCCGGAGCAACAAGGGGTTGTGGAAGAGTTGTGATGGAGGTGTGCTGCTCCCACAACACCATGGGATGCTTGGTGGTCATCCCTTCACCCTAGCCTACGCGCAGCTACAGCCGCATGGCTGCAACGACGGCCGCACATTGCAAGCCTGTCGTGCTAAAAACCGACCAGCTAGGTCGCAAGCTGGGTGGCACCCCAGGTGCGGTGTAGGGTGGCAGACGTAAAGGGACCGATGGTGGCACCCATCGAGCTTTGGAAAAGGGGAGGCAGCCCCACAACCAGCCGCACTCGACGACGGAATTAGGTTTCACTAGGAAAGGGATGACCGGGCTACATTGGATGGTTATACCCCTCCTGGGTATAAAGAGCCAACTGCTTAAGTGAGGGCAAAAGAGTAGTTCCATTATATTTCAGTCGCGACTACATGATGCATGGAAAGGCTAATGTGGCATCCTGCCATTGGTTCAAGTAAGTAATTCTTACAAAAATCATATCTAATTGTTGATAGCTCGGATGGGTACATGCAATATATGAATTTTTCTCAGAAAAATTCAAGGAATCCATTAAAAATATATTTAGAAGCTAATTCTTCTTGCAATTCGAAAAGTAGTGGAAGCTATCAACTTTAGTGCATTAATGATTAAGAAACTCTAATTTAATATGATTAATGAATTGAGAGAGGTTATATGGATGATTAAAGTTGATATTAACCTATTAACTATAAAGCCACATTAGATCTAAAAGGATGAACTTTATGCGCAATTTGATTAATGTAGGGTTCCATGTACGTGAATATGTTTTAATGGACCTTAAAACCCTAACTTTGGTAATTATGACTCTTAATGGATTTAATTATTCAAATCCATTAATAAAGTTGAGATATGATGATTCTAAGCTATTTTGAGTATTAAAGTTTATAATTACGGATAAATACCCTTAATTTGGTAATTAGGGTTTTCTAATGGATTAATATGGAATTAGTGATAAATAGAGTTCATATGTGAATTAGACTATAATGAAATATGAGTTGTTAATCTGAAAGAAACCAAAGATGATAATTGGCCTTAATGATCGTGTCATAACTTAAAAGGATAAAAATGGTAGTTTTAGTGTAAAAGGGATATATTAGACTTAATTAACATTCAATTTTTCTTATGATGTTGGAATTAGGGTTTGTGATCTAAAAGGGGCATTAAAAGTGATGAAAGCTTTATGAAGACTACAACCCTAATAAAACATAAAGTGGGCCTAGACCTAAGGTAGAATCTAAGTCAATCTTGAGAATGTTTTGGATAAAACAATGACACTTGGATGTAATGCATTAATTTTAGGATATTGTTGATTGCTTGTTTGATTATTCTTGAATATTATTGCTTGGACATCAAGTTGCTCGGGGTCAGGTATGTGGTTATGCTTATGGTTAATCACTTTAGTTTAACGGTGATTCCCGGATGTTTTATTGGTTGCCTAAAAATAACTGCTTGGATGACTTTTATTTCATGCAACTATAAAGAGACTATGATTATCACCATAAATATGTATACATGACTAGCTCAGATCCTGGTCCTCCTCTGTGGCTTTACTAATGATGAAAAGGGTAACCTAGAGCATGGTATAGGCTATCATGAGTTAGGGATTGGGCTACCTATGGGTAGTGTCATGTGACTCTTCAAATGAGTTAGTGATTGGTCTATCTATGGGTAGTGCCATGCGACTCTTCAACCCTAGATATTAATCTACCTGTTAGGTAAGATCATGCGGGGTTAATTGGGATCTACTGTATGAGGGGTAGTATCCAGATCCACTGTAGGGACATCACAGAGGTTAGGATATGTATGGATTGAGAGGTTATGTTTAAGATGTAAAATTTGCTTGCTAAACCATAATTGCTTGCAATATGTTGTTACAACTAATTGAATGATTATTGTTTCCCCCACATATCGACATATTCATTTATGATGACCGACATTTTGTTTGTCGGCGTTTTAGATATGAAATTGAAAAGGACAAACAATAAAGTGGCATATTGTGAAATTAAGAATTAAAGGACAAGAAGGATTAGTTAGAATAGAGTCCAGAGGTGGATAGAAGTTAGATACCCAAGTTTTTGAAAAAGGTATGTAATGTT
Organism: Alisma plantago-aquatica; assembly: GCA_963693085.1. Classification (NCBI taxonomy): domain Eukaryota; kingdom Viridiplantae; phylum Streptophyta; class Magnoliopsida; order Alismatales; family Alismataceae; genus Alisma; species Alisma plantago-aquatica. Next base: position 1,420,727,371 of record OY856412.1, read on the forward strand.
TTATTTTATTCCAACTTTCAACATAGTCATGGTAGAATTTAATAATTATTACTGATTATTTGTCAAACCTATGATTGGGGAAATTGGGGTAATGGCTCTGACCTCTTGGTCTCCCTTAATTGGGGGTTATCGGGAGGCGGGTTCGTTACAAGCATAGTTGGGGACCCACAAAAAATCAACACATGTTTGATTGTGCCTTTTAGGTATCTTAAAACCCTACGTAGAATATCTCAATGATCCTTGTTAGGATTTTGAGTATATCTACTTAATCTCCCTACTACATATTCTAGATCAAGACGAGTACAATTCATTAAGTATCAAGCTTCTAATTATTTACATATATTTGACTTTTTGAACACTAGTGCTTTTTTTTTAAGATTGCAATTAGAGTTAAAAGGTGTGCTTACTAGCTTACAATCAAATATTAAAAATCTTTTGAGGATCTTCTCAACATAATGTTCTTGAGAGAGCATGATGCAATCATCACTTATAATGAGGATATCTATATCGACTTCTAAAACATCACTAGTACTATATGTAATGGTATATTCTATAAAATTTCATTTGAAGGATTAGGCATTTTTTCACTGGGGTTTTCATAGGAAAGATATGCTAAAAAATTTAGTATTTTCAGATTCAACAATAGTATTAGGTTCTATAATATTGTTGCTACTTTTTAAGAACCAAGAATCTATATGATGCACTACTTTAAGCATACTCTATAAATATAACATTTAGAATTCTAGATCCAAAGTTCATTTCTTAGGCTCCGTTAATAAGAGTTTAGCCAAACACCCCAAACTTTGAAAATTTCAAATTGGGAATATATCCTTTTCATAATTCATATGGGGTCTTATTCGTCTTCTTACTAGGATTACGATTTTGAAGAAAACATGATGATAAAATCGCTTCCCCCCTCCACAAGTTGTTGGAATCTCATGAACTGATTAAAATAGAATCCATCATCTCTTTTAGAGTTCTATTTTTATTTTCAACAATCCCATTTGATTGGGACAAATATGGAGGAGTGTATTGATGTATAAGACCATGGGTTACATAATAATCATTAAAAGGAGAGAAATCATATTCACCACCCCTAGAGACGTTTTATTTTCTTATTAAGTTAATTTTCTACTTCTATTTTATATTTAACAAACATCTCTAAAACTTCATCTTTTGAATGTAACTTTGTATAGCGTGAGAAATCATCTACAAATATGATATAAAATTTTTCCCATATCTAAGTAAATTTCCTTTTAAATCTCCAAGATAGGTATGAATTAAATCTAGCAATTTAAAATCTCTATGTAAAATTCCATGATACAATTTCTTTGTAGATTTAGTTTTAGCGCATACTTGACATTTATTATTTAAATTAAAACACTGTGTATATCTTTTAGAAAACTTAAAGATTTCATGTGTTGTACATATTTAAAATTAAAATGTTCAAGTCTGTTATGCCACATATCAATGGAGTCAACAATATAAGAAGAAGAGGAAATATGATTAGTAGAAGAGTTTGGTACATTCATAAGAAAAAGACTATTCGAACAACAATCCATACCTAAGTAGTAACCTGACTAATAAAGAATGACATTATTTTATTCAAAAGACACCTTGACTCCAAACTTAACAAGTTGAGAGATGAAGATCAAATTCACCCTAATGTCTGGAACAAACAACACATCTTTGATCAACAATATTTTTCCAAAAATTATCTTGATCATGATGTTGTCCTTTTTGCTCATAGCAGAAACACTTGAGTTGCCCATGACAATCTGATGTTCATCCTCTCCTACTCCTGAGTAGGCCATGAAGGCATCTCTGTTGTCACTAATGTGGTGACTAACTCCAAAGTCGATGATCCAATTATGATGCTAAAATGATCTTAGTTGACTAGACTGATGAATGCAACAAACACATTCTATGTCATAAAGTTGGTTTTCAACTCCTTAGAATCTTGGACCGCTTACCTCTTCCTATGTCTACATTTAGGAGAGGTGTGACATGATTTACTATAAACAAAATAAAAGTTATTTATTTCTTAATGTCTTTGTTGTTTTTGTTTTTATTTGTATTTCCTTTTCCATTATTATTCTTCCAGTTATTTTTAGATTGATCAGAATAACTATTATTTTGTTTACTTCATTATTAACAAAATTAACACTAAAAGATAATTCTTTTGTTAAATTAGATTTCTCTATAGATCAATTTTGGTCTTCTACCCAAATGTGTATAATCACATCATCAAGTGACATTGTCCTTCTTTTATGTTTTATATTGTTCTTATAATATTTCTAAGAATCTGACAAATTTTCAATAAAGAACCAACAATGAAAGATTCAGATAGACCAATTTTTATATTCTTTAGATCATGAAGTATTATTTGAAAATCATGAATTTGAGTTGTGATCAGGTTATCTTCAATCATATGAAAATTCAAAAATTTGCAATAGCAAATTTTAAGGTATAAGCTTCTTCACGAGCGTACTTTTTGTTAAAAAATTTTCAAAATTTTGGATGCAAACTTAAGAAGAAAGTACATATCAAATAACTGATTAGAAATGATACTTAAAATGACATGAGGACAAATTTTATTAACCCTTTCCTAGTTGACATAATCAGATTCTAGTTTTAGATCAGAAATGTTACGTTAGATACTTATAAAGTAGTATAAACCTTTTTATGGGATCCATCAAAAGGTTTAATTTTTGTTACGTCAGGCAAGGGATTTTGTGATACTGTTAAAACATGCACAAGCAGTGCAACAACGGCTACTCTCCCAGGATCCAACAACAATTGTCGACGTGAAGTGTACATACACAATCATGAAAAACCAAAGAGCAAAACTAACTCAGGGTCGCACCCAAGAAAGGAGCCCCAAAAAGCCAGATTTGCACCCCCGTGTGTAGGATGTGCATACACTGATACAACTAGTTAAAGCTTTCCGGACTGGACCGGACGGACCCAAATCTAAATGGATTGTCCCACCATATGCATTCCAAGATCATATCTCATTGCATTCCTCTAATACCCTATGGATAAGAACTCATATATAAAGAGGAGGAGGTTTCAAAATTCTCTAATGTGGAACTAAAACGTTGTCTTTTGCTTTTAAAATACAACAATACTCAAGCCAAATACGAAACAATATCACATAATAATTGGGAAAACATTGTCATTTAGAACAAAGACTTGTGAGATACAAGCAAAACAAGGCCTTTAATGAAATCAAAATGAGATATAAATGGCTAACATGTTGTTTAAGGAACATATTGGGCTATAAAAATTCAGGCTTGTTATTCTTTTATCCTTGATTTACCCGAATGATCAGCCTTTTGTGCATGGACATGAATGGCCTTGTGATAAAAATAGGCTAATCATCATTTAAAAGACACTAATCATATCAAATCTAATTAAAAAATATAATGTTGTCTGCATCACTCTAGTAATTATTCTATTCTATTATCTTTCATGTCATATGCATGACATGGTGTTGTACGCATTCATCAATGTGAAATAGGTCATGTCGCCCTCTATTTCCTATTATAAATAAGAAAAATATGGGCACATGTAAAAAGAATATAAGTCTTTAGATATAATATTAGAATTTTGACTAGGGAAAGTGCACATGTACAAGTTCCATGTGTGTGTTGTTTATAAGAGCTATGTTTTAATTGTTTGATTCAAAATATCTTGCTTTTTATGTTTGTTTCATTCAAAATATTTAATTTATTTATTATATTTTAGAGGGTTGCATTATCTATTAGAATTCCCAAGATACATAATAACCATATCATCTAATCCCATTGGTAGGCCATGGTTTAGTGCATGTTTCAGTTAATTTGTCTCAAATCCAATTTATGGTCCACCGAATGATTGATGGTCAGTAATAATATTTTTACCAAATTCACATTATTAGAAGAAGTGAGATATTTACATTTGTCATTTAATCTTATATATTCTCAAAGAGGAGAGTATTATATGCATTTTCCATTCAATGTTTGTGTATTTCCAAGAAGGAGAATTATTACATTATGTCCATTTACTACTTGTTGTTTTTAAAACAGGAATTATAATGTTGATAAATGTATTCCTCGAGAGTCAAGGAATAACCTCCCAGTATAGTGAGAGTTCTCTTGTCATTCAAAATATACAGTCAAGATGGAACAAAACTCTATTTATTTCATTTCTTTCACCTTTTTGCTATAAAAATATTATCCCGATATATATATTAAACATCTACTTCTCAAAGATGGTCTCTCCACCACATAGTAACACATCATGATGTTTCCTCTAGAAAATTTTATTTATTTATCAACACAAATGGGATAATGGTCGGGTTTTACGTGGTCCTCTTGCTAGCACTAGTAGGTTGTACCAGGAGCTAGGGTGGTCGAAATTGTAAAATATATCACCGCAAAATTCACACACATAAGTAGTAAAATATGTCTTCATAGAAACAATGATCCGATATGAATCCATATACAAGCTCCTACTTTTCTTATTTTTATTGAGGAGTATTTGTAGATCTTATTAGATGGACTACTAGATGAAAAGTGACATGTTCTTAAGCATCTTCTAAACCGATTTGAGTTGTCATGGTCTCCAAAGCATGTATTACACTATGGATCTTTGATGTATAAGGCTCCATCCCTTGTCCACACTGACAGAGCCTGGACCTGATGGTTGGGGGGTCAGATTTTATCCTAAAAAATGAAGACCATGCTTAACATAATATAACATTTGAAGACAATACCTAATTCAAAGCACCAAGCAAGCAAACGAGTACAACACTCTAAACTTTTACTATATTTGTGATGAATAATATACATATATATAGAGAAACCATAATGTACAATTATTGAAACTTTAAAATGTTATCCTTTCATTTATTTGTTCTTGTAATATTAGTTAAACACAATATCTAGCCATCTTATTTTACATTCATATTTGCATTACATATAATTTTTTTTCATACAACTTCCCTTGTTCAAAATAAATTATTGATGTTAACTCTTTCTATCTCAAACTTGCCAGTGGTTAGAAATCACCATTATAGTCTATGAATATAAGTATCACATTTCCTAAAAAGGATGAAAGGTGTTAGAGGCACCTATAGGAATCAAACACAATGTCCCTCCTACTAACCATTGAATCGTATACATGGAACTGCATGCATCCCCTTATCATGTTATTATTATGACTTGTGACTTAATGGAAAAACATATGTATTTAATTATACATATAAGCTTTGTACATCATCCAAACCCTCTTCTACACTTCTTCTTTCGTCTTCTCACATTTATACACCAAAAAGAAATGAAAAAGAACATAAAGTGTACCAAACCCTAATCTCATGATGCCACACTAGACCTTTCATCTAATATAACTTCTTCCATACCCCTCTCTATGTAACAGGGGCACACCCTAAAAAAAATATGTCAACACCCACAAAAGAAAAAAATGCAATGTATGTATTTGTAAAAATAAAATGCAATCTCAAGTCTAATTGAAGAGAGACACAAATTCTTTCTTAATACCTCCATTCACTATATTTTCCACCTAGAGACATTTTACATGCTCCACTGATATCTTTTGGCATACTCCAATATTAGATTGTGTGCACACTTGTTGAAGGGACCTCTGTTTTACTTAGCCCAATGTCAATCATTAGAGAGAAACCCTAAACTTAAACCAGATTATGAAATGAAACAACTTATTCTCAACAAATGCAATTAACTATGACACACAAATCACAACAAAATGAGATCACTCAAAAAAAAGGTACAAAAATAATACTAAACATCCAGATTAACACAAAACATGGTAAATTAAAACCTATCTTATATAACCAAAAGCATAAACATATTACATCGGAGTCCACACACCATGTCACATGTACCATACTATCATGCTAAAAGATATTACATATCATTGTTCAATGGATAACTTGCCACAAACATGTTACATACGATAACATGTTCACATATATACATGCCATATTTGTACAACCATGGCATACTACCAAAAACTTGTATCGGTGTACAACGTCTACTAAACACCCCAAGGACTTGAGAGTACAGGGACGACACATATGAATATACTACAAAATACTAGCATCATATCCTACCTTCAATAGCTACTGATATCCTTAATGCTCTTCCTCAACCGCATGATCTCTACCTCATTGTGCATGACCACCTAAAAGATGTGGAAACCCACATGATGAGACCAACATCCCTGCGAGAGATATAACTCTTTGCCAAGAACTATTGTTAACACAGGTAGATTACATAGAAGGAAAGAAATACTATTATCAGGATGAGTAAATGTAGTTAAATGATATAAGTAAATATTGATAATGCATATTAAGTAGTTTTAAGAAACTACAACTATTCAGCATAATATTATTTATCTTCAGAAGTAATATGAAGAACATGTATAATCATTGGTAATGAAACGGTATAAGCAACAAAGCAAGGAGTCATCCAATGTGAATTGTGCTTGACCCTAAGCAAACATACTACATGGTTGTATTATGTCATTTATTATGCCCTTTGGAGATGAGGTATACCACTTATGCTCCAACTGACCACTGTTAAGTCAAAATTAGTGACATACAAGATCTAGGAGAGTTGGACTCCTATAGTCTCCCACACCCTCAGTCAGTATGAGTCTGTTCCAAACTACAAATCATCCTAGTCCGTGTTGGTATATAGGCATGACATTAGTGAGATAAGACCTTAGTCATTCTCTTGCCAGGGTATGATCACAACCATACTTGAAAAACATATCATTTGAGATAGACCTCAACCACTCTCTTATCAGGGTATGACCATGGTCATCCTCCAAATATGTGATTGTGGATGCAAGGACATATCCTCAACTTGGACCCCCACATATTCAACATTATGCGCTCCAAATTTCCCATAGGAATAACGCATTTCACCATCGAAAAAGTATTGACGTTGAAGATGGATATATGGATCATGGAAACCTATATGATTAGGGTTTCACTTGATTAATTATTGTCAATTAGTTGTCTTTTAGTGCATTAATTAAGTTACAACATACAAACCCGAAATAGATTCTACAAAGATAAGGGTAGGCTGCAACGTCAGAAGATATAAAATGTATGAGGTATGAACTTTTCACATCATCACATGATACCATTGCCATAAAATACTATCATCATTATCTCATCATCCTGGGATAATCATCCCTCATCACAACACTAGAGGATATCACCTCACATTAGGTACAAGACTCTGCCAGGTCATAAGACCAATTCAAATAGTTTATGCATAACATCATTATCTCATCATGCCTTACAAAGGTTCATAATCATCACTTGATGCTCATATTAGATACACCATAGCAATCACTAGCCATGATACTTATTCCATCTGTAAGGTTTGCGTTACACAAGTAGGAGAGAGAAAACATCATTACATGCTAATTGCTTCAAATAGGATAATCATTACATCATGTGCTCATAATTAGGATTAGGGTTTATAAAGGTAGTCAATTAGGTTTTCCATAATCATATAACATTCAACCCTCATTGACGTGAGATTTTATCACACTAACAAACTCACTCGGGGTTGAAATCCCCGAGCTTTTACCAAAACCAATGTGCAATAATACCACCCGCAAGCGGACGAGTCTTATCGCAGTATAGTTAAGGATCGAACCCAAAGGACAACATTTTTAAGAATCCTTATCACTCGATTCTAGCTCAAGTAAAACTAATATTTATAATGATTGGTTGATTTGAGGTTAATTAAACTAATTGTAAGAAAGTAAAAGCTGAATTAAAGTTGGATTTAGATCAATGATATGGAATCGTTGGGATGGTGTTGGGTTTCACCACCGCTACGCATGCAAACACATTCGATTGTAAACAATCCAGGCAAGATATAACAATCCAAAAAGAGCAGTAGTAAGACCCCCCATACAGGTGTTAGATTCGCGTAAGCATCACCTTAGGCATCGGATGTCTCATCACCATCCAGATCACTTACTTACGGCTCTGAAGATACAAAAATCCAACGAAGGTTATGGGCCCCCCATATAGGCGTTAGGTACACAGAAGTGTCACCGAAGGCTAGATGGATCGTCCCCTCGCGGATCATACACTTATGACCTCAAGGAATCTCATGCTATTTCTAGTTTAGGAGTCAATCACATTAATTGATAAGCAAGCAGGCGATAGATCTACAAACTAACATTGACGATAAGCAAGACGATACAAAATCTAACTAAGGCTGTGGTCCTCCCTGAGGGATGTTTAGACCACAGAAGCATCACCGTAGGCTAGATGTCCGTCCCCTCACGAATCATACACTTACGACCTCAAGAAATCCTATCAGAAGTTCTCGTTAAGGAGTCAAACTTGTAAACCGCCATTTATCCCATATATAGAAGATTTCACAATAAAGGAAAGAACAAGATGAAAGCAAGTAGATAACCAACTACAAATGTACCAATTAACAATGAAATAGAAAGTTATACACATTGCCATGGAATGCTTAATAAAAGAACATGCTTGCATGGGCAGCGGGGCTAGTCCCCGTACCCCAGCGAAAAGGTACTACTCGCTCATGATGTGAGAAATAAGAAGAATAAGAAAGAGAGAGAAATCTGCCATGAACTCAGTGTAGAAGGTAGTCGCAACTCGGTGAAGAAGATACAGACTTCTACGTCGTGTCGGAACAGATCTGGACGTGAATTGGAGATGCCAAGATAGACCAGACAGTCTCCCTCGCTCCGTCTTCCTTCTCTCCTCAGGCTCCTTGGTTGCAGAATGGATGGAACTGGCGTGGACTGGATTGGATCTAGATCGGACCTGTGTACATGCAGCCTATCGGCATCCCGGAACCGATGCCAAAATGAGGACCCTTGTGGTCCTATTTATAGGCATTGGACTGGCCCTCACATTTTTAGTGTGATTCCAATCTGAAAATATCTTATCCAAACAGTTTGCATTTTACTCTCCTCCATTCAGTTTGCTTAATTCGATTTGCATGATCTTCACGTGGAATTTTGCTCACGGTTTGCATGCAATCGAGCTTTCGGTCTTTACGTGTTTCGGTTTTCATTTGCTGCTCATTCGGTCTTCAGTTGGGTTCCATTCGGTCTTCGCATTCAGCTCAAACGGTCTTCACCAGAGTGCCTTCATTCGGTTTCAGATAAATCACCAAACGGTCTTTGATTATCATAATCAAACGGTTTTGGTGCATGACTTTTCTATGCACGTAACTTGTCAAACGGTTTTCCATATTACCCAAATGGTCCGCGTATTATGCTCATTCGGTTTTGCTGCTTGGTCTTCACGTAGAGTATTGCTCAAATGGTTTTGATAATATACTATTCAAACGATCTTGCCTTTCTTTGTACTGCTCTTCACGTTTTTTAGCAAACGGTTTTCCTGGATCCTTCTTATACTTAATCCAAACGGTCTTGCAACCTTCATTTCAAACGGCTTCATACGATATTTTATCAAACGAGTCTGCTAATGATTCCATCTCAAATGGTTTCATGCAACCAACTCAAATCGTTTGCTACCTACTTTTTCAAACGGTTTGACAAAGCAAACAAAGCTGCTCGTTCATTTGGTTTGGTAGCCAAGTGCCCAAATGATTTGCATTGCTGGTAGCATCAATTGGTCTTGCTTGCATGCGGTATTCATGCACGTGAATGGCTTAAACGGTTTCATGCAAATGGCCTTATAGCAGGTGTCCATTCGGTCTTCACGTATAGCTCAAATGGTCTCGCAGACCGAAACTTCTTCAAATGGTCTAGCAGATCGAAACTCTTCAAACGGTCTCGCAGAATGAAACTTCTTCAAACGGTCTCGCAGACCAAAACTCTTCAAATGGTCTCACAGACCGAAACTTCTTCAAACGGTCTCACAAACTGAAACTCTTCAAACGGTCTCACAGACCGAAACTCTTCAAACGGTTTCGTAGACCGAAACTCTTCAAACGGTCTCGCAGACCGAAACTTCTTCAAACAGACTCATAGACCGAAACTCTTCAAATAGTCTTGGGGAGAGCAAGTCCATTCGGTTTCGAGACCGATTGGATGAAGTCAATTGCTCAGACCAATTGAATGAAACCATTTGGTCAGACCGACGGATGAAACCGTTTGGTCAGATCGATTGGTCAGAACCAAGGGTGAGTGAAGGTGGGTCCCAACTGACTATTTGACCTTATCAAGTCTTGCATTAAATCAACATAAATTCAGTTAAAACCTTGATAATCGAATCAATTAAGTAATTTAGCACATTATGACACATTTTGATATTTAATGAGTGAAATTTGATGTGTTGAGTCCAAATGAGCCCAAGATGGTAATTGAACTCCATGATGAATATACATTCATCAAAATACCCCGAATTTAAACGTTGCTCGTCCTCGAGTAACACAAAATCTGAAACAGTCGCCAAATGAATACTTTCAATTTGTGTGATTGCCTCCTCTTTACATCACGATTGTTTTATTTCTGCTCAGTATGACTCAGTATCTCAACCTCCTGAGACCACTAAACACATCTTACCATATCTTTGTTCCTGAGTTCATTTTCCAAAATCACTTCCTCCTCACTTTTTCCAACAACAAGCATGTCAAAGAGTTTTGTAAGAGTCCAGAGAAACCCATAGAATAATAAGTGTGCATTTGATCTGACACTGGTATTTTTCATGATAAGGTAGGCAATCATTGTGCCATTAGGTAGAAAAGGGAGTGAAAGGTGGTATGGAAGGAAGAAATAAATCTCTCCTCTATTCGACTTGAGATTTTTATTTTATGATGTGCAATTTCATTTATTACATATTTTGTGCGAATCTCTCCCTATTAGACTGGAGATTGCATTTCTTTTTATGTGCACTTTGGCATCTTTTTGTGTGCAAATATCTCCTCTATTCGACTCGAGATTGCATTTTTGGTGGTACGCCCCTATTAATTTGCGAGAGGTATGGAAGAAACGGATATAGATGGAAGTGGTGTGCCACCCCAAACTTAGGGTTTGACACAAATTTGGTTATTTTTGTTTCTTTTTATGGATGGGGGTACGAAGATGATGAAAGAAGTGTAGAAGAGAGTTCATATCAGAATGCAACTTGATTTATAATTCCGTGCACCAGGTCGTTCTCTTTATTGTACTCTGCTCAAATAATGGCTTGATGAGGATCCGGTGGAGATTCCATGTTATTGTTCCACTACTCAGTTAGGAAGCACGATGTGTTTAATCCCTATTAGTTTGACAGAAACTTATCATTTTTGCATAAGTATCATGATGTTAGGAGTCATAAGCTTCATAAAACGATTTCAGTCAAAAGGCTAGTTTCAAAAAGTGGTCCTTTTAAGGATTTACTTCGAATAAGGAGAGTATAATGATTCAAAATGCATAGCATATTAGTTGGTGACATTTAATGAAACAGGAAGTGTCATAAAATTCATCAAGAATCTATTCAATTTCTTTGGAATACTTTAAAATTTATCAAGAATGTGACAGAGAAAACTTAAGTATGAAAAGGGTGGGTGTAGGTGAAAAGTGAGGTACGTACCACCCACCCTCCACCCTGAACTTAGAGATTTCCTCATCTCGAGCAAACCCTAAATCCAAGATGGAGAGGAAAATTCATGCCAGATTGACCACCAAATGTGGTTGCGCCAATCAGCGCACATCCTCTTATCTAAAAATCTCAAAGTAAAGAGCAATTAGATCTTGAAATAGAATCTCACGATGTGAATTTTATTTAATGAAAAATTAACTAGAAGGTAAAAACAAAATTAAAGAAACATTCTAATTTGAAATAAAAAGTAAAATAGATTTATTGATTGGGTTGCCTCTCGACAAGCGCCTTTATTTTATGTTGATAGCTTGACTGAATTCTTCAGCTTCAAGGTGGATCCTTTGGATTGGAGAGATCCAGTGATGCATCAGTGTCTATGTCAGCTAAGGTGAAGTATCTTTTTAAGTGGTGACCATTTGCCACAAATTCACATGACTTTTCACTCCATAAAGAGAAAGCACCATGTGGGGAGATGCTTTTGACAATGTAAGGTCCAGACCAGTGAGAATGGAGTTTTCCTAGGAATAACTTTAGTCTTGAGTTGAATAGAAGAACTGGGTCACCCACTTGTATGCCTTTTCTTTTTAGATGACCATTGTGCCAAAGTTTGGTTCGTTCTTTATAGATTCGTGCATTTTTATAAGCAGTCATCTGGAGTTCATCCAACTCTTGAAGATGCAGAATCCTGGCCTGGCTTGCTTTCTTCATGTCGAAATTTAGTTGTTTTATTGCCCACCATGCCTTATGTTCTGGTTTGACTGGAAGGTGACAAGCCTTTCCATATATTAATCGAAAAGGTGTAGTCCCGAGGGGAGTTTTATAAGCAGTTCGATAGGCCCGTAATGTGTTGTTGATTTTCACCGACCAATCTTTCCGATTGTGACCTACTGTCTTTTCTAAGATACTCTTGAGTTGATGATTAGAAACCTCCACATGTCCACTTGTCTGTGGATGGTAAGGTGATGCTACCTTGTGAGTAACACCATACTTTCTTAGCAATGCTTCAAAGCTTCTTTTAAGGAAATGAGACCCTCCGTCAGATATCACAATTTGTGGTACTCCAAAACGGGGGAAAATAATATCTTTGAATAATTTGATGATGGGTTTGGAATCACTAGTGATGGTTGGTATGGCTTCAACCCATTTTGATACGTAGTCCACCGCCACTAGGATGTATGAAAATCCATGAGAAGATGGGAATGGACCCATGTAGTCCACCCCCAAACATCAAATATCTCTACTTCTTGCCATAGATTCAGTGGCATCTCATCTCTCTTTATTATATTGCCTGATCTTTGACATTTGTCACATGATAGGACAAAGTCGTAGGAATCTTTGTATATGGTTGGCCAGAAGAATCCACATTGCAAAACCTTCAATTCAGTATTTTTAGAGCTCGTATGTCCTCCCACTAGTCCTGAGTGACATTGTTACAAAATGAGTTGAGCTTCTTCTTCGGCGATACATCATCTATACAGACCATCAGCACATAGTTTGAAAAGGTACGACTCATCCCAGTAGTACCGTTTCACATCATGCATAAATTTCTTCAGTGTATTTCTAATGCATTGAGGATGAATAACCCCAACAGCGAGGTAGTCAACAAAATCCGAGTACCACGGTATAACTTTTGAGACCTTCATTAGTTGATCATCTGAAAGAGAATCAATCAAAATCTTCTCAGTATCTAGAGTGTGGATGCGACTGAGGTGATCTGCTACCACATTTTCTGTACCCTTTTTATCCCTTATCTCTAAATCAAATTCTTGCAATGGGAGAATCCATCTAATTAACTTGGGTTTTGCATCTTTCTTTGCCAGAAGATAACGAATGGCGGCGTGGTCTGTGTAGACAATGACCTTCGAACCAATTAGGTAGGATATGAACTTGTCAAAGGCATACACGACTGCTAGAAGTTCTTTCTTGGTAGTTGCATAATTCTTATGGGCTTCATTGAGAGTTTTCGATGCATAATAGATCACATAATGTTTCTTCTCTATACATTGTCCTAAAACAGTGCCCACAACATAGTCATTGGCATCACACATAATTTCAAAATCGTGGTCCCAGTCAGGAGCTCTAATGACGGGTATTGTTGTGAGAGCATGCTTTAGTGTGTTGAATCTTTTGATACATTCTTCGTCAAAATTGAATTCAACATCTTTTAGTAACAAATTTGTCATTGGCTTGGTTATCTTTGAAAAGTCCTTTATGAATCTTCTGTAAAATCATGCATGACCTAGGAAAAGACGGACTTCTTTTACATTTGTTGGGATAGCCAGTTTAGAAATCACTTCAATCTTGTCTTTATCTACTTCAATTCCTCTATTGCTGACCCTATGGCCGAGGACAATGCCTTCCTTTACCATAAAATGGCACTTTTCCCAATTCAACACAAGATGTGCTTCTTCACAATGTTTGAGGACCAGGGAGAGGTGCTTTAGACATGAATCGAATGAATATCTTTATACAAAAAAATCATCCATGAAAATCTCCATAATTATTTCAGTAAGACCAGAAAATATGGCAGCCATGCAACGTTGGAAAGTTGTGGGTGCATTACAGAGACCAAACGGCATTCTTTTAAATGCGTATGTTTCGAATGGGCAGGTAAAAGTAGTTTTCTCTTGGTCATTTAGATGTATGGGTATTTGATAGAATCCAGAGTAACCATCAAGATAACAGAATTGTTCCTGGTGAGCCAACCTTTCTAAGACTTGATCAAGAAAAGGCATTGGAAAATGATCTTTTTGAGTTCCCTTGTTCAATTTTCTATAATCTATGCACATCCTCCACCCTGTGACTGTTCGAGTAGGGATGAGTTCATTGTTTTCATTTTGTATAACAGTTTTTCCACCTTTCTTCGGGGCTACATGCATTGGGCTCACCCATGGCGAATCTGATATCGGGTAGATTATTCCAATTGTGAGCAGTTTGATGACCTCGTGACCGACTACTTCCTTCATATTTGGATTTAATTTTCATTGATGCTCAATAGTTGGCATGTGATCTTTCATCATAGGGATCTTGTATATATACAACTCTTGATTGACCCCAGTGAGGTCACTCATTTTATAATCGATGGCTTTCTGTCTTTCCCTTAATTCCTTCAGGAGTTTATCTTCTTGTTCAACTATTAGATTGGAATTTATAATAACTGGGAAAATTTTGAGATCATCTAAAAACATGTACTTCAGCCCTTTGGGCAGGGGCTTCATTTCGGGAGCCTCTGGTTTTCGCATGTTTCTTTTGTAGTTTCTATGGCTTTGAGTTATTCACTAGTGGCTTCAACATCTTCTTTAGCAGAGTCGAGGGATTCGATGCAATCCTTTACTTGTTCATCAATTGGTTCATCAACTGATGAGTTCGTTAGAGAAACTTCTAAAGGATCATCAGATTCATGATGCTCTTGAGTCAGAAGTGACATTTGCTCAATGCAGCCAATCAGATAGACTTCTTCTTGCATACTTGGTCTTCTCATACTTTCAAAAACTTTAAATTCGAGAGTTTCTTTGCCCAATCTGAGCAGTAAGGTACCAACTTCAACATCAATAAGGGTTCTTGCAGTGGAGAGAAACAGATGACTAAAGATGAGAGGATATCTGGCATCTTCTTTAATGTCCATGATGATAAAGTCACACGGGACATAAGTGTCCTTGCCCACTTTGACTGGGACATCTTCGATGATTCCCATGGGAAGAGTTACTGAATTATCTGCAAGCTGTATGGTCATGCCCGTTGGAAGAAATTCTAGAAACCCTAGTCTTTTGCACAGGCTAAGTGGCATAATAGAGATGCTTGCGTCGAGATCTTCCAATCCTTTCTTGCATGATGAGTCTCCAATGTGACATGAAATTCCAAAGGATCCCGAGTCTTTTTATTTCTTGGGCATCTTGTTCAAAATAATATCAGATGTAGTTGTCTCCAGTTTTACTGTCTCATACTCTTCAGTTATATACTTCCTTATGAGAAGTGACTTTAAGTATTTAGTCCAGGCTGGTATCTCAGCTAGAGCATCGAGAAAAGGGATATCAACATGAAGCTTCTTCATAGCTTCTTTGAACTTATTGAAATGAGTATCCAGCTTGGTTTGCCTTAGATGAGCTGGGAAAGGTATATGAGGCTTATATATAGGAATATCAGGTTCCAGTGTTTTAGTTTCTTCATCAGTAGGTTTCTCAGGATTTTCCTTATCTATCTTATCAACTTGAGATTCTAGTATTGTTGAGTCTTGGGAAATTACATGTTCATCCTCGTCTGTAATAACCACATGCGTCTTCATAGGGGGGTCTGAATAGTCTTTTCCTGACCTGGTGGTGATTGCCTTCAACTGTTCCGGATGCTTGGGATTATTCTCGGGTTGGCCGAAAAAGACTCCAACATGTGGTTTTATGCTAGTTGTGAGTTGAGCTAGTTGAGATTCAATAGCCTTCTGCTGGGCTTGTTGGTTCGCTATCATAGTTTGTTGAGTTTGCAACATCTTTTCAATGGTTGTTAACTTGTCCTCAGAAGAGACAGGTCATGCTTGCTATCCTTGTTGTTGATTAAGATTTTGGTACTGAGAGTTGTTTTGATAATTATTGTAGTTCCTATTCTGAAAGTTCCCCTTGAAATTTCATTAATTCCCAATTTTTTTGTTGGTTATACTGGAATCCTGGTGGGCCTCTTGGTTGATTGTTTGAACCAAATTGATTTGAGTTTACTGCTCCAGATGGGTTTCCATATTGAAAACCTTGATGATTCCTATTCTGATTCGGATTGTAATAACTTTGACCAGGGATGGTATTAACAGTGTTAAGATTTTCCATTTGGCCATTATCTCCTTGGCCACATACGTTGCTCAGAACAACATCGTAAAGAACATTGCATGATAAGGTGGAATGATCAGTTCCTTTACATGCTTCACAGAACAAGGAAGTGGACTTGACTTGTTCTGGTTGTCGAGCAGGTGAACGTCCTCTTCCAATGGCAGCAAGAGATGATTCAATATGGTCTTTCTTGGCAACTAAGAGTTTTAAGGTTTCAGCGATAGATTGTACTCGGGAGTAGCTTCGGCCATAGCTACTTTCAAAACTCCTTTACCTACATATCTACCCCAATTGGCTTGATTTTCTACTCCCAGGGTGACAACTCTCCATGCGCTGTCATAACTTTGACGCATGAAGTTTCCTCCAGATGAGGAATCCAGGAATCTCTTAATATCATCATCCACACCCCTATAGAAAATCTCGATGAGTTGATTCTTAGGAATTCTATGGTGTGGACACTTGTGTAGAATCTCTTTGTATCTATCCCAAGCTTCAGCAAGGGTTTCTCCAGGAACTTGAGTGAAATTTGTTATCCACCCTCTACTTTCATAGGTAAGAGATGGAGGGTAGAACTTTTCTAGTAACATTTTGGAGTTGTTCCCAGGTGGTGATGGGTATTTCATTTTGTAGTGAATTGTACCAACTTATAGTTCTATCAGCAAGGGAATACTTGAAGAGAAGGAGTCGAATGACATCATCTATGACTCCATTTTGTTTTGTCATGCCACATAGATCAATAAATCTCAGAAGATGTTCTTGGCAATCTTCTCCTTGCTTGCCATAGAAATGGTTATTCTGAAGCAGGGTGATCCAATGTGCTCTTTTCTCGAAATTAGGAGCGTTGAAGGGAGGAGGTTGCACTGGATGATGAACATTCGCAGCTTTCAGGATTGAGAACTCTCTAAGATCCTTTTGTAGTATAGATGCTTGCGTTGCTGCTTGCGCTGCTAGGATTTCCTGTTGAACCACAACCTTGGCTTCTTGCATGAGCCTCTCTCTTTGTGCATTGATGGCTTGAGCCACCCTTCGGTCTACCTCTTCTTCTTGAGCCATCTTTGCTTGATTTTCTCTGATCTGACGATGAAAAGTTATGTCTATCTCAGGATCAAAGCTCGTTGTTAGTCCAGGGCTGTTCGAACGGTGCATGCACTACGCCTTGGATTGTACCTAAAATAGCAAGATTTAGAAAGTGAGAACCACGTAGTAGAGTCAAATTTCAAGTAGATGATCGATTTTGTCAAAAGAGAAAGCAAAATCCTAGATTAGTCTTAAAAGAACTAGATTTGACTAACTGATTCTGTTGTCCCCAGCAACGGTGCCAGAATTTGACGTGGGATTTTATCGCACTAACAAACTCACTCAGGGTTGAAATCCCTGAGCTTTTACCAAAACCAATGTGCAATAATACCACCCGTAAGCGGACGAGTCTTATTGCAGTATAGTTAAGGATCAACCTAAAGGACAATATTTTTAAGAATCCTTGTCAGTAGAGTCTAGCTCAAGTAAAACTAATATTTAGAACGATTGGTTGATTTGAGGTTAATTAAACTAATTACAAGAAAGTAAATGTTGAATTAAAGTTGGATTTATATCAATGACATGGAATCGCTGGGATGGTATTGAGTTTCACCACCGCTACACACACAAACACATTCGATCACAAACAATCCACACAAGATATAACAATCCAAAAAGAGCTGTTGTAAGACACCCCCATACGGGTGTTATGTTTGCGTAAGCATCACCAAAGGCATCAGATGTCTCATCACCATCCAGATCACTTACTTACGGCTCTGAAGATACAGAAATCCAACGAAGGTTGTGGGCCCCTATACAGACGTTAGGCACACAGAAGCATCGCCGAAGGCTAGATGGCTCGTCTCCTCACGGATCATACACTTACGACCTCAAGGAATTCTATTCTATTTCTAGTTTGGGAGTCAACCACATTAATTGATAAGCAAGTAGGTGATAGATTTACAAACTAACATCGACGATAAGAAATATGATACAAAATCCAACCAAGGTTGTGGTCCTCCCTGAGGAATTTTTAGACCACAGAAGCATCACCGTAGGCTAGATGTCTCGTCCCCTCACAGATCATACACTTACGACCTCAAGGAATCCTATCAGAAGTTCTCGTCAAGGAGTCAAACTTGTAAACCGCCATTCCATCCCATTTATAGAAGATTTCTCAATAAAGGAAAGAACAAGATGAAAGCAAGTAGATAACCAACTACAAACGTACCAACTAACAACGAAATGAAAAGTTATACACATTGCCATGGAATGCTTAACAAAAGAACATGCTTGCATGGGCAGCGGGGCTAGTCCCCGCACCCCAGCAAAAACGTACTACTCGCTCATGATGCGAGAAACAAGAAGAATAAGAAAAGAGAGAAATCTGCCGTGAACTCGGTGTAGAAGGTAGTCGCATCTCGGTGAAGAAGATACGGCCTTCTATGTCGTGTCGGAGCAGATCTGGACGCGAACGGGAGATGTCAAGACAGACCGGACAGTCTCCCTCTCTCTGTCTTCCTTCTCTCATCAGCCTCCTTGGTTGCAGCATGGGTAGTAGGTGGAATGGAACTGGCGTGGACTGGATTGGATCTGGATCGAACCTGTATACAGGCAGCCTGTCGGCGTCTCAGAACCGATGCCAAAATGAGGACTCTTGTGGTCCTATTCATAGACACTGGACTGACCCTCACATTTTTGGTGTGATTCCAGTCTGAAAATATTTTATCCAAACGGTTTGTATTTTACTCTCCTCCATTCGATTTGCTTAATTCGGTTTGCATGATCTTCACGTGGAATTTTTCTCACGATTGGCATGCAGTCGAGCTTTCAGTCTTCACGTATTTCGGTCTTCATTTGCTGCTCATTCGATCTTCAGCTGGGTTCCATTCAGTCTTCGCATTCAGCTCAAATGGTCTTCACCAGCGTGCCTTCGTTCGGTTTCAGATAAATTACCAAACGATCTTGGATCAGCAATGCCATTCGGTCTTTGATTATCATAATCAAATGGTTTTGGTGCATGACTTTTCCATGCACGTAACTTGTCAAATGGTTTTCCATATTACCCAAACGGTCTACATATTATGCTCATTCGGTTTTGCTACTTGGTCTTCACGTGGAGTATTGCTCAAATTATTTTGATAATATACGATTCAAACGATCTTGCCTTGCTTTGTGCTGCTCTTCACATTTTTTAGCAAACGGTTTTGGCTGTGTTGCTTTATCATTCGGTCCCGGATCCTTCCTATACTTAATCCAAACGGTCTTGCAACCTTCATTTCAAACGGTTTCGTACGTATTTTATCAAACGGATCTGCTAATGATTCCATCTCAAACGGTTTCATACAGCCAACTCAAATGGTTTGCTACCTGCTTTTTCGGACAGTTTGACAAAGCAAACAAAGTTGCTCGTTCATTTGGTTTGGTAGCCAAGTGCCCAAACGGTTTGCATTGTTGGTAGCATCAATTGGTCTTGCTTGCATGCGGTATTCATGCACATGAATTGATTAAACGGTTTCATGCAAATGGTCTTATAGCAGGTGTCCATTTGGTCTTCATGTATAGCTCAAACAGTCTCACAGACCGAAACTCTTCAAACGGTCTCACAGACCGAAAATCTTCAAATGGTCTCGTATACCAAAACTTCTTCAAACAGTCTCGTAGACCAAAACTCTTCAAACGGTCTCGCAGACCAAAACTTTTTCAAATGGTCTCACAGATCAAAACTCTTCAAATGGTCTCACAGACCGAAACTCTTCAAACGGTCTCGCAGACCGAAACTCTTCAAATGGTCTCGCAGACCAAAACTTTTTCAAACAGTCTCACAGACCGAAACTCTTCAAACGGTCTTGGGGAGAGCAAGTCCATTCGGTTTCGAGACCGAATGGAAGAAGTTGATTGCTCAGACCGATTGAATGAAACTATTTGGTCAGACTGATTGATGAAACTGTTTGGTCTGATCGATTGGTCAGAACCAAGGGTGAGTGAAGGTGGGTCCCAGATGACTGTTCAACCTTATCAAGTACTACATTAAATCAACACAAATTCAGTTAAAACCTTGATAATCGAATCAATTAAGTTATTTTCACATTATAACACATTTTGATATTTAATGAGTGAAATTTGATGTGTTGAGTCCAAATGATCCCAAGATGGTAATTGAATTCCATGATGAATATACATTCATCACTCATAACACTACTTCCCACATTCATGGAACACATTAGTGTTAAGCATCGTTACTATAAACAATTAGACATGAGGGCAGAAATCAGGTAGTGACCAAGCCATATACCTTATCAGGTGTAGTGACCATCATCCACTCATACATGTGTATCAACCACTAGGGCTTCATCATATATCGACCACTATGATTTCACATGTAGTGACTAACACTAGGCCAACGCCTTGTTGTGACCGCAACACATTACAATAGGTAGTGACCATCCATGTACACCACCCTAGGTAGCGACCACCACCACCTCTAGGTGTAGCGACCACCATACGCACCAAGTATAGAGATCAACACTTGTAGCGACCATTGTGGTTAGGGTTAGTGTTACCTTGTGACCACAATAAATCTATACATGTAGTGACCTAAAGAAGAACCATCATAAACGTAGCGACCAAGGAGTGGGCAACTCAAGGTAGCAACCAAAACATGGTGACCATCAACTTGGTCTAAGGTAACGACCACTCAACACATGCACACTTAACATGAAGTATGCAACGACCCAAATAGGTGGTTAAATCCAAGAAACATGTCGATTAAAATAGAAGAGAAACACCAAGAGACTCAAGAGTCACCTAGGAGAAAACTCCATGAAAGATAAACATCAAAAACCGTAAAATGATCATCTATGTGATTAGCAAGTAATCAAGCTAAGAGAGAAAAATCAAACGTTTAAAACTCATAAACATAAGAATAAAAAACCCCATCTCCTTTGAGATGGTTGAAACATAAACATGGTGATAAAACCAAAGTTCAAGATATACCATGCAAGCTTAGCAATTCCACCATCCATTCTAAGGATTGGAGAACATAGATTAGGTTAAGAGAAAGATCAATCTAATTAAGAATACTGCAAAATCTTAAACCCTAGAACAAGATAGTATCATTAAGAAAATTATAATAACATATTAGAGGTTAAACGGTAGCATGCAAGCATGATATAGGTGCAATAATAGTAGAGGGTAAAGTTATATGAACCGCCTTAAGATGAAGATCAAGTTCCAAGAGGGAGATAAGGAAGCTCCAACTAGGATCAATTCTACGGCCAACAAGGTGACCTCAAGAGAAGAAGAACACACCAAGGTCAAAGGAGCCCAAAAGAGAAAGGGTAGATGTCAAGAAACCATTTTTTACCCCAAGCCCACACTCCTAATGGCTACAAAGACAAAGGCAAGTGGGCTTGGGCACCATCCGTAGAATGGCACAAACATTTCACAAAGGAAATATACATGCAAAAGCAATAACCACAAGATACTAAACATGGAGATAAGAGATATGTACCCATAGGGCTGTAAATGGGTACGTGTAGACCCACAAATCTAGACCCTTAAAAAACCTGTCACGGGTCTTATTTTTTATACCTACATACCCTTAGACCCGTATACCCTTGGACCCACATATAAGCTGGTCAAATAATGGGTATGCTTGGACCCAGACCTGCTAGACCCGTGTACCCACTATACAAAAGTAACTACTTAAATAATATGTTATATAAATCATACTTTACTAGTCTATCATTCATGAGACTATATCTTACTCTAATCACAATAGGGTTGAGACTAGTCATATAGTTAAGAATTAACTATTCTAGTTACAATAATGAACATCATATGTAAACTTAAATCCAAATGTCTACTAATTTACATTACTTTCTATACAAGTTAACATTATGATGATGACCACAAATATGTAAGCAATTAACTCAATTAATGTTAATGTATAAATATAGAATTATCTAATATAACTATTGCATGTTAATAAACTATATAATCACAATATCTTGTTGTATTAAAATATATAGAACAAAGTCATTTCTCTTATGTAACATCCCTGACCTGGGTTATGGCTTAAACCTAGAGGTTTTTCTTAAGTAAGTTATTTACACACTTGTTCTAATCTTTTTAAAAGTAATTAAGACTCTTTGTGAAGTTTATTTTCAAGTTTGAATTTATCTGCAAACTATGTGTGTGTTATATGATAATCTAAGTGAAAAGTGCAATTTACCCGAGATGAGGGGCTATATTGCAAAATGTCTAAGTGTTTTCACATCACAAGAAAGAGAATTATGGTGAGTGGTGACTTGAGGAAATCCTAAATTCTAAGTTAGAACTTGTTTGAATAATGCTAAGTGCTTTGTGCATCAATTATGTTATAAATTGTAAAATATCTAAAATGTAGGGTTGATGTGTAAATTACCTCTTCTAGATTGTCTCTACTCCTTCCTAGTATTATCTAGAGGAGAGAGAAATAAGTAGACACTATGTTTGAATCATTCTAGAGTGATAACACTCTTAGTGATAAAAATACCAAAGGAAGTTGTATAGTTGAAAGCTTTATATGAACTATATTGAGTTGTGGACTTAGAATGGGAGTCCCTATCAGCCATGGAGCCATAAAGGGAGTCTCCTATCAATTTTTTGAGTTTTTTCTTTGCCATGACGGGATAGACATTCAAGAAAGTCATATGTATTGGCTTGCAACTTTTCTTGGGAAAAGATTGTATTGAATATAATAATAAAGTGAGTGGAAGAAAACTTGCCCTAGAAGATAACCAAAGGGGACAACCCTTATCCTTTACATTATCCTTGAGATTTTATTTTTGCATGGCAAGATAAAGATAGGATGCATGCAAATACGTGTGTCAATCCATGCATGGCTATGTGGCACTTAGTAGCTTAAGATAATGACACCTCCTACACTCTTTTTCATAAAACCCAAGTATAAATGCCCTTCCCTTCACCTAATGGTAGAATTTTTGAAATCTTGTTACCAACCTTCCCTTACATATCGTGCATACCAATCTTGTATCATGCGCGAATGAGGAGAGTTGAGTAGAAAGGCTTGGTATCGACCATAGAGAGGGATATCAGCTAAGCAAGGTCATAGCAACCTAGCAAGGTAATATCGGCCACTAAGAGTGAGGATATCGTGCCAAAGCTAAGGAGCTCAAGTCTTGAATCTTGGGGAAACTCATCTTCAACCTTGGAAACGTAAGGAGTTGGAGTTTGAAGCTTGGAAGTTGCCTTATAGGCGGGTTATATAACTTAACCCAACTATATTATTATTCCTTTTCAATATTGTTGAACTTGTTGATTACTTTCAATTTCGAATTTCCTTTGATTAATTGATATATTTATGAGTTCCAAATAAGTAGTTAGGACTATTTTCCATGGTTTAGAATAGA
Organism: Alisma plantago-aquatica; assembly: GCA_963693085.1. NCBI lineage: Eukaryota > Viridiplantae > Streptophyta > Magnoliopsida > Alismatales > Alismataceae > Alisma > Alisma plantago-aquatica. The sequence goes on from OY856412.1 coordinate 1,420,751,193, forward strand.
AAGATAGAGGTCTTGAGGTTGATGATGATGACATCATCATGGTACAACCTAATATGGGGTGAAGTACCTTGAAATCCGATATGGAACCATAGATGGTGGTTCACCTGATATAGAAGTGGGTGACACCTCATACATGATATAAGGCATGTGCTATGAATTATATGGGAGATACCTATTTGCACCTTATACATGATATAAGGATAAGGTTATACCTTTCACATGATATATCATACTCTACCTGATATGGTTAAAACCCTAATTGAAGAATGGGAACCTGAGATGAATTGCCCTTGAAACCCGACATACCACTATTACCTTGTGATGGGTTGAAGAGCAGCTAAGTATCTAGATTGTCATGTAACTATAATGATAGAACTGATCCTTGAAAGTATAAAAAGGTTATGAGATTAAGGTTTTATCGAATATAGGTAACTCGATATGATACCCAACATGTAAATCTGATATGGTAAACCCAAGATGGGAATCCAATATGGTAAATACAAGAGGGGAAACCGATATGGAAACCCAAGCTGGGAATCCGATATGGTAAACTTAAGATGAGAATACAATATGGTAAACCCAAGATGGGAAACCAATATGGCAATCTAAGAGGGGAAACTGATATGGCAACCCAAGATGGGAACTGATACACCAATCCAAGGTGGAAACCCGTTATGGTTTTGTGTATACATTACTTAAACGATACATGATGAGGCAATATATTCTATGCCCAATATGGTGTACCCTTGTACACAATATAGGAACCCAATATATCCTTATACATGATATGAGGTCAAGAATCTAACCCATACACGATATGAGGTTGATATGAGATGATAAGAACTAAGTGATAGCTAACCTGAGATGGATACACGACATGGTCTTAGGGGATACACCCTACATGATATGATGATGTGGTTACACCACATGCTCATTATGGATACACAATAGGATGTGAAGGTTGTGTCTCAAACACAATATGATAGCATATATACACCATGATGTCTGATATGGTAGGTATGCTTCAATTCAATTTGACTAAATGATATATGTGGTGGGTTATGTTAAATTCTAGCACCTAGAAGCATGTAGATGGACAATGGCAAAGATTTGTGCATACCATCTATACAAGAATTGCATGAGATTCAATCGACAAATGTTGCCTACCTTAATATTGACTTAATTGCTTTTTATCTTGGCTCACTAGAAGGCTTTACGATGCAATCTTCCAAATTAGTGGTGAAGGCTATCAATTTGAACAAAATAGTGGGAGTGATAATTAATTAAAAGCCTAATTAAAAACAATAATATTATCGAATCAAATTTTATTTTATTTTTGAAAAAGTTGCAAAAAAAAATTGTAGAATCTAATGGAAAACACAAACATGTTATCATTGTGATCAGTCCTTGAGTAGGACCAACTAAACTGGATAAAATTGCACGACTGGTTAAGGACTTTGAGAAACATTCTCAATCATGAGTGAAAGCTCTATGTCTGTGAAAGACCAATGCTAGAAGAATTCGCTCCAACTGAGCCTAAGGATGAAATGGATGCTTACTTGAAGCATGACAATGATTCCATAGACAAAAAAGACCTTATGCTAAGTTGTATGAACTATGAGTTGCATGAACAACATGAAAACATGGACGTTCTCAATATTACACATCTTAAGAATCATGTAAAGCAAGAAAGCTATAATGTCTCCAAAGTTTAGTTTCAGTGCAAAATGACAGAGGGAGATCCAATAGAGCCCCATGTTCTCAAAATAATTGGGCATGTGGAACATCTTAAGGGACTAGGATTTTTTTAGGTCAAGAGTTGGTCATGGATATGATTCTACAATCATTTACTGAATCATATAGCCAGATTATCAACTGCTATCACTTGAGTAACTTGGCCAAACACTGTCTGAATTACTTGGAATTTTGATAAATGTCGAAGTATGAATAAAGAAGGACAACTAACTGGTTCACCTTTGAGCTGATTGGTTGTACAGTGAACCAACTGGTTGGATTGTGAACCAACTGATTAACCATTCATAGTTTCCAAAAAAAACTATGAACGTTGTCTCTTTGACTCTCCAAATGACTAGAAACTCAAACCGTGGACCTTCCTATAAATAGAGGGTATTGGGGGATTCCTAGACACAACAATAAGATTTGACAATTTTTGTCCTATGTGGTTATGGTAACCAAGAGAGCGCGAGCAAGTCCTACATGTAAAAGAGAGGGATAGCAGGGGATAGACAATTGGGAGAGAAGTTCGGTGCTAGTATGTTGACATTCGAGGGGGAAAATTCTCCTCGTTGGCTCTAGTTGCACAACGTGTAGTTCTCGGTGGTCTACGTAGACTACTATAGAGGTGAGGAGGATGTATCCTATTGCTAGGAGGACACTATCAATCGTCATCCATGGTGTTGCACCAGGAGGATGTCGTTGATGACTGCTTGAGTGCTAATTGAAGATGAAGCATGTTGTTGTAAGAGTTTTCTCTAGACTTGCTCTAAGACCAGGCATAACTAATGTTACCTTCCTTACTAGACGTATTGTTTTTGATTCAATCTTCTAGTTAGGGAATCAATCATTAAATATTTTTTTCTAATGCCTTATCTATCACCCAAATTTTCCAATATGTCTTCCTTCCTAACTTGTAACTGGTGGTACCCAAATCGTAGATCGATCTTTAAAATGCCTGGGTGGTTCTGAGTTAATCAAGTAGTTCATCTATCTAGGGTAGAGGGTATTGGTTTTTAGTTGTATCTTGGTTTACCATTTGGTGATTAATGCACATCTAGAGCGATCCATTCTTTTGATTCACACAAAGGACCAGAGCTTCCTAAGGGGAGGTATTGGATCAGATGAAGCATGTGTATAGGAGTTCATGTAGTTTCTTTCTCAACTCAACAAACTCAATGGGGGGCATTGTTAAGTGGTGCTAGAAACCAAGTTCATCTTAAGAACTAACTCTATGGAGAGTTCAAATTCTCTTTCTTGAGATATTCCTAGAAAGTTTCTTGAGAACACATCAACATAGTCCTCGACTATCTCTATTTCCTATAGAGGGAGCGCCTTAGAATTTAGGTCAACTACTATGGTTATGAATGTGAGACAACCCTTAGTTATCATCCATTCAACATTCATGTCCATGACATACTGGATGGTGGTAGCATCTTTCCTACCTCATATGGTGGAAGGCTGCAAGTTAATAAATATTTGTAAATAATGTGACATGGGTTATCTTATTTTTTTTTCTCTTAGATGCTTGTTACTATATTCCCTCTCTAACAAAATTACATATAAATGAACTATAATTAGAAGTCTCTACACTATTAGCCTTATCTGTCTTAATCCCATAAATGGAACATGCCTTGTAGTTAATAAATACGATGTATCTTTGTGGCACCAAAGTCTTGGTCATGTAAACTTACATTGATTGAAGAAATTGAGAAAAAAAGAATTCATCAATGGGCTTTCTAAGTTTGACTTTGAAAAATATGAGTAATGTCAACCCTAAACACAAGGAAAGCAAACAAAATGTTCCTTAAAGTCCAAAAGAGTCTTTACTACTAAAACAACTCTATAACTTCTCCATATTGATCTCTTTGGACCAATACATGCTCAAACACATAGAGGTAGCAAGTATTTCTTAGTTATCATTCATGTTTTTTCCTACTTTACTTGGACCTTATTTTTACTTTCTAAGAGTGATATGATTTATGTTTTATATTTATTTTGCAAATGAATTGAAAATGAAGTTCTTGCTGAATAGTCTCTATCTGTAGTGACCATGGGAGTATTTGAAAAGTATTTATTTAAATAGTTCTATGATGAATTTGGTTATGTGCACACGTTTCCTTCTCCATGTACACATCAGCAAAATGGTATTGTAGAGACGAATTATAGATTTTTGCAAGAGATGGCTCGGTAAGTGCTCTTAGAGAATGGCATTCCTAACAAGTTTTAGGCCAAAGCTGTAAGCACTTCTTATTTTGTGCAAACATGATTTTTACTCATTCTATGCTAAAGAAAAACCCCAATAAGTTATGGCGTGGTGTAAAATCGAGTAATTATTTCTTTCATGATTTATTTTTCCATGTTTTGTTTTGAACACCAAATGATCTCTTGATAAGTTTGTTACTGAATCTTATAATGTTTTATTTCATGACTATAGAACTTCAAGTAGAGCATATAGAGTTTATAATAATGATCTATCTAAAGTAGAAGAATTCATTAATGTTAAATTAGTTGAAACTAACCCTTCTTTACAAAAAAGTGGTGTTTGTGATGATGTGCTAGATGTCATTATTCCTATTTCGTACAATAAAGGTAAAGATGTGGTTCAATATGATTGCTCTCATAGAGAATAAAAGAAGTATCTCACTTCCTTCTCTAATAAAGATCATCAAAAAGAACTCATCATAGGCAATCCATTTGAAAGATTGAAGACACAGGTTGCATTCAACAAAGAACAAGAAAATATTGCCTTTATCTCACAACTTGAATCAAGGAATATTAAAGAACCTTTAGAAAATGAGGAGTAGATCCTATCTATGCAAAAAGAGCTAGAACAATTCGAGAATAACAAAGTATTATCGAATTTCATGATAAAGTTGACCAACTTATTGATCAATTCTTTTTTATCACCTTCCAATTTCCCAATATAGCTCAAAACTTGTTCCAAGACCAAAGGATGAAACATCATCATCACTGAGTGGGTCTATTGGAACAATGTGGATGAGCATGGAAAGGCAACTCAATCGACCATGCAGCAAACTGTAATATAGCAGAGTAGTATTTGATTTTTATTAATTTATTACTAAATTTAATAATCTACAATTTTTTTTGGAGCTCTAAAATTATTTATTAAACAACATACTAATTTTTCATATTTTTTGGAGAAGGTTTGGCCTATTAAGTAAATGATCTTTAGTAACATGTGTATGACTAAAACTTTTAATGAAATAAAAGAAAGTGTAAGGTTGGGTTGATTTACAATTGACCCAAGCACCTTAATTGGTCTATATGAGTAACCTATAACCCAAGGAGCTCTCATATTTCGTGACCCATTCCAGAGAAAGGAAATTCTAGAGAGAGAGAGGGGAGTAAGGGTTTTGAGAGGAGAAAGTGGTGGAGATGTTGACCTAGGGTTTCACCATACAATAAATGATGAAATAAAGTAAGCTTAGCTTCTTTCCATAGTATTTCATGGTGAATCTTCTCTCACATGTCAAGATTTTGTCCCTTATCTAATTTAATTCAAAATTATATGAAATCACCACCTCTGCTCACTTTTTTTCTCTTATTCTCCATTTCTAGGGTTTTCGAGTTGATAGGAGGAAGAAATGGATTTAGTTGCTAGAGTTTGATTGGATTTCTAGAAATTCAGAGTTTGACCTATGTTTTTAAGGTGCTTTTCACCTTATGTGAGTGTTTATCACCCTCTTAATCTATGTGTTCATGTTAAAAGCCTAATTCTATTCGGATAAAACAATCGGAAACCTTGCTTGTATTTGTATGTGATTGGGTATTGATTTGGAAGGTATTAGGGAATTAAATTTTACTGATTTTGATTAGTTATCATTGAATTGAACTTTCTTAATTCCTGATCTATTGATTGGAGTTCCATGGAAAAATTCCATGGATAGAGGGCTATGTTGTTCCTTGTGAATATAACCATGGAGGCTCTACCTCTTGTTGGTACAATCCTATCCAATAGATTTGATCTTGTGAACTTGAACTTACATGCATTTCAGCTGAGGCTAAGTTGAACACTAAATATGGTTATGTGCCATCTCCCAAACATAAATTACACTTGGTCTTTGAGGGTCTTGTTTATCTTTGCTTAAAAATCATCCCAACACCCACCATGATTGGAAACTGAATTGACATATAAAGAATCATACTTAAATTGTAGTAGAATGATTTCTACAAGTGTGTTGTTAAATCTTACTAAAACTGAATATGATATATACATAAAGATCAATATGAGGTGGCTATATTCCCTATTTAGGGTTTGTGTTTAGGGATTGAATCAAACAAGGGAATGAGTCAATGTATACTTATGATTGATGAATGAAATATGTGGAAATGAAAACTAGGGTTTCCATGTGTTTGAATAGCCCTAATGAATCCTTGTTCACCAGTATGGGATTACCAAATGATATGATTCTTATAATATGTTGAACTTAGAATGAAATTATTGAAACCTTAGAAATGTAGTATAAGTATGAGTGATAAAGCTAGAACTTGCATATAATGATGTAAATGTGATGAACCGTTGAACTATAGGAATTAATGCTTCAATTAAAGATGATGAATATACTAATACGGTGTAATCATAATGCATCTATTTTAGTATGATTTATAAAATAATGATAAAATCCTCACATGAATGTGGGTCCTTTTATACAAGCTACATAATAATGAATTGGGAAGAATGATCATATATTATGATGTAAGAAGAGTAACCTGGTCCATTCTTTTAGGCTAAAGTGAGCAGTACCATAAGAGATATAGTGATCTTTGTTAATTATAAGAATGAATTTGGAAGTTAATGACATGGCACACCCAATTAATTTCAAGAAGGGATATGGATAAGAATAATCGAATGGTGTTGACAAGTTAAAAATGAAATCAATGAAATGTGTATGATGGAGTATATAGTCTATATATATTGACTGCATGTGTGTTGACCTAAATTGAATAAAATATATCAAAAATAAGATTATTAAGAATTTCAATGTGAGGGAGAGACTATAGATTAAGTAAATTTAGAATTATTTGTTCTTAGAGTAGTGATGATGAAATGAAAGAAGCTAAAACTATTGAATGTGAAATGAAGGTAAAATGATGAAAATTGGTAGAAGGATCTAAGAAACTGTAACGACCCACACTTTTGAGTGTCTAAAAGTCCTTAAAGATGTAGATTGTTAATCATATACTCCAGGATTAGATTCAATAAATAATACAGAATAGTAAACAATTTCCATTAATGAACAAATATTTACTTGTTTACATAAAAAACTCCTCTAAGGAGTTACATAACTTTTAAACAAAACTAACTTTTACATGTGTGAAGATAAACCATTAAGACTAAACCTTCATGATTAAACTGTAGTGTCTTCAACATCTTTATCTGTACCCTCATGTCCACGAATCAAGTATAACTGATACCTAAAATTCCGACAAACAAATGCCCGGTCAGTATATTACTATACTGATACGTGGGTTCAAACAATAATTACAAGTATAGATATAATAAAACAACTTTATCTTGAATATAAGGACATTAACTCATTTTCATATTCTAACCCTTATCTGGACTACTACCTTAGGTGTAATCATTGTCCCTCCGGGGCTCGTGTGCATTACCCTTAAGATCAATCTAACCCATGGTTTAGAATACCATTATTTACTTTACATGATACTCATAGGAACTTTATAGTTTTCAAGAACTAAATAAACAAGCAAGTAGTTTATTTGCCGTTCAATCTCATTGAGAAACATCGACAATCTCAGAATTCGATACATGTATTCATAAGTGTAACCACGTACCTTATGCCATTGTAGAAACCATGCATACTGAGTGTATCCAGGCATCCAAGCAATAAGGCATTTAATCTGAAACAAGCATACTACATATGTTTCACCATGTATTCTCATTACATTACTCAGATCTAGATGCACTCCTAAACTAGGGTGTAGGACTATCTCATGTTTGGACCAGGGATTAGGGTCACAAACCCTAACTCCTCACGTTATGGTTTCTAAGATTACTAATTCCATTATGCATATTAGGTGAAACCCTAATCGTCAAATTCAACATATTAAACTACTTGTGACACCTAAATCATATTACTAACATTATCATCATAGTAAGATTTCCACATTGGTTTCAACACCCTAAATCAGCATGAATAAGATTATTAATCTAGAATCATCCATTATTCATTATTATCATGGTTTTACTCATTATACGTGGCAAGATCAGGTGTTAGCCTAACATGAATGAATCTATTGAATTAAGCATCAGATTAAGGCTAATCTAGGTTTTCCTTTATATTAAACACCTCTAAACATGCATTGCATGTACTTTTCGAACATGAAGCATAATTATATTCTGAAACTATTTTATATGAATTCCTCTCATTTTTCTGAGCAATTTGATATATTATATCACTATTTTTAGGCCATCCTAGCATTTACTATGAATTAAACAAAATATGAACTAGTACCTTAATTATTGGCCACGTGGCACTTCCCCATTGGCTAGCGCCAGTGCCACCTATTTAAGTGATGCAATGCATGTGTCGTCTGGTCTTGGGCTGGCTGGGAGGGTTTGAAAAGAGGTCTACCATGTTCTTGTCCCTCTTAGACCGGTGGGTCTGGGCTAAGCCGATGGACATTCGAGCATCCTTGCTCTCCTCCGCGTCTATGCTCCTGCAAGGGATCAGGTGTGTCGTCAAAGTCTGGCAATAGCTTACCTAATCCCACAAGATCTGCTCCCTCAGACCTTCCTACCACCGTCATTGTCCCTCTCCCTCTAGCCGTGACCTGCTGTAGGCGTGGGTTGGTCCCGCAAGGCTGCCGGTGGGGCTGACTACACTTTGCCTCTACTATGTTGCATCCACGCAGGTGAGATCTCTTCATGCGTGACCATCTTCTCTAACACCACAACCATGATGCAAACTTGTCACCTCCTCCTATCTCTCCTTCCTTTGTGGTCAAGCAGACCGAGATCTCTGCCTGTATGCTCGTCTACGGATCTCACCCTGGTAGGAAGCCGCATTCACACCTACCGCAAGACCCACTGTGTGGTGCTTCATGAAAGCCGACTTGCGACGCCGAGGCCCCAGGCGGTGATGCCTAAGGATCCCTGACCGAAGGTGATGCCATCCTTGGGAAGGTTTAAGGGGGAGGTTATAAGGAAGGGAGTATGGCGCGGAGTACTACAGGTCGTCAGAATTGCACAACCCTAGAGCAGTAGCTCTCCCAAACCCTTCCTCAGCGATGCTATGCACACAACGTTGTCATCCTTCCTTCACCTTTAGATGAGGGGATGCCCTCCACTTACTCATGTGATCTGACACACAGTGATGCTACTACGGAGAGCCACGACGCCCGACTTCTCAGTCGAGAACGCTTCCCCCAAACCCCCTTCAACCATCGTCGCCTAAGATTGATGTTGAAGGCATGGACCTGGCATGTCTGTGTCACTGCTTCCATGTACACCGCCAATGGCCAGAGGGATGGGGTGGCTTTTGCGCCTCACCCTACTGTACAACAGGGCACCTCAAGTCTTCTGACCTAAGCAAGGATTGGGATCGTTCTTCCCATCATGCGGTGACTGGGTGGAAGTGACAATATCTGTATGTGGGAAGTCCTATTCTCTATCGAAGGTTGGCTCATATTTATATATATGACCCTAGGCAAGGTTTTAGGGTTAGGAGGATAACTATGAGAAGAGAGGTATACCTATTACTGCCTCCTGCTTGGAATTATGGTCTCCGCTAGATATGGAAAGGATTTACTCACATTAACTAATCTGCAACTTTGTTGTATGTTGGCTTATGGCTACGTGATCTCAAAAAGGTAGGTATTCCTTTCCCCACTCTTTCTTGTATCCTTAATCTCTCATTTATTGTAAAAGCAAAAGTCGAGAAAGCAAGTCACACCATGACTCTCCTTCCTCAATAAATCCTCTACATTGATTATCCAAAATAGAGTCCTTAATCAAAAGATGGATAATTCTTCAACTAATTATCCAAACCACATAATAACTTTTGGATCATTCTAGATAATCTCCTGTTATCTTACACTCTGATTATCTATCCATCAAAAATACTTTGGATACCTATTATGGTACGAAAATCCTTAATATTCAAAATAATATCTCATGGGCCCATATGTAACCTTCGATTATTTGACTGGGCTAAAGGGTGACCCTAAGGCCCATGAAGTACATCTTGGGCCCTCAAAAGGCTCAAAGAGCTTAGCCACATTTCTAATTACCAAACTTGAGGATTTGGTAACCATCACATCTTATATTAGCCTCATATGATCACATATGCTCAACGTTCATTATTAACTTTCATTGAACATTTATTATGAATCTAGTGTTTGGAATCGTCAACCAAGATCCCTCAAATCATTTCATTATCATATGTTCCTTATTTCATTTAGGCTTGAAATCCACAAATTTCAAGGATGTAACATTCACCCCTCCTTAAAAGGAATTTTGTCCTCAAAATTCAAGCCTACTAAGCCTAGGTGAATGATACACGTCTTATGTTCACAACTTAGGGTTAGCACCCTACTTAGATGGCTTAACCACTTTTCTTTAACATATTCATTTTTTTATTACTAAGATTGGAATTTGAATCTAAATTCAAGTATATCCACATCTCTAGTAGTCACATCTTATCATCTCTTGATGATTTCATCATTACTTGGTGATTTCTTTTTTCACCTAGGTTTCCAGCCTACTATTCATTATTTGCACACAAGGGTGAGGTAACACCTCTAACCCTAGTTCATGTTATTACACATTCTTGTAGGATATTCATCATCATTATCTCAATTTTAAGCATAACGTGTACCTATCCAATCTCCCTCCCTCATAATGAGATGAAATAAGTATTTGACTGCAGCCCAAACACAAAGTTCATTCCATTCCAAGAGTGGAGATAGCACATCCACACATTACCTTTTAATTTCACATATTAAGTTGAATCATACTCTATATGGCTCTAAACTTACTTGTTCTCAATTTCACAACATTCTTATATCCCATGAAGTCAAGTGTCCCTTTTCTTACTCTTAAGTTAGGGCACAACTTCTCTCAAGTTTTCATGCCTTCCTATAACTTTTATATTTACATCTCATGTATCATTATGAGCCTTAACCAAATCCTCTAGGTCTCTAGGGGTATAGGTACTTATGGAGGGATCTCATCCTTATGCATCAAGGGAGTTCCTTTCAAATTCACCCATTAGGCTACATGATCCTCATGGAGGTAGCTAATCTCCTGAGTCATGTACCTTGGGTAAACCTAGTTGTTACCTCCCGACCACATGGTCATGTGCATTCAGGGCATATCCACTCCCAACCCATCGGTCCTATGTACCTCCAATACACCCTACCTGACCCTAGGATTGCATTAGGACTCTACCCTCCCTAAGAGTTTCTTTTGAGATGTCACATCTTTTAAGCACATTATTCTCTTATTTAATTCTTTAACATGGATTGCCTTCATCTCTCTCTTTTGAGTATAGATAATGCAGTGCCATCCCATCATTGGGCTCGGGCCACCTTCCCTCCAGGGCTTGGTGCCATGTCAGTCTTCCCTCTTAGATTGACCTCTATGATCTTCTTCTCTAGGGGCTTGATCCTAAACAATTGCATTGTGGACTTAGGCCACCTTCCCTCCTAGGCCTGGTGCCTGCCTGGTCTTCCCTCCTGGGCTTGACCATTTCATGGCCTTCCCTCCTGGGCCTGGTCGTCCACTTAGGCCACCTTCCCTCCTGGGCTTGGTGCCTCATTGGTCTTCCCTCTGGGGCTTGACCAATTGTGTCACTCAGAGATGGCATCCTTGGCTTCAAAGAATTTAAGTGCTTTCATTATTATATATTTAACTCTTTACCCCTCTAGATGAGGATTAAGGTTGTCTCAATATTTAAATACGTTTATTCATTTACCTTTTTAAGGGAAAGTCCTAACCTAGGGTGCCTTCTTGGCTCATTGGAGGGGGTTAGGCTCTCTAGATACAACCTGATCCCAAGATCTAAGGTTTTGCCTCCGCATAGGTCATTTTCCCACTCTTAGGTTGACCCACCCTAGGTTTGCACACTAACCCTAATAGATATCCTTTTTTATATCATTAGGCATATTTTTTCTTCATTATAACATATCAACCCATGTTTGTTCAATTTATAGAATATCCCCTTATGGCTCATTTCCATTCCATGAACTTGGGTCACCTTCCCCTTTAGGGGCTTGGTGCTACCTCGACCTTCCCCTCCAGGGGCTTGGCCACCAACACCCAAACTTCTAAAGACAGCATTAAGGGTTTGAGCAGGTTATATTCCAACTTTTCATTTTTTGATATATTCAAATATTGGGGTTTTATATCTCTTAAAACTTATCACATAAGTTTTATGCTCCTCATGCACACATGCATGGGAGACTTGATTACCTAAACCATCCCTTATCTTTCTTATTCATGATTTCAAGTTTCACATGGGTAGTGTTCCATACCACCACACCATGTTCATTACCAATTTCAAGTTTCACATGGGTAGTGTCCCATACCACCACACCATGTTCAATAATTAGGATTAAGGTTTTAAGGTTAGGGTTAGGGACTACACTCTATCTCTTAGAGTTTCCACATCCCTAGACTCTCTAGGATTTCTGTAAGGACCCTGACCTCCGTTTAGGGCTTGCCGTGTTTCTTTTGCTTAACCTTGGTGTTTTGGAGCCTGCTAATCACCTTTAGTGGTGATTAGGGTTTGGTTGTGCTTTGCTGAGAGTTGGAGGAGCTACTTGCAAATAACCCAAGTCTAGGGTTTTGCTGGCAAGTTTGCCACTTTGTGATGTGTTCCTCTCTCTCTCTCTTTGCTTCCTCTGAGGTTGAGAGGAAGGCTTGGGATCATTTCTTGAGTTCTTTGGGCCTTGGTTGAGTTTGTTTGGGCCTTGAGGTGCCTTGTTTGGGCTTGGTTGAGCCTTGTATCGGCTTAGTAGTGTTTGTGTCAGCCAAGTTGAGTGTGTGTCGCCCATGGCAATGGTGTGTGTCGCCCATGGAGCAACATGTTGTGTCACCCATGATGCTTGCCCTAGTTTGACCTTGTGTGATGGACACTTGGTGCATGTCTTGGACATGTGGATGAGGCTTGCTAGAATGGTGGTTTGAGTTCTAGGACAAGTGTCCTTTGGGTGGGCGACACCTTGCCATGCTTCACCTTGTTTTCTCCTCCCTTTCCTTCTATATAGGTGGTTCCTTCCTTAGCTTAAGGTCCCTTTGGTTCCTCTCCCTCTTGTGCACAACACACTCCCTTCTACCTTGCTTGTGGTGGCTGACACACCTTGGAGAAGAAGAGTGGTGGCCGATACACCCTTGAAGGAGTAGATTGGAGGCCGACACACCCTTGGATAAGCTAGTGGTGGTCGACATCCCTTGAAGCCTGGAGTTCTTCTTCTTCCTTGGAGCTTGGATCTTAAGGCGGGTTGCATAATTCCTAACCCTAATTTACTTCATCTCTTGTTATAATCTTGTTTATATGTTGTTAGTATCTTGATTCTTGCTTAGTTTTCATGTTGTCCGATTCATGTGAGTTAGGGTTTAGGGAGAAACACTCCTTTCTCCCCTTGGTCTAGAAGAGTGAGTTTGGGTCCTAGTGCCATGAGCAACACCCCTCTTTCCTAGTCAATTGAGGTGAGCTTGTGACCTAGTGGTTTGAGCAAGACCCTATTCTCACCATGGGCTAGAAGGTGAGCTCATTTTGATGGTGACCTTTCTCTAGGGTTTTGGGTGTTCAAGTAGTAGATGACCCTTGTAGAGATGTACCTTGGGTGTTTGGTGCTTGTGGAGGTGCTGCCCGACAGCCCCCTTGATCTAGTTTCCTTTGCACGGTCTGCTCACCTTAAATTTGTTGAGAGTTCTGCTCTGTGTGGGGTGTGCGAGCCAACCCTTAGTTGCCCGGCAGGCTGCACGCTTTGGAGCTGCTCGCCCGACAGAGATGTTTGCCTAGCTGAGTGTAGGACCCTACATGAAACAACCTTAACACACGAGCGAGCACACTTCCCTGCATGCTCGACAACCCTGCTCGCCCGGCATCTGTCCTGCTCGCCTGGCATCAGCCTGTGTCGCCCGATGCACCTTCCACGCCCGACAGCACTTTGCTCGCCTGATACACCTTGCACGCTCGATAGCTTGCACGCCTAGGTGCACGTTGCACTGTTGCACGCGGGTTGCCTTAGTAGTAAGATGGCTCGTGTGTTGGCCGTTAGGTGATGAGCTTTATGTGAGGGCAGGATTGCCTGATATAGTGTTAGTGATCCTTGCCTGACACACCTCTTTTTGTGAGGGTTTTGGTATCTTTTGTGAGGGATCCTTGTATCATGGAAACGGCTTGAATTGTATACGTCCTTGATAATGTTGGTGACTCCTTGCTCACTTAATTATAATTATAGTGATAATGGTAGTGGTAATAACAACGCTTGTTCTGTATATTTAGCATGATGTTAAAGCAAGATGAAGTACATAAATAGTTGTTTAATAACATGTCTTGCGCACATATCCCTAGTTGATGTACAATTGATAATTATAGCATCTTGAATGACATCTCATGATAGTAAGCATAGTCCTTATGTTGAAACTTTGATTATTGATTGATGTTAACCATGCAGGTACTGCGTAGCCAATGAAAGGCTATGAGAAACGTTTATATGTGAATAATGAGATGACAGGTATATTATGAATGATGTTCCATGATGATGATGCAACCCTTGAGAGGCAGTAGCACTATGTGATGAGGGATTGAGATCCCATGGTATGTGATGATCCTTGAGGTGAATCTAGATGGTTGGCAAGAGGCTAAGTGATAACATTTGATGTTGGATCCTTGAGATGGATTGGGTTGATGTAATTACAATAATAGCATAATGTTGAGTTTATGTTGTTTATTTCCTTCTATAACTTGCATGTTATATAACTTGGTTGAATCTTGCAATCCAACTAAAAGATACTATTTAATCACAGTGAAATATATCATGTAGTTGCCCTGGCCATAGATCCATCATCAGTCAGGATTGGGTGATGGTGAAACGGGTTCTCCTACGGGTTAACCCAGAGCGCATATTTTTGAATATGCGAGGTTTCTCCTAGCCTCAAATAGAGAGGAAAACGAGTGCAGATGCGGTTGCAGACTCAAGTATGTGATGAGCATGGTGAACATGTCCCATGGCTCTGGATATGTGATATGATGAGCATGAATGTGATCATGGCTCAGAGCACGGTGTTTAGACCCATGACTCGGTTTTACTAGCGTCGTGACCTGTACCAAGGCGGGCTAGAGGAAGGGTAGCCTGAGGAGCTGACCCTGTGGCTGAGACCACTTGAGCATGAGACTACGGTCCTGCTTTGTTTCTCGTGTACTGACCACGAGGGGTGAAGTCGTGGATTCCGGCTCTTCCATTGACCTTGTATGGCACCGGTTATGGGCTTTGCAGCCGAAGGTAGGATTTGAACGGTACGGTTCACTTCCCCAGGGCATAATAAAACATAATCCAGTCGTTTAGTCTTTTTTCTTAAGACAAACACAAAACATTGGTTGAGGCCTTGTTTGTGTGGTTACTCTTGTTATATCCTGTGGTTATTTATATGTTCTTCTATGGCAGTTGAACTTGGATATCCTGTTTTGATACTCATGTATTACTTGATTACATAAACTGTTCTTGCTCCTCATCAACTAATTGCTTATATATATACCTGCTCATCTGAGGTTTTGTAGCTTGGGCGGGGAGTTATGTTTCCCGCTGGGACAATGTTCAATTGTCTCACCCCACTGGTTTACACCCTTTTTAGGTGATCGAGCTAGACGTGGTGGTGGTCGTGGAGTTGCGGCTGAGCAGCAAGAAGAACAGTAGAAGGCAAGCCATGGATGAGCTGTTGTTTTGGATGTTTTGTGGTAGAGTCTAGAGTCAACCCTGTACTCTCAGGTCCTTGGTAGTGTTTTGACGTTGTTTCGTGATGAACAGTTGTAGATGTTTTTGGTATATCTTGCTGTTGGCCGGATGTGGGCCTCTATGTATGTAAACAGGTGATGATCTCATGCGACAACAAGACAGCTGTTGCTCTAAGATGTGAACATGTAACAGGCTTGTATATATATGTAGGTAACATGTTTTCTTACAGGATATGGACTGGAATGTAATCGTCTCTCAGTTTATTAGTTTTCCGCAATCAGTTTTAATTAACCTGTGTTTTTAATAAGCTGTGGTTATGGTGATATCCGCACGTTTTTGCGTAACACCTCGATGTCTGTGTGATAGTGGGTTGTGTTGCCACAAGTTTTAGTATCAGAGCTTTAGGTTCGCTGAGTCTACAGGGATCTAGGACTAGGTTGTGTTTGTTCTTATGTGTTTTCCAGATTTCCTCACGATCATCTTCTGCCCTCAGTAGAAGAAAAGACAAGATGTCTGGAAACCATGAAGAACACGCTGCTGAGTACAGCGATGATGCATCTGTTGATGGAGCAGTAGGCCAGGCACATGAAGATCGGGTGCCTGAGGTCCCCCAACCTGACCCAGCCATCCTTGAGCATCCTGCTTACCAACAGCTTTTGGGGAAGATGATGGCTATGATGAATCTCATGTTTGAGCGATTGCCAGTGCCTCCTTCGAGAGCACAGGCTCCCCATGGTGAAACATCGGGTATTGGGAAGACCTTCGAGCGGCTTCGCCGAGTCGGAGCTTCAGATTATGCTGGAACGACTGATCCAGCGGATGCAGATCTGTGGTTGACAAGTCTTGAGAAGGCTTTCCGGATCCTCGACATCCTCGAAGCAGACAAAGTAAAGCATGATGTCTACCTTCTGAAAGGTAGTGCTGGTCACAGGTGGACCATCGAGGAAGAGAAGCGGTCTGGTGAGGTGATCTATTGGGAAGTGTTCTGGTGTGAGTTCGTCAACAGATACTTTCCCAAGACATATCTCAATGAGAAGATCAGTCAGTTTGAGAAGCCTGCGACAAGGAGCGATGAGCATCACCGAGTACGAGGCCAAGTTCATGGATGTGTTGAGGTTTTGTCCTCACATGGTGACGACAGACGAGGAACAAATCAGACGTTTTGAGAAGGGTCTGAGTGCGGAGCTGACGACACCAGTTTCGGCATTCGAGAACCGAGAGCGGTTTGCTACGTTCGTGGAATCCGTCCGGAGGATCGAACGGTCGGTAAGGGAAAAGAGAGAGTCTATGGCTAAGAAAAGACATGCTCAGTTTCAGGGACAGAAGTTTGGTGGCTTTAAGAAGCACAAGTTTTCAGCACCGGCAGTGATGAGAAGTTTTGGTGGACCGTCTCAGTGGTCTCCAAGTAGAGGAAAAGGGTATGTTTCTTCACCATATAAGGCACAGAGTTTGGCTTCTGTGGCAATGACAGGGCCATCGAGACCACAAGTTGATGGTAGGACATGCTATGCCTGCGGTCAGATAGGGCATGTCAAGTCGAGTTGTCCCTATAGAGATGATGAAGTGACACAGCAACTGAGGCAGAACCTTCAAGGATCAGATCGTCAACAACCTAGTGGTAGAAGAGGTCGAGGACACGGTCAAGCGCCTCAGGCTAGATCATCTTTTCAAGGAAGCAGAGGTCGTGGACAGCAAGCAATGGCTCGATTCTATGTTATGAATCAGCCGGAGGTGATAGTCAACCCGCGAGTGGTGACAGGTCAGATGGAGTTATTTCATTCTGATATGTCTTCTTCTTGCTTTATATCTGTTCTACGCACTCTTTTAACGCCTATAGTATGCCTGTGAACTGTCATTTACCTGTTAGTCGTAAGAAGGATAGTTTATTGTTAGAAACCCCTCTTGTTGGTTCCTCGTTGCTCTGAGAAGAGTGTTTGTCTTGTATCTTGTCTTTCTCGGGACACCGCATTCAAGTGGATCTCGTACCTCTTGATATGTGTGGTTTTGATGTTATCCTTGGGATGGATACCTTAGAGAGGTACAAGGTCGTTTTAGGCTGCGGTACCAAGCAGGCGGTGTTTGATGATGATGGAGAGAAGTGGAACTTCCAAGGAGATAGGAAGATTCTTCCGACATGTCTGGTATCGGCTATGGTGGCAGATAGGTTGTTACGACAAGGATGTGAGGCATTCTTAGCTCATGTGGTGGATACCATGGTGGCTACCAAGGTGAAGGGTCCTAGCCTTGAGGAGGTATCAGTCGTCTGGGAGTTTGCATATGTGTTTCTCGAGGAGTTTCCTGGTGTTCCCCCACCCCGAGAGATTGATTTTGAGATCAATCTGGTTCCAGAGACGCAGCCAGTTGCGCAGACCCCGTACCGGATGGCTCCAGTGGAGATGGCAGAGTTAAAGAAGCAGTTGCAAGAGTTTCTGGACAAAGGTTTCATCCGACCGAGCACGTCTCCTTGGGGTGCTCCCGTGTTGTTTGTCAGGAAGAAGGATGGTTCAATGCGGTTGTGTATAGATTACCGGCAGTTGAATAAAGTCACTATCAAGAACAAGTACCCGTTTCTGAGGATAGATGACTTGTTTGATCAGTTGTGTGGTGCTATAGTGTTTTCGAAGATCGATCTACGATCCAGATATCATCAGCTGAGTATCAAGGAGGATGACATACCTAAGTCATCTTTTCGAACAAGGTATGGTCATTTCGAGTTCGTAGTTATGCCATTCGGGCTAACCAATGCACATGCTGCTTTCATGGATCTGATGAACAGAGTGTTCCGTCTATTCTTAGATCAATTTGTCATAGTATTTATAGATGACATCATGATCTATAGTCGGGACAGGATAGAACATGAGCAACATCTTTGACGAGCGTTGACTCTTCTTCGCCAACATCAGTTGTATGCCAAGTTCAGTAAGTGTGAGTTCTGCTTGGAGGAAGTGACTTTCTTAGGTCATGTGATATCCGCTGCAGGAGTTAAGGTAGATCCGAAGAAGGTGGAATCTGTTGCGGAATGGGAACAGCCGAAGACGTCGATAGAAGTTCATAGTTTTCTGGGTCTAGCAGGATACTATCAGAGGTTTATCAAGGATTTCAGTGTGATTCCTTTGCCGATGACAAAGTTGACGAGAAAGGGCATACCTTTTTTCTGGGATGATCGATGTCAGCAAGCCTTCCAGAGCTTGAAGGAGAAGCTGACCAGTGCTCCAGTGTTGATCCTGCCAGAGCCTGGGAAGGGCTATGTAGTTTTCTATGATGCTTCCAAGAAGGGCCTAGGATGTGTGTTGATGCAGGAGGATCATGTGGTTTCTTTTGCTTCGCGACAGCTTAAGAAACATGAGGAGAACTATCTGACACATGATTTGGAGCTGGCAGCAGTGGTTCATGCCTTAAAGGTTTGGAGACACTATCTATACGGAGAAGTGTGTCAGATCTTTACAGATCATAAGAACCTGAAGTACATCTTTTCGTAGCACAAGTTGAACATGCGACAACATCGATGGATGGAGTTGATCAATTATTACAACTACACTATCGAGTATCATCCTGGTAAGGCAAATGTGGTAGCTGATGCGCTTAGTCGAAAGTCTTCTTTTTCTCCCAGGAAGGCACAATTGAGTTCTCTGGTATGCCATAGGCAGGATATGTTTGTCTCTTTGCGAGAGATGAACGTGTAGATGGAAGTTTCCTTGTTAGCTGGACTCTTAGCCCGGATGCAAGTCAAGCCTACCTTGAGACATCAGATCAAGGGCGCACATCAGACAGATGATGCAGTACAGCTGATCAGATCAGACTTTGGCAACGGAAAGCATGATGGGTTTCATGAGTCCGAGGACGGGCTAGTCTGCTATCGTGATAGGATGGTGGTTCCCGATGTTGATGAGTTGAGAAAGTTGGTGCTCGAGGAAGCACACACGTCAATGTATGCTATGCATCCAGGTGTCACCAAGATGTACCATAGTCTAAAGGATTTGTACTGGTGGCCAGGTTTGAAGAGAGATGTAGCTGAGTTCGTGGCGAGATGTGCGGTTTGTCAGCAAGTGAAGGTTGAGCATCAGAAGCCGGCAGGTACGTTGCAGCCTTTGCCGATACCGCAATGGAAATGGGATCATATGACCATGGATTTCATAGTTGGTCTACCCAAGACAACTAGGAATCATGATTCCATTTGGGTAGTTGTGGACAGATTAACAAAGTCTGCCCATTTCATACCTGTGAAGATGACATATATTGTTGAGAAGCTCGCCAGAGTGTATGTGGATGAGATAGTTTGTTTGCATGGTGTGCCAGCAATGATAGTTTCTGACAGAGGTCCTCAGTTCACGAGTCGTTTCTGGGAGCAGTTGCACAAAGTGTTGGGAACGCAGTTGAGGTTCAGTACCGCCTTCTACCCACAGACAGATGGACAGTCTGAGAGGACTATTCCGATTCTAGAGGATCTCCTTCGAGCTTGTGTCTTGCAGTTCCTAGGCAGTTGGGATGTGCATCTGAGTTTGATGGAGTTTGCTTATAACAAAAGTTATCAGCGGAGAATTGACATGGCTTCTTATGACCCTTTGTATGGGAGGAAGTGCAGATCTTCCTTATGTTGGTACGAGTCTGGTGAATATCAGTTGATGGCTCCTGAGTTAGTGCAGCAAACGACGGAAAAGATCAAGGTGATACAGCAACAGTTGAAGGTGGCACAAGACAGGCAGAAGTCTTATGCAGACAATCGCCGACGACCTTTGGAGTTCCATGTAGGAGACAAGGTATATCTCAAAGTCTCGCCATGGAAAGGTGTGCTAAGGTTTGGCCGAAGAGGTAAGTTGGCACCCAGGTATATGGGGCCTTACCCAGTCACAACACGTGTTGGTAAAGTAGCCTATGAGATAGAGTTTCCTCTAGAGTTGCACAGGTTACATCCAGTGTTCCATGTCAATATGCTGAAGAAAAGTCATCCAGACTCACGAACAGTGATACAGCCAGTTGAGGTTGAGCTTGATGAAGATGTGACCTATGAGGAAGGTCCTGTGGCGATCCTTGACAGAAGGGTCAAGAAGCTGAAGAGGAAGGACCTGGTTCTTGTGAAGGTTCTTTGGCATCATCGTGGCGTTGAGGAAGCCACATGGGAGCTTGAGGAAGAGATGAGGAGGAAGTATCCCTCGCTTTTCTCTTCGGATTTCGGGGACGAAATACCTTAAAGGGGTTTAGATTGTAAGGACCCTGACCTCCGTTTAGGGCTTACCCTGTTTGTTTTGCTTAACCTTGGTGTTTTGGCGCCTGCTAATCACCTTTAGTGGTGATTAGGGTTTGGTTGTGCTTTGCTGAGAGTTGGAGGAGCTACTTGCAAATAATCCAAGTCTAGGGTTTTTTTGGCAAGTTTGCCACTTTGTGATGTGTTCCTCTCTCTCTTTGCTTCCTCTAAGGTTGAGAGGAAGGCTTGGGCTCATTGCTTGAGTTCTTTGGTCCTTGGTTGAGTTTGTTTGGGCCTTGAGGTGCCTTGTTTGGGCTTGGTTGAGCCTTGTATCGGCCTAGGAGTGTTTGTGTCGGCCAAGTTGAGTGTGTGTCGCCCATGGAAATGGTGTGTGTTGCCCATGCAAAAACATGTTGTGTCACCCATGATGCTTGCCTTAGTTTGACCTTGTGTGATGGACACTTGGTGCATGTCTTGGACATGTGGATGAGGCTTGCTAGAATGGTGGTTTGAGTTCTAGGACAAGTGTCCTTTGGGTGGGCGACACCTTGTGTCACGGAACTGTTCTTACCCCAATCCCGATCTCACTGTCTAAACAGTGGTAAAGGGATTGAAGCGCCCGTCCCTGAGTTGCCCCGTAGGATCTAACACACTAGCATATACAATAAGAAATAAATAACTCAAAACTGGATAATTAAAGAACAAACTAACCCAATATGGAGATATAACTGATTCATCTTTGTCATCAGAGTGTATGAGTGCGGAAGCGATCTTATTCAATATTCCATTTGTATTGCCTAAAATCAAGAAAATCGAGACACAATCATGCAATTGCACGGTACGCTATCAAAATCAAGTAAAACGATTTATAACAAAATAGTATGATTGGCAGGACTTACATTTCAAAAATAATAAGTAATTTGCAAATCCAACATTTATTCGACAAGTTTTTCAAGCAAATTCGAATTTTATTACGAGTTCCCATTATGCTGTAATTCAAGAAGCATGCTTATATATTTTGTATGACTCTATTACCCCAACGCGATGGGGAAGGTCACTAGGCCCCTTTTCACCATAGGAACATTAGGAAGCCAATGTACAAGTCCCACCTCCAAATGAGGTGGTTGTTGTACTCAATATCAACATTATCAACATTATCAATATCATCATCATTATCAATATACGGGCAGTCATAATGGACATTCAATTTATGTTTTCATGTTTTTCAAAATATAATATAGAAAAACAGAAGACTAATCATAGGGAACAATAGCTCATCCAAATAACTAGCCAAGCATACGGTCAAGAGATACATAAAAGTATCTTCAATACAATCAAGGAGGAGTTACATAAATAGCGTACCTTTCACCGAGGATTTCGAGTATTAAACAACTAGAGTAGAAGATCAGGGTCTCAAGTGGTTCCTAGATCAATCAAGATATGGATCGAGGATCAAGATCATATTATAGAACAAAATCAAGTACACCAAATTAGGGTTTTCCAATCCTATTCATCCCTAAGGTAGATCATTCATATATAGTCAACATTATATCAAGATTTCAATATTTACTCAAGTGCCAAGAATAATCGAGGATGGATGATCTACCTAGGTATTTTAGGAATATATGCCAACCCTAAATATTATCATCATTATTCAAGTCATCAAGTCTTTAGGTCATCATCATGTTCTACATCATTTGTATTCAATATCATATTGATGGGTCAAAACTATATCAATTATTTTGCAAAATCAAGATTACTCATCCTCAAGATTATTATCAAGATTGAATCAAGTAAATAGATATAGATTCACTAATGATTCATTTTCAAGAGTAGATGATTCAAAAAGATCAGATCTAGGTTACAAAATATCATCAGAGTCCAAAAATAGGGTTTCCAAAGATTAATCATGATTATGAGTCATTTGATAATTCAAATATGCAAAGGATCAAATATCTAGAGATATCAATGAGAAACATTTAGAATCAGGCTTCAAGACTATTTTTAATGGATTCACTGGATTTTTCTGATCAAGATTGACTACTTATTTGTAATTTTTGGAGTTCATATGTATTTTCTATGATTAAAACAAGATATCAGCATTTAATTGAATTTTCAACTAGAGAGGAGATGTAAAATACCTTGATTACAAAATGCGAGGGTCGTTCGATGTGTAAAGGACGGCCCAGATTTGAACATATAGGCGAGGCAGCTTCCTTGCTAGTCATTCTGGTTCTGATCCTAAAATAGTCAGTTCACATTTGGTTTCTTGGCTTGGTTCAACTGAGCCGTCTAGTCCCTCTTGAACCGGACGGTTCAGGGACATATCCTCCCTCGATCAGGCCTTGTGCGAGCTGAAAACTACTAGAGGGGGGGTGAATAGAGTTTTATAGAGATTTTTAGTTATTAATTAACTCAAACAACCACAATGAAAATATTGAACAAGGAGACACAGGGTTTAGAGTGGTTCCAACCTTAGAAAATACTAAGGAAGTCAGTCCACTACCCGGTTGCTTACCCAACCGGGATTTGAAAAGAAATTTATTTTATTACCTCGCAAGGACTTTACATAAAATACAATTTCTTTTCCCAAACCCTTCAAGCAGCCTTCACCTAGAAGTAATCGCCCAACCTTGAAGCAGCCTTCCCTTGAAGTAGGTGCACCAGCTCCCGTTGCACCAGCCTTCTGAAGTAGCTTCCCGTGCGATAGCCTTCTTGAAGTAGCTTGAAGTCCCCTTCTCCACCTGAGAAGTCAACCCTCTCCGATCCGCAGCCTCCAACCCTAGGAGTAGCAAGGAGAGTACAAAGGATAAAAAGGAACAAGAAGGAAAATAGAAATTACAATACCGTTGTAAGCACAAGGCTTGATTTGCCTATATCAAGCGTATAGATCTCCTAACCAATGTGTATGACAATGTGATTGTAGTGGATAGGAGATACTAGCCTATAGGACACGAAATGGGAGCAATAGGAATGAATGGCAAGTGTAGGAATTGCTCTATTGCTCTAAAACAGATTGCAAGTGAGTATTCAAGATTAAGTATAGCACAAGTATAGCTTAGATGTATTTTGGTGTCCTAAGGCATGTCCTATTTATAGGAGTGGCCTATGGATACTTAAGGACGTTCTAGACAACTTCTAGGGGCTTCTAAGTGCTTAACTAGCCGTTAGATATAAGTTAAGTGCATTAGTAACGGCTAGTTACTTTATTCTGCAGTTGCTGTCAGAGACCATCTCGGTCGACAAATGGTCGACCGAGACACCTACTCGGTCGAAGTTTTGTCGACCGACAGGCTCTCTGGATCAACGTTCATTTGCAACTGCCAACTACTTTGTCAGATGTGTCTAACGACTACTTGGGTCATTCTCGGTCGAGGAGTTTGTCGACCGAGAGTGTCTCGGTCGAGGAGTGTGGTCGACCGAGATTGACTCTATTTTCAATCTTTTAATTAACCACTAAGCATGTGTATGAGTGTACATATGTGCTCCTATTTAAAGGGGATGACCTATCTAAGTGTGGTGATTAGCTAGGAAGATCCAACGCTTGATTTACATGCAATCTAAGTACTTGTACATTATATATTTGTACAAGTTTTTACAACAGTGATTACATTGCATGGAAATATAAATATGTAAGCTCTTTGGATTTTCCCTAGTTACTTTGTCATCCACCTTAATCCTGCACACTCAAGTAGCACGTTAGATCAACAAGAATGAAATGTTTGTCATCATCGAAACAAAGGGATTTATCATAATATCCAATTTATCCAACAATCTCCCCCTTTTTGAAGATGACAAACATTTCCTAAAATATGAAATAAGAAAATATAAAGCATGTGAGTTTCATACCTGAAGATTATCTTTTGTAGCCATTCTTGTTTTACAAGTGAGTGCTGGCCATCAGGATGAAACTCATTTATATTTATATTTTTGATTTTATATTCTTTCTCCCCCTTTGTCATTTCAAAAAGATATCCAAGTTTAAACATTTTATTTCTTCTCCCCCTTAATTTTATATTAAGCTCCCCCTTAAATAGATATCCTATTAGGAACATGGATTTATGTCTAATTTATCCACAATTTGTTTCTCAATCATTTGCAAAGGATGTTAAGCCTTGAAATGATATGAGATTCCCTTAAGCTTATGATGAATGTATATTTATTTCTCATCTATCAAGGGATGTTAAGTCCTAAATTAAATGAGAATCCTTTAATCTTAGAGTACATAAAAATGTCTCCAACCAAATGTAAGGGACGTTATGCCCTGATTTGTTTAGAGAGTTCCTTTAAGTACAAGATATATCATTTTTATGAAATTCATAGATTGCTTCATAATCAGGAGTAAAAATACTAAGGTCATAACAAGCTTCAAATGATGTTTACAATGTTTTTCTAAGCTTCTTAATTAATCCAATTTGTTGTTAGAAGCTCCCCCTTAATCTTACAGTTTAAGCAATTTAAGGCTTTTAAGGTCACAAATGATTTTAAATTTTGATTTTGACTTTTATCAAAAGTATACTAAGATTAAGTTCAATAAATTGATGTCCAAATAAGCATTTTGTCAAAGCTTATTTTAGGTCGCCCTTGACTACGACCATAGCGCCCCTTGGTCAATTTTAATTTTAACCAAGAGGCAAATTCTGCAGATTTGCAAGATAAACATTCATATGTGAAGTATAATTTCTGCAGATAGCTGTAAATATCAATTTGAAGCACATTAAGATATACCTATTATAAAGACTTAATATGAGCATCATAGTGAAGTCTTTGACTTTGATTTTTCTAAAATGCATGTTTTACCTTCATTGTAAATGATGTTTCATATGCTTATGGGTACAGAAATATCAAATCCCATTTACCCTTATCATAAGATTCTTTAGAAACATATATTTTGAATGCAAGATTAATATCTTAAAGTCAAGATTTTTGCTTTTGATTTCTTAGAACAAGCAAATAGATAAAAACATTAATATTTTGTTCTAAGAAGCACCATTTGGCTTGTCATAGCAACATCATCATCACAAGCTGTGTCCATAAGCATTATCTATTATGTCAATATGACATTTGCAATTATCTAAATCACAATGATCATTTATGATTTGAACATATGAATCAAAGCCTATTTTAAACCAATGAATCCATAATGATCATGATGAAGCATGTTAAGTGATTCTCAATATGAAAACATTTTCTTAAAATGAATGCATGATTAATATCTCAAGTCTTTTTAAAGATATCAATTTGAGAAATTTTATAACATTCTGTTCTTTGCAAGCATTTTTAATAGTCATATCACCAATGAATTATTTTGCTTGCTTATCATCAAGAATCATGCATGCAATTATCATTATCTATTTGTGTTAACACAACATCATGCTTAATGATGAAATAGTGAAAGCATGTAATGATAGAACAATAGAATGATAATTTCATGAAATACAATGATTGTAATCATTTAAACATATGATTTCTATCTAGATAGATGCTTTAAAGAAAATCATGTAAAACATTATAAAATAGGGATTTCTAAACTTGATTTTCAATTTTATCTTATTTAGAGAATGATGTCATTTATATTAAAAAAAAAAATTCAACTTGTTTTGTAAAACAGTCATTAACAACAGATAGATAGACATTTATTTGTTCAGTAATTTCACTGCAGACTGAAATCAGTGACCAGTTCGGTCGACGATTTTTCGACCGACTGACTGCTCGGTCGACGATTTCTCGACCGACAAGGTTTCTGTTTTACCTACAGAACTATTTATTGATTTCAAGTAAAATGTAGACTATGTCTAAATCAATTATGCAGTTTAAGAATCAGTTTTAGTTGAGATAAAACATAGGAATATCAAAGTAACTTTTAGTTGCTTAAATCATTTTGTTATCCCTTTATGTTAAGTTGAGATAGACATAAGGATGTGCAATTTAAAGTTTTCGGTCATATCTCAACTCAGTCTAATCAATTCAATTTGGGGATTTCGGAACCCATACTAACTCAACATTCCTTTTCTTGTATGGGCATGAAAAAGAGTAATGTCCAAGACGTGAGCAATAATGGCAACATATAGAATCAACCTCAAGTCTTTTTCTATGGTTTTGTTCTAGGTTGTTCTTTGGTACAAATGTGGCTTGATGTGCTCGTGTCTTTCTCCAACTAGGTTGTTGATGAGTTTTCCCTTTGGGCTTATAACCTAGTCCTCTTCTCCCTATTTGATGATAGGAATTATCCAATATTCTATCAAGGATTCCATTGTTGCTTAACCTACTAACTTCTTGTTGCAACTTAACGATCTCATCCATTCTTTTCTTAATGTCTAGTTTTTCTTGATCTAGATTGGATGATAAAGAATTTCTTTCTTTCACTATATTATTATAATCTAGATGTGTACACAAAACAGGTTGTTTTTGAAAATCATTTAACTTTGCAAGTAATTCAACCTTTTCTTGATATAGAAGATCATAATTTGATTCTAGAGTAAAAATCTTCACATCACTACTACTTAGAGATGATTTCAAAGTACGATTTTCTGAAACAATGCTATCTTTTTCAAAACCAAGAGTATTCAATTTAGCATATAAATCGTCATTTTCGGAAGTAAGAGCAAGAAGTCTAGCATTAAACTCATCGATTATTTTACTAGATTTCTTTAACTTCTTCTTGCACTCAATATACTTATTGTGAGTTTCTTCAATACTAGAAATTAGCTCTTCTTTTGATAAATCAAGAAGGCTTACCTCTTCTTCTTCTTCCTCATTGGTTGTAGCAATGAAACAATTCTTATGGACCTCTTTCTTCTTTTCTTTCCATGGACAACCAATTGTTGTATGGTTCGTTCCTAAACACCAATTGTAGCTTGTTGAAGGTTGGTCCAAGTTGCTCCTTTGCCTGCGGTTGTAGTCACCTCCACCCTTCATTCTTCAAGACCTGGTTAGGGTTCCTTGAAACCCGCTCTGATACCAATTGAAAACTACTAGAGGGGGGTGAATAGAGTTTTATAGAAAATTTAACAATTTTGAACTCAAACAACCACAATGAAAAATATTGGACAAAGAGACACAAGGTTTAGAGTGGTTCCAACTATAGCAAATACTATAGCCGTCAGTCCACTACCCGGTTGCTTACCCAACCGGGATTTGAAAAGAAATTTATTTTATTACCTCTTCAAGGAATTTATATAAAATTACAATCTCTTTTCCTAAACCCTTCAAGCAGCCTTCACCTAGAAGTAATCGCCAACCTTGAAGCAGCCTTCTCTTGAAGTAGATGCACCAACTCCCATTGCACCAGCCTTCTGAAGTAACTTCCCTTGCGATAGCCTTCTTGAAGTAGCTTGAAGTCCCCTTCTCCACCTGAGAAGTCAACCCTCTCCAATCCGCAGCCTCCAACCCTAGGAGTAGCAAGGAGAGTACAAAAGATAAACAGGAACAAGAAAGAAAAAGGAAATTACAACTTATCCTTTAAGCCCGAGGCTTGATATGCCTAGATCAAGCGTAAGATCTCCTAGCCAAGTATGTGAACTTGTCATTGCAGTGGGTAGGAGAATCTAGCCTATAGGACACGAGATTGAGCTAAGGAGAATGTAGACAAATGATCATAGTGCTCAAATTTGCTTGCAAAAGATTGCTCAAGCATGCTCAAGTGTATTCTCAAGTGTAACAAGTGAATTCTAGTGTCCTATGGCTTGTCCTATTTATAGGAATGGCCTAAGTATGCTTAAGGACGTTCTAGACAACTTCTAGGGGTTTCTAAGTGCTTAACTAGCCGTTAGGTACAAAGTTGTTGCTTTAACAACGGCTAATTAATTTATTCTGCAGTTGCTGTCAGAGACCATCTCGGTCGACAATTGGTCGACCGAGACACCTACTCGGTCGAAGTTTTGTCGACCGACAGGCTCTCTGGATCAACGTTCATTTGCAACTGCCAACTACTTTGTCTGTTGTGTCTAACGGCTACTTTGGATCTTTCTCGGTCGAGAGGTTTGTCGACCGAGAGTCTCTCGGTCGAGGAGTTTGTCGACCGAGAATGATCCTGTTTTAAGGTTTCAATTTAAGCATTAATTATATGTGTGAGTGTGCAAAGGTGATCCTAATTAAATGGGATGACATGTCTAACTATGGTGTTTGGCTAGGGAAAATCTAACGCTTGATTTACATGCAAATCTAAGTACTTGTACATTATATATGTGTACAAGTTTTACAACATTGATTACATTGCATGAAAATAAAACTAAGTAAGCTCTTGGATTTTTCCCTAGTTGCTTTGCCATCCATCTTAGTCCTGCACACTCAAGTAGCTCGTTAGATTAATAAGAATGAAATGTTTGTCATCATCGAAACAAAGGGATTTTATCATAATATCCAATTTATCCAACAATCTCCCCCTTTTTGAAGATGACAAACATTTCCTAAATATGAAATGAGTAAATATAAAGCATGTGAGTTTCATACCTAAAAATTACCTTTTGTAGCCATCTATGTTTTGCAAGTGAGTGTTGGCCAAGATGTTATGAAACTCATTTATATTTTTGATTTTTATATTCTTTTTGGAAATACTCTCTTTGGACCTAATCTTATTATTATAATCTAGTGCTCTGATACCAATTGAAAACTACTAGAGGGGGGTGAATAGAGTTTTATAGAGATTTTTAGTTATTAATTAACTCAAACAACCACAATGAAAATATTGAACAAGGAGACACAGGGTTTAGAGTGGTTCCAACCTTAGCAAATACTAAGGAAGTCAGTCCACTACCCGGTTGCTTACCCAACCGGGATTTGAAAAGAAATTTATTTTATTACCTCGCAAGGACTTTACATAAAATACAATTTCTTTTCCCAAACCCTTCAAGCAACCTTCACCTAGAAGTAATCGCCCAACCTTGAAGCAGCCTTCCCTTGAAGTAGGTGCACCAACTCACGTTGCACCAGCCTTCTGAAGTAGCTTCCCGTGCGATAGCCTTCTTGAAGTAGCTTGAAGTCCCCTTCTCCACCTGAGAAGTCAACCCTCTCCGATCCGCAGCCTCCAACCCTAGGAGTAGCAAGGAGAGTACAAAGGATAAAAAGGAACAAGAAGGAAAATAGAAATTTCAATACCGTTGTAAGCACAAGGCTTGATTTGCCTATATCAAGCGTATAGATCTCCTAACCAATGTGTATGACAATGTGATTGTAGTGGATAGGAGATACTAGCCTATAGGACACGAAATGGGAGCAATAGGAATGAATGGCAAGTGTAGGAATTGCTCTATTGCTCTAAAACAGATTGCAAGTGAGTATTCAAGCTTAAGTATAGCACAAGTATAGCTTAGATGTATTTTGGTGTCCTAAGGCATGTCCTATTTATAGGAGTGGCCTATGGATACTTAAGGACGTTCTAGACAACTTCTAGGGGCTTCTAAGTGCTTAACTAGCCATTAGATATAAGTTAAGTGCATTAGTAATGGCTAGTTACTTTATTCTGTAGTTGCTGTCAGAGACCATCTCGGTCGACAAATGGTCGACCGAGACACCTACTCGGTCGAAGTTTTGTCGACCGACAGGCTCTCTGGATCAACGTTCATTTGCAACTGCCAACTACTTTGTCAGTTGTGTCTAACGACTACTTGGGTCATTCTCGGTCGAGGAGTTTGTCGACCGAGAGTGTCTCGGTCGAGGAGTGTGGTCGACCGAGATTGACTCTGTTTTCAATCTTTTAATTAACCACTAAGCATGTGTATGAGTGTACATATGTGCTCCTATTTAAAGGGGATGACCTATCTAAGTGTGGTGATTAGCTAGGAAGATCCAACGCTTGATTTACATGCAATCTAAGTACTTGTACATTATATATTTGTACAAGTTTTTACAACAGTGATTACATTGCATGGAAATATAAATATGTAAGCTCTTTGGATTTTCCCTAGTTACTTTGTCATCCACCTTAATCCTGCACACTCAAGTAGCACGTTAGATCAACAAGAATGAAATGTTTGTCATCATCGAAACAAAGGGATTTATCATAATATCCAATTTATCCAACAATCTCCCCCTTTTTGAAGATGACAAACATTTCCTAAAATATGAAATAAGAAAATATAAAGCATGTGAGTTTCATACCTGAAGATTATCTTTTGTAGCCATTCTTGTTTTACAAGTGAGTGTTGGCCATCAAGATGAAACTCATTTATATTTATATTTTTGATTTTATATTCTTTCTCCCCCTTTGTCATTTCAAAAAGATATCCAAGTTTAAACATTTTATTTCTTCTCCCCCTTAATTTTATATTAAGCTCCCCCTTAAATAGATATCCTATTAGGAACATGGATTTATGTCTAATTTATCCACAATTTGTTTCTCAATCATTTGCAAAGGATGTTAAGCCTTGAAATGATATGAGATTCCCTTAAGCTTATGATGAATGTATATTTATTTCTCATCTATCAAGGGATGTTAAGTCCTAAATTAAATGAGAATCCTTTAATCTTAGAGTACATAAAAATGTCTCCAACCAAATGTAAGGGACGTTATGCCCTGATTTGTTCAGAGAGTTCCTTTAAGTACAAGATATATCATTTTTATGAAATTCATAGATTGCTTCATAATCAGGAGTAAAAATACTAAGGTCATAACAAGCTTCAAATGATGTTTACAATGTTTTTCTAAGCTTCTTAATTAATCCAATTTGTTGTTAGAAGCTCCCCCTTAATCTTACAGTTTAAGCAATTTAAGGCTTTTAAGGTCACAAATGATTTTAAATTTTGATTTTGACTTTTATCAAAAGTATACTAAGATTAAGTTCAATAAATTGATGTCCAAATAAGCATTTTGTCAAAGCTTATTTTAGGTCGCCCTTGACTACGACCATAGCGCCCCTTGGTCAATTTTAATTTTAACCAAGAGGCAAATTCTGCAGATTTGCAAGATAAACATTCATATGTGAAGTATAATTTCTGCAGATAGCTGTAAATATCAATTTGAAGCACATTAAGATATACCTATTATAAAGACTTAATATGAGCATCATAGTGAAGTCTTTGACTTTGATTTTTCTAAAATGCATGTTTTACATTCATTGTAAATGATGTTTCATATGCTTATGGGTACAGAAATATCAAATCTCATTTACCCTTATCATAAGATTCTTTAGAAACATATATTTTGAATGCAAGATTAATATCTTAAAGTCAAGATTTTTGCTTTTGATTTCTTAGAACAAGCAAATAGATAAAAACATTAATATTTTGTTCTAAGAAGCACCGTTTGGCTTGTCATAGCAACATCATCATCACAAGTTGTGTCCATAAGCATTATCTATTATGTCAATATGACATTTGCAATTATCTAAATCACAATGATCATTCATGATTTGAACATATGAATCAAAGCCTATTTTAAACCAATGAATCCATAATGATCATGATGAAGCATGTGAAGTGATTCTCAATATGAAAACATTTTCTTAAAATGAATGCATGATTAATATCTCAAGTCTTTTCAAAGATATCAATTTGAGAAATTTTATAACATTCTGTTCTTTGCAAGCATTTTTAATAGTCATATCACCAATGAATTATTTTGCTTGCTTATCATCAAGAATCATGCATGCAATTATCATTATCTATTTGTGTTAACACAACATCATGCTTAATGATGAAATAGTGAAAGCATGTAATGATAGAACAATAGAATGATAATTTCATGAAATACAGTGATTGTAATCATTTAAACATATGATTTCTATCTAGATAGATGCTTTAAAGAAAATCATGTAAAACATTATAAAATAGGGATTTCTAAACTTGATTTTCAATTTTATCTTATTTAGAGAATGATGTCATTTATATTAAAAAAAATTTCAACTTGTTTTGTAAAACAGTCATTAACAACAGATAGATAGCCATTTATTTGTTCAGTAATTTCACTGCAGACTGAAATCAGTGACCAGTTCGATCGACGATTTTTCGACCGACTGACTGCTCGGTCGACGATTTCTCGACCGACAAGGTTTCTGTTTTACCTACAGAACTATTTATTGATTTCAAGTAAAATGTAGACTATGTCTAAATCAATTATGCAGTTTAAGAATCAGTTTTAGTTGAGATAAAACATAGGAATATCAAAGTAACTTTTAGTTGCTTAAATCATTTTGTTATCCCTTTATGTTAAGTTGAGATAGACATAAGGATGTGCAATTTAAAGTTTTCGGTCATATCTCAACTCAGTCTAATCAATTCAATTTGGGGATTTCGGAACCCATACTAACTCAACATTCCTTTTCTTGTATGGGCATGAAAAAGAGTAATGTCCAAGACGTGAGAAATAATGGCAACATATAGAATCAACCTCAAGTCTTTTTCTATGGTTTTGTTCTAGGTTGTTCTTTGGTACAAATGTGGCTTGATGTGCTCGTGTCTTTCTCCAACTAGGTTGTTGATGAGTTTTCCCTTTGGGCTTATAACCTAGTCCTCTTCTCCCTATTTGATGATAGGAATTATCCAATATTCTATCAAGGATTCCATTGTTGCTTAACCTACTAACTTCTTGTTGCAACTTAACGATCTCATCCATTCTTTTCTTAATGTCTAGTTTTGCTTGATCTAGATTGGATGATAAAGAATTTCTTTCTTTCACTATATTATTATAATCTAGATGTGTACACAAAACAGGTTGTTTTTGAAAATCATTTAACTTTGCAAGTAATTCAATTGCTTATTTTGGAAATTCTCTCTTTGGACCTAATCTTAATATAAATTTTTCTTGAAAATTAAATCATTTGTTATCATTTAAAGTCTTAAATTATCCCAATATTACTCCCTTAGAATATCCATATATATGCTCTACAAAATTGATCTACCATTTGCATTTAAAAGCTTTAAAAATTGTACTCAGTAAGTCTGTCGGTCGACGAATTCGTCGACCGAGAACCTCTCGGTCAGTCCATCTATCTCGACCGACAAATACTAAACAGACTCAATATCGGACGATCTGTCGGTCGACAAATGCTCGACCGAGACAACGTCGGTCGACAAGTGCTCGACCGAGAAATAGCCGTTGGATACGACCGTTGCGGACGGACCGTTATGACAGTTTTTTTTTACCGTTGGGGAACCAAGTGGCGCGTCTGCAACTCGACCGTTGCGGACGCTCGGTCGACGAGTCGTCGACCGACCAGGTCGCTGGAATGCTATAAATAGGAGCAAAAACGAGTCACTTACTCACACTTACATTTCCTTGCCTCCATAGTCCATCTCTAGTGCATTTTCGTGCAACCCTTCAGCATTCTTATCCTCCAATCTTCCTTGCTTCTTCTCCACACTCAAGAAACACAAATGGCCTCATCCTCAGCTGCCCGTGGGAAGAAGAAAGTCGCCGAAAGAAAAAGAAGAGAAGCTCGGGAAGCCACTCCGCCACTGACGATCATCAACGACATCGCCTTCGTCGACGGAGATGCTGGAGATCGATATCTACGGCTTTCCTCTAAAGCTCCTCTTCCCCGACACCCGGTCGAAGCTATGGACTTCATCAACATAGTCGATCTGGAGAATCTCTTTGGAGTGCAGAAGCTGAAGGACTTCATCTATCCTTCTTTTCCTTCCTATTCCACTAAGGTAGTCAACGAATTCTATGCCAATCTCTTATCCCACACCGAAAATGAAACCACATTCTTCTACACCATGGTCAATGGGCGTAGTTTTAAATTTTCCGAAGGGGATATTCTTGATATGCTAGAAATTGATATAGATGAATACCAAGATTTCCTTGACCTTACCACCGGCAATCCACTAAATTTATTTTCCCATGATGACCACTCCACTAGCCTTAGTGATATAAAAAGAGTCATATTTCAAACCAATACCACTTGTCATGAAGATAGGGGAACCTATTATGCAATAAACCTGAAACCTGCATGTAGGATAGTAAACCTCATTGTTTCCACAAACATACATCCTAGAGCCAATAAATCTGAGGTCCCTATTTTTCGCATGTGTCTAATTTATGCTATCATAAAAGAAATTCCTATAAACTTCATTCACATAATACTTAAAAACATGCTTGAGTTTTCTGGCAATCCACCGTATGCCGATTTTGTATGCCAGATCACTCAACATTGTCTTAAGTTACAAATCGAAGATATGGGGTATACATGGGAACGTAGAC
The DNA here is from genome assembly GCA_963693085.1 of Alisma plantago-aquatica. Lineage (NCBI taxonomy): Eukaryota > Viridiplantae > Streptophyta > Magnoliopsida > Alismatales > Alismataceae > Alisma > Alisma plantago-aquatica. Next base: position 1,420,786,199 of record OY856412.1, read on the forward strand.
CACCAAAGATAAGTAAGAATACCGTAGAAAAGATGGGGATTGACTTTGGTCATAAAAGGGCAAGAGTAGAAGGAGAATCATCACATCAAGATATACCACCACCCCCTCCTCCTACTAATCTTTCTGTTGATCCCATTCAAAATACTCTCACTTATCTTGTCGGCTCCCAATATCATCTTAGTAACCAACTCAACTATACCCACCATGCCATGACATACTTGAATCAAAGAATGCAAAATCTTTCTCCGAGCCAAACCGATGAATATCCGCATTCCTTAAATCCTGGCATGCTCAACCCATTTAACCCTTCATACAACTACTATCAACCTCCACCTCCACCATCAATGGATCTTGCACATACTCAATTTTCCTCCATACAATTGCAAGATATAGCTGCTCACTTCCGATTTGACCGAGTTCCCACATTTCTGGAAGCATATGCATTAACTGCGACAGGTGCTTTGAATTGGCAAACTTTGGTCAAATATTATGGAGCCGAGCCATTCCTTGGGAAAGATCCGGACATCGATGTAATTCTTAAATCTTTCCTGTGAAGTGTTGAAGTTGTACTAGTTGTAATGACAATGATTGTAATAAATTGGTCATTTCTATATAATTGTAATATTTTCCATGCTATTGAATGAAGTTTGCCATCTTTGCTTAATTCAAATGGTTATATTTTTCTTGGCATATGAGACATCTTCAAAAATATGGATTATAAGTTCATTATTGTAGAGCATAACAAATAAGGGGAGTAATAATTAAAACAGGAAACTATTAAAATTGTGGCTAAATTGACAAATGATAAAACAGTTCTCCAGAAACATCCTCGGTCGAGCAACTAGTCGACCGAGAACACTGTCGGTCGAGCAATTGTCGACCGACTGGGTTTCCGTTTTCCAGACTGACATAAATTGCATACATATTTGTTAATCATGGAGATCCTCTACAACATTTTATAGTTTTTGCTTAGTACTCAAACTTTCATTTGAGATATCTATCTAAGGGGGAGATCATAAAAACTTTGACCATTTGATTGAAGAAGATTACAAAAACATTATAATAGCCGAAAATTTTCAAGAAATTTATGAATTTGTTGAAAATGGTATCTTGTACTTGAAGGAACTCTCTACCCAAAACAGGGCTTAACATCCCTTGCATTTGGATGGAGACATTTTTATGTACTCTAAGATTAAGAGGATTCTCATTTAATTTAGGGCTTAACATCCTTTGATAAATGAGAAATAAATATACATTCATCATACGCTTAAGGGAATCTCATATCATTTCAAGGCTTAACATCCTTTGCAAATGATTGAGAAACAAATTGTGGATAAATTAGACAAACATCCATGTTTCTAATAGGATATCTATTTGAGGGGGAGCATAATATTAAGGGGGAGAAGAAAAATCAACGTGGATATCTTTTTGAAATGACAAAGGGGGAGAAAGAATATAAAAATCAAAAATATAAATGAGTTTCATAACATCTTGGCCAACACTCACTTGCAAAACATAGATGGCTACAAAAGGTAATTTTCAGGTATGAAACTCACATGCTTTATATTTACTCATTTCATATTTAGGAAATGTTTGTCATCTTCAAAAAGGGGGAGATTGTTGGATAAATTGGATATTATGATAAAATCCCTTTGTTTCGATGATGACAAACATTTCATTCTTATTAATCTAACGAGCTACTTGAGTGTGCAGGACTAAGATGGATGGCAAAGCAACTAGGGAAAAATCCAAGAGCTTACTTAGTTTTATTTTCATGCAATGTAATCAATGTTGTAAAACTTGTACACATATATAATGTACAAGTACTTAGATTTGCATGTAAATCAAGCGTTAGATTTTCCCTAGCCAAACACCATAGTTAGACATGTCATCCCATTTAATTAGGATCACCTTTGCACACTCACACATATAATTAATGCTTAAATTGAAACCTTAAAACAGGATCATTCTCGGTCGACAAACTCCTCGACCGAGAGACTCTCGGTCGACAAACCTCTCGACCGAGAAAGATCCAAAGTAGCCGTTAGACACAACAGACAAAGTAGTTGGCAGTTGCAAATGAACGTTGATCCAGAGAGCCTGTCGGTCGACAAAACTTCGACCGAGTAGGTGTCTCGGTCGACCAATTGTCGACCGAGATGGTCTCTGACAGCAACTGCAGAATAAATTAATTAGCCGTTGTTAAAGCAACAACTTTGTACCTAACGGCTAGTTAAGCACTTAGAAACCCCTAGAAGTTGTCTAGAACGTCCTTAAGCATACTTAGGCCATTCCTATAAATAGGACAAGCCATAGGACACTAGAATTCACTTGTTACACTTGAGAATACACTTGAGCATGCTTGAGCAATCTTTTGCAAGCAAATTTGAGCACTGTGATCATTTGTCTACATTCTCCTTAGCTCAATCTCGTGTCCTATAGGCTAGATTCTCCTACCCACTGCAATTACAAGTTCACATACTTGGCTAGGAGATCTTACGCTTGATCTAGGCATATCAAGCCTCGGGCTTAAAGGATAAGTTGTAATTTCCTTTTTCTTTCTTGTTCCTGTTTATCTTTTGTACTCTCCTTGCTACTCCTAGGGTTGGAGGCTGCGGATTGGAGAGGGTTGACTTCTCAGGTGGAGAAGGGGACTTCAAGCTACTTCAAGAAGGCTATCGCAAGGGAAGCTACTTCAGAAGGCTGGTGCAACGGGAGTTGGTGCATCTACTTCAAGGGAAGGCTGCTTCAAGGTTGGCGATTACTTCTAGGTGAAGGCTGCTTGAAGGGTTTAGGAAAAGAGATTGTATTTTATGTAAATTCCTTGAAGAGGTAATAAAATAAATTTCTTTTCAAATCCCGGTTGGGTAAGCAACCGGGTAGTGGACTGACGGCTATAGTATTTGCTATAGTTGGAACCACTCTAAACCTTGTGTCTCTTTGTCCAATATTTTTCATTGTGGTTGTTTGAGTTCAAAATTGTTAAATTTTCTATAAAACTCTATTCACCCCCCCTCTAGTAGTTTTCACGAGCCACAAAGGCAAGTAGAGGAGCTCGCTGGCGTGGGGAGGCCTTGGAAGCAGGAGGAAGCGAGAGAGATGGCTGAGGTGCCGCTCGGCTTCGGCGAGCTCTTCCGAAGTCGTTGGTGGCCAGAGAGAGGGGAGAGGGAGCGAGGAGGCAGGACGCCCAAGGAGGCCCTGCGGTGGCGCCGTAATGGCAGCGGCCGGAGAAGAAGGGAGCGAGAGAGGGAGGGCTCGATGTGGGAAAAGAAGGTTCCGTTTGAGATCGTGGGTGCGCGACGAACCCAAAGAGGGGTTTATATAGAGTCCTACTGCTAGGGTTAGGGCTACAAGAGGGGGCGGCGCACCCCACAAGTCGGCTAGCTTCCTTGGCCTCCAAGCAATGTATTCGCAGCGCCCAAACCACATGGAAGGTTCGAGAGGGGGTGTGGAGTCATCGGCCGAGCTATCGGGCACAATCCGGCTCTGGTTGGCCGATCGGGGTCGGGGCCATGGTGTTGGTCCACCGTGGTCTTTCCAAACCAGGTGCAAGGTAGGGGATGACCCCAGTGCCGTTGGATCAAGATCCAAGGCTGTTGGGTCACCCACCTTGCCCAGCGGCGCCCCAAGCAAGGAATGGACCGGGCCCAGCAAGGAAAAGGGAGGGAAAAAGGAAGGAAAAAGGGGCTAAAAAGCTAAGAAATGTTAGAATCTTAGAAAAATCATAACAAATCGTAGGAAGGTCCAAATGGTCTCAAATTTGGATCATAGTTTCATAAAAACGTGGAGAACGTTTATAAAAATTTTGAGGACAAGAAGATGAATTTTGATGGGTCAATTTCTTTATTTGTACAAAGTGATGAATTAATCAAATATAAGGTGTTATAATGTGTTTAAAGTTCCCATTGTTCACCATATTTTGTATTTGAGTCTCAACTTTGCTTATGTAGATTAGAAAATTAATTTAGGACCATTAGTGGATATAATGAGGGCAAAAGAGTAATTATGTCATTATTTTGCTAAAATCCACTTTGTCACATCCTTCCCTCCTTAAAAAGGAATTTTGTCCCAAAAATTCAAAAACATCCTTAAAATTAGTATTTATTCAAAAAAATAGATCATATCCTCAAATATTGGTGTATCCTCAACTATATAATCAAAATCATGTCCTCAAAGTTTAAGTATCATGTTCTCAAAGTTTAAGTAGTGCAAACATCATAATTGAGATTCCATGTTCCATTTCATAACCAACTTGGTACTAACATTATTTCATAATCGAGCAATTGAGTATCAACACATATATTGTCCAAAGTCATTATATGAGTAAAAAATATGGAAAACATCATATTGATCACAAATTTGGACATATCATATTTTAGGTCAAACAAATAGATATCCTGAATCAAGTGTGCAAGGTGACTTTCAATCCCAAAATCTCAGGGTCTTAGCTTCTCCATTGGCCTAGGTGGGTTATATATCCATGATTTGAGGTTTAATAGTTCAACATTTTGAGACAACATCATATCATCATTTCGAGCTCAAAATCAATGGGAAGGTCCCACCCTAGTCCTAATGAGAACAAAACTCCAAGTCATAAATCAAAAGAGTCAATATAGTCAACATTTCAAAATTTTCAGGATTTGGGATGTTGAAGTCATTAGTCGTATATCTAGTATGATTTGTAGGTCCAAATAATGTGATCATAGAGTTTGTATCATTATTGAGATTGGATAATCGTGAGTCACAATATTATATATCAATATCAAGAGTCGAGATCAAAAGTCATGGGTCTAAAATTTTGAAGCTAGGGTTTCGATTCCTATTTAGACCTTAGGGGGTATCATTCATCTATATCCAATTTTGAGCAACATTATTCAATATTCGAGCAACATATCATAATTCCATTATCATGCTTCCAAGGTTGATGAATGATCTAGACCTAGGTCTATCTAGGAAATAAACCACAAGCTATAGTCAATATTGCCATATGTCAAGGTCATTATCAAATAAATATTTAAGATTGGGTATCAACCATGATTTTAACCTATTAGGCTTAGGTCAACCAATCCAAATAGGGTGAAAGGGATTACCTTTCCACACTCTAAATAATCAACAAGGTGAAAATTTAGAGGTAGTCAAAATAGGGATGTGACCTAGGTTAGGGGAGTCATGAGTCAACTACCACCCTAATCTGGCACATTACCAACTTTAGTCATGATCAACTGATCTTATTCAAATAGGGAGCATATCAAAATTAAATCATATACATCGAAGTCATAAGATCAAAATTCAAGATAATAGGGCAATAATGTCAAGATTTTCAATTCTTTCCTCTCATGATCAAGGTAGTGATATAATTTGGAAATCAAGGATTTAAATTTGGCATTCAAGGAATCAGAGCATAATGGTGCAAAATTTAGGTCCATAATCATCATATCAAAATCGAGATTGTAAAAGGCATCAATAGTCTTACATCGTGGTTTTGAGAGTCCTAAACTTAGTCAATTTCATAGCCTAGTCATGATGAGAATCAAATAGGATAAGAGTTTGCTTAACTATGTTTGAGGTTTAGTCAAAATAATAGGGCAGCATGGATTTGATCAAATAGGGACCTCATCAACAATGAAGTATAAGGTACAAGTCATCCTTATTTCACCAAATCAAAAGTTACCTCAACATAGGAAGCATATATTTTAGCTAATGATATTAGGGATCATACATGAGTATTTTATTCTATGGATCAAAATCGAGTTTTCAAACTAGGGTCAGATCATGGTATCAACTTTCACGATTTAGCGATTCCCATGCTTAAGCTACCCATAATCGAGACATCATGTGGTATAAGGTCACAAGGAAGGACCACATGAGGAGATGAGAAGACTACCTAATCTTCATCTACATGGGTGGCTTAGGATTGTCCTTAAAGAAGAGATGAGATGCTAGAAGACTCTCTAAGGTTTCACAAGAGAACCTTTAGGTCCATTTCTAGATCAATTGAGGCCAGGTAGAGCGGGGGATCTCAGCCACCGTGAAGACGGATAGGAGAAATTATGTCAGGACCCCGAGCCTAGACACCTCAATTTTCACCATTATGGACTTTAGGGTTTCTTGGGTGTAAGAGACTTGAGAAATTATTTACTTAAAGTATATGAGAGTGTGTAAGCTCTGATACCAACTGTCACGGAACTGTTCTTACCCCAATCCCGATCTCACTGTCTAAACAGTGGTAAAGGGATTGAAGCGCCCGTCCCTGAGTGGCCCCGTAGGATCTAACACACTAGCATATACAATAAGAAATAAATAACTCAAAACTGGATAATTAAAGAACAAACTAACCCAATATGGAGATATAACCGATTCATCTTTGTCATCAAAGTGTATGAGTGCGGAAGCGATCTTATTCAATATTCCATTTGTATTCCCTAAAATCAAGAAAATCGAGACACAATCATGCAATTGCACGGTACGCTATCAAAATCAAGTAAAACGATTTATAACAAAATAGTATGCTTGGCAGGACTTATATTTCAAAGAATAATAAGCAATTTGCAAATCCAACATTTATTCGACAAGTTTTTCAAGCAATTCGAATTTTATTACGAGTTCCCATTATGTTGTAATTCAAGAAGCATGCTTATATATTTTGTATGACTCTATTACCCCAACGCGATGGGGAAGGTCACTAGGCCCCTTTTCACCATAGGAACATAGGAAGCCAATGTACAAGTCCCACCTCCAAATGAGGTGGTTGTTGTACTCAATATCAACATTATCAACATTATCAATATCATCATCAGTATCAATATACGGGCAGTCATATGGACATTCAATTTATGTTTTCATGTTTTTCAAAATATAATATAGAAAAACAGAAGACTAATCATAGGGAACAATAGCTCATCCAAATAACTAGCCAAGCATACGGTCAAGAGATACACAAAAGTATCTTCAATACAATCAAGGAGGAGTTATATAAATAGCGTACCTTTCACCGAGGATTTCGAGTATTAAACAACTAGAGTAGAAGATCAGGGTCTCAAGTGGTTCCTAGATCAATCAAGATATGGATCGAGGATCAAGATCATATTATAGACCAAAATCAAGTACACCAAATTAGGGTTTTCCAATCCTATTCATCCCTAAGGTAGATTTCATATATAGTCAACATTATATCAAGATTTCAATATTTACTCAAGTGCCAAGTATAATCAAGGATGGATGATCTACCTAGGTATTTTAGGAATATATGTCAACCCTAAATATTATCATCATTATTCAAGTCATCAAGTCTTTAGGTCATCATCATGTTCTACATCATTTGTATTCAATATCATATTGATGGGTCAAAACTATATCAATTATTTTGCAAAATCAAGATTACTCATCCTCAAGATTATTATCAAGATTGAATCAAGTAAATAGATCTAGATTCACTAATGATTCATTTTCAAGAGTATATGATTCAAAAAGATCAGATCTAGGTTACAAAATATCATCAGAGTCCAAAAATAGGGTTTCCAAAGATTAATCATGATTATGAGTCATTTGACAATTTAAATATTCAAAGGATCAAAGATCTAGAGATATCAGTGAGAAACATTTAGAATCAGGCTTCAAGACTATTTTTAATGGATTCACTAGATTTTTCTGATCAAGATTGACTACTTATTTGTAATTTTTGGAGTTCATATGTATTTTCTATGATTAAAACAAGATATCAGCATTTAATTGAATTTTCAACTAGAGAGGAGATGTAAAATACCTTGATTATGAAATACGAGGGTCGTTTGATGTGTAAAGGACGGCCCAGATTTGAACATATAGGTGAGGCAGCTTCCTTGCTCGTCATTCTGGTTCAGAGGCTAAAATAGTCATTTCACATTTGGTTTCTTGGCTTGGTTCAACTGAGTCGTCTAGTCCCTCTTGAACCGGACGGTTCAGGGATATATCCTCCCTCGATCAGGCCTTGTGCGAGCCACAAAGGCAAGTAGAGGAGCTCGCTGGCGTGGGGAGGCCTTGGAAGCAGGAGGAAGCGAGAGAGATGGTTGAGGTGCCGCTCGGCTTCGGCGAGCTCTTCCGAAGTCGTTGGTGGCCAGAGAGAGAGGAGAGGGAGCGAGGAGGCAGGACGCCCAAGGAGGCCCTGCGGTGGTGCCTTAATGGCAGCGGCCGGAGAAGAAGGGAGCGAGAGAGGGAGGGCTCGATGCGGGAAAAGAAGGTGTCGTTCGGGATCGTGGGTGCGCGACGAACCCAAAGAGGGGTTTATATAGAGTCCTACTGCTAGGGTTAGGGCTACAAGAGGGGGCGGCGCACCCCACAAGTCGGCTAGCTTCCTTGGCCTCCAAGCAATGTACTCGCAGTGCCCAAACCACATGGAAGGTTCGAGAGGGGGTGTGGAGTAATCGGCTGAGCTATCGGGCGCAATCCGGCTCTGGTTGGCCGATCGGGGTCGGGGCCATGGTGTTGGTCCACCGTGGTCTTTCCAAACCAGGCGCAAGGTAGGGGATGACCCCAGTGCCGTTGGATCAAGATCCAAGGCTGCTGGGTCACCCACCTTGCCCAGTGGCGCCCCAAGCAAGGAATGGGTCGGGCCCAGCAAGGAAAAGGGAGGCAAAAAGGAAGGAAAAAGGGGCTAAAAAGCTAAGAAAATGTTAGAATCTTAGAAAAATCATAACAAATCGTAGGAAGGTCCAAATGGTCTCAAATTTGGACCATAGTTTCATAAAAACGTGGAGAACGTTTATAAAAAGTTTGAGGACAAGTAGATGAATTCTGATGGGTCAATTTCTTTATTTGTACAAAGTGATGAATTAATCAAATATAAGGTGTTATAATGTGTTTAAAGTTCACATTGTTCACCATATTTTGTATTTGAGTCTCAACTTTGCTTATGTAGATAAGAAAATTAATTTAGGACCATTAGTGGATATAATGAGGGCAAAAGAGTAATTATCTCTTTATTTTGCTAAAATCCACTTTGTCACACCTTGCCATGCTTCACCTTGTTTTCTCCTCCCTTTCCTTCTATATAGGTGGTTCCTTCCTTAGCTTGAGGTCCCTTTAGTTCCTCTCCCTCTTGTGCACAACACACTCCCTTCTACCTTGCTTGTGGTGGCTGACATACCTTGGAGAAGAAGAGTGGTGGCTGATACACCCTTGAAGAAGTAGCTTGGAGGCCGACACACCCTTGGAGAATAAGAGTGGTGGTCGACATCCCTTGAAGCCTAGAGTTCTTATTCTTCCTTGGAGCTTGGAGCTTAAGGCGGGTTGCATAAATCATAACCCTAATTTACTTCATCTCTTGTTATAATCTTGTTTATATGTTGTTAGTAGATTGATTCTTGTTTAGTTTGCATGTTGGCTGATCCATGTGAGTTAGGGTTTAGGGAGAAACACTCCTTTCTCCCCTTAGTCTAGAAGAGTGAGTTTGGGTCCTAGTGTCATGAGAAACACCCCTCTTTCTTAGTCAATTGAGGTGAGCTTGTGACCTAGTGGTTTGAGCAAGACCCTCTTCTCACCATGGGCTAGAAGGTGAGCTCGTTTTGATGGTGACCTTTCTCTAGGGTTTCGGGAGTTCAAGTAGTAGATGACCCTTGTAGACATATACCTTGGGTGTTTGGTGCTTGTGGAGGTGCTGCCCGACAGCCCCCTTGATCTAGTTTCCTTTGCACGGTCTGCTCACCTTAAATCTATTGAGAGTTCTGCTCTGTGTGGGGTGTGCGAGCCAACCCTTAGTTGCCCGGCAGGCTTCACGCTTTGGAGCTGCTCGCCCGGTGGGCTTGCTCGCCCAACAGATATGTTTGCCTAGCTGAGTGTAGGACCCTGCATGAATCAACCTTGACGCATGAGCGAGCACACTGCCCTGCACGCCTGAAAACCCTGCTCGCTCGGCATCCGTCCTGCTCGCCCGGCATCAGCCCGTGTCGCCCGATGCACCTTACACGCCGGATAGCACTCTGCTCGCCCGATACACCTTGCACGCTCGATAGCCTGCACTCCTAGGTGCACATTGCACTGCTGCACGCGGTTTGCCTTAGCAGTAAGATGGCTCATGTTGGCCATTCGGTGATGATCTTTGGGTGAGGGCAGGATTGCCCGATACAGTGTTAGTGAGCCTTGCCTGACACACCTCTTTTTGTGATGGTTTTGGTATCTTTTGTGAGAGATCCTTGTATCATGGAAACGGCTTGAATTGTATATGTCCTTGATAACGTTGGTGACTCCTTGCTCACTTAATGATAATTATAGTGATAATGGTAGTGGTAATAACAACGCTTGTTATGTATATTTCGCATGATGTTAAAGCAAGATGAAGTACATAAATAGTTGTTTAATAACATGTCTTGCGCACATGATCCCCAGTTGATGTAGAATTGATAATTATAGCATCTTGAATGACATCTCATGATAGTAGGCATAGTCCTTATGTTGAAACTTTGATTATTGATTGATGCTAACAATGCAGGTACTGCATAGCTAATGAAAGGCTATGAGAAACATTTATATGTGAATAATGAGATGACATGTATATTATGAATGATGTTCCATGATGATGATGTAAGCCTTGAGAGGCAGTAGCACTATGTGATGAGGGATTGAGATCCCATGGTATGTGATGATCCTTGAGGTGGATCTGGATGGTTGGCAAGAGGCCAAGTGATAACATGTGATGTTGGATCCTTGAGATGGATCAGGTTGATGTAATTACAATAATAGAAAAATGTTGAGTTTATGTTGTTTATTTCCTTCTATAACTTGCATGTTATATAACTTGGTTGAATCTTGCAATCCATCTAAAAGATACTAATTAGTCACAGCGAAATCTATCATGTAGTTGCCCTGGCCATAGATCCATCATCAGTCAGGATTGGGTGATGGTGAAATGGGTTCTCCTGCGGGTTAACCTGGAGCATATTTTTGAATATGTGAGGTTTCTCCTAGCCTCAAATAGAGAGGAAAACGAGTGCATCTGCGGTTGCAGACTCGAGTATGTGATGAGCATGGTGAACATGGCCCATGGCTCTGGATATGTGATATGATGAGCATGAATGCATTCATGGCTTAGAGCACGGTGTTTAGACTCGTGGCTCGGTTTTACTAGCGTCGTGACTTGTACCAAGGCGGGCTAGAGGAAGGGTAGCCTGAGGAGTTGACCCTGTGGCTGAGACCACTTGAGCATGAGACTGCGGTCCTGCTTTGTTTCTCGTGTACTGACCACGAGGGGTGAAGTCGTGGATTCCGGCTCTTCCATTGACCTTGTATGGCACCGGTTATGGGCTTTGCAGCCGAAGGTTGGATTTGAACGGTACGGTTCACTTCCTCAGGGCATAATAAAATGTAATCCAGCCAATTAGTCTTGTTGCTTAAGACAAACACGAAACATTGGTTGAGGCCTTGTTTGTGTGGTTACTCTTGTTATATCCTGCAGTTATTTATATGTTCTTCTATGGCAGTAGAACTTGGATATCCTATTTTGATACTCATGTATTACTTGATTACATAAACTGTTCTTGCTATACTCCTCATCAACTAATTGCTTATATATATACCTGCTCATTTGAGGTTTTGTAGTTTGGGCAGGGAGTTATGTTTCCCACTGGGACAATGTTCAATTGTCTCACCCCGCCGGTTTACACCCCTTTTAGGTGATCGAGCTAGACGTGGTGGTTGTCGTGGAGTTTCGGCCGAGCAACAAGAAGAACAGTAGAAGGCAAGCCATGGATGAGCTGCTATTTTGGATGTTTTGTGGTAGAGTCTAGAGTCATCCCTGTACTCTCAGGTCCTTGGTAGTGTTATGACGTTGTTTCGCGATGAACAGTTGTAGATGTTTTTGGTATATCTTGTTGTTGGCCGGATGTGGGCCTCTATGTATGTAAACATGTGATGATCTCATGCGACAACAAGACAGTTGTTGCTCTAAGCTGTGAACATGTAACAGGCTTGTATATATATGTAGGTAACATGTTTTCTTGCAAGATATGGACTGGAATGTAATAGTCTCTCGGTTTATCAGTTTTCCGCAATCAGTTTTAATTAACCCGTGTTTTTAATAAGTTGTGGTTATGGTGATTTCCGCACATTTTCGCGTAACACCTCATTGTCTGTGTGATAGTGGGTTGTGTTGCCATGATTTCCATACCCTAAACAAAGTCCTTCCTCCAAGAAAGGGCTTACCCATACTTGTATCTTTCTAGTGTCTACCCTCTCTAGAGGGACCTACACTAAAAGGTTACACCTTTTCACATTTTACTTCTCTAATTAATAATTTCTTTCCAAGGCTTTTAAGCAAAGAGATGAGAAGTAGACGAAAATGTGAGATGAGGAACTTTATTTTTCTCTTAAATGTCTAAGGATTATTTGAAAATTATAGACTATTAAGTATTAGTTGATGAATCTGTGCTCTGATACTAAATGTAACGACCCACACTTTTGAGTGTCTAAAAGACCTTAAAGATGCAGATCGTTAATCATATACTCCAGGATCATATTCAAGAAATAATACAAAATAGTAAACAATTTCCATTAATGTACAAATATTTACTTGTTTACATAAAAAGCTCCTCTAAGGAGTTACATAACTTTTAAATAGAATTAACTTTTACATGTGTGAAGATAAACCATTAAGACTAAACCTTCATGATTAAACTGTAGTCTCTTCAACATCTTTATCTATACCCTCATGTCCACAAATCAAGTATATCTGATACCTAAAACGCTGACAAAAAAATACGCGGTCAGTATATTACTATACTAATATGTGGATTCAAACAATAATTACAAGTATAGATATAAGAAAACATCTTTATCTTGAATATAAGGACATAAACTCATTTTCATATTCTAACCCTTATCTAGTCTACTACCTCAGGTGTAATCACTGTCCCTCCGGGGCTCGTGTGCATTACCCTTAAGATCAATCTAACCCAAGGTTTAAAATACCATTATTTACTTTACATGATACTCATAGGAACTTTATAGTTTGCAAGAACTAATAAACAAGCAAGTACTTTATTTGTCGTTCAATCTCATCGAGAAACATTGGAAATCTCATAATTCGATACATGTATTCATAAGTGTAACCACGTACCTTATGCCATCACAGAAACCATGCAGAACATGATATACTTTAAGAGTGTATCCAAACATCCAAGCAATATGGCATTCAATCTGAAACAAGCATACTACATATGTGTCACCATGTATTCACATTACATTACTCAGATCTAGATGCACTCCTAAACTAGGGTTTAGGACTATCTCATGTTTGGACCAGGGATTAGGATCACGAACCCTAACTCCTCACATTATGGTTTCTAAGATTACTAATTTCATTATGCATATTAGGTGAAACCCTAATTGTCAAATTAAGTATATTAAACTACTCGTGACATCTAAATCATATTACTAACATTATCATCATAGCAAGATGTCCACATTGGTTTCAACACCCTAAATCATCATGAATAATACTATTAATCTGGAATCATCCATTATTCATCATTATCAAGGTTTTACACATTATACATGGCAAGATCAGGTGTTAGCCTAACATGAATGAATCTATTTGATTAAGCATCAGATTAAGTCTAATCTAGGTTTTCCTTTGTATTAAACACCTCTAAACATGCATTGCATGTACTTTTCAAACATGAAGCATAACTAGATTCTCAAACTATTTTATACACATTCCTCTCATTTTTCTGAGCAATTTGATATATTATATCACTATTTTTGGGCCATCCTAGCATTTACTATGAATTAAACAAAATATGAACTTGTACCTTAATTACTGGCCACGTGGCGCTTCCCCATTGGCCAGTGTCAGTGCCACCTATTTAAGTGATGCAATGCATGTGTCATCTGGTCTTGGGATGGCTGGGAGGGTTCGAACAGAGTTCTACCATGTTCTCGCCCCTCTTAGACTGGTCGGTCTGGGCTAAGCTGACAGACAGTCGAGCGTCCTTGCTCTCCTCCGCGTCTATGCTCCTCCAAGGGATCAGGTGTGTCAACGGAATCTGGAAATCGCTCACCTGCTCCCACAAGATCCACTCCCTCAGACCTTCCTACCATTGTCACTATCCCTCTCAAGTGTCCCTCTAGCCGTGACCTGTCGTAGGCGTGGGTTAGTCCAGCAAGGCTATCGGTGGGGCTGACTACACTTTGCCTCTATTGTGTTGCATCCACGCAGGCGAGATCTCTTCATGCGCGGCCATCTTCACCGGTGCCACAGCCATGATGCAAACTTGTCACCTCCTCCTATCCCTCCTTGCTTCATGTTCATGTGGACTGAGATCTCCTCCTGTATGCTCGTCTACAGATCTCACCCTGGTAGGAAGCCACATTCACACCTTCCGCAAGCACCCACTGCGTGGTGCTTCACGACAGCTGACCTGGGGCACCGAGGCCCCAGGCAGTGATGCCTAGGGATCCTTGACCGAAGGTGATGCCATCCTCGAGAAGGTTGAAGGGGGGGTTATAAGGAAGGGAGTACGGCGTGGAGTACTACTGGCAGTCAGGATTGCAGAACCCTAGAGCAGCAACTCTCCCAAACCCTTCCTCGGCGATGCTATGCACACAACATTGTCATCCTTCCTTCACCTTTAGATGAGGGGTTGTCCTCTACTTACTCATGTGCTTTGATGCACAGTGATGATGTTGCAGCGAGCCACGGCGCCCGACTTCTAAGTCGAGAACGCTGCCCCCAAAGCCCCTTCAACCGTCGTCGCCTAAGATTGATGCCGAAGGCATGGACCTGGCATGTCTGTGCCGCTACTTCCATGTACTCCGCCAATTACCAGAGGGATGGGGTGGCTTTTGTGCCTCACCCTACTATACAATAGGGTGCCTCAAGTCTTCCAACCTAAGCAAGGATTGGGATCGTTCTTCCCGTCATGCGGTGACTGGGTGGAAGTGATAAGATATGTACGTGGGAAGTCATGTTCTCTGTCGAAGGTTGGCTCCTATTTATATATATGACCCTAGGCAAGGCTTTAGGGTTAGGAGGATAACTGTGAGAAGAGAGGTATACCTATTACTACCTCCTTCTTGGAATTATGGTCTGGATATGGAAATGATTTACTCACATTAACTAATCAACAACTCTGTTGTATGTTTCCTTATGGCTATGTGATCTCAAAAAGTTAAGTATTCATTTACCCACTCTTTCTTGTATCCTTAATCTCTCATTTATTGTACAAGCAAAAGTCAAGAAAGAAAGTCACACCATGACTCTCCTTTCTCGATAAATCCTCTACATTAATTATCTAAAATAGAGTCCTTAATCAAAAGATGGATAATTCTTCAACTAATTATCCAAACCACATTATAACTTTTGGATCATTCTAGATAATCTCTTGTTATCTTACACTCTAATTATCTATCCACAAAAAATACTTTGGATACCTATTATGGTACAAAAATCCTTAATATTCAAAATAATATCTCATGGGCCCATATGAAACCTTCGATTATTCAACTGGGATAAAGGGTGACCCTAAGGCCCATGAACTACATCTTGGGCCCTCAAAAGGCTCAATGAGCTTAGCCACATTTCTAATTACCAAACTTGATGATTTGGTAACCATCACATCTTATATTAGCCTCATATGATCACATATGCTCAATGTTCATTATTAACTTACATTGAACATTTATTATGAATCTAGTGTTTGGAATCGTCAACCAAGATCCCTCAAATCATTTCATTCTCATATGTTCCTAATTCCATTTAGGCTTGAAATCCACAAATTTCAAGGATGTAACAGAAACCAACCCTAACCTTCAAGTGATGAGTGATTTTGATGCTAATGAATGATAACCTCAAATAAGGTATTAAGGAATGCATATGAATATAGTTAAATCCAATTACATGATGAGGCTCAAGGATATGAATTTCTTTATTATAATGTGCTCTTGGATTGTAATTGTATGTTAGGATACTCGTATGCTAAGGATAGTCTTTTCTGATAGTAGTAGTAACTGAAGAGTGGTAAATAGTTAGAGGGAAGTTAAAATGAGTTACACATGTTTATAGTTGAGATTCATCCATATATGTAGAAATTGGATAGAATAAGTATATGTTGCATGTTAAGCCTATTTTGAGCATGATGAATGACATGACATGTCTATATGCTTACATTGTTGTTAATTTTGATATTTCTATTAATACTAAATGAGAATTATGATATGAAAGGAATGGCTAAGAAATATGTTGAGATAGAATTTACATTCTTTTATTACTTTGAGAAACCATGATGAGGGTAAATGCTAGACAATGAGATTATGTTTCGGGTGAAAGCCCATTGATGATGTTAAAACCTTGATGAGGGTAAATGCTGGACAATGAGATTATGTTTTGGGATGAAAGCCCACTAACGATGACTACTATGAAATGATGTGTAAATGTAAAGAATTATATGTGTTACAAATTACAGATTGTTGTGCTTCTTGTTTTGGTCATTGTCTTTCTTGATAAGCCTAATCTATTTCATGTTATTCTAGTTATGTGAGAATATGCACATATCATACATGATGTTTTGAATTCTTTTAAGATGAGTGAAAGAGATTAATAATAAGTGAAATGATGACACATCTAGTTAGGTTCCCTAAACACTGTGAATTACCCCAGAGGTCCACACTAGGGAAACAAAATAGATCTCCTTGTAGTAATCGAAGAACTATGATAAGGATTTCTAGAGTGTGTATCAAGACCTTAAAGGTTAAACCACCAAGATTTAGGTGTGAGTCATTTGGAGTGGATCTGGACCTAAATCACTATTGTGAAAGTCTATGTCCATGAGTAATCGACTCTGATGAAATGAAATATGAAAATATGAGAGATGTTGTGATGCGTGATATATTGTTTTGTTAGTTCCTAACTTGTGTACATAGATGAGGACGTGGGCCTCTTTAGGCAACCTTCAGGTGGCTAGGGTCTGTTGTTGATTTCTTAGGGTGACAGACTAAACCCTAAGATAGTGACAGTGAGTTGTTGATAAGAGAGTCAGGCGTGGTGACTTTTAGTCGATGAGGTAAAAGCCAAGCATTTTGAGGGTAAATGAATAAAAGATGACAAGCTGTGTAGAATATGTTTTGAATGTTTGTTACATTCCTTTTACTACTAGATGATAATTTGCAATTGTTATCAAAATTTCTTGTTGTGGAAAATAATCATTATGTTATATAGATAATATGTTTCATATTCGGATATGTCTTGTTGACAAGTAGTAAATGTTGGGATATATATCCACTATGAATATGATTTGGATTGCTTGCTTTTTTATTATACTGTTTGGTAGACATGTCATATGTGTACTTTAGCTTCAGGAGTGCAGGATGTGTTCCTGGTCCGGATGGTGGAGTGTCACAAAGATGATGTTATTATTATGTATTGATTCATGATGCTTAGATCTTGACTAGTTACTCATTCCTAAGGATTCTTAATCTGAACTAAGAAGTATCTATTGATTTGTTCATAGACATGCTCTAACACAAGTTTTAAAGTTATATTTGGTTTAAGTAGTTACTTTATATGTTTGATTATATTGCCATTTTAAACTAGATTTGACCTATGCTAGAACTATCTACTAGACCTTTCAATATCTACAAGTTTCTTTTGAGTTCATTATACTTAATCTGATGTTGATGCATGTATCTAGATTGAGCGGAAGGTATCCACTCATTGAGTCTCTATATGTATCTCATGAGGTTGTTTCAATTTTTTTACGTATAATGCTATCCAACAAAGAGATTGTGACAAAGAATGTGTAAATTGAAGGATATTTTAAATAGAATAGAATGCCCATGTATTCTCTCTTTCTTGGGATGGGTAGTATACAGAGTTTGTTGTATCATCTACATGTAACTAAAGTAAACATAACTGCAAATGAGTAACAAAAAATTTTTTCTAGCTTTAGTGGAGTTGAATAAGTTCTTGTGATAGTGTGACATTGTTAATTAGGTTTTCTGAGAATGAAAAAAGGATAAGTTAATGTTTATTTTTTATATATTGTGATAATCGTGTTGTTGAGAATTCATTATTTTTATTCATAATCTGGGTTTAGGTTTTGGATTCTCCTCTAATGGTTGGCATTAATGTCGATCAAAATAGAGGTCTCAGCATAAATATTGTTCATATTTTGGCTGATAAAATATATATGGGTCAAATACGATAATAGTTTGCTTCCCTCACAATTTGAAATTTTAATCCTTATTAGATAATTCTGGATAATCAAAATGAATATTGTCTTATTAATTTAGGTTAGATGATTGTGACTCTCAAAAGAAAAATCTAAGATGAGATTTGAATTCTACAACCTCAAATTTCCTAGGATACCAACTTTCATTAGATTCATATTACCATCTTCCATCAATTTATTTTTGAAAAGAAATGCCTAGAATCTTTGGTTAATCCTAAGTTTGTGATTCATGTATCATCTAGCCTATGGTCCTGGTTCTATTTACTTCCCATGACCCTTTAATTTGTTTTCCTCTTTGTGTCAGACTCTCGGGTCGTAGAGTCACCAGTGAGCGTGAAGACTACCTCCATCCATCTCGCCTAACTTCCCTATGGAATAGGACTCTTCCTGAGCCCCGACTTCTCTTGACTGTGAGAACCTGTTATAGTAAACGAGATTACTCAAAACATAAAACACAATCAATCACCAATTAACCACATACCCAAAAATATGAGTGAATTAAAACCAATTTCAACGTCAGCACCTGCTCAGAAACATTTGCATAAGAACCCAACATCTTTCTTATATCCATACTTTGCCAAGAATTTGATACAAATTGTTCTATTGTCTTATCCACCACATATATACATAGGAGAACAATATCCCTATATTCCACATAAACAAGGATTAATATACTATCAAAAGTCCAATTCATTTGAAGCACCATATACAAACTTTTTCTCACCCGTACCTAAGAGTACATGGATGACTCTAGGACACATTAGACATCTAATCAACTTCTCAAAGATTCATTGCTATAGCTCCTCTTTGCTGCCACATGTTTGTTTTTGTCACTTCTGATTACCTAAAAAAATGTGGCAAACCACAAGGGTGAGACCCATGTCCCAGTAAGAGATATAACCTCCAACAATGCTTATTGATTACAATATTTTAGGTAATGAGATAGTTTAATCAGTTTAATCATATATAATAAATAGGCTCAGCAACACTGATGATTAACAAAATACATAAAGGAGTTGATAACAATTATCATCATCAAGCTGACAATCATCATTTTTTTTATTAACCATATAAAACATTCAATACCATATGCATAACTAGCATAAGCAAGTCTAGTAGCATATTATCTCTATTAACATGAATAAGTATATCATCATAAGCATATCTAACAACATTAGCATGTCTAACAGTTTGAATAGATCAATATCATAAGCAGAGCTATCAACATAAGCATGTGTATTTGCATAAGCATGATTAGCAGTATATGCATTTCTAATTATAGAGGCATGGCAAGCATGCTAAACATAACTAACAACATGATATAGGTAGCATCCTAATTATAATCAGTAGTAGCAGTATAGATATCAACATAAGCATGACTATTGTATGTACACATTTACAATCATATGCATATCCACAACATAAGTACAATTATTATCTCTTAATTGCATTAAGCATCATCCTTATGTAAAGAGAACAAACAAGGGTTATCATCCAATGTGAAGCGTCGTGTATAACCCTAAATAGATATGCTATATGATAGTATTACATCTTTTATTATGCCCTGGAGAATTTGAATCATACCATTTAAAGTTCAACTGACCCCTGCGAAGGGCTATTCGGTTTCGTACAAGATCTAGGAGTGTCGGTATCCTAAGATCTCTTCCCCTCAGTCAGTTGAGTAAAAAGGCAGTGACATATCATTCAAAGCTACCACCAAAATGACATATAGTCAAGATGCTAACCACTAGTCCACCCTTGGTACAGGTTACGGCACTTGAAACAAGGGTATACAAACCCAATCACTGAGGTACAACCGCAGTTGTCCTCTAATCACATCATATTATAATCACTGAGACACAATCGCAGCCATTGTCAATCACATCAGATGTATGAGGCATGACCATAGCCAACCTCTACAATCTGCATTGTGGATGACAAGGATATATCCTCAACATACCACCCCCACATACTCTACGGTATGCGCTCCGAGTTTCCCTTAGGAATACTCATTTCACCATCTAGCAAGTTCTGACACTGAAGAGGGTTATACGGTACAGGGCACTACATGATTAGAGTTGCACTTGATTAGTTATGCCAATTGGGAGAATTAAGGTTGCATCAAACAAGTGGACATACAAACCCTAATTCACTTCTAGCAAGCATATAAATATCACAACTTTTAAAAGATATAAAATGTGTGAAACATAATTTCTCATCTCAACATCACATGGTATTATTCGCTTGCCATTCATGAGACCACACTAGTCATCATACTATCATAAGATATAGATCCTTTTCACAATATCACAGGGTATCAACCCTTATCAACATAAGAGTATTACACCTCATTCAGGGCTTAACCATGCCCAAAGGTCCTTAAGACCATTATACTATTCCATGCAAGATCATCATTATCTTTGCATGCCTTATAACAAGGCTCAACAACATCACTTACATTTAATACACTAGATCAGCACAATATTGCATTAATGATCTTGGAGATATTTATAAACAATCACAGTAGGGTTATATTAACATTAAGAACATTCCTTTATTACATCAACATGCAAGGAATCTAGATATGATTAACCCTCATCATATTCATAATGCACATGTTTCACATAAGAAAGTATCAACCATGTGGCTATGACAACCACCAATTAACACATTAAGGTTATGAGCATGTTAAGGAGGTTATTTCACCATCATATAAGAATGTTAAACGTGAATACTCATCTTTATCTATTTGCATTAGAGTTAGGTTCAACAAGATAAATTACATTAATGTGACTAATCAACACTTATACCCAAACCCTAACTCACGACATCCCCATTGGATCATAGATACATAAGGTGAAGCATCACCATCACATTCCATACTATTCTCAAGTATGAACCCACACATAAATCAATGTGTAACCATTGGGTTTTAGCATACTAGGGTTTCAACAACATTAACATATTATTTCATGATTGTATTAGTCATTCAAGGACTATTCATACCCAATTACCAACATTTAGTTATATTAAAGCTAGGTATAACAAGATATACCTCATTAAGGTTACATATCAATACAATATGATTGTCATCCCTTCTATTCACATGAGTGAATAGGTAAGACTACCTTATTAAGGGTATCCCTCCATTTGTTCCATCATCATTCAACGCATATCACCATACCACAATGTCACCCAGAACCAATGTTTAAAAGGTAAGACCATTGGTTGTTTACATAGGTAAACACCTTGGATAAAACACCTATGAAGTCCTTGATTTGTACTCTATAAAGATTCACCATCTAACCCTATACATCCCTTAATTGACAACACAAAAAGTTCCACTGAGAGTAGGGTAAAACCCACAATCGACCATTCATTTAAAATAAGACATCCATTGTCAACAAGTAAGATCCTTAACTTGATCATATAAAGGAACCCATATAAATCAAATTATTAGGACCAAAATATTACATTAGACATCATTCCACTTTATTGGAGGAATAAACATTATATCTTGACCATTGGGTCAAGTTCATGATTAAAACCATCAATTACAGTATAGGTCCGACCATTGCATCAAGTTACCCAAGAAACCATTGGTCTAAGGCTTAATTGATGATAAAACTATATAATTAACTCACCATAGGTTTATGAGACCTGATATACCATAATTAGTAACCATTAAGTCACCATAGGTTGTTAGATCAGCACTATATTCGTTAATCAACATCAAATATCAAACTGATATCACGATTGATTGATAGAATCATTAGGGTACTTATTTGTTAATCACTAGGATTATAATTATGCAAAACATAACCTAAGGGGTGAAATTAAATTGACACCCTTGGTTACCATCATCCATTGTCATGAATACAACACCATAGTGTTGTTGCAATGGTACCATCATCGGGTCATGGGTTTATAGAAGAAATCAGCTTAAAACCCTAAAATTGACCATTGGATGATAGGTGCTTAGCACCATAGGTTGTCAAAACAACCTGATACAAGTCATATTATACCTTAAGAATAACTTACACATGATCAAAGGTTCATATATAACTAAAATCAGAACCGGGAACATTATAAAAATCGAAATCCAAGTCAAGCATAGCTTTTTAGTGCATGGATCATCATTTTCAAGCAAGAACATGATCTAGAAAGCTTATGGTAAGAAATAAAAGAGGAGAAAGTTATAAAACTTGCCTCGAATTAGAATATGAAACCCTAAACAGAAGAAATCTTGAGCAGGTAGGGTAGAAAATCCAAACATAAGCTATGAACTCGTCCATCTAGCACCTTTCTTCATCAACTGTGCAAACCCTAAGCATAAGGAGCAAGAAAGATAGGGTTTTAGAACTTTAGAGCAATTTCTATCATGTACCAACAAGGTTACGACTTGGAGGAAGGTCTAAGGAAGGAGAAGAGCAAGGGAAACGGAGAAGAAAGGAAGAAAATAACTTGCCTTGGTCGAAATCCCTAGAAGATGACCTTGGAAACCCTAGGTAGGGCTAAATGGAGCTCTAGGAGACCTTCTTCTCCAAAAAGAGGTTGTCTTCTACCTTAGAGCACTTGTTTCCACAGAAAAACAGAGTGGAGTCATTGATACAGGTTAGAGGAAAGAGAAAGCAAGAAAATTTTCGTACTTGGGCAAGGAAGAGGTAAATATAGCCCATGGATAAGGATGGAAGTAAGCATGAGGTGTAAAAGTAGCTTCCCCATGTTTCTATGGCCTTAAACTATTAAGAGTATACAAGAAAACACACAAGAAGCTCCCCCACCATCCTTATAGACCTTCTTATCTTTCCTTTGTCAAATTTCCCCACTAATCACATAATTCATTAGTTGATAGCTACTAAAGGTAGCTCATCCATGAAGGGGTAAACCCTAAAATACCCTTAGAGAAAACACCTTCAAACCAAGGTTTAAATAGGCACCCCATGGATATAAAACCTAAATAATGATGAAATAATATCCAAGGAACATAATTCAAGTGATAAATTGCAAAGAAACCTCTCAATTGGGTAAATTGCAAAAAAGTCCAAAATGTGCATAACTTGCTCAAACAGTGTCCAAATTGGACCAAATTTGAAAATTAAGCTTGTATTATGATTTCAAAGCATATCACAAGATTATATTAGGTTTATAATCATTTAGTTATTGTAATTAAGCTTATTCAACTCATTAAGCAAGTTTAGGGGCCTTGCAACTATAAACCCCTAATAGGGATTTCACCTCCGAAATCCAAGGTAAACAAAGATGGGTACTTCCTTTGCACCTCATCCTATTACCTTCACATGGTTACTTGCATCATGGTGATGTCACATCATTCATACATATATCCTCTTGGGTCAGCACAAAAAACCCCATCTAAGAAGACATTCTCAATATGGAATGTAGAAACTTGTTGTGTCATCTATACAACTCTAGTAGTAATGTTCAACTTTAAATTCTAGTTATCATCCTAAATTTTGAAAATTAAGCTTGTATTATGATTTCAAAGCATATCACAAGGTTATATTAGGTTTCTAAGCATTCAATTATGGTAATTAAGCTTATTCAACTCATTAAGCATGTTTAGGGGCCTTGCAACTATAAACCCCTAACAGGACTTTCACCCCCAAAATCCAAGGTAAACAAAGATGGTACTTCCTTTGCACCTCATCCTATTACCTTCACATGGTTACTTGAATATCATGGTGATGTCACATCATTCATACATATATCCTCTTGGGTCAGCACAAAAAACCCCACCTAAGAAGACATTCTCAATATGGAATGTAGAAACTTGTTGTGTCATCTATACAACTCTAGTAGTAATGTTCAACTTTAAATTCTAATTATCATCCTAAAATTATATCTATTGTATCAACACATTACTCAAAAGTCATACTTGCTAGCTTTTTACCAATCATGGAATGTCTCCCATTCCATTCCTTGAAGCATATATAAAAAAATTAGTGATGTATCCATCCTTTTTTTTCTAGATACACTAACATTGGAACACTTATCAGTTCTTTTTCAGCATCAAAAGAAATGTTGACGTTGGCACCTATCATTCCATACAGGGAAACATCATTCCTATTCAACCTTGTTAGGGGTGAAACAACAACACTATCTTCACCTTACTAGGATTTACACAACCTACTTAGAAGACATATCATGATTCCATAAAGAAATTTAATTAACCCCATCTCACTCTTGTTCAACTTGTCTCATAGCTATTGCTGCTTCGGAAACCCTAATGTTTTTGAAAAAATATTGATCATATTTTTGACCATATTTGAAATGCTTTGGCATGTCATCATTTAAAGCTTGATATAAATTGTATGACATGACTAGAACACTCTATTCCTCCTATTCATAAATTCTATTTGTGTATTGGTTAGTCTAAAGGACATAACTCTGAATTCGTCATGATCATGTGAATTATGTCATCCAATATAACTTTTATGCATTGATATTTGATCAGAGGTTTATCTTAAAGGAGCATAGTATCCCATATCTATTGACCGACAACCATCTATCCTTGACAGTGGTCTTGCCCAGCTATCATTGAACCATACAAAACATTATAGAATCACTTTTGTTTTTCCTTCCAAACAACATTTATAGGATCATCATCAACTCTCTCTCTCTAGGAGAGGAATACTTCGAATGTTCATTTAATAAAACATCTCCAACCTTCACATATTTCTCATATTATTAATACATCTTGGATATTAGGATTCATTACCTTGGCATCCACCTCATGTGCTATAAGCAACTGACATCTTTATATCATCTACTTTTACCAACATAACAAATATCAAGACATATAAGAGGGGTCTTCCTAATTATTGGAAGGCTCAAAAGAAAAATCATCACAAACGTTATGATCTTGGAACCATTATTCAAACAACCTTATGCTATAATAAGTTATCCACCCTCATATTTGCAGCGAATCCACACATACCATGTGGAAATGATCCACTTGAAAGCTATGCCCTAGAAAGGAAAGACACAAAGTGAAACACACTTCCCATACCATAGTAATATTTTTCAATGGTCACAAGCATAAAGGTAACCAATTCTATTTTCATTATGCAGGTTACAGTTTCTTATGTATCATTTTACCTTTTTCATTTCAAGTTCCTTGCCATTAGCATAGGAATCATCATGATTAACATATCTCATTGCTCTTTCCTTGATGACTATTTATCACACTTGGGTATGTTCTCTTATTTTATTATGTTTTCAACCATGTATAAACAGGAAAATCATCATATTCTTCATTTTCTTCATTAAATAGGGATCATCTCCCTTAATTTCTTTCGCATGCCATTCTGATTTTACTTAACACTTTCTTACACACATAGGTTGGTCTAAGATTAACTCAGGTTCCACCTTATTTCTTTGTCATTATTCCCATTTATCTCCTCATTTTTTACTTGTTGTAGGATTTCTTTCCATCTTATGTGGATTTCATATCTTGATTCACTTTATAAGCATAGACTTATCTGTCTTTTACTTTATTATCTTCTTGAATCAAATTTTCAAGAACTCCTCTTTTCCATATATGTATTCAGATTTAGATTTCATGGTGTTGTAACTTTCTCTGATATTTACCAAAAATTCAAGTTTTGATAGATAATGATGCAATTCTCATCTTCTTTAAGGTAGTATTGAGATATTCACACCATGATTTCTTATTCATTATGCTTTTTAGATTGTCTCAAAATGACTACCTGATCAGAGTAATCAGAAAGATAACAATCTAAGAGTTCCATACTTACCTATATTTCACAAATTGAATACCTGGCCAGGGCACCCAAATACTGACATTAGGCAGTATGCACCATACTTTTATGTCATATTCCTAACTTAGACATCATCCTAGTCCTAAGTCCTAGTGTCCCTGTAGACTCAATGAACCTAAAGCTCTGATACCAACTTGTGAAAACCCATTACACTAAATGAGATTACTCAAAACATAAAACACAAGCAATCACCAATTAACCACATACCCAAAAATATGGGTGAATTAAAACCGATTTCAACGTCAGCACCTGCTCAGAAACATTTGCATAAGAGCCCAACATCTTTCTTATATCCATACTATGCCAAGAATTTGATACAAATTGTTCTATTGTCTTAGCCGCCACATATATACACAGGAGAACAATATTTGTATATGCCACACAAACAAGCATTAATATACTAATAAAAGTCCAATTCATTTGAAGCACCATATACAAATTTTTTCTCGTCCAAACCTGAGAGTATAGGGACAACTCTAGGACACATTAGACATCTAATCAACTTTCTCAAAGATTCATTACTATAGCTCCTCTTTGTTGCCACATGTTTGTTTTTGTCACTTCTGATTACCAAAAAAATGTGGCAAACCACAAGGGTGAGACCCATGTCCCAACAAGAGATATAACCTCCAATAACACTTATTGATTACAACATTTTAGGTAATGAGACAATTTAAGTAGTTTAAACATATATAACAAAAAGGCTCAACAACACTAATGATTAACAAAATACATAAAGGAGTTGATAACAATTATTATCATCAAGCTGACTATCATCATTTCTCTTATTAACAATATAAAATATTCAATAGCATATGCATAACTAGCATAAGCAAGTCTAGTAGCATATTATATCTATTAACATGAATAAGTATAGCATCATAAGCATATCTAACAACATTAGCATTTCTAACAGTTTGAACAGATCAATATCATAAGTAGAGCTATCAACAAAAGCACAAGTATTTGCATAAGCATGATTAGCATTATATGCATTTCTAATTATAGAGGCATGGCTAGCATGCTAAACATAACTAATAGCATGATATAGCTAGCATCCTAATTATAATCAGCAGTAGCAGTATAGATATCAACATAAGCATGACTACTGTATATACACATTTATAGTCTTATGCATATCCACAACATAAGTATAATTATTATCTCTTAATTTCACTAAGCATCATCTTTATGTAAATAGAACAAACAAGGGTTATCATCCAATGTGAAGTGTCGTGTATAACCCTAAACAGATTTGATATACAGTTGTATTACATCTTTTATTATGCCCTGGGGAATTTGAATCGTACCATTCAAAGTCCAACCAACCTCTGCAAAGGGCTATTCGATTATGTACAAGATCTAGGAGTGTCGATATACTAAGATATCTTCCCCTCGATCAGTACAAGTAAAAAGGCAGTGACATATCAGTCAAAGTTGCCACCACGGTGACATATAGTCAAGCTGCTAACCACTAGTCCACCCTTGGTACATGTCACAGCACTAGAAACTAGGGTATACAAACCCAATCACTGAGGTACAACCACAGTTGTCCTCTAATCACATCATGTTATAATCATCGAGACACGACTGTATTCGTTCTCAATCACATCATATGTATGAGGCATGACCATAGCCAACCTCCACAATCTGCATTGTAGATGACAAGGATATATGATCAACCTGCCACCCCCACATACTCAACAGTATGTGCTCCGAGTTTACCTTAGGAATACTCATTTCACCATCCAATAAGTTCTATCACTGAAGATGGTTCTGCGGCACAGGGCACTACATGATTAGAGCTGCACTTGATTAGTTATGCCAATTGGGTGAATTAAGGATGCATCAAACAAGTGGACATACAAACCCTAATTCACTTCTAGCAAGCATATAAATATCATAACATTCAAAAGATATAAAACGTGTGAAACATAATTTATCATCTCATCATCACATGGTACTATTCACTTGCCATTCATGAGACCACACTAGTCATCATACTATCATAAGATATAGATCCTTTTCACAATATCATAGGGTATCAAACCTTATCAACATAAGAGGATTACACCTCATTCAGGGCTCAACCATGCCCAAAGGTCATTAAGACCATCATACTATTCCCTACAAGATCATCATTAACTTTGCATGCCTTATAACAAGGCTCAACAACATTAGTTACATATAATACACCAGATCAGCACAATATTGCATTAATGAGCTAGGAGATATTCATAAATAATCATAGTAGGGTTATATTAACATTAAGAACATTCCTTTGTTACATCAACATGCAAGGAATATATATATGATTAACCCTCATCATATTCATAATGCACATGTTTCACATAAGCAAGTATCAACCATGTGGCTATGAAGATCACCAATTAACACATTAAGGTTATGATCATGTTAAGTAGGTTATTTCACCATGATTCCATCATATAATATTGTTAAACATGAATACTCATCTTTATCTATTTGCATTAGAGTTAGGCTCAATAAGATAAATTATATTAATGTTACTAATCAACACTTATACCCAAACCCTAACTCACGGCATTCCCATTGGATCATAGATGCATAAGGTGAAGCATCACCATCACATTCCATACTATTCTTAAGTATGAACCCACACATAAATCAAGGTGTAACCATTGGGTTATAGCATACTAGGGTTTCAAAAATATTAACATAGTACTTCATGATTGTATTAGTCATTCAAGGACTATTCATACCCAATTACCAACATTTAGTTATATTAAAGCTAGGTATAAAAATCTATACCTCATTAGGGTTAGATATCAACACAATATGATTATCATACCTTCTATTCATATGATTGAATAGGTAAGACTACCTTATTAAGGGTAAACCACCATTTGTTCCATCATCATTCAACCCATATTACCATACCACAATGTCACCCAGAACCATTGGATGTTCAAAAGGTTAGACCATTAGTTGTTTATATAAGTAAACACCTTGGATAAACCACCTATGAATTCCTTGATTTGTGCTCTATAAAGATTCACCATCTAACCCTAGACATCCCTTGATTAACAACACAAAAAGTTCCACTGAGAGTAGGTTAAAACACACAATTGACTGTTCGTTTAAAATTAGCCATCCATTGTCAACAAGTAAGCTCCATAAGTTGATCATATAAAGAAAACCATCTAAATCACATTATTAGGACCAAAATATTACATTATCCATAATTCGACTTTATTGGAAGAATAAACATTATATCTTGACCATTGGGTCAAGTTCATATATTAAAACCATCAGTTATAGTATAGGTCCGACCATTGCATCAAGTTACCCAAGAGACCATTGGTCTAAGGCTTAATTGATGATACAACTATATAATTAACTCACCATAGGTTTTAGAGACCTGATCTACCATTATTAGTGACCATTAAGTCACCATAGGTTGTTAGATCAGCACTATATTTGTTAATCAACATCAAATATCGAACTGATATCACCATTGATTGATAGCATCATTAGGGTACTTAGTTGTTAATCACTAGGCTTCTAGTTAGGCTAAAACATGACCTAAGAGGGTGAACGTCAGTTGAAACCCTTGGTTACCACCATCCATTGTCATGAAGACAGCACCATAGGGTTGTTGCAATGGTACCATCATCGGGTTATGGATTTATAGAAGAAATCAGCTTAAAACCCTAAAATTGACCATTGGTTGATAGGTGCTTAGCATCATAGGTTGTCAAACCAACCTGATCCAAGTCATATATACCTTAGGAATAACGTACACATGATCACAGGTTCATCTATAACTGAAATCAGAACATGGAACATTATAAAAATCGAAATCCAAGTCAAGTATAACTTTTTAGTGCATGGATCATAATTTTCAAGCAAGAACATGATCTAGAAAGCTTATGATAAGCAATAAACGTGGAGCAAGTTATAAACTTGCCTCTAATGAGAATATGAAACCCCAAACAGAAGAAAACTTGAGAAGGTAGGGTAGAAAATACAAACATAAGCTATGAACTCGTCCATCTAGCACCTTTCTTCATCAAATGAGCAAACCCTAAGCATAAGAAGCAAGAAAGGTAGGGTTGTAGAGCTCTAGAGCAATTTCTACCATGGAAAAGAAAAGTTACGACATGGAGGGAGGTCTAAGTAAGAAGAATATCAATAGAAACGGAAGAGGAAGGAACAAAATAACTTGACTTGGTCGAAATCCCTAGAAGATGACCTTGGAAACCCTAGGTAGGGCTAAATGGAGCTCTAGGAGACCTTCTTCACCAAATAGAGGTTGTATTCTACCTTAGAGCACTTGGTTCCACAGAAAAACAGATTGGAGTCATTGCTCCGGGTTATAGGAAAGAGAAAGCAAGCAAAGTTTCGTACTTGGGCAAGGAAGAGGTAAATATAGCCCATGGATAAGGATGGAAGCGAGCATGAGGTGTAAAAGTAGCTTCCCCGTGTTTCTATGGCCTTAAACTATTAATAATATACAAGAACACACACAAGAAGCTCCCCCCCCATCCTTATAGACCTTCTTATCTTTCTTTTTTCGAATTTCCCAGCCAATCACATAATTCATTAGTTGATAGCTACTAAAGGTAGCTCATCCGTGAAGGGGTAAACCCTAAAATACCCTTGGGGAAAACACCTTCAAACCAAGGTTTAAATAGGATCCCCATGGCTAAACAAGCTCAAGAATGATGAAAGAATATCCAAGGAACATAATGCAAGTGATCAATTTCAAATAAAACCTCTCAATTGGGTAAATTGTAGAAAAGTCCAAAATGTGCATAAATTGCATAACTTGCTCAAACAGTGTCCAGGTTGGACCAAATTTGAAACTTAAGCTTGTATTATGATTTCAAATTATATAACAAGGTTATATTAGGGTTTGAAGTATTCAATTATGGTAATTAATCTTATTCAACTCATTAAGCAAGTTTAGGGGCCTTACATTGACACGGTGTTCTTCTCTGTGGAATCCCAGAGCAAATAAACATTTCGATAGCCATCACCACACATTTTCATATTTTATTAGATTTCCTTTCCCATAGACTCCATACAGATGGGACTCTCTTCCCATCCCCTATTTCAACTTATGCAGTAAACACACACCCCTTAGACCCCAAAGCACTATAAAGGGACCCCCGAAAACCATTCCAGATATCCAAAAACTTGACGCTACCTGCCCCTCACCTTATGATATCCCCTCTCTTCATACCCATGATAAGCATGGTGTTGGTTGTGTTGCAGCAACTCAGGTGTGCATGACACACTTAAAGGGTGTCTCCAGTCTTTCAAAGAGCCTCAGTTCATCTTGAGGAAATGCCGCAAGGCTTCTAATACCTTTGTTTCTCCTTATTTCACCCAATTGAAGGTACTCTGTTGTTTCTCAAGTTTTTATGTCTTGTCAGTGTTTCATGCATCCATAAAGGAATTTCTAAGATTTAGTCAAGTTTTTAGGGACTTTCATGTCTTCACCTTCATTTAGATCTCTTGAACTCGTTCATACCTTTGGTTTGATTCAAACTTGGTTCATGTTTTATCTTCAACTCCATGCCTACTCTAGCCATGATGCAACTCCACTCAAAGGCTTCTAATCATTAGGAAGCTCATTCCTGGGCTCGCCAAGTATGATCTACAATGGGGAAGGTGCCTAGAACCTTTGATTCCAATGACATGATCTAGAACTGATCCATAAATCTCCAAATTTTGGTTGTTCTTCTCACTATGTTCTTCACCAATCAAGGAAGAACAATATCATGTGCCATATTTGCCCCTACTCTTGTGATTTTGTTATTTAGCTTGCATGGGCAAAGTTGTCTTTTTGTCTCTCTTGTTTATCAGCCTTTGCGCTTGGTCTGGATGAGGGTTTGGTCTAGGTATCTAGTTCTCTTTGGTCCACCTTAGAGAGTCTCTACATCCTCACCAGATAATGTTTTGGTTATGTGGATTTTCCTTGCTTTCCTCTTGGCTCAATTTTCCAATATTGTAACTAACTCATTTCACATCATAGAAATTCAAGTAAATAGCATGTGGAAAGATAAAAACGCAAGTATTAATATGAAATTGGGTTTGAAGCTTGCTTTGACCCTGACTTTCCATCAATGCCTATAGAATCCTAAAACTCTTCCTTGATTATTAATTGCTAATAAATGGTAATCATCCCAACAGGATAATTAGGGTTTCTTCAACCTAAGAAAAGAAACTAGGATCTTTTTCTAAGAAAGGTACATAAGTATAAGTTGTTTATATATATGTATGTATGACATACATGAAACATTGAATGAGTTCTCTATTGCTTCAATTTATTATAAGAGTAAATAGATCTAATAATCAACTGAATGAAATGTTTCTTTTCAATGGTTATTGTCTCACCTGTCATCCACATTAGGAGTAGAGTTAATACTGAGATCTAAGAACAAATTAACAATTTTCAAGATAAATATAATGATAAAAACTCACTAAGATGTTCCTTAAAGTAAAATAAGAGGTACTTTGGTGCATAAGAGAAGAGACACTTCGACACACTAGAGGAGAGGCACATTGTTGCAAAATCTAAGGATTCTTATATAGGTCAAGATAAAAGAAATGATCTAAAAGTAAATGTATCTTTTATATGTAATGATCATTTTCATTTTTCTTGATCTTCTAAGATATGATATGTCAAACTTCACTTAGAAGTTGTTTGGTGCATGGCTAGGGGTGTGATGCTCATAGGTAAGGAGCAAGCTTAAAGAAGTGGATCTATCTAACTTACAAGGATTAGCTCAAGGAACTTTAGACGAAAGGATCTGGTGTGGTGCTAGAAATACCTAAATTAGATTTCTTTTCCTATTTATGAGAAACCTATCATGTTTAAGTGTAAAACATGTTTGGTTTAGTTTATATGTATGTGTATTATTGAGGACTTGAGAATGAGAATTGTTATCTTTATCATGTGATGATTTATATATGAACTTTTTATGCAATAAATATTATGATTGTGACATCCCCCTTCAAATGATTCTAAATGTATGCTTCCTCTCTATGTTGTGAATGTTTGACAAGTGGGATGATCTTTTGATTTGATTCTTGTTGAACTTATCTACCTTTATATGGCCCTTCTTTTATTGTAACATCCATTTTATACATGTAACCCTATATAATGCCCAAATGTTGTCTATATGTATATACTCAGTGTTTAATATATATGCTTTTATTTCCTTTTATGGGTGATGTTCTCCTTCCACCCAGGTGTAGGTATATTAGAGGAAAAGGACTCAAGAAGACCATATCCACGAATTCGAATTTGTGGATGGATTGGAATGCTCAAGTTTTGCTCTGCAATTGGTATGATGGGTGTTAGATGTGTTTTTTATCTTGTAACACACCTCTTAAAGTGAGGAACAATTGTGTAAGAGATGTCATGTAACTATGTAATACTTTTATTTCAATTGCTTATTAATTATCTTACTTTGTGATGTACATACCATTTGAGAAATAAATACAATTCCTTCTTTCTTTCATATTTGGATTAGGGTGGATTCATTTCCCATCTAAACAAGGAGTGGATTCCTCTCAGTTCCCACTCTTTACAATCTACGGCCTCATTTCAAGATTAAAGAAAGGCTACCTCACACCATGGCTTTGTCTTCATAATCTACGTGATGATGAATGTAACATACCCAAACTTAGGTATATATTATTGTTTCCCCCTTATCATATAATCTTTTAATTAGAACCCTCTTCTTAATTTTTATGGAATTAGGATGTGAATAATCTTCAGCTATGGATATTTAGCCAATAGTACACTAATTTGGGCATAATTGTGTAAATTTCCCACATTGAAGGATTTAAATCTAAATTAATCTTATAGATCTTTCCTATGGATAGTTATGTGCAAGAGGGAGCCACACAAAATTTGTTTTTCAAATAATAAAAGAATACATAAATATATTAAAAATAAGCTTTCCCTCAAGTTATGCATTTTGAGTATCAAAGTTTTCCAAAAGGAAAATGACTTAAATTCAAGTTCTTTATGTCCCTATTAGTCTACTGACTAAATCCCATTTTATTTGAATATTATTTGCTCTCCTATTTTGGGTTTGAAATAAAAGGAATATTGTTCATTTGTCACTTTATGCAATTCTGATTTGGAAAGGAATTAAATGCCACACTTGTCCCCCCGCTCGCTACTTTGGGAGATGTGAGGATTTTTTTTCCAGCCGTTGGATGTGCGATTGGGTGATCACTGCCTTATCTTCAATGATGCACAAATAAGGAAAGGAATAGTTGGGAACCAACACATTAAAATATTGATTCTCCCTCCATGCTTAACATTTGCCTGAGATTTCTTCTCCATCAGTTCCTTTCAAAATCTGCACTCGACCATACCCTACTCAAATTCTATATTTGATAATTTGAGAAACACCCAAACTTGAGGCCCAAGTCTCTTCAAGACATTAGCACATAAACCCTAACCCCATACCTTATAAATATCTAACCCCATAAAAGTCTCCATCGCACCCTTTATAGTTATTCCCCTAAGCTGATTATTCAATTCTTTCTCTATGTGGCAATGTCTTTTCATTCTTTAATCAAGATTTCTTGCGAGCATCAATGGTTCTTATGGTATCCACAACCAAATTAGTTTGAAGGTAGGTTTCCTCAATTCTTTGTATTCGTTCTCTAGTAGGTAGAATTTCCAGTTTGCATCTAATTGTGTTTGCCTTAATTTTTTCCCCAACCTTCATTACATGGGATTTTCTCCATGGCACTCAAGCAAGAGGAGGAAGATGGTCCATGAGTAAATATCAATTTTTCCCTCCCCTTCATTTCTATGATTGTTGGTTCCTCAAAAGGGTTTTCTCGTCAACTCAAGAGATTTTGATTTAAGTTATCACGTGGACACACAAATTTATGTATGACAATTATCCACTATCGCAAACTAAAGTTTGCATTTCTCAATTAAGGGTAACATGGTCTTCGCAAATTTGATTTCATTAATAAGTTAGTAAATTATATGGATCTTGTAAAAATTATAACTTCTCATTGGAAGCTTTAGAAATTATAATATATATATATATATATTAGAATTTTGAAATTTTTTTACTACATTTTGGTATGGTTTTCATCACCTAATTCCAAAATTTTAAAGACGTGATTTTTATGGTTTTAATCTCTCTTATCCTCTTAATAATAATTGAGAGAAAATAATAAATAACAAAAATTAAGAAACTGGGTCTAACCTAAAATTAGTTACCCTAAACCCTCTTGTTAGGTTAATATCAGGAGTCAATATAGGGTTATATTGAAATATTAGATTTCTAGGGTTTCACCCTATGTAACATAAATTGAACCATAATTAATGTACAAAATATTATATGTAGGTTTGAGGTGACTTTAGAATTAAAGTAGATTTTGATCTCTGAATTAATACTCAATTTAAGATGTTCATCTTTCTTGATTATCTAGGTAATACAAATATGGCCAACCAACTGTTGTACGAGGCATTCCTTAGTTAAATCTTGATCATCATTGAATATCTTTCCCTATTTCCTTGTTATTTCCTAATTTTTTGGTGATTCCATGAGATTATATGAATGAAGGTCCTCTGGCCTATTTATATAAAATTTTGGGATGATCTCATCCTCTTCCTTTCAGTTTTATCATGACTAAACTTGTATATTGCCTTTACTTTTTATGTGTGTACAAATAAACTAAGTTTATTTATTGTAGTAGTGCATCTGTACTTCCATAATATATGGACGCATGTATTACATCCAGAGTGCAATTTTTCCATATATAGAGGGTTCACATATTCTGAATGGGTGTGCATTTTCTACCCAAATACTTAGGCTTGAATTTTATGGGTCTCAACCCTACATAAATAAAAGTAGCCTAATTGTTTAAAATGCAAAAGTTATGATTTCTTAATGTTGTTATATGGCAATAATTCTTTCTGTTAATCATCTCTTTTTTCTATAATGCCTCATCTCTTGACTTAATAACTATCTTGAAACTTCTTATTTTGAATATTCCTATATTGAAATATCCAATGTTAATATTATTTTGCCCTAAGCATTATCTAGTTGTTATTATATTGCACACATAAAGCTTCATTGACGTCCTTTCTCTTGTTTGCTTCTTTTTCTCCTTCTTCTAGGTGTTGTTTTCGACCCACACAGAGGTTGTACAACCCAAGATTCAAGAAGTAGGAGGCTTTGTGCAAGACTAGTTTCAAGGATGTCTTTTGAGATAGGCAGGTTTCTCACCACAATCCAATAATATTAATCTAGAATTATATATTATTAGTTGCCCTGAGTGGCCCATGTATTAATTTGGACATGGAATTTTGTAATAGTTACACCTATTTTCCATTGCCAGAAAAACTATGTTTCTTTTACCTATTTGTTTGAGAAAATATTTTGCACCCCTTTGATTTGAAAATATATTTTATAGTTGTGAGCGAATGGGGTTTTCTGTAATTGTTTTCTTAAATTAAGTTCAGAAATGGATCCCCTCCCAAGTCCCACCCCTTACAATGACTTCCTCTCTCCTCCATGTTGTACTTGTTGTTGTTTCCATGAGCAAGTAGTTCTTTTGTTAGGGTACGGGGAGTATCCCCACTACCCAATTTTGATCTCTTTACTACATCTATTGTTGTATGAACCTTTCTATATCTTAAATCAAAAGTTTTATTAATTATATTTATTGTCTGACCAACTATTTGTATGTTTATTAGATTTTAGTTGTATAGAACTTTGAAACAAATATCTATTATATATTTTGATTCATGTTAACCTATTGATGAGAAATTCGTAATATACATTTTTGGAGGTGATAAGTAAGTGATCTTTAGGAAATGCGACGGAGAACTTAGAGTAAAATCTGTCCAATATTAATCTATCACCTAAATGAAGGTCCAATCATCCTAAACATACATATGTTCATTCTATTTCATGATGTAGTGAGAGAGTGAACGATAGGTCACAATGATGAAATCCATCCACCTTGGTGTTTCCATCCATTTGATAACTATAACTTCAATCCACCTTTTGTTACATGCAATTTAGATTAAACTATCAATCTAACTTTTGCTTTAAGTGCTAGTTTTTGTGTGGTTGCCTTGATCATATTACTTCTTAAATATGTGTTCCCTTGGGTCGATCCTGAACATACGATAATAAGATATGTACGCTTGAGGATGAGATTATTGTGTATTAGTTAAGGTAAAACAAATAGATTTCATCCATAGAGAATTTATTAGTGCAATAATCACCACATAAATAAATAATATTTTCTTAGAAGAAATGAATATTGGTTGATTGTCTTCTATATCTATACTATATAATAAAGTTCATTTGGAATGGTAGGTCTCATATTACTAAATACCATCTTGGATTATCGTATATAGGGAAGCGATCCTTGTCTATGCACAAAAAATTATGATCCAGTGTTATAATATGCATTTTTCAAGCACTTGAAGTGTTGATTTGCCTCTCGACTATTCACGTCACCCCCCCCCCCTTTTGTGTGAGGACTCGTAGGGCTTTAGAAGAGAAGATGGAAGAAAATGACGATTCAATAGGGTGATTGGAGCAACATGGGTAAGATCTCTTGGTGGTAATAGCATCTGGTAAACCGTTCCTTGTTCTACAAATTCTTCCTCATTTACTCCCATTATTTGTTTATCTTCCTTTCACATTTAGTTCTATGTCCATAATTGGAGCATGTTAACAAATTTGTGAATCTGCCAACTTCTTGGTGAGAACCCATTACACTAAATGAGATTACTCAAAACATAAAACACAATAAATCACCGATTAACCACATACCCAAAAATATGGGTAAACTAAAACCGATTTAAACATCAGCATCTTCTTAGAAACATTTGCATAAGAGCCCAACATCTTTCTTATATCCATCATATGCCAAGAATTTGATACAAATTATTCTATTGCCTTATCCACAACATATATACATAAGAGAACAATATTCGTATATGCCACACAAATAAGCATTAAAATGCTAATAAAAGTATGATTCGTTTGAAACACCATATACAAACTTTTCCTGCCCGGATCTGAGAGTACAGGGACGACTCTAGGACACACTAGACATCTAATCAACTTTCTCAAAGATTCATTATTATAGCCCCTCCTTGCTTCCACATGTTTGTTTCGTCACTTTCAATTACCTAAAAAATGTGGCAAACCACAAGGGTGAGACCCATGTCCCAGTAAGAGATATAACCTCCAACAACATTTATTGATTACCAAATTTTTAAGTATTTAAATAGTTAAGAAGTTTAATCAGATATATCAAATAAGATCAGCAGTACTAATGATTAACAAAATACATAAAGGAGTAGATAATAACTATCATCATTAGCCAGACTATCATCCTTTATCTTGTTGCCAATATAAGCAATTCAGTAGCATATGCATATCTAGCATCATGAGCAAGTCTAGTAACATAGAATCTCTATCATTATGAATAAGTCTAGCCACATAAGCATAGCTAACAACAATAGCATGTCTAATAAGTTGAACATATCAATATCATAAAAAGAGCTAACAACATAAGAACAATTATCTGGATATAAACCACAAGGGTGAGACCCATGTCCCAGCAAGAGATATAACCTCCAACAACATTTATTGATTACAAAATTTTTAAGTAATTAAATAGTTAAGCAGTTTAATCAGATATATCAAATAAGATCAGCAGTACTAATGATTAAAAAAAATACATAAAGGAGTAGATAATAACTGTCATCATTAGCCAGACTATCATCTTTTATCTTGTTGCTAATATAAGCAATTCAGTAGCATATGCATATCTAGCATCATGAGCAAGTCTAGTGACATAGAATCTCTATCATTATGAATAAGTCTAGCCACATAAGCATAGCTAACAACAATAGCATGTCTAATAGGTTGAATATATCAACATCATAAAAAGAGCTAACAACATAAGAACAATTATCTGGATAAGCATGATTAGCAGTATATGCATCTCTAGTTACAAAGGCATGGCTAGCATGCTAAACATAACTAACAACATGAGATAGCTAGCATCATGATTATAATCAGCAGTAGCAATATTTTTTTTTAATTCGGAAACTTTCATTCATGCGCCATCAAGGAACAAAGAATACATCATTCTCGGCTGCTTCCCTCCATAATATAGGCATTGAAACCCATCTAGAGGTATGCCCGCCAGAATTAAGAGCATCTTGTGCAATGAAATGAGCCAACGAGTTTTGAGCCCGTTTTACATGAATGAAACTATAGGAAAGGAAAAATGAAGCTACACTACGGATGTCCGCAGCCAACAAACCAAGGTAACCGGAGTGCTTATCCACGTCCTTCAAGGCGCTTATCACATTTAGGGAATCCGAACATAGGTAAATATGCTTCGATGGTGGCACTGTATCCCGAGCAAGAAGAATACCTTCTCTAGCAGCCATAGCCTCTGCAATGTCCGACGACCAATCCGCTCTTGTGCACTTTTGAGTTGCACCCATGAACGAGCCTTGTAAATCCCGTACCACCCCTCCCATAGCACATCGCCCGTCCGCCTTCACCGCTGCGTCTACGTGTATGAAGACACAGTTTTCCGTCTGACCATCCGCCAACAGCAGCCGCGCAGTAGCTCCACCGCCCGCCTCGTCGTCCCTCCGCCCCATGGTGTCGACCTCTCGTTGCTCATCCCTCGTTCCCCAGTTGTAGCGCCGGTAGTCCGCAATCATAGCTCGGTAGGACTGCAGTATAGGTCTTGGGAAAGGGGGCTCATCTTGGAAGATTTTGTTGTTTCAACACGTCCAATGGTCCACCAAACCGCCACTATCTCATCCTTCTCTTCCTCCGTGCTATTTCTAAGTAGCTCCAAGAGATCATCGTGAAGGTTTTGCATGCTTCCTAGGCATTGCATGGGTTGCAACCAGCTCTCTCTCATCACTATATCCGCCCCCGCACAGTAACACAACATATGTTGGATAGTCTCCTCCTGTTGTGCATAGATTGGACAAATCCCATCATCCGTAACATGTCTGTCTCTAAGCCTGCTACGTGTTTCTAGGCTCCCCATAGCAATGCGCCATAGAAAATGAGAGAGCTTTGGAGGCCACCTCCTCCCCCATATCAATCTCCATAAGTCATGCGGAACCACCCTATTCCTTTCCCTCAAGGCTGTACCTCCCAACTTGCCTAACCAGTAAGCTGAACGGACGGTGAAGTATCCTTTTGGATTTGGCCACCAAAAAATATCATCTTCCTGCTCGGTAATAGGAAGTGGAATCTCCATAATCAAAGCAGCAACATTCCTATGAAAGATATCCAGGAGTCTACCAACGTTCCATTGACTCCTTCCCTCCACCATCAACTCGCTAACCTTTCTCATGACGGCTGCCTCCCCCGATCTGTATCTTATAAGGTCCCCCACGTCACCATGCAGCCATCTATCTTCCCATATGTTGACGTCCTGTCCGTTTCCAATCCTACACATGACGCCATGGAGAAGAAGAGATTTTGCTCCCCATAAACTTCGCCACGTATAGCTTGGAATTAGACCCAGCCGAGCTTGCAGAACATTTCCAGTTGGAAAGTACCTTGCCTTCAGCACTCTAGCCGCCAGGATGTCTCGTTTGGTAAAAAATCTCCATAGTTGACGTGCCAATAGTGCTTGGCTGAAAGTCTTCATGTCTCTAAAACCCATACCGCCTTCCCTTTTAGGCTTGCACAACCCCTCCCAGCATAACCATGAGATCTTCCTTTCCCCCGCTTTCGCCCCCCACCAAAATATGGCCACCATAGCATTGATCTCTTCAATAATTCCTGCTGGTAGTTGGAACACACTCATGACATATGTAGGGATAGCCTGCACAACAGCCTTGATAAGCACCTCCTTTCTCGGCTTGGATAGTAGACGTTCCTTTCATCCTTGTAGTTTGTTTCGCACTCTGCCAATAATATATTCGAACACCTTCTTCTTTGACCTCCCTATAGCAGCTGG
This sequence comes from Alisma plantago-aquatica, assembly GCA_963693085.1. Lineage (NCBI taxonomy): Eukaryota > Viridiplantae > Streptophyta > Magnoliopsida > Alismatales > Alismataceae > Alisma > Alisma plantago-aquatica. The sequence goes on from OY856412.1 coordinate 1,420,827,201, forward strand.
TAGACCCAAATACAAAGCTTGCTTGTCCACTTCTTTGACTCCCATCAGCTCACGCAACTCATCTTTTTTGCTTCTAGGTATCTTCTTGCTAAATGCAATTCCGGACTTGGTGAGGTTGACCTTTTGACCCGATGCCTATTCATACTGGCTGATAATTTCAGCTATTTTTAGGCATTCATTCCTTGTCCCTCTAGAAAAAAGAATACTGTCATCTGCAAAAAATAGATGTGAGATCCGGGGGGCACGGCACACACTCATACCATGAATGGTATTCGTAGATGTCGCGAGGTTCAAAAGGGTAGAGAAAGCATCTGCACATAGAATAAAAAGATAGGGAGAGAGTGGGTCACCCTGGCGAAGTCCCCGTGAAGGCTGGAAGGTGTTTGATCTTTCCCCGTTGGTCGTGAACGTATGAGAGACCGAAGAAACACAGTCCAACACCCTATCGCACCACCGACTTCCAAACCCAAATTTTTCCAACACTACTTTCAGAAACATCCATTCTATCATGTCGTAGGCCCTCATCATGTCAAGCTTTAAGGCAATGTGTCCTCTCTTCCCTCCCCTCCCTCTTTTCATAGCATGAAAACATTCATAAGCAATTAAGGCATTGTCCGTGATCAATCTTCCCGGTATGAAGGCGCTTTGATTTTCAGATATCATATTGTCCATGAAAGGCTTGAGACGATTTGTGAGCACCTTTGTAGCAATTTTATAAATGACATTACACAGACTAATAGGCCTAAAATTAGCAACCACCCTTGGTTTTTTTAATCTTTGTTATCAGCACCACCAAGGTATCATTGTACTCCTTGCATGAGTAATCACCCTTCCACCACCCCTTGATGTAATTTGAGATATCCTTGCCCACCACCTGCTAGAATTTCTGATAAAACATGGGTTTCAAACCATCCGGCCCGGGCGCTTTATTAGGATGCATCTGGAAAACCGCCTTCTTCACTTCTTCGTCTGAGATATCCTTATCCAACATGTCAGCTATAGTATTGCTTACCATATATTTTATACCTTCCACGGCATCCTCCATTTCTACCGGGTTGGATGTCGTGAAGAGGTCCTCATAGAAGTCTTCAATGATGCCCAAGATTTCTTTATCTTTTGTTTTCCATATCCCATGAGAGTCTTTAAGCCCGCTAATAGTATTTTTCTTCAGCCTTTGTGAGGCTTTGTGGTGGAAATATGTTGTATTACTGTCGCCTTCCTTTAGTTCCTTGATTCGGGTTCTAGCACACCAGAAAGCTTCATTTTCCCTGTGCAATTTTTCCAACTCTCTAGATAGCTCGTCACACCGTTGTAACACCCTACCATCCGACCATTTCCTTTATTCCTCTCCAAGCTTTTTCTCAGTATTTCTGATCTTCTTCCTTATATCTCCAAACTTCACGTCAGCCCATGTAGCCAGGCTTTCACTAACCCCCTTTAATTTGTCTTTAAGGTCCATCTCACTATAAGCCTCCTAGGAATTTGTCACTGTAGTCATGCAACTTTCCTCTGACAACCACATCAGTTCAAAGAAAAATTATGGATTGTTTCTTTCGTTGTCTTTCCTCCCCAACCAAAGCCGAAAGAATGATAGGTGCATGGTCAGACTGATAAAACGGTAGATGATGGACCCAACTTCCGGAGTATTTTTTTCCTCCATCCGTCACTCACCAGAAACCTATCCAGCCTCTCTTCCACAAGCGTCTCTATAGTCAGTCCCCTCCTCCAAGTGAACGTATTGTCAGAATACCCCAAATTGAGGAGAGTGTAGTCATCTATCACATCCCTAAACGGCTTCATGAACCTGTCTGGTTTCATCGGGCCACCCCTCTTTTCTTCATTGCTGATTATCTCATTCAAATCGCCGAAGAAGACCATTTGATCACCATACCTGCCTCGGATCTGTCGCATCAAATCCCATGTCCTGTATTTTTCAGCCTGTGCCGACCAGCCATAGATACCACATGCATGCCACTCATAACCCACAGAATTGTCCAACACCTTGCATTCCACGTGTCTTGCCGAGAACCCCGTAACCTCCACCTCTACCTTCCGCCACCAGAAACCCAGTCCTCCTGCCCTCCCTATGCTCGAAAGACAGATGCCATCAACAAAACCGCAGCTTCTCTTAATCCTTTCAAGAGACTTATCATATAGCATAGTTTCCATGACGAAAACTATGTTGGGTCTCTCCCTCCGACATAACTCACGAAGGGCTTGTACCGCTGCCGGGCGACCCAGACCCTGGCAGTTCCAGCTTAGGAGTTTCATTGTTGTTCACAGGGTTGGGTTGTCCCAACTCCCGCTACTTGGTGTGCACCACCTGCAACAACATGACCATCCACTGCCTGTGAAGAGCCCGCTTGTTTCGACTTTTTTGATTGTGTGCCCACAGCAACTTCATCTTGTAGAGCTCCCGAGGCCTCCTCATCTAGCAGCTCCCTTCTGAGTTTGTTTACAGTGCATCTGGTATTACCTTTTTCTCCTGTATATTGGCTTCTCAGAACTTTGTTCATCTTGGTAGTTGTTCCTTTCCCTCTTAGGATATTCCTCTTCTCAACCCTCGCCTTCCTCCATGCTCTTTCCTTCTCCACACCTTCTTCTCCCGGAAACATAGGTATGTCATCTGGCAGCACCACCTTAGTAACCCTCCGCCCTCTCCCTACCTGTAACACGTTCTTCTCCAACCCCCCAGGCACCATCAGGTTCACACTCTCCTTCCCCTTACTCCCCCTCCCCTTCTCTTCCTCAGCCTGTTCCCTTTCCCCCTCCATTGGCCCCTCCCTCGGCAGAGAACTCTCTACCCCCCGCCTCGACTGTCCACCTTCCTCCCTAGACAGCATGTGTTGCAACAGGGTTTCCCGCTCCCTCTCCTGCCCATCATCCTGGCACCGCTCCTCCACGTTCCTAGGGGTGCCGTCATTGGTCCCGCTTTGCATAGAGTCTGACCTCTCCATGTCAGTCCCCCCCGCTGCCCTCTTCATCTGCATAATATCCTCCCATGAATAGCACTGCCGCCCTAGAGTTGTCGTCTTGCTTCGGGTGCCCCCTGCCTCCATGACGACATCCATGGAGTCCTCCGTCTGCTCCTCTGTTCCCGCCTTGGCCTCCTCTCCCCCTACACCCGACCTCACCCCGGATAGGGCCTCATCTTCGCCCATCCGTGCCTGCTGCGAGGACGACGTCTCGCCTTTTCTGGACCCGCACGACACGCTTCTCGTGTGGAAGATAATCGCACGCCGCGACCTGAAGCCCTGCCCCCCCAGTAGTTCATCTTCGACTGGGACTCTCGGCTGCTGTGGTGATGCCCGCAGCCATGATCCCCACCCTCGACGGTTCTCTCCATCCTCATCATAGTCTGCACAGTCTCGTTCGGTGTGCCCTAATCGGCCACAGATGAAGCACATCACCGGCAGCCGCTCGTATTTCAGTTCGACATTGATGATCTGTCCATCTGGGCCACAAACCTTCTGCAGCCTTTTAATAGGTTTTGTGATATCAATCCCTAGCCGCACTCGTCTGGACGATTCCCAACCGAGCATATCGCAGTCCACCTTTATTACTCTTCCAATCTTCTCCGTGATCTTCCTCAGTGCCGCTTCCCCTCGCAGCCCCCAACGGGATATTATAGAGGCGCACCCAGAACTGGCTTTCTATAAACCCTATCCTCCCCGGCCTGTCCTTCGGATCCACCTCTTTTATCAGTTGAAGCTTGTTGTCGAAATTCCATGGCCCCTCTTCTATAACCTTTGCTTTGTCTTTCTAGTGGGTGAATTGAATCACAAACGTCGATTGATCAATGGATTTGAAGACTACACCACTGTTTAACCCCCATGCTTGAGCGAACATTTTCTTCATCGCCGTGAAGTTGTAGGACCTGTCCGTCAGCAACCTGCCCACCAAGGCCAACTCAACATGATCCGGTAGCCTGGTCTCTTCTTCATCAATCAAATCTGCGATTTCCTGTTCCTCTTCGGTGATCTTCAATCTCTCACATTGTTCCGCTAGTTCTTCTGCCATCGCAGGACACCAGCAGCCCCGGGTGAGATCAAACGCCCACAGCCGAGTACTTGGACCTGCAAGAGAAAAACGGAGGAAACCTCCAGGGTGGGAGACAACCACAAGCCGTAGCCCTAGTCGCACGCTGTGTCGCCACAGAGATGCTAGGGAGACGGAGGGTTGAGATGATCCAGTAGCAGTATATTTATCAACATAATCATGGATATTGTATGTATGCATCTACAATCTTAAGCATATCCACAACATAAGTATATCTACTATCTCTTAATTGCACTAAGTATCATCTTTATGTAAAGAGAACAAACAAGGGTTATCACCCAATGTGAAGCATCGTGTATAACCCTAAACAAATATGCGATATTGTTGTATTACATCTTTTATTATGCCCTGAGGAATTTGAGGATACCACTCAAAATCCAACTGACCACTGCTAAGTCAAAATCAGTGTCATATAAGATCTAGGAAGAGTCGGACTCCTAAGATCTTCTCCACCCCCAGTTAGTATGGGTCCGCCACAGTGACACATAAGGTCAAGCTACTAATAGCCTAGTCCATCCTTGGTACAAGTCATGACACTAGTGAAAGGAGGTGGGTATGCATACCCTAGCATCTGAGGTACAGCCATAGTTGTCATCCAATCTCATCACATATATAATCACTGAGATATGACCGCAACCATTCTCAAACTAAGGGCTAGATATGATCGCAGTCATCCTCCCTAAACACTTGAATTCAGGATGACAAGCACCCTACATACTCATCAGTATGTACTCTGAGTTTCCCTTAGGAATACTCATTTCACCATCTGGAAAGTTCTGACACTCAGATGGATCTGTGGCACTGGGCACTACATGATTAGAGTTTCACTTGATTAGCAATGCCAGTTGGGTGAATTAAGGATGCATCAAACAAGTGGACATACAAATCCTAATTCACTTCTAACTAGTATATAAATATCACAACTTCAAAAGATATAAAATGTGTGAAACATAATTTCTCATCTCATCATCACATGGTATGACTCACTTGCCATTCATGAGGCTACACTAGTCATCATACTATCACAAGATATAAATCCTTTTCACAATATCACTAGGTGTCAACCCTTATTAACACAAGAGGATTACACCTCATTCAGGGATCAACCATGTCCAAAGGCCATTAAGACCATCATACTATTCCCTACAAGATCATCATTATCTTTCCATGCCTTATAACAAGGCTCAACAACATCACTTACATATAATACACCAGATCCACACAATATTGCATTAATGATCTAGGAGATATTCATAAACAATCATAGCAGGGTTATATTAAAATTAAGAACATTCCTTTATTACATCAACATGCAAGGAATCTAGATATGATTAACACCCATCATATTCATAATGCACATGTTTAGCATAAGAAAGTATCAACCATGTGGCTATAATAACCACCAATGAACACATTAAGGTTATGATCATGTTAAGGAGGTTATTCTACCATCATTCCATCATATAAGAATGTTAAACATGAATACTCATATTTATCTATTTGCATTAGATTTAGGTTCAACATGATAAATTATATCAATGTTACTAATCAACAATTATACCCAAACCCTAACTCATGACATCCCCATTGGATCATCGATGCATAAGGTGAAGCATCACCATCACATTCCATACTATTCTCAAGTATAAACCCACACATAAATCAAGGTGTAACTATTGGGTTATAGCATACTTGGTTTTCAACAACAGTAATAGAGTACTCCATGATTGCATTAGTCATTCAAGGACTATTAATACCCAATTACCATCATTTAGTTATATTAAAGCTAGGTATAACAAGCTATACTTCTTTATGGTTACATATCAATACAATATGATTACCATCCCTTATATTCATATAAGTGAATAGGTAAGACTACCTTATTAAGGGTAACCCTACAATTTTTCCATCATCATTCAACCCATATCACCATACCGCAATGTCACCCAGAACCATTGGATGTTTAAAAGGTGTGACCATTGGTTGTTTACATAAGTAAACACCTTGGATAAACCACCAAGGAATTCCTTGATTGGTGTTCTAGAAAGAGTCACCATCTAACCCTAGACATCCCTTGATTAACAACACAAAAAGTTCCATTGAGAGTAGGGTAAAATCCACAATTGACTGTTCAGTTTAAAACAAGCCATCCATTGTCAACAAGTAAGCTCCTTAAGTTGATCATATAAAGGAAACCATATAAATCACATTATTAGGACCAACATATTACATTATCCATCATTACACTTTATTGGAGGAATAAACATTAGATCTTGACCATTGGGTCAATTTCATATGTTAAAACCATCAATTACAGTATAGGATCGACCATTGCATCAAGTGACCCAAGAAACCATTGATCTAAGACTTAATTGATGCTACAACTATATGATTAACTCACCATAGATTTTGGAGATCTGATACACCATCATTAGTGACCATTAAGTTACCATAGGTTGTTAGATCAGCACTATATTCATTAATCAACATCAAATATTAAGCTCAGGTCATCATTGATTGATAACATCAGTAGAGTACTTAATGGTTGATCATTAAACTTCAAATTCTTCCAAAACTTGACCTAAGGTGGTGACCATAGGTTGTCACCATCATATGACACCTTTGATCACAACCATCAGTTGTCATGAAGACAACACCATAGGATTGTTGCAATGGTACCATCATCGGGTCATGGGTTTATAGAAGAAATTAGTTTAAAAACCCTAAAATTGACCATTGGTTGATAGGTGCTTAGCACCATAGGTTGTCAAACCAACCTGATACAAGTCATATTATACCTTAGTAATAACATACACATGATCACATGTTCATATATAACTGAAATCAGAATAGGGAACATTATAAAAATCGAAATTCAAGTCAAGCATAGCTTTTTAGTGCATGGATCATCATTTTCAAGCAAGAACATGATCTAGAAAGCTTATGGTAAGTAATAAATGTGGAGCAAGTTAAAACTTGCCTCTAATGATAATATGAAACCCCAAATGGAATAAAACTCAAGCAGGTAGTGTAGAAAATCCAAGAATAAGATATGAATTCGTCCATCTAGCACATTTATTAATCAAATGAACAAACCCTAAGCATAAGGAGCAAGAAAGGTAGGGTTTTTGAGCTTTAGAGCAATTTCTACCATGGAACAACAAGGTTCCGACCTGGATGAAGTTAGGAGGAAGGATAAAAAAGAAATAAATGGAGAAAATAAGGGAATTCTTACTCTTTTAGGTCAAGATCACTAGAAGGAAGCTTTTTCAACCCTAAAATGAAGTCAATTGCAACCCTAGATCCTTTTTCCAAGAAGATCCCCACTTTCTTCTTCCTTGGACAGAACAATTCGCAGAAGCATAGAGGAATAACGAGGTTGGGAGAAGGAGGGAAGTGGTGGAGAGAAAATGGCTCGTTTTGGTGCTTGGGGATAAGTATATGGAACTTTGAGATAAAGAAAAAGAAAAAGTTGAAGTTCTAGTATCTATCCAAGTGTCCATGGCCTTAATTTATTAAGGATATACAAGAACACACTCAAGAAGATCCCCCACAATGTGTATAGACCTGATTAGATTTCCTTTGTCGAATTTCCCAGTCAATCAAATAATTCATTAGTTGATAGCTACTAAAGGTAGCTCATCTGTGAAGGGGTAAACCCTAATATATCCTTGGAGAAAACACCTTCAAACCAAGGTTTAAATAGTCTCCCCATGGCTCAAAAAGCTTAATACTGATGAGAGAATATCCAAGGAACATAATGAAAGTGATAAATTTCAAAGAAAACCTCTCAATTTGGTAAATTGCAGAAAAGTCCAACATGTGCATAAAATTGCATAACTTGCTCAAACAGTGTCCAAATTGGACCAAATTTGAAACTTAAGCTTGTATTATGATTTCAAAGAATATAAAAAAGTTATATTAGGGTTATAATAATTCCATTATGATAATTAAGCTCATTAAACAAGTTTAGGGACCTTACAACTATAAACCCCTAACAGGGATTTCACCCCCGAAATCCAAGGTAAACAAAGATGGGTACTTCCTTTGCACCTCATCCTATTACCTCCATATGGTTACTTGCATATCATGGTGATGTCACATTATTCATACATATCTCATCTTGGGTTAACACAAAATCCCCCACCTAAGAAGACATTCTCAATATGAAATGTAGAAACTTATTGTGTCATTATACAACTTTAGTAGTAATGTTCAACTTTTAAATTCTAGCTATCATCCTAAAATTATATTATTGTATCAACATATTACTCAAAATTCATACTTGATAGCTTTATACCAATTATTCCATATGTCCCATACCATCCTTTGAAGCCAAAAAAAAAGGTAATGTATCCATCCCTTTTTTATATACTAACACTAGAACTCTTGTCAGTTCTTTTTCAGCATCAAAAAAATGTTGACACTGGCACCTGTCATTCCATACAAGGAAACATCATTCCTAGTCAACCTTGTTAGGGGTGAAACAACAACACTATCTTCACCTTACTAGGATTTACACAACCTACTTAGAAGACATATCATGATCCCATAAAGAAATTTAATCAACCCCATCTCACTCTTATTCAACTTGTCTCATAGCTATTGCTGCTTCGGCATCCTAAGGTTTTTGAAGAAATATTGATCATATTTTTGACCATATTCAAAATATTTTGACATGTCATCATTCAAAGCTTGATATAACTTGCATGACATCATTGGAACACTTTGTTCCTCCTATTCATAAATTCTATTTGTACATTGGTTAGTCTAAAGGACATAACCCTAAACTTATCATGGTCATGTGAATTATGTCATACAATCCAACTCTTATGCATTGATATTTAATCATAGGATTATTTTAAAGGAACATGGTATCACATGTCTATTGACCAACAAAACATCTATCCTTGATAGTGGTCTTTCCCAATTATCACTGAACCATACACAACATTATAGAATCACTTTTGTTTTTCCTTCCAAACAACATCTAGAGGGTATCATCAACTCTCTCTATCTCTCTATGGGAGAGGATTACTTGGAATGTTCATTTAATAAACATTTCCAACCTTCACATACTTCCCATACTATTGATACATCTTGGATACTAGGATTCATTACCTTGGTATCCACCTCATGTTCTATAAGGAACTCACATCCTTATCTTGTCTACTTTTACCAACATAACAAATATCATGACATATAAGAGGAGTCTTCCTAATTATTAGAAGTCTCAAAAGAAAAATCATTAAAAAATTATGAACTTGGAACCATAGTCCAAACAACCTTATGTTATAATAAGCTATCCACCCTCATGTTTACAACGAATCCACACATACCAAGTGGCAATGATCCACTTGAAAATTGTGCCCTAGAAAGAAAAGATACAAAGGGAAACACACTTCCCACATCATAGCAACATTGTTCAGGGGTTACTAGCAAAAAGGTAACCAAATCTATTTTCATTATGTAAGTTACATCTTCTTATGTATAATTTTACCTTTTTCATTTTAGATTCCTTTCCATTAGCATAGGAATCATAATGATTAACATATCTCATTACTCCTTCCTTGATGACTATTTATCCCACTACTGTAAGTTCTCTTCTTTTATTATATTTTTCAACCACTTATCAACAGGTAAATCATCATATTCTTCATTTTCTTCATTAAATAGGGATCATCTCCCTTAATTTTTTTCACATGCCATGCTGATTTTACATTAACACCTTCTTACACACATAGGTTGGTCTGATATTAACTCAGGTTCCACCTTATTCCTTTGTCATTGTTCCCATTTATCTTCTCATTTTGTACTTGTTATAGGAGTTCTTTCCATCTTATGTGGATTTCATATCTTGATTCACTTTATAAGCATAGACTTATCTGTCTTTTACTTTATTATCTTTTGTAACCACATCTTCAAGAACTCCTCTTTTCCTTATTTGTATTCAGATTTAGATTTCATGGTGATGTATATTTCTCTTATAGTTACCAAACATTCAAGTTTTTGATAGATAATGATGCAATTCTCATCTTCTTAAAGGTAGGATTGAGATATTCACACGATGATTTCTTATTCATTACGCTATTTAGATTGTCTCAAAATTACTACTTGATTATAGTAATCAGAAAGATAACAATCTAAGAGTTTCATACTTACCTTTTCTTCAATAATTGAATACCTGGCCAGGGCACCCAAATACTGAGATTAGGCAGTATGCACCATACTTTTATGTCATATTCCTAACTTAAACATCATCCTAGTCCTAAGTCCTAGTGTCCCTGTAGACTCAGTGAACCTAAAGCTATGATACCAACTTGTGAGAACCTGTTACACTAAACGAGATTACTCAAAACATAAAACATAATCAATCACCAATTAACCACATACCCAAAAATATGGGTAAATTAAAACTGATTTCAACGTCAACACCGGCTTAGAAACATTTGCATAAGAGCTCAACATCTTTATTATATCCATACTATGCCAAGAATTTGATACAAATTGTTCTATTACCTTTTCCACAACATATATACATAGGAGAATAATATTAATATATGCCACAAAAATAAGCATTAATATGCTAACAAAAGTCTGATTCGTTTGAAACACCAGATACAAACTTTTCCTACCTGGACGTGAGAATACAGGGATGACTCTAGGACACACTAGACATCTAATCAACTTTCTCAAAGATTCATTATTATAGCTCCTCCTTGCTGCCACATGTTTGTTTTCGTCACTTTCAATTACCTATAAAAATGTGGTGAACCACAAGGGTGAGACCCATGTCCCAGCAAGAGATATAACCTCCAACAACGTTTATTGATTGCAACATTTTTAAGTAATTAAATAATTAAGAAGTTTAATCAGATATAGAAAATAAGATCAACAGTATTGATGATTAACAAAATACATAAAGGAGCAGATAATAACTAACATCATTAGCCAGACTATCACCCTTTATCTTGTTGCCAATATAAGCCATTCAGTAGCATATGCATGTCTAGCATTATCAGCAAGTCTAGTAACATAGAATCTCTATCATTATGAATAAGTCTAGCCAGATAAGCATAGCTAACAACAATAGCATGTCTAATAGGTTGAACATATCAACATCATAAAAAGAGCTAACAGCATAAGCACAATTATCTGGATAAGCATGATTAGCAGTATATGCATCTCTAGTTACAAAGGCATGGCTAGCATGTTAAACATAACTAACAACATGAGATAGCTAGTGTAACACCCCTGACCTGGGTTATAATCTAACCCTAGGTTTTTTGCCTAAATATGAAATTAAAAGTTTGTAATTATCCTTTGGCATGTAATTAAAGCTTTTATGGAACATAAGTTTCCCTTTCTGTCCCTTATAAACCAATGATGAAGTATTGGTTGCAATACAGGGACCTATGTGCAATTTGCCCAATCAAGAGGGGTTAAACTGCAATTTCACATGTTTATATGTTCTTTTAATGTTGAGACAACATAAGAATGAATATGATGAGGTTTAAGGGATTTCCCAAGCTTGAGCACCAAGGTGCAGCTGTGGAAGCAACCCCTGTACTTGAAAACCCTAAATTGGTGTAAAATGCAATTTACCCAATTTGAGGGGTGCAACTTGTAAAATACATCATCCAAAACATATTTTATGGCTCTTGGAATCATTTAGAAGAGAAATGATGAAAAGGTTACTTCATGTGAATAATCATATAGTAAAGAACACCTTTGTGATTGAATAATCAAGGTGTATGTATAATAGCCCTTTTATGTGTATGCTTTAGTGATGGGTTGATCATCTTTGCCTTCAATTCTTGACCATAGAAGGATTTTGTCCTTAGAAATAAGATGAGGGGACGTGCAAGGAAGAAAGGAAGGACGTAGATGAGAAAGGAGGAAAACATATGTCCTTATGTTGAAAATTCACCCAAGTATATATATATATATATAACTTTCCTCACTTAGCAAAGGAACGATCCTCTTCCTTTCATTTCTTTTCCCCTTGCTCAAACCGACTAAGGAGAGCTATGGAGCTCAGGAGGACGACCAAGGGAGTGCAAGGTAGGTTTGGATCCTTCCTTTTTGCTTAATTCTTGGATGAAACTCGGATTCAAGGTCAAATTCATGGCTAGCTCACTTAGCTCCATCTTTCTAGCCATCTCTTCTCAACCTTCCTTGGAGGATTCACCTTGACCGACCTGTGGATCTTCTAGGATGCCATTAAAGGCTTGGATCTCGAAAGCTTGGAGCTCAAGGAGCAAGATTTAGGCGGGTTTTATAACTCTAAACTTTATACTTTGATTATACATCCTTTTCTATGCATATAGTTGCTAGTTCTTCTTCTTCCCTATGTTTCCTTGCATCCTTGCAAGCAAAATCGTGAAGAACTGCTACTGTTCTCAAGGTAGAAGATAAGGGCGTTAATTTCTATGCTTATCCACGGATTTTCACTTTATCAAACGACCTCAACTAATTGCTCCAAACGGTTTCAAACCGTTTGGTGGGCAAACGGTTTCAGGGTCGTTTGAGGGAAAACGGTCTTCAAGACCGTTTGTTCCCGTTGACCAAGCGAAGACCGTATGGTAATCTTGTTCATAATTATGTAGGTTAATCACCCACAAAATTTGAGAGGTTAACTCCAAAGGAATCGTGAGATATGAGCAAATCAATTGACAAAACCAATTGAATTAATTTCTGATTTTCAATCTGTCTAGTTTGCCCTTTTTGGGAAAACGGTCTCAAAACCGTTTAAGATGGTTGACCAAACGTTGACCGTTTGGGATTACTTCTCATAATGATATTAATTAACGACTCACCAAATTTGAGGGATTAATTCCAAACGAGTCATGAGTTGAAGGATGATTAATAGGGGAAACCCTAATTAAAATTAGTGCTGAATCTCCAATGAGTTAAGTTGAGATTTTGGGTTGATTAGCCCAAACGGTTTCAAGACCGTTTGGGAATCACCGAAACGGTCTCAAGACCGTTTGGGGGTCACCCCAAGACCGTTTGGAGGTCTGGGGTCAAGTATAGTTGATCAATTTAAGGTCCAAAGGTACCAAATCATATTGCAATTAAGTATTGATGTGATGATCAACTCAATAGATCAAACCTTGATGAATTTTCACTAGAGTCCAAAGGATGGATGGGCAAACGGTCTCAAGACCGTTTGGAACTCATCCAAACGGTCTCAAGACCGTTTGGTGTCAACCCAAGACCGTTTGGAGGTCTAGGGTTAAGGTAATTTGATCAATTGAGGGCCCAATTACAGTGGGTTATTGAAATAATCAAATTGTTGTTTTCTAAGTATAGATCTTGTTGAGTTTTGGGTTGAAGGACCCAAACGGTCTCACGACCATTTGGGGGTTCCTCCAAACGGTCTCAAGACCGTTTGGACACAACCCAAGACCGTTTGGAGGTCTAGGGTTGAGATAATCTAATGGTTTGAAGGTCCAATTATAATAAGTTGATGAATTGATAATAATGCTGATTTTAGACCTAATTGGAGATCAATCCTAGTCCAACCGACTTGGTTTTTGGTCAAACTTTGGGCAAACGGTCTCAAGACCGTTTGGATGATGTCCAAACGACCTCAAGACCGTTTGGGCCAAGTTTGGGCCCAATTGGAGGTCAATTGATAGGTTCAACCTTGATTTGATTCACATTGTTGAATATTGATGACCATCCGATTTGAAACCCTAATTGAGAAGGATTCAACCCTAATTGGCTTTCAATTGAGGGTCAATTTGGTGTCCAAGTGATTGAGGTTCATCCTAATTAACTCAATTTATAAGTGGTTATCATGGATTTGGTTAATTGAGGGGTTCAACATACATATCCATGACCAATTGTAACTTTTGAACCACTTTGGAGGTCCAAACGGTTTGAGCCCATTTGGACCAAACGGTCTCAAGACCGTTTGGATCCAAATGGTCTCAAGACCGTTTGGGACCAAACGGTCTCAATACCATTTGGGCTCAAACGATCTCAGGGTCGTTTGGTCCAATCGATCTCAAGTTGATTTGATCAAACGGTTTCAAACAGATTGAGCTCCAAACGGTTTGGAAAGTCAACCCTTACAAACGGTCAACACATCCAAACGGTCTCAAGACCGTTCGGAGCAAACGGTCTCAAGACCGTTTGGTGGTTGAAACTGTATGAAGGTTGAAACCGTTTGAAGGTGTACATGGTGGTTTGTACTTAATCAATTGATGGTGTAATTGGTTCAATGGTGATCTAATCTAAACCCTAATGGTAACCTAGGTCATTAAGGGACTAAGTGATTAATGAGTTGACCCATGATGGTGATCATGAGGTAAAATTACCAAAATACCCTTGAGGGGTTTAATGGAGTAAAACCTTGTTCTAATCAAACCCTAATCACATGATAGTGATGTCTTGGCTTATGTTAGTCAATGAGGACTTAACCCAACCTGATCTAGGGTGGTGTTGTCACCATCTACTAGTAAGAGGAGAGAGAAAGTATCCTAAGAGAGAGAAAGTACCCTTTTAAGGTGGAAACTCAAGTAAGATACTTTCAATACACATGAATGTGCATGATTAGGGTATGATCCACCTATGTGAGATCATGGAAACCCTAATTATGATGATTAGTGAATCTTAATCTTATCTAAGAGCTTTAATGATGATGTTTCTCATACATGATGATGTTATGGGTTCAATTCATCATGAGGTGAACTGTAAACCCTAAATTTAGGGTAATGACATGTGATGTTATTAGTAAAGCCTAATTTATGGATATGTTTATAAGGTAATACCTTTAAATAAAGTATAGTCAAATCAATGAGTATGATGTGTTCACACCATGATAAGATTGAGAAGTGAATTCATACCTTGAATTGATAATCATTATGATGTTCAATAAATGTTGTATTTAAGGCAAATACTCACCATACCCTGGTATGCTTCCAAGGATGGTAGAGTTGCATACTAGAATTGGACTAATACTCCAAAAAGGAAATGAATAACCCTAATTGATGAAAATTGGGGAAACTGATTCTTCAATGAGTTTGAAGGTATAACCACTAGAATGAATTGTTTACTGTTATTAGTTGATTTAACCATGCAGGTTGTTATGAGATGATGATCATATCCAGGTATGGATTACTATACTATATTCATTGAAAGCATGCCTTAAGCTTTATGAATAAGTGAATTATCTTGATGCACTGTTAGTGACATCTTTTGAGACTTATGGGCTGTAAGAGCCATAATACCATCAAGGTCATGCTTGACAGATGACTTGTGATGAGATGATTGAGAACTAATGATTGGAAAGAGTTAGGCCTGCTACATTTTAGTATTCTCATTTATAGCTATTATGCTAATGTTATTGTTTGAAGAACAATGTATGATGTTGAAAGAATACTGAATGTACCTAACTAATCAAGTGAAATGTAGAGCCCTGATCATAGATCCATCATTGTCAGAGTCTAAATGATGGTGAAATAGGTTTTCCCCAGGGAACTCCTGGATCACATACTCTTGAGTATGAGGGGTATATGGATGTGTAGAACCTTACATCCTAGTGTAGGAATTGATGTAGATTTTTACAGTCCGTCAAACCTTCACTAAAAGATATTCAAAAGGTGTGAGAATTTGATGTATATTCTTGTATTCCATCAAGCCTCCACCACAAAGTCTAAAAGGTGAGATGTATCACTATTCTCCCAAAAGACACAAACACCGCATCGATGAAAGATAAACAAGAAATCTTCTGATGACGAAGAGAGTATAGAATGCCACTGTAACTCTAAAAATAGCGAAGGACCAGTTTACCCTGGTAAGCTATTACAAAGACATCTCGCCAGATGTCTAACAATCAATCCTCTAACTGACTGAGGAAGATGAGGTCTTAAGAATCCGGCTCTTTTATTGACCTATGTATGATACTGATGTGACTTCTTAGCGATCAGTTGGAGTATGAGTGGTATGCCTCATCTCCACATGGCATAATAATGTTTGTAAAACATAATCAACCGCGTAGTATATCTGCTTAGGTTTAACTACGAGGAACAATGTTTGGTGTTACATTGTTTACATTAATGATCTGTTCAGATATTTTGTATACATGTCCTTTATATGCTTTGAAGACATGACGGCTTAAGTAGAAGTTGCTTCACTTGTTATTAAACCTGTTGTTGTATGATTTATGTTATAATAAAGCTTCTAGTTGAGAGTTATAACTCTCGCTGGGACAATTTGTATATTGTCTCACTCCGTAGATTTTAACTCTTTTTAGGTGGTCGTCGAAGACGAAGGAGACTGCTTAAGGATGAGCAACAACGACAACAACAGTACCAAGGGCAGCAGTGAATCTTAGGTGGAGATACTGGCTGCTGAGTTATGTAGTTAGATAGTCATATGCGTCTCTGTACTCTCAGGTTCTAGGAATCAGTGGTTTGAGTTTTTGGTGTGGCTCCTGAGGATTTTGAATCATGTTGTACATAACTACTCAAGAAGTGGTTTAACAAGAGATGTAAACTATTTACTTGGTTTCTTATAAAAAGGAATTTTATAATT
This sequence comes from Alisma plantago-aquatica, assembly GCA_963693085.1. Lineage (NCBI taxonomy): Eukaryota > Viridiplantae > Streptophyta > Magnoliopsida > Alismatales > Alismataceae > Alisma > Alisma plantago-aquatica. The sequence continues at coordinate 1,420,843,806 of OY856412.1, forward strand.
TCCAGATCTTGTCTCAAAAAAAATTAATTTCCAGTGATTTTTCATATTCCGCAACTAATCGAATGTTTCTGCTAAGTTATATCGTGGTTTTGGAGATCGGAGCCCACAATTAAGTGGTATCAGAGCTCTAGGTTTGTCGAGTCTACAGAGACATAGGACTTAGGATGTCGAGTCTGTCTTTAGTGTTTCTTCCTCATCTAATAGAATCTTCTGCTCCTCAGGAGAAGAAGATATATAAGGATGAGGAGTTTGTTGCAGAAAGCAACAATGCTACACCTAGAAGAAGTGCAGAGGAGCAAGCAGTAGAGGAACACTTACCTGAGGTTCCCCTAGTTAATCCAACCATGATAAGAAATCCTTCCTTTGGAATCACTGTTGGAGAATTTAGGGCAACCATGATGTACCTAGTGGATCAAACACTAGCAGTACAACCCAGATTACCAGCTCCTAATGATGATGTTTTGGATATCCATAGGATATGTAACCCTCAGCAGCAGGTTGAAGCAGAAGTAAATGATAAAGCTTTGAACTCAGAGCAAGCCTATGCTCAGCCTCAGCCTGATGAATCAGTCCACAGTAATGTAGGGATTAGAATACAGTCAGAGACCAGGACCTGTTATAACTGTGGGAAGCCTGGACATATCAGATCTAATTGTCTAGAAAGGATATATAGGGGAAGGATTGAGAAAAGGCCTATTCAAATCCAGAAACAAAGGCCTGGAATTCCCAAAAGGAAGAAGTTTCTGATGTCCCCAACACAACCAGGACCTAGTACATCAAGGCAGTGGTTATCTAGAAAGGGTAAGGAACCCTTTAAACCACTACAACTGGAGAGAAGCTGCTACAACTGTGGTAAGGTGGGGCATTTGATGAAGGATTGTCAAATTAAGCCTGTCAATGTGACACAACCTCCGAGACAAGGGCAACAAGGATCACAGAGAAGGCAATTTCAAGGAGCAGCTCAAGGACGTAGACAAGCGTCCCAAGCTGGATCATCTGCACCAAATCAACCACAGGTTACAGCAAGGTTCTATGCTATGAACCCACCTGATGCAGTGGTCGATCCACGGGTTGTGATAGGTCAGATGAACTTTTATATTCTGATATGTCTAATTCATGTGTAGTATCTGTTCTGTTTGACCCGGGTGCTACGCACTCTTTTATCACTCGAAGAGTGATCCGTAACTGCAATATGACATTCAGTCATAGGGAAGGAAGTTGTTGTTGGAAACTTCATTGAGTGAGTCTGCTGTTATGCAGGAGGTATGATCTCCCTGCATCCTTTTCTTTTCTAATCATCGCATTCGAGTGGATCCAATACCTTGATATGCAAGGATTTGATAGAATCCTCGAGCCATGATTGATTAGACAAGATAAATGGTAATTCTTATAAATCTCTTTATGATCTTTTGGAACAAGTTGAAATAGATGTTGATTGAACTATTCTTTGATTGGTCTCATAAAAGCTTTCTATGATGCATTAGATATAATCATTTTATAATACATGTTTACTTCTATAAGAAGAAAATGTATTAAAGAATTGATCTGAATGTAGGATTCAATAAAAGTTAATAAGTATGTATGAAAGGATGGAAAAAGATAAGGAACATAGTAATATACAAGTACATATTTTCTTACCTCAGTAATCATATACCCTGGCCAGATATAAAATTACTGATGATGGAGTAAATATGGAAACTTTGAAGTTGTTATCCTTTGATTACTCTGATCAAGTAGTCAATCTAAAACAACTTAAAGGGCATCATAAGATAAGAAAAATGAGAATATAGAAGGTCAACCATGATTAGTAATGGTTGAAAGAATTTATGTAATGAGAAATGTTCCATGATAAAAGGAAGAAAGAGATATAAAGTTTTGAAAACACAAGTAATTAATACCAAATTAAGAATGTTAAGAACATCCCTTGTTAGGGGTTTATGTTCTTAAATAAAGATAGAATTTTAAGAACATCCCTTGTTAGGGGTTTATGTTCTTAAAATAAACATATCTTCTCTAGAATGTCTGATAAGATAGTTAATGCATATAATAAAGGAAGTTAGTATGATGATTATCAGATAAGATGATAAGACTCAGGGTGAGAGGGCCCTTATATGGTCTTGAATAAATATCAGGGCTTGAATTTGATCCTAAAGAATGTTGATCAAAATTCTATAACATCTCCCTGAAAAATGGTATGTTACCTAAGAATGTAACCATGTGTATGCTGAAACAATATCTGCTTTCCCCTTTTCTTCCTGAGATTTCGGGGACGAAATCCTTGTTAGGGGTTTATGATTTGTAACACCCCTGACCTGGGTTATAATCTAACCCTAGGTGTTTTGCCTAAATATGAAATTAAAAGTTTATAATTATCCTTTGGCATGTAATTAAATCTTTTATGGAACATAAGTTTCCCTTTCTGTCCCTTATAAACCAATGATGAAGTATTGGTTGCAATACAGGGACCTATGTGCAATTTGCCCAATCAAGAGGGGTTAAACTGCAATTTCACATGTTTATATGTTCTTTTAATGTTGAGACAACATAAGAATGAATATGATGAGGTTTAAGGGATTTCCCAAGCTTGAGCACCAAGGTGCAGCTGTGGAAGCAACCCCTATACTTGAAAACCCTAAATTGGTGTAAAATGCAATTTACCCAATTTGAGGGGTGCAACTTGTAAAATACATCATCCAAAACATACTTTATGGCTCTTGGAATCATTTAGAAGAGAAATGATGAAAAGGTTACTTCATGTGAATAATCATATAGTAAAGAACACCTTTGTGATTGAATAATCAAGGTGTATGTATAATAGCCCTTTTATGTGTATGCTTTAGTGATGGGTTGATCCTCTTTGCCTTCAATTCTTGACCATAGAAGGAGTTTGTCCTTAGAAATAAGATGAGGGGACGTGAAAGGAAGAAAGGAAGGACTTAGATGAGAAAGGAGGAAAACATATGTCCTTATGTTGAAAATTCACCCAAGTATATATATATAACTTTCCTCACTTAGAAAAGGAACGATCCTCTTCCTTTCATTTCTTTTCCCCTTTCTCAAACCGACTAAGGAGAGCTCTGGAGCTCAGGAGGACGACCAAGGGAGTGCAAGGTAGGTTTGGATCCTTCCTTTTTGCTTAATTCTTGGATGAAACTCGGATTCAAGGTCAAATTCATGGCTAGCTCACTTAGCTCCATCTTTCTAGCCATCTCTTCTCAACCTTCCTTGGAGGATTCACCTTGGCCGACCTGTGGAGCTTCTAGGACACCATTAAAGGCTTGGAGCTCGAAAGCTTGGAGCTCAAGGAGCAAGATTTAGGCGGGTTTTATAACTCTAAACTTTATACTTTGATTATACATCCTTTTCTATGCATATAGTTGCTAGTTCTTCTTCTTCCCTATGTTTCCTTGCATCCTTGCAAGCAAAATCGTGAAGAACTGCTACTGTTCTCAAGGTAGAAGATAAGGGCGTTAATTTCTATGCTTATCCACGGATTTTCACTTTATCAAACGACCTCAACCAATTGCTCCAAACGGTTTCAAACCGTTTGGTGGGCAAACGGTTTCAGGGTCGTTTGAGGGAAAACGGTCTTCAAGACCGTTTGGTCCCATTGACCAAGCAAAGACCGTATGGGAATCTTGTTTATAATTATGTAGGTTAATCACCCACAAAATTTGAGAGGTTAACTCCAAAGGAATCGTGAGATATGAGAAAATCAATTAGCAAAACCAATTGAATTAATTTCTGATTTTCAATCTGTTTAGTTTGCCCTTTTTGGGCAAACGGTCTCAAAACCGTTTAAGATGGTTGACCAAACGTTGATCGTTTGGGATTACTGCTCATAATGATATTAATTAACGACTCACCAAATTTGAGGGATTAATTCCAAACGAGTCATGAGTTGAAGGATGATTAATAGGGCAAACCCTAATTAAAATTAGTGTTGAATCTCCAATGAGTTAAGTTGAGATTTTGGGTTGATTAGCCCAAACGGTTTCAAGACCGTTTGGGAATCACCCAAACGGTCTCAAGACCGTTTGGGGGTCACCCCAAGACCTTTTTGAGGTCTGGGGTCAAGTATAGTTGATCAAGTTAAGGTCCAAAGGTACCAAATCATATTGCAATTAAGTATTGATGTGATGATCAACTCAATAGATCAAACCTTGATCAATTTTCACTAGAGTCCAAAGGATGGATGGGAAAACGGTCTCAAGACCGTTTGGAACTCATACAAACGGTCTCAAGACCGTTTGGTGTCAACCCAAGACCGTTTGGAGGTCTAGGGTTAAGGTAATTTGATCAATTGAGGGCCCAATTACAGTGGGTTATTGAAATAATCAAATTGCTGTTTTCTAAGTATAGATCTTGTTGAGTTTTGGGTTGAAGGACCCAAACGGTCTCAAGACCATTTGGGGGTTCCTCCAAACGGTCTCAAGACCGTTTGGACACAACCCAAGACCGTTTGGAGGTCTAGGGTTGAGATAATATAATGGTTTGAAGGTCCAATTACAATAAGTTGATGAATTGATAATAATACTGATTTTAGACCTAATTGGAGATCAATCCTAGTCCAACCGACTTGGTTTTTGGTCAAACTTTGGGCAAACGGTCTCAAGACCGTTTGGATGATGTCCAAACGACCTCAAGACCGTTTGGGCCAAGCTTGGGCCCAATTGGAGGTCAATTGATAGGTTCAACCTTGATTTGATTCACATTGTTGAATATTGATGACCATCCGATGTGAAACCCTAATTGAGAAGGATTCAACCCTAATTAGCTTTCAATTGAGGGTCAATTTGGTGTCCAAGTGATTGAGGTTCATCCTAATTAACTCAATTTATAAGTGGTTATCATGGATTTGGTTAATTGAGGGGCTCAACATACATATCCATGACCAATTGTAACTTTTGAACCACTTTGGAGGTCCAAACGGTCTCAAGACCGTTTGGGACCAAATGGGCTCAAACGATCTCAGGGTCGTTTGGTCCAATCGATCTCAAGTTGATTTGATCAAACGGTTTCAAATTGATTGAGCTCCAAACGGTTTGGAAATTCAACCCTTCCAAATGGTCAACACATCCAAACGGTCTCAAGACCGTTTGGAGCAAACGGTCTCAAGACCGTTTGGTGGTTGAAACTGTTTGAAGGTTGAAACCGTTTGAAGGTGTACATGGTGGTTTGTACTTAATCAATTGATGGTGTAATTGGTTCAATGGTGATCTAATCTAAACCCTAATGGTAACCTAGGTCATTAAGGGACTAAGTGATTAATGAGTTGACCCATGATGGTGATCATGAGGTAAAATTACCAAAATACCCTTGAGGGGTTTAATGGAGTAAAACCTTGTTCTAATCAAACCCTAATCACATGATAGTGATGTCTTGGCTTATGTTAGTCAATGAGGACTTAACCCAACCTGATCTAGGGTGGTGTTGTCACCATCTACTAGTAAGAGGAGAGAGAAAGTATCCTAAGAGAGAGAAAGTACCCTTTTAAGGTGGAAACTCAAGTAAGATACTTTCAATACACATGAATGTGCATGATTAGGGTATGATCCACCTATGTGTGATCATGGAAACCCTAATTATGATGATTAGTGAATCTTAATCTTATCTAAGAGCTTTAATGATGATGTTTCTCATACATGATGATGTTATGGGTTCAATTCATCATGAGGTGAACTGTAAACCCTGAATTTAGGGTAATGACATGTGATGTGATTAGTAAACCCTAATTTATGGAGATGTTTATAAGGTAATACCTTTAAATAAAGTATAGTCAAATCAATGAGTATGATGTGTTCACACCATGATAAGATTGAGAAGTGAATTCATACCTTGAATTGATAATCATTATGATGTTCAATAAATGTTGTATTTAAGGAAAATACTCACCATACCCTGGTATTCTTCCAAGGATGGTAGAGTTGCATACTAGAATTGGACTAATACTCCAAAAAGGAAATGAATAACCCTAATTGATGAAAATTGGGGAAACTGATTCTTCTATGAGTTTGAAGGTATAACCTCTAGAATGAATTGTTTACTGTTATCAGTTGATTTAACCATGCAGGTTGTTATGAGATGATGATCATATCCAGGTATGGATTACTATACTATATTCATTGAAAGCATGCCTTAAGCTTTATGAATAATTGAATTATATTGATGCATTGTTAGTGACATCTTTTGAGACTTATGGGATGTAAGAGCCATAAATACCATCAAGGTCATGCTTGACAGATGACTTGTGATGAGATGATTGAGAACTGATGATTGGAAAGAGTTAGGCCTGCTACATTTTAGTATTCTCATTTATAGCTGTTATGCTAATGTTATTGTTTGAAGAACAATGTATGATGTTGAAAGAATACTGAATGTACCTAACTAATCAAGTGAAATGTAGAGCCCTGATCATAGATCCATCATTGTCAGAGTCTAAATGATGGTGAAACAGGTTTTCCCCAGGGAACTCCTGGATCACATACTCTTGAGTATGTGGGGTATATGGATGTGTAGAACCTTACATCCTAGTGTAGGAATTGATGTAGATTTTTACAGTCTGTCAAACCTTCACTAAAAGATATTCAAAAGGTGTGAGAATTTGATGTAGATTCTTGTAGTCCATCAAGCCTCCACCACAAAGTCTAAAAGGTGAGATGTATCATTATTCTCCCAAAAGACACAAACACCGCATCGATGAAAGATAAACAATAAATCTTCCGATGACGAAGAGAGTACAGAACGCCACTGTAACTCTAAAAATAGCGAAGGACCAGTTTACCGTGGTAAGCTATTACAAAGACATCCCGCCAAATGTCTAACAATCAATCCTCTAACTGACTGAGGAAGATGAGGTCTTAAGAATCCGGCTCTTTTATTGACCTATGTATGATACTGATGTGACTTCTTAGCGATCACTTGGAGTATGAGTGGTATGCCTCATCTCCACAGGGCATAATAATGTTTGTAAAACATAATCAACCGCGTAGTATATCTGCTTAGGTTTAATTACAAGGAACAATGTTTGGTGTTACATTGTTTACATTAATGATCTGTTCAGATATTTTGTATACATGTCCTTTATATGCTTTGAAGACATGACGGCTTAAGTAGAAGTTGCTTCACTTGTTATTAAACCTTCTGTTGTATGATTTATGTTATAATAAAGCTTCTAGTTGAGAGTTATAACTCTCGCAGGGACAATTTGTATATTGTCTCACTCCGTAGATTTTAACTCTTTTTAGGTGGTCGTCGAAGACGAAGGAGACCGCTTAAGGATGAGCAACAACGACAAAAACAGTACCAAGGGCAGCAGTGAATCTCAGGTGGAGATACTGGCTGCTGAGGTATGTAGTTAGATAGTCCTATGTGTCTCTGTACTCTCAGGTTCTAGGAATCAGTGGTTTGAGTTTTTGGTGTGGCTCCTGAGGATTTTGAATCATGTTGTACATAACTACTCAAGAACTGGTTTAACAAGAGATGTAAACTGTTTACTTGGTTTCTTATAAAAAGGAATTTTATAATTTCCAGATCTTGTCTCAAAAAAATTTAATTTCCAGTAATTTTTCATATTCCGCAACTAATCGAATGTTTCCGCTAAGTTATATCGTGGTTTTGGAGATCGGAGCCCACAGCTAGCATCATGATTATAATTAGTAGTAGTAGTATAGTTATCAACAAAATCATGGCTATTGTATGTATGCATATACAATCTTAAGCATATCCACAACATAAGTATATTTACTATCTCTTAATTGCACTAAGCATCATCTTTATGTAAAGAGAACAAACAACGGTTATCACCCAATGGGAAGTGTCATGTATAACCCTAAACAAATATGCTATCACTAGTATAATACTGGTTTGTAGTGTCAGTTTTTTGAAGCCTGCAGTGTCACTTTTCAAGAGACGCCTATGTGGGTGTCGCTACAGTATTGTGACACTATAGAGGTAGAAAAATCGACCCTAGAGAGGTACAAAAACTGACCCTAGAGGGAACAAAAACCGACCCAAGAGAGGTAAAAAAAGACCCAAGAGAGGTAAAAACCCGACCCAAAAGAGGTAAAAAATTGACCCAAGAGAGGTACAAAAACCGACCCAATAGAAGTACAAAAACCGACCAAGGAACCTGTTGGGTCGAGTTTTTATAAACGACCGTAAAAGTTTTCAAGAATTTTGGGATGAACCTACTGGGTCGGTTTTTGTATATAACTGACCCAAGAAGTATCTATTGGGTCGGTTTTTTCTCGAAAAGTGACCGTAAAAGTCTTCAAATAGCTGTAGAATTTTGGGATGAACCTACTGGGTCAGTTTTTGTGTATAACCAACCCAAGAAGTGTCTATTGGGTCGGTTTTTCTCCAGAAGCGACCCTAGAAGTCTTAAAATAGCTGTTGAATTTTGATATGAACCTACTGGGTCGGTTTTTGTGTATAACCGACCCAAGAAGTGTCTATTGGGTCAGTTTTTCTCCATAAGCGACCCTAGAAGTTTTCAAATAGCTGTAGAATTTTGGGATGAACCTACTGGGTCGGTTTTTTTATATAACCGACCCAAGAAGTATCTATTGGGTCAGTTTTTCTCCATAAGCGACCCTAGAAGTCTTCAAATAGCTGTAGAATTTTGGGATGAACCTATTGGGTCAGTTTTTGTATATAACTGACCCAAGAAGTATCTATTGGGTCAATTTTTCTCCATAAGCGACCCTAGAAGTCTTCAAATAGCTGTAGAATTTTGGGATGAACCTAGTGGGTCGTTTTTGTATATAGCCGACCCAAGAAGTCTATAGGGACAGTTTTCTTGAATAACCGACCTGAGAAGTTACATTTTTTTAAAGAAAAATTCTGCAGAACCAGAAATCTTCAGTACAGCAACCTGCAAAATAGAATTGCTTTATGCAATTCAAAACCTGCAATAGAAATAGAGTTGCAAATGCAATGATGCAAGCCAAAAATGCATTCCAAAGCCATTTTCCAACTTTTATGTCCAATCCTTTTTTGAATTGATGTAATCTCCAAACCACACATTCATAACAACAATTATTCACATATATTGAGTTGAGACATCTTCATACACAACACTTACTAACATTCTTGCAAGTCTAAGATAGATTCATTCAAATGAGACATATAGCACATACTAACATTCATGCACATAGCACATACTAACAACAATGATAGATTGCAAGCTTAAAAGTGATATTAAATTTAATGTCATACTAGAAAAAGTAAATTTTGATAGAGTTTCAAATCTACATACACAAATGAAGTTATGAATTCAATCCAATGCTATAGTGACTTCATTAAGAAAAGCATCTAACCATTCTTCTCGGAATTCATTTAACCCATCAAGTGTGTAAGGATGAGTTGTAAAGATCTGCAAAAAAAAGCACATGCTCATATATATTTTATAAAATGATGCAAATCTCACTTGTAAATTTATGATGTTATTCTTTATTAATTACCTTATCTATACTCTGAATGTCTAGTGATGCTTCTTTGAAAATAGTTTGCATATATTCATTATGTAGTAGCCACAAGCCCAGTCATTATTTTGTATAGGACACTACAAATAAAGAATTATACTTAATATTAGTAAACTGTGACAAACAGAGTTGTAAAAATAAAGAAATAAACTATAAGAGAGTTAACATATAAAATGTGACACTGTAAGAGTTGTACATATACGACTAAGCAGTCAAAGTAGTTACCTTGACATTTTTCAAAGTCAGTGTCTTTAATTTTTTGGGTATTATTCCTCCACCTTCACGATAAGCCTTTATACCCCTATCAATCAATTTGATTATGATAGTTGTCAAAATAGAAATTCTAAGTATAAATATCATGTTGAAGCATAACAATTGATGTTATAGAAACTAAATTTATGCTTACTCCATAGTTGGCAATCTCAGTTTGTGACCCCTTGTTGTTTTTCCCATTGGGTCAAGATAATAGAAAGTCATCAATTTTGGGACAACCACCACTGGTTCCCAATGTCTAGATCTGAGTAAATTTATATTGAAAACAAAATTTAGAATTATAATTTAGTCAATATTAGAATTCTATTGAATTATAATACTTACTGGACGTTAAATGGAATTAGAATAATTTCCTTTCCCACACTACCAAAATATTTGAATGCAGTACTGAAGTACTCATTCACATCATCCATTTGTGTCTCCACTTGACTAGTGACTGAAGGAACTAAGAATCCAACATTATATCAAAGTTTGTCATCTCAGTATATAAATGGTTGTAAAACATTTGTGAAAATTTGATATGTTACAAATAAGCTAAAAATGTATATATTCGAGTAATCTATATTGATTCTGTATGACCTCTTCTAGATTCTGAAGGCCCATAATAAGTCTTGAATCCTATTCCAGCTCCTACTCCCCTAACACAGCCAGGATGCTCTTTCGTACCAAGAGCAACTGATAGTTCATCCATGCATCCAATTGGTATGAACTTTCCTTGTTTTCTTTTCTCATAGAGATCATCCTATTCATATTTAATGAAAATATTAAATCACAAACAATTAGATATTATTAAATCAAAGTTTGTGTGATTTACTCTTTAATTACTTAATTGTGATGAACTTACCATCTTTTGTGCCACCTCCTTAGTTGCAGGGTTGGTAATTTCACCTGCTTTATTTTCTTCTAGCATCAAGCCAGATTTTATAACGGGGTGGACGCTCAACTTGATTTGTGCTAGACCCTTCTCCAGAAGAGATTTGCTTCTCTAGTTGTTCTCGGTGTTGGGCATAACCAAGGGATCCCATGTGATGGTTATGCACATTTTTGGCCCGTCTTTCCTTTTGGGCCTCGTGAATAGCCTGATCATTTAAAATGAGGTATTGCAATTTACAACTTGGGAAACATATACATATATAAAAACATTAATTGTATACCTGAAACTCTTCTGAATTCCTTTGTGCAACAAATCTGTCCCACACCTCAGGATCTATAAAAATATATACGTCTGTTGCTTTATTCTTTTGATTAGGATTATCTATATAATCCCTTTTGAGATAGGTCTTAAATGCCCTCCATCGTACACCACAACGCTGCGGAAGTTTTTTCCTGTGGTCTTTTTCATTTAAATGAAAAACGCCCTATATACAAATGAAGCAATAATCTTATTTCAAAAAGTATATGTAAAAACAAAAAACTGGAATCAATAAACAAAAAACAAGATAATATAGTATCAAAATTCAACTCACAGATTTATCTTTCCAAAGGAGGTCTTTCAAGCCAATAGGAACACCATGCCAGTTTTCTATATCTATTGGCACCTTACTGCGTGTGGTTGCCCCTACATAATGCTTAAAAAGCACTGGCGTGTTCCCTAATAGGTGCTCCTCCCCTTTCAAACTGGATTGGAAATTTCTCCCCTTTTGCCCTAAGCTCTTGCAGCCGACGCATCACTGTGGGACCTCTACTCTTCTTAACATCACCACTAGCATCCTCATGCTCATGATCAGAATGTTCATCTTCACTTGCCATTTTACAACAACCTGCAAATATACATGATAAAAGAAAACATAAGTGATAATAAAAGAACAAGTGGTGATATATAATAAAATGTATACATGATAAAAGAAAATGTGTGCTTGAATGATAATACATGCCTCTAGTTTTGGTTGAGTTGTTAGTCAAGTAAAATTCCTTCAGCATGGTCTTGACGTGTATATAAGTCATCGGTGTTAACTTCAACATTGACACTTGGCAAACCAACTAAAAATGGGTTGGAATCATCATACTTTTTGTAGTATTCTTCTTCATTTATAGGATCCACAGTAAACTGTCTTTTTCCATGAAGAACGACAGACCAATTTTTATTTGCTAGGTCATCAATATAGAATACTTGTTTTTCTTGGTCTGCCATGATGAATGGTTCATCTTTCTCTCCAATTTTTTCAAAATTCACCAATGTGAAACCCAACTCATCTACTAAAATGCCTTTGTTGTTATCAACCCAATTACATCTAAAGATAGGAACTCTGAAATTTGTATAGTCCATTTCCCATATGTCCTCAATGATGCCGAAATATGACATCTCAGCTTCGCGTGGTCTTTTATCTTTGGCACTAGCAAAATACAACAAACAAGCTTTAACAGTGACCTCACTATTTAGGACTACACTACTTTCATCTTGATGTTTAGTGTAATATAGAAAATACGTTTATGTCATAACCTTCATATGACATGACATCCATTTTTGGCTTAAAGGCGAGCCATTTTATGTTCTCAGCAACATTATTTGGTGATTCAGATAGTTTCTTAAAGACTATCTCTTCAAACCACCTAATAAATGTCCGATTATGCTCTCTTGCAAGCCACATTGAACTTGATCGCGGATGATTTTTCTTGAGAAGATCATTATGTTCTGTGATATAGCTACTAACTTCATCGGCGTTGTGTAAAATATACAAATGTGCTTGTTCCCAAAACTCACGACTAATTCCTTTCACTCGTGCTCCCAGAGTTCCTTCACCACAATAAGACTCAGTAATAAGATCATTTTTAGATCGCTAGAAGTTTCATTGGAATTCAAAAAATCGTTGCAAAAGTCCATCACTTCCCTAGCCACATAACCCTCAATAATACTCCCTTCAGGATGATAACGATTCTGAACATCACCTTTAAAAACTCTCATGTAACGTTCAAATGGATACATCCAATGTAACAAATTTGGACCCAACATCTTCACCTCCCTTGTAATATGTACTACAAGATGAACCATGATATCAAAAAATGAAGGAGGAAAGTACATTTCAAGCTGACACATGGTAACAATTACATCATTTTGTAATTTATCGAGAGTATCAGGATGTATCACTTTGTTGCATATTTCATTGAAGAAGAAACAGAGTCTTATGATTGCAAACCTTACATGCTTCGGAAATATAGATCGAATAGCCACATGTAAAATTTGTTGCATTAAGGTGTGACAATCATGAGATTTGAGACCTATCAACTTCTAATCCTTCTTTGATTCCAATCTATGAATATTAGAAGAGTATCTTTGTGGAACCTTAATATTATACAAGCACTCACAGAAAGTCTTTTTCTCCTTCTTGGACAAAGTGTAACAAGCTGGTGGTAAATATGTGCGGCGATCCCTGATCTCAACTGATAATTCTTTTCTTATACCCATTAATTCTAAATATTTTCTAGATTTGATGTCGTCTTTAGTCTTTCCTGATATGTTAAATAACGTACCAATGATGCTATCACAAACATTTTTTTTCAACATGCATGACATCAATGCAGTGTCTAATTGTCAAAAATCTCTAATAAGGAAGATCTCAGAATATTGACCTCTTCTTGTATAGAGATTTGTCACATGCGAGCGTACGACTACTTGAACTCTTTCCAAATTCATTAATAATATGTTTCACCCTATCATATACAACATTTCCTGGTATAGGTTTAGGAGCACTTCATTCCTCAGTTGACCCATTAAAGGTTTTGCGTTGCCTTCGATAAGGATGCACTGGTGGGAGAAACCTCCGATGACCAAGATATACGATTTTACCACCATGTTTCAGTCGAATTGAATCAGTATTTACCTCACAAACAGGACATGCTTTGTATCCTATTATGCTATATCCGGACAAATTTCCATAAGCTGGGAAGTCATTAATCGTGCAAAACAACATAGCACACAAAGTAAAGATCTCTTTACGTGAAGCATCATATGTCATAACACCTTCTTCCCATAATTTCATTAGGTCATCGATTAGAGGTTGAAGGTAAACATCAATATCATTCCAGGTTGCTTGGGCCCTGATATTAATACTGATAACATGACATACTTTATTTTCATACACAACCAAGGAGGAAGATTGTATATAACAATCATAACAGGCCACGTGCTATGTTGGCTGCTTAATGTACCATAGGGATTCATTCCATCTGTACAGAGTCCAAGTCTTAAGTTCCTTGTTTCTTTACCAAATTGAGGGTATAATAAATCAATTTTCTTCCATTGTAGTGAATCAGATGCATGTCGTAGGATGCCATCATCATTGACCTTTAACTCCCCATGCCAAGACAAATTTTGCGCATCTTCTGTATTAGCAAATAAGCGTTGAAACCATGGTATTATTGGTAGATACCACATCACCTTGGCAGGAGAGCCATTTTTAGCCTTAGTTGAATTTGTAGTCTTGTACCTTGATGCACCACATTTTGGACAATTTATCAAATCACTATAGTCCTTATGAAATAACACACAATCATTTGGACATGCATGAATCTTCTTAGCCTCCATTCCCATTGGGCACATTATTTTCTTTGCTTGATATGTAGAAATTGGAAGCGTGTTGCCTTCAGGAAGAATTTCCTTTAACAAAGACAACAATGAAGTGAAACTCTTATCGCTCTACCAGTTTTGAGCTTTAAGAGTATATAGTCGCATCACAACACTCAACCTCGTGAACTTAGTACAACCCTTATATAATGGTTTTTCAGCATCATGGATAATGTTTGCAAATAAAGAAGGTGGATCAATGACATTGTCCTGACAGCTACGTAGCATCTCATCAACCATATCATCCTGCATCGGGTCATCCTGAATCGGTTCATCATTGACATTAACATCATTATCTATATCTTCTATGTCACCACTATTAATATCGACATTTTCTGATCCATAATTAAGTTTCTCTCTATGCTAATACCATTCATTATGACCTTGTATGATCCCATTGCATATGACATGATTCTTAATTTCCTCAACATTATCAACTTCCAAATTGTTACCACAATTTCTACATGGACAATAGAACCTATATGTAGGTAGTTTCCTATGTTCCTCAGCAAATCTGATAAATTCATCAACACCTTTGGTAAACTCTAGACTGCAACGGTTCTTGATAGACATCCAACTTTGATCCATTTTCTAGATCACATCAAAATTAATTATCAAACTGAGCATTTAATATTGATACTATAAGTTGTAAGGTTTTTTATAGGAAATTCATTACTTTTATACTAAAGTGTACCACCTATCCCATTTTTGAATATTTAACCTCAATAGTAATTGTATAATGTATGTTTAGTTTTCAATAAAATTTCAGTAGCATTTCCCCTTAGTTATCCAAGTACATCAATGTAAATGGCAAATAACCACTCACATATGTACCCAGAGAACAAATGAGGAAATTCTACTAAAATTTTCTTCAAAACTAAACATACATTACACAGTTACATCCTAAGTGAGATTAAATATCCAAAAACAGTCCCATATCGGGGACTATCTAAAATTTACTCCTAATGAATAAATTTTGAATGGGTTTCTAATTTTATATATAAATGTATTATTGTCATATTTATGCATCGATGGTCTCATCTATAAACCCTAAAGTGTCAATCTGAAACTACACAATGTCTACCCTCGTATTTCTAGATTGTATACAATGATTACATATGTGATTGACAATAAAATGTAGATATAAAAGATTACATGTTTTTATTATTGGTTGGTTTACTAGTCAAATAAAATGAATTACGTGTTCTTGACAAATCAAGAGTACTTCCATAGATAAACATTCATTATATGTACTAAATCGAATAATCAATTAGGTGCTCTTAACAAATATAAACATGAGGGAGTAAGTTAAACATCATGCATGCTCTTTCATAATAGATAACAGTAAATCAAAAGTTTGCTCAAACTCAAAATGGTCGTGGTCCTTCACCACAGCCGTGGTGAACTGTAAACTTTAAAAACTAAAATTGTTGGCCAAAACGGCCGTGGCACCAAGCATGGTCGTGCAAAGCACAGCCACCACGACCGTGCTATCTAGCATGACCATGGTACTCCAACATTAGGTCAAAAGAAGAGAGTTTCAAATGGAAAATGAACTTACCTATGTGTTCGGGGAGGTGGTGGCGTCGAAAAGCCTTGGAGGTGGCAAAAGCATCCTCGGAGAGAGTAGTTGGAGACCTTGGAGTGGCGGCGGCAAAGCTTGGCTGCAGCGGGGGCGTCCTCGGAGAAATTGGTTGAGATGGTGGCAGCGGCAAAGCTTTGGAGCATCGGCAAGACCTTGGCAGCGTCGGCGAGACCCTTGGCGGCGGCGAGGGAATCTTTGGAGAGAGGGGGAGAGACCTTGGCAGTGGCGGCGGCAAGGCTTGGAGATCTTGGCAGCACGGCACAAGAGTGGGGGAGAGGTGCGACGAGAGTGAGAGCTCCGGGAAGTGTCTGGCGGAGAGGTGTAAGAGTGAGACCTGAGAGCTACGATTGTGAGAGTTGTGGGATGAGAGTGTTGTGTGGAGAGTGGTGGAAAAGGGTTTTGATTTGGACTCAGACTTCTAGGGTCGGTTATATAAGAAAATCGACCCAACATGTCCCATATAGGGACGGTTATTAGAAAACAAGTGACCCAAGAAAAAACTGGTGCCCGAACCAAAACAACCGCACCTATAGGGACGGTTATTGTAAAAACTGACCTGAGAAGTCATGTCTATGTGGACGATTATTTAGAGTAACCGACTCGAAAAGTCACACCGGTGAAGGGATGTAGGGTCGGTTATCTCAAAAACTGACCCAAGAAGTCTGTGCAGCAGATCCCAAAAATGTGAAGCTATGCGGACGGTTATTTTAAAAAACTAACCGGAAAAGTTCGGCCTGTGCGGACGGTTATTAAGAAAAACTGACCAAAGAAGTTCGGTCTATGCGGGTACCCAAATTTTTCGTGACAATTATTAGGTCACTTATTTTAAAAACTGACCCTATAGCTTAGCGGGCGAAGGCATAAAACGAATTTTCTCTGCGGGAAGCATGTTGGGTCAGTTTTCTAATAAAACCGATGCTATGTTTATGTGTGCTATGAAAATTATGATTTTCGCGGGTTTTTTCTAGCGTCGATTATCTTTAACATAACCGACCCAATAGCTATAAACGGTACCCAGTTTTTTTATAATGACTTGTTGCTTCGGTTTTAGCTTATTAGGTCGATCTTTCTAATATAAGTGACGCTAGCGGAAGTGATGTTAGAGGCCAAAAATGTACTAGTGTATATTGTTGTATTACATCTTTTATTATGCCCCGAGGTATTTGAGGATACCACTCAAAATCCAACTGACCATTGCTAAGTCAAAATCAGTGCCATACAAGATCTAGGAAGAGGAGGACTCCTAAGATCTTCTCTGCCCCCGGTCAGTACGGGTCCACCATAGCGACACATAAGGTCAAGTTGCTAACACCCTAGTGCGTCCTTGGTACAGGTCACGACACTAGTGAAAGGAGGTGGGTACGCATACCCTACCATCTGAGGTACAACTGCAGTTGTCCTCCAATCTCATCACATATATAATCATCGAGACACGACCGCATCCATTCTCAAACTGAGGGCTAGGTATGACCGTAGTCTTCCTCCCTAAACACTTGAATTCAGGATGACAAGCACCCCACATACACACAATATGTGCTCTGAGTTTCCCTTAGGAATACTTATTTCACCATCTGGCAAGTTCAAACACTCAGATGGATCTATGGCACTGGGAACTACATGATTAGAGTTTCACTTGATTAGTTATACCAATTGGGTGAATTAAGGTTGCATCAAACAAGTGGACATACAAACCCTAATTCATTTCTAACAAGCATATAAATATCACAACTTCAAAAGATATAAAACATGTGAAACATAATTTCTCATCTCATCATCACAGGGTATTATTCACTTGCCATTCATGAGGCTACACTAGTCATCATACTATCACAAGATATAAATCCTTTTCACAATATCACAGGGTATCAACCCTTATCAACACAAGAGGATTACACCTCATTCAGAGCTCAACCATGCCCAAAGGCCATTAAGACCATCATACTATTCCCTGCAAGATCATCATTATCTTTCCATGCATTATAACAAGGATCAACAACATCACTTACATATAATACACCAGATTAACACAATATTGCATTAATGAGTTAGGATATATTCATAAACAATCATAGCATGGTTATATTAACATTAATAACATTCCTTTATTACATCAACATGCAAGGAATCTAGATATGATTGACACTCATCATATTCATAATGCACATGTTTAGCATAAGAAAGTATCAACCATGTGGCTATGATAACCACCAATGAACACAGTAAGGTTATGATCATGTTAAGGAGGTTATTCTACCATCATTTCATCGTATAAGAATGTTAAACATGAATACTCATATTTATCTATTTGCATTAGAGTTAGGTTCAACATGATAAATTATATCAATGTTACTCATCAACACTTATACCCAAACCCTAACTCACGACATCCCCATCAGATCATCGATGCATAAGGTGAAGCATCACCATCACATTCCATACTATTCTCAAGTATGAACCCATAAATAAATCAAGGTGTAACCATCTGATTATAGCATACTAGGGTTTTAACAATAGTAACAGAGTACTACATGATTGCATTAGTCATTCAAGGACTATTCATACCCAATTACCATCATTTAGGTATGTTAAAGCTAGGTATAACAAGCTATACCTCTTTATAGTTACATATCAACACAATATTATTATCATCCCTTATATTCATATAAGTGAATAGGTAAGACTACCTTATTAAGGGTAACCCTCCATTTTTAACGTCATCATTCAACCCATATCACCATACCACAATGTCACCCAAAACCATTGTATGTTTAAAAGGTACGACCATTGATTGTTTACATAAGTAAACACCTTGGATAAACCACCAAGGAAGTCATTGATTGGTGCTATAGAAAGAGTCACCATCTAACCCTATACATCCCTTAATTTACAACACAAAAAGTTTCATTGAGAGTAGGGTAAAACCCACAATCGACTGTTCAGTTTAAAATAAGTCATCCATTGTCAACAAGTAAGCTCCTTAAGTTAATCATATAAAGGAAACTATCTAAATCAAATTATTAGGACCAATATATCACATTATCCACCATTCCACTTTATTGGAGGAATAAACATTAGATCTTGACCATTGGGTCAAGTTCATATGTTAAAACCATCAATTACAGTATAGGTTCGACCATTGCATCAAGTGACCCAAGAAACCATTGATCTAAGGCTTAATTGATGCTACAACTATATGATTAACTCACCATAGATTTTGTAGATATGATACACCATCATTAGTGACCATTAAGTCACCATAGGTTGTTATATCACTACTATATTCATTAATCAACATCAAATATTATGCTAATGTCATCCTTGATTGATAACATCAGTAGGGTACTTAATGGTTGATCATTAAACTTCTAATTGATCCAAAACCTGACCTAAGGGGGTGACCATAGGTTTTCACCATTATATGACACCTTTGATCATAACCATCAGTTGTCATGAAGACAACACCATAGGATTGTTGCAATGGTACCATCATCGGGTCATGGGTTTATAGAAGAAATCAACTTAAAATCCTAAAATTGACCATTGGTTGATAGGTGCTTAGCGCCATAGGTTGTCAAATCAACCTGATCCAAGTCATATTATACCATAGGAATAACATACACATGATCAAAGGTTCATATACAACTAAAATCAGAACAGGGGGTATTATAAAAATCGAAATCCAAGTCAAGCATAGTTTTTTAGTGCATGGATCATCATTTTCAAGCAAGAACATGATCTAGAAAGTTTATGGTAAGCAATAAATGTGGAGCAAGTTATAAACTTGCCTCTAATGACAAGATGAAACCCCATACAGAATAAAACTTGAGAAGTTAATGTAGAAAATCCAATAATAAGATATGAATTCGTCCATCTAGCACATTTCTTCATCAAATGAGCAAACCCTAAGCATAAGGAGCAAGAAAGGTAGGGCTTTAGAGCTTTAGACCAATTTCTACCATGGAACAGCAACGTTCCGACATGGAGAAAGCTAGAATGAAGGATAACAAAGAAATAAATGGAGAAAAGAAGGGAATCCTTACTCTTTTAGGTCAAGATCACTAGAAGGAAGCTTTTTCAACCCTAAAATGAAGTCAATTGCAACCCTAGATCATTTTTCCAAGAAGATCCCCACTTTCTTCTTCCTTAGACAGAAAAATTCACAGAAGCAAAGATTAAGAACGAGGTTGGGAGGAGGAGGGAAGTGGTGGAGAGAAAATGGCTCGTTTTGGTGCTTGGGGTTAAGTATATGGAACTTTAAGATATAGAAAAAGAAAAAGTTGAAGCTCTAGTATCTATCCAAGTGTCCATCGCCTTAATTTATTAATAATATACAAGCACACACACAAGAAGCTCCCCCACCATGTGTATAGACCTGATTAGATTTCCTTTTTCGAATTTCCAAGCCAATCAAATAATTCATTAGTTGATAGCTACTAAAGGTAGCTCATCCGTGAAGGGGTAAATCCTAATATACCCTTGGAGAAAACACCTTCAAACCAAGGTTTAAATAGGCTCCCCTGTTGGATCCTGGATGGGTGACTTAGGTGCTCTAGAGGGGGGGTGAATAGAGCTGAAACCACTTAAACAAAACTCATCAAACCTTCAAAATATATTACAAGATAAGGTTGTTAAATAGGTCATTTGAGTGCAACTAAATCATGCATAGCAAGGATAAGAGAGATTGAACATACACATGTAGACAAGCTATTTAGAGTGGTTCCACACTTCAAACTAGAAGTGTGTCAGTCCACTTGCCTAGAGAGGTCAACCTCTAGGACTTCAACCAATTGCACTCTTATATTCATTCATAAGACATACAATACATGACCCAACAAAGGACTTACCTATCCAATACAGAGAGTCTTCAACCTTACCAAGGACTTACCCACTTTGCAAGAGTCTTCTGCCTTCTCCAAGGGCTTACCCACTCTAGCTCCAAGTCTTCAACCTTGATCTTCACCAAGGGACTCCTTCCCTTGTTCTTCTTCACCTCTCTTGGACAAGAGAGAGAACCTTCATCTTCAAGATAGGAAATGAGAGATGGGGAGGTGGTGGAAGTGAGAGCCTCACAATATATACATATAACACTAGCTCTCTTACAGATTTCCTACTCACTCTAAAGGATGTAGCAAGTGATTAAGCTTAGAGAGAGAGAGGAGGTTGTAGGATCACTCAACTATAGAATAGGAACCTTCATAGTGAATGCTCAACCTTGGAATGAAGCCCAAGGGGTCCTATTTATAGCTGGGGATGCCTCTTAACCTTTGGGATCACTTGTGAATGAAAACTAGCCGTTTTGTGGCTTGCAACGGATCTATTTTCACTTGTTGCAACTCCACAACGGCTAGAAACACTTTTCTGCACTTTTCCGTACAGTGCATTTGGTCGAGTTTCTATATGTGTAACTCGACCGATCAAGTAGCAGGCAACCCGATATTGAACTTATCGGTCGAGTTTGTTCTGAGGAAACTCGACCGACCATTCCAACTGGAACTGGCCTACTACCCAATCGGTCGAGTTCTGTAAGTGCAAAACTCGACCGATGCAATCTTCAGAAAATCGATCAAGGGTTGATCGGTCGAGTTTCAGGGGGTGAAACTGGACCGACCAAGTGCCTGTAATGGATTTTCGAAGTTGCATTAAAAGTGCTCTAAAAATCGTTCTAAGTGCTCCTGGCATTTTTCTAAGCTTAATTACAAGTCATACAATCATTACAAGTGATTTACAACATGATTCTAATGGATATACATCATATTACAAAAGTGTGCACTTGTATGACTTTGACTTGTCTTTTCTCCAATTTGAGATGCGCAAGTTAGGGCAATTGGAGTGTGTCTATACCTAATCTGAAATTACTCAAGTAGAAGCATTAGACATCAATATGTGGAATGGTTAGTCATCATCAAAACAAGGGTTTAGTCAATTTAGACGTGAGTCAACATTGACCTAATTGACCTTGAGTCAACATTCTCCCCCTTTTTGAAGATGACAAACCATTCCATAAATGTATTGAAAGCATTTAAGTAAATTCATACCTTTGGAGAAACCTAAGGGTTTCAATGGAATTGAGTTCATATGCTCCCCCTCAATTGATGCTAGTGGATTTCTCATACTCCCCCTCAATTGATGCTATTTCTCCTGTATGGTTAGCTTTCATAACATTCATAGAAACTATGTCTTCTACTCATATATGTCTACACATATATGTCTCCTCCCCTTTACCTTCTCCCCTTTACATGGACATTCTTCTCCTCTTCATGTAAGACATGCCTTCTTCCTCTTTTTAAAAGAAGACATACATTTCTCCCCCTTTGTCATTTCAAAAAGTGGGGTTATGAAGAAAATAAGAAAGATCACTTGTTAAGAGAAAGGAGATAATACAAATATATATAAGGAGAGTAGAAGAGCACAGATAGGGGCTTGTCCAAGCATAGAAAGAAAAGCAAGTTAAATCATATACTTGAACAACCCAAGATGCAAGATGAAGTGCAGCAGAAAAACTATAAGTTGCAATTTATACCCTCAATATGATAGAATTTGATCAAAAACCACCAGAGCTCATGGCAAAGCAATGAGTCTTGCTTAGAAGGTCGTTTCTGCATGAAAAACACCAGTCTTGCACCAAAAACTGAAATTGGAGCAAAAATCTGCATAAAATTCAAAAATACTCCAATTTCTACATATCATGTAGATCTATGTACCCTGCATCACAATGTTATGCAAGCAACTCAAGATAGTAGATATGCAATTCAAGGAACAATCTTGAGTATGTATGAGATAAGATACAAGCATAACATATAGATGATCAAAGATGGCAATTTTAAACAAGGCTAGAACTACATGTATATGAACTACTAGTAGATGATATCACAAGTTAGGACTACTAGTAGGATCTAGATCATAGCAAGAGATACACAAGATAAAGCAAGCTATGAGTAGATATAGAGATATATCCAAACCAAGAGACATGCAATTTTAGAAGCATGAGAGGATATAACTCACTATATATGCATCCTTACCATAAGATGATTACCCCTATGAACCTCAAGGTTGTATCAAAACAAGATATACACCTATAGAGATGTAGCAAGTTAGAGTACAACGGAAGCGATTTTAGACACAACCAAGAGATCCAAAGAGATCATCATCAAAACCTACAAAACAACTCAAAGCAAGTAATTGCAAGATATAGAAATATCAATTTAAAGCAATTAGAGAGATAGAGTTGTAAGCAATATATGCAATTTAGAACATGGCAATATGCATATATAAAGGTACCAAATGGGAGTGCCAAAGAATAAGGCTATTGGTTGAGAAAATCTAGTTGAGAGGGAAATTCTCATCCAATAAGCCAACTGTATATTCTGTGCACAGTGTGATCGGTCGAGTTCTGAGCAATGACAACTCGACCGATGACAGTTGTTGGCAACCCCATTGGTGCCTATCGGTCGAGTTTCAATAGGGCAAACTCGACCGACAGAGCAGCTGTCAACAAGCACACCTATTTTATAAAAACATAATTAAAGGCATGCTAAAAATACAAACCATATCCAAACAAGTCTAAGCAAGTTAGTAATGCACTATAGAAGCATTAGAAACAGTTTTTGAGCAAGAGTGTGAAGAGGAACACAAAATATCACTTTTGACTCAAAAACCATATGTATAGTGCACACCAACTTGACAAAACAAGTTAGGATTGGTTATAAGCAATAAAAACATTACCTTTGTGCTTACCATTTCTTTTCCATTTGTTGTCACCCTCTGCACATCTCACCTTTCTTCTTTTATGTGGATTGAGAAGTCAATTTGCAATTCAACAACTCAAGTCAATCCATTTGCATGTACCTACAAGAAGAAAGATGAAATGGTCCCCAATCATGTTTTTGGGTCTGGAGGAGTTAGCTTAGCAACCCAAATCCTATTTCTCTTGGGTGCTTTCCTAAAAGGACAACAATTAGAATAATGACCTAGTTCATTGCAATAGTTGCATGTGCCCATATTCTTGGAACTAGAGGATTCTCCATGGAATATTGGAGGTCCTTTATCTTTATTGTTCCCTTGACTACTATCATACCCCAAACCATGTCTACCAATTTGTTTAGTAGTATGGTCTAGGATTTGATTTAGATTCTTTTTACCAACTAAGAATCTTTGCAAAGAAGATCTTAAACTATCATTATCATGCTTAAGAGAAGCAATAGTCGAAGACAATTGATTAATGTTATCTCTAGCATGTAGAAGATCATTTTCTAAGCAAAGAGTTTTAGTTAAGTAAGAATCTCTATCAATATGAAGAGCAGCAACATCATTCTATCTACTAGTAGAATTAGAACAAGATTCATGCCCGTCGATTTTAGCAAGTAAGGAGGCATTTTCTATTTCTAATTCATGCAAAACAAAATCTTTGTTCTTGTTTTCAGATTTAAGAACATTAATGTCATGCATGAGAGAATCAACAATTAAAGTATGCTCTTCATTATAATTAGGCATGAGAGGTTGAGCTTCTAGAAATTTAATCTTATCAAGTAAACTAGCATTTTCAAGTTTAAGAGAGTCTACTTGGCTAAGACAATCATTTTTATCAATAAGCAAGCAAGAATTTGCATATTCAAGATCATCTAGTTCTATATGCAAATTATCAACAATTTTAGCAAGCTTTTTCTTTTTCTTTTGAGAAGACTTAAGAGATGCACAAATATCATGAATGAGATCAATCAAGGATTCTTTATCTAAAGAGTCTAGATTTACCTCATTTGAGTCTTCACTTGTTGATGCTACAAGAGCAAAATGACATTCTCCTTCATCACTAGAGCTTGAGCTTGATCCTTCACATGAATCTTCACTTGAGCTAGAGTTGGAGGAGCCGCTTGAGCTTGAGTGCCATTTCTCCTTCTTGTGAAGATGGGTCTTTTTGCCTTGTGGGCAATCTTCCTTGTAGTGACCCTTCTTTCCACATGTGAAGCACCGGATGGAGGAGGACTTGCCTTTGTAGAGTCTACCCTTGGAATACATGGCATCTTCTTCAACTTGAGAGGATGAAGAGGCTTGACCAACAATAGCCTTGATTTGAGCTTTGATTTCAGCCTTCTTCAATCTCTTGAGTTCTTTCTCCTCTTGTCTTTCTAATTCCTCCCTCTTGTCAAGCGTGGCTTCATGTGCTTGTAGATTTCCAATGAGCTCTTCAATAGGAATATCCCTAAGTGACCTTGCTTCTTCAATAGAAGTCACCTTGGATTCCCATCTCTTGGGGAGAGTTCTAAGGATCTTTGAGTTGATCTCTCCACTAGACATAGGATGTCCTAGAATGGCAAGACCATTCAAGATGGTGTTGAGCCTTGAGTACATGTTGGCTATGCTCTCCTCCTTTTCCATCTTGAAGTTTTCAAGCAATCCTTTGAGCATGTAGACTTTGCTTTCCTTCATTTGATCTGTCCCTTCATAAGTGATGCAAAGCTTTCTCCATACCTCATAGGCCGTCTCACAAGAAGAAATCTGGTTGAACTCAGTGGGGGTCATGGCGGCATAAAGAATATGCATGGCTCTAGCGTTCAAGGTTGCTTTCATCAAGGTGGCTTCATCCCATTCTTCAATATTTGTCTTTGGTTGAAGGTATGGGCTGTTCACCATTTGCCACATCTCTATACTTGAACCTTGGATGAAGAATTGAAGTCTTCTTCTCCAATATAGGAAGTTGCTCCCATCAAAGATTGGAAGGCTGCTCGAGAGTCTCCCTCCTAGGTAGTCACCCATCTTCTCCTACTTGTTGAAGTATGCTTGGAGAAGACCTGCTCTGATACCACTTGTTGGATCCTGGATGGGTGACTTAGGTGCTCTAGAGGGGGGTGAATAGAGCTGAAACCACTTAAACAAAACTCATCAAACCTTCAAAATATATTACAAGATAAGGTTGCTAAATAGGTCATTTGAGTGCAACTAAATAATGCATAGCAAGGATAAGAGAGATTGAACATACACATGTAGACAAGCTATTTAGAGTGGTTCCACACTTCAAACTAGAAGTGTGTCAGTCCACTTGCCTAGAGAGGTCAACCTTTAGGACTTCAACCAATTGCACTCTTATATTCATTCATAAGACATACAATACATGACCCAACAAAGGACTTACCTATCCAATACAGAGAGTCTTCAACCTTACCAAGGACTTACCCACTTTGCAAGAGTCTTCTGCCTTCTCCAAGGGCTTACCCACTCTAGCTCCAAGTCTTCAGCCTTGATCTTCACCAAGGGACTCCTTCCCTTGTTCTTCTTCACCTCTCTTGGACAAGAGAGAGAACCTTCATCTTCAAGATAGGAAATGAGAGATGGGGAGGTGGTGGAAGTGAGAGCCTCACAATATATACATATAACACTATCTCTCTTATAGATTTCCTACTCACTCTAAAGGATGTAGCAAGTGATTAAGCTTAGAGAGAGAGAGGAGGCTGTAGGATCACTCAACTATAGAATAGGAACCTTCATAGTGAATGCTCAACCTTGGAATGAAGCCCAAGGGGTCCTATTTATAGCTGGGGATGCCTCTTAACCTTTGGGATCACTTGTGAATGAAAACTAGCCGTTTTGTGGCTTGCAACGGATCTATTTTCACTTGTTGCAACTCCACAACGGCTAGAAACACTTTTCTGCACTTTTCCGTACAGTGCATTCGGTCGAGTTTCTATATGTGTAACTCGACCGATCAAGTAGCAGGCAGCCCGATATTGAACTTATCGGTCGAGTTTATTCTGAGGAAACTCGACCGACCATTCCAACTGGAACTGGCCTACTACCCAATCGGTCGAGTTCTGTAAGTGCAAAACTCGACCGATGCAATCTTCAGAAAATCGATCAAGGGTTGATCGGTCGAGTTTCAGGGGGTGAAACTGGACCGACCAAGTGCCTGTAATGGATTTTCGAAGTTGCATTAAAAGTGCTCTAAAAATCATTCTAAGTGCTCCTGGCATTTTTCTAAGCTTAATTACAAGTCATACAATCATTACAAGTGATTTACAACATGATTCTAATGGATATACATCATATTACAAAAGTGTGCACTTGTATGACTTTGACTTGTCTTTTCTCCAATTTGAGATGCACAAGTTAGGGCAATTGGAGTGTGTCTATACCTAATCTGAAATTACTCAAGTAGAAGCATTAGACACCAATATGTGGAATGGTTAGTCATCATCAAAACAAGGGTTTAGTCAATTTAGACGTGAGTCAACATTGACCTAATTAACCTTGAGTCAACATCCCCATGGCTCAAAAAGTTCAATAATGATGATAGAATATCCAAGTATCATAATGCAAGTGATAAATTCCAAAGAAAACCTCTCAATTTGGTAAATTGCAGAATAGTCATAAATGTGCATAAAATTGCATAACTTGCTCAAACAATGTTCAAATTAGACCAAATTTGAAACTTAAGCTTGTCTTATGATTCCAAAGCATATAAAAAGGTTAGATTAGGGTTATAAGAATTCAATTATGATAATTAAGCTCATTCAACTCATTAAGAAATTTTAGGGGCCTTACATTCTTCTCCTCTATCCTTGATACTTCCATCATCCACAGTCTCACATGAATATGTTGCTACTAATGCAATGCGGGTGCACCTCAATCTTAATACAACTAAAATGTAAGAACCAACACTCCCCTGGTCCTATAACTAATGTGGTGAACAAACCCATCCTTTGTAAAGGACAAGATAGTTTGCTAAAAAAAATTCCCCAAACTCTCACCACGATTTGGCAACTGATCTAGCTTACTTTGAGATAGATCCAACCCCATTATATTCATAGTTTTCTCTTAGTGTTCTAGATTCAGTTCTCCCATCATGTCACATATTTTCTCTTTTTTACATATTCAATCTAAAAAAGATCACTCAACCAAACATGTTGGGTTGGAAAAATAAAAACATTCAACAAAGGAAAATAAATCATTCAATTTTCAAAAATGAACTGAGATAATTAACATATGTTTCCATTTTTACCGACCAATACTTATTTACGAGTTTAGAGGCATTCTCCAATTTTTGATCTTTTAGCAAGATTGATAGTAATTATACCAAACAATGCAAATGAATGTTCTTTATACTATTATTACTAGGCATAAACATGTGCTATGCACGAGTGCCTTAGTAGGCTACAATGAGTATTTATAGGTTATACTTTGAGAAAACAAGATGCAATAAATACAATACAATACATATCTTAATATGTCTTCTCATACACATAGGGACTAATATGTAATTTAAAAAAATGGAGAAAATTGCATACAACTGCCTATGTGGGACTTTTATGTAGTATAGATGAGTCTCCTAATATATTATATAACTTAAGAATTTAAAGACAAAAGTGTGGTGTACACACACAAGGACCAATATGCAATTTCAAAGAATAATGGAGAAAATTGCATCCCACCCCCTCCATGGGATTTCTTATAAAATATAGATGAGTCCCCTAATATATATATATATATATATATATATATATATATATATATATATATATAATTTAAGAAATTAAAGATAAAAGTGTGGTGTACACATAGAGGGACCAATATGTAATTCCAAAAAAATGGAGAAAATTGTATCCAACCCCCTTCGCTAGCTTTTTGTATAGTATAGATGAGACTCCTAATGTAATATATAATTTAAAAATTAAATACAAGAGTGTGTATACACACACATGGACCAATATGTAATTTCAAAAATAATGGAGAAAATCGAATCCAACCCTATCTGCTTGGTTTCTTATATAGTATAGATGAGCCTTCTAATATAATATATAATTTAAAAAATTAAAGACAAAAGTGTGGTGTACACACACATGGACCAATATGTAACTTTAAAAAATAATTGAGAAAATCGCATCCAACCCCCCTCTAGAGCTTTCTTATATAGTATAGATGAGCCTCCTACTACAATATATAATTAAAAAAATTAAAGATAAAAGTGTGATGTACACATAGGGACCAATATGTAGTTTGAAAAATAATGGAGAAAATTCCATCTGACCCCTCCATGGACTTTTTTGTATAGTATAGGTGAGTCTCCTAATGTAATATATAATTCAAAAAACTAAAGGCAAAAGTGTGGTGTACACATACAAGGACAAATATATAATTTCAAAATATAATGGGGAAAAGTGCATCGAACACCCGTTGCGGGCTTTCTTATATTGTATAGATGAATCTCCTGGTATAATATATAATTTAAAAAATTAAAGACAAAAGTGTGGTGTGTTCACACAAGGACCAGTATGCCATTTCAAAAGATAATGGAGAAAATTACATCCACCCCACTTCACAGGCATTCTTATATAGATGAGCCTCCTAATGTAATATATAATTTGAAAAAGTAAAGAAAAAATTGTGGTGTACACAAATAGAGACCAATAAAATTTCAAAAAATAATGGAGAAAATTGCAACCAACACCCTTTAGGGCTTTCATATATGATATAGATGAGCCTCTTACTACACTATATAATTTAAAAATTAAAGGCAAAAGTGTGGTGTACACACATAGGGACCAACATGTAATCTCAAAAAATAATGGAGAAAGTACATCCAACCCCCTATGGGGCTTTCTTATATAACATAGATGAGCCTCCTACTACAATATATAATTTAAAAAATTAAAGACAAAAGTGTGATGTTGACACACATGGATCAATATGTAATTTCAAAAAATAATGGAGAAAATTGCATCCAGCCCCCACTGTGGGCTTTCTCATATAATATAGATGATCCTCCTACTACAATATATAATTTTAAAAGTTAAAGACAAAAGTGTGATGTTGACACACAAGGACCAATATGTGATTTCAAAAAATAATGGAGAAAATTTCATCTAGCCCCCACTGAGGGCTTTCTTATATAGTACATATGAGCCTCCTACTACAATGTATAATTTCAAAATTAAAGACAAAAGTGTGATGTACACACACATGGACCAATATGTAATTTTAAAAAAATAGAGAAAATTTCATCCAACCCCCTCCTTAGAGTTTGTTGTATAGTATAAATGAGTCTCCTAATATAATATATAATTAAAAAATTAAAGACAAAAGAGCGATGTACTCACACAAGGATCAGTATGTATTTTTCAAAATAATAGAGAAAATTGCACCAACCCCTTCCACGGAGTTTCTTATATAGTATAGATAAGTCTCCTAACATTATATATAGTTTTAAAACTTAAAGACAAAAATGTGGTGTACATGTAATTTCTAAAAACAATAGAGAAAATTTGCTACCAACCTCCTCCACATGTTTTCTTCTATAGTATAAACGAGTCTCTTAATACAATATATTATTTAAAAATTAAAGAAAAAGTATGGTGTACACACATAGGGACCAACATGTAATTTCAAAAAATAATGGAGGAAATTGCATCCACATATTAGTATGTATGAATCTCCTAATATAATAAATGATTTAAAAAAGTAAAGACAAAAATGTGGTGTAAACACAAAGGGACCAATATGTAATTTTGAAAACATAATGGAGAAAATTGCATTCAACCCACTCTGTGTGGCTTTCTTAGTTATAAAGGACGCATTTGTAATTTATAAAAATGTTGGAAAAAATTGCATGACTAATCTATATTAGTATATATGAGTCTCCTAGTGTAATATACAATTTAAAAAATTAAAGACAAAAGTGTGGGGTAAACACAAAGGGACCAATATTTAACTTTCTAAAATAATGGAGAAAATTGCATCCAACCCCCTGTATGGGGCTTTCTTAGGTACAAAGGACGTGTTTGTAATTCAAAAAAATGTTGGAAAAATTGTATATCCTCCTACACAATATATAATTTTAAAAATAAAGACAAAAGTGTGATGTTGACACACAAGGACCAATATGTAATTTCAAAAATAATGGATAAAATTGCATCTAGCCCCACTGAGGGCTTTCTTATATAGTACAGATGAGCCTCCTATTACAATATATAATTTAAAAAATTAAAGACAAAAGTATGATGTACACACACATGGACCAATATGTAATTTCAAAAAATAATAGAGAAAATTTCATCCAACCCCCTCAGCAGACTTTGTTGTATAGTATAGATGAGTCTCCTGATATAATATATAATTAAAAAATTAAAGACAAAAGTATGGTGTACACACACAAGGACCAACATGTATTTTTCAAAAATAATAGAGAAAATTGAATCCAACCCCTACAGCGGAGTTTCTTATATAGTATAGATGAGTCTCCTAATATAATATATAATTTTAAATTAAAGATAAAAATATGGTGTACATGTAATTTCAAAAAACAATAGAGAAAAATTGCTACCAACCCCCTCCATGGGTTTTCTTGTATAGTATAGACGAGTCTCTTAATACAATATATAATTTAAAAATTAAAGACAAAAGTGTGGTGTACACACATAGGGACCAACATTTCAAAAAATAATGGAGGAAATTGCATCCACATATTAGTATATATGAGTCTCCTATAGAATACATAATTGAAAAAATTAAAGACAAAAATGTGGTGTAAACACAAAGGGACCAATATGTAATTTAAAAATATAATGGAGAAAATTGCATCCAACCCTCTCTGTGCGGCTTTTTTAGGTACAAAGGACGCACTTGTAATTTATAAAAATGTTAAAAATAATTACATGACTAATCCATGTTAGTATATATGAGTCTCCTAATAAAATATATAATTTTAAAAATTAAAGAAAAAAGTGTGGTGTAAACACAAAGGGACCTGTATGTAATTTTCTAAAATAATGGAGAAAATTGCATCCAACTCCCTCTCTGGGGCTTTCTTAGGTACAAAGGATGTCTTTGTAATTTATTAAATGTGGGAAAAATGCATGAAAAATCCAAAACGACTTGTTTTATATAGTATACAATTTTTTCTAACATTTTTAAAAATTACAAATGTGTCCTTCGTACCTAAGAAAGCCCCATAGAGTGGGTTAGATGTAATTTTGTATTTTTTTTTAAATTACATACTGGCCCCTCTATGTTTACACCACAATATTGCCTTTAATTTTTTTAATATATATTATATGTGCAAGCTCTTTATCTTGGAGATGTTTGAACCAGGTGAACCACCTCAAAAGTGCTAAACACTTACAAGGATGTTTACAAGAAGAATACTGAAGACGTCGTGGATGTCAAGTATCTGATTCTATGATCCATGAACTATAAGTTGTAGAGGCAGTATGAGAACATATATATGATTGAGATGGTCACACATCTCAAGAACATGTTCCAAGATCATGCAAGACATGAGAGATATGATGTTTCCAAGGAACTGTTCAAATGTAACATGGCAGAAGGAGATCCAATAGGTCCTCATGTGACTCAAGCTTATTGGGTATGTGGAGAACCTTTCTAGACTGGTATTTCCCTTGGGTTAAGAGTTGGCCACTTATGTGATTTTGCAGTCTCTACCAGATTCATATAGTCAGTTTGTCATGAACTACAACATGAATGACTTTGACAAACTATTGACAAATTTTTTGGGCATGTTGAGAACAGGTGAGACAGAAATGAAGAAAGACAAGCCCAAATCTATGACGATGATCATCTAGATGAAGGGGAAGTCTAAAGGTAAAGAAAAAAAATAAGAAGGGTTCTAAAGCTAGCAGAAAGCCAAAGTCTTCAGATCTCAATTCAAAGGGAGGTGTAAAGAAAGTAAGTGGTGATTGTCACCATTGTCACCAGCCTGGACATTGGAAAAGAAATTTCCCACTCTTGTTAGAGGAATTAAATAAGAAGAAGAAGGATGGCACTGAGGCCTCCATTTCTGGTATAAACATTATAAGATAAATTTGATTACTTCTTAGTTTTGGTATGTGATACCAAACAGAGATCTGACATAACTTGTATGACATGATTGGAACACTTTGTTCCTCCTATTCATAAATTTTATTTGTACATTGGTTAGTCTAAAGGACATAACCCTAAACTCATCATGGTCATGTGAATTATGCCATCCAATCTAACTCTTATGCATTGATATTTAATCATAGGCTTATCTTAAAGGAACATGGTATCACATGTCTATTGACCAACAAACCATCTATCCTTGATAGTGGTCTTGCCCATCTATCACTGAACCATACACAAAATTATAGAATCACTTTTATTTTTCCTTCCAAACAACATCTAGAGGGTCATCATCAACTCTCTCTATCTCTCTCTATGGGAGAGGATTACTTGGAATGTTCATTAAATAAACATCTCCAACCTTCACATACTTCCTATATTATTGATACATATTGGATACTAGGATTCATTACCTTGGTATCCACCTCATGTTCTATAAGAAACTCACAACCTTATCTCATCTACTTTTACCAACATAACAAATATCAAGACATATAAGAGGAGTCTTCCTAATTATTGGAAGGCTCAAAAGAAAAATCATTAAAAATTTATGAACTTGGAATCATATTCCAAACAACCTTATGCTATAATAAGCTATCCACCCTCATGTTTACAACGAATCCACACATACCAAGTGGCAATGATCCACTTGAAAGTTGTGCCCTGGAAAGAAAATACACAAAGGGAAGCACACTTCCCACATCATAGCAACATTGTTCAGGGGTTACTAGAAAAAAGGAAACCAATTCTATTTTGATTATGTAAGTTACAGCTTCTTATGTATCATTTTACCTTTTTCATTTCAGGTTCCTTGCCATTAGCATAGGAATCATCATGATTAACATATCTCATTACTCCTTCCTTGATGACTATTTATCCTACTAGTATATGTTCTCTTATTTTATTATGTTTTTCAACCACTTATCAATAGGTAAATCATCATATTCTTCATTTTCTTCATTAAAGAGGGATCATCTCCCTTAATTTCTTTCACATGCCATGCTGATTTTACATTAACACTTTCTTACACACATAGGTTGGTCTGATATTAACTTAGTTTCCACCTTATTCCTTTGTCATTGTTCCCATTTATCTTCTCATTTTGTACTTGTTATAGGAGTTCTTTCCATCTTATGTGGATTCCATACCTTGATTCACTTTATAAGCATAGAATTATCTGTATTTTACTTTATTATCTTCTTGAATCACATCTTCAAGAACTCCTCTTTTCCTTATTTATATTCAGATTTAGATTTCATGGTGTTGTATCTTTCTCAAATGGTTACCATACATTCAAGTTTTGATAGATAATGATGCAATTCTCATCTTCTTTAAGGTAGGATTGAGATATTCACACCAGGATTTCTTATTCATTATGCTATTTAGATTGTCTCAAAATGACTACTTGATCAGAGTAATCGGAAAGATAACAATCTAAGAGTTCCATACTTACCTTTTCTTCAATAATTGAATACCTGGCTAGGACACCCAAATACTGAGATTAGGCAGTATGCACCATATTTTTATGTCATATTCCTAACTTAAATATCATCCTAGTCCTAAGTCCTAGTGTCCCTATAGACTCAGTGAACCTAAAGCTCTGATACCAACTTGTGAGAACATGTTACACTAAACGAGATTACTCAAAACATAAAACACAATCTATCACCAATTAACCACATACCAAAAAATATGGGTAAATTAAAACCAATTTCAACATCAGCACCTACTTAGAAACATTTGCATAAGAGCCCAACATCTTTCTTATATCCATACTATGCCAAGAATTTGATACAAATTGTTCTATTTCCTTAGCCACAACATATATACATAGGAGAACAATATTCATATATGCCACACAAACAAGCATTAATATGCTAATAAAAGTCTGATTCGTTTGAAACACCATATACAGACTTTTCCTGCCCGGACCTGAGAGTACATGGATGACTCTAGCACACACTAGACATCTAATCAACTTTCTCAAAGATTCATTATTATAGCTCCTCCTTGCTGCCACATGTTTGTTTTCGTCACTTTCAATTACCTAAAAAAATGTGGCGAATCACAAGGGGGAGACCCATGTCCCAGGTAGAGATATAACCTCCAACAACGTTTATTGATTGCAACATTTTTAAGTAATTAAATAGTTAAGTAGTTTAATCAGATATAGAAAATAAGATCAGCAATACTAATGATTAACAAAATATATAAAGAAGCAGATAATAACTATCATCATTAGCTAGACTATCATCCTTTATCTTATTGCCAATATAAGCAATTCATTAGCATATGCATATCTAGCATCATGAGCAAGTATAGTAACTTAGAATCTCTATCATTATGAATAAGTCTATCCACATAATCATAGCTAACAACAATATCATGTCTAATAGGTTGAACATATCAACATCATAAAAAGAGCTAACAACATAAGCACAATTATCTGGATAAGCATGATTAGCAGTATATGCATCTCTAGTTACAAAGGCATGGCTAGCATGCTAAACATAACTAACAACATGAGATACCCAGTATCATGATTATAATCAGTAGTAGTAGTATAGTTATCAACATAATCATGGCTATTGTATGTACGCATCTAGAATCTTAAGCATATCCACAACATAAGTATATCTACTATTTCTTAATTGCATTAAGCATCATCTTTATGTAAAGAGAACAAACAAGGGTTGTCACCCAATGTCAAGCATCATGTATAACCCTAAACAAATATGCTATACTATTGTATTACATCTTTTATTATGCCCCGAGGAATTTGAGGATACCACTCAAAATCCAGCTGACCACTGCTAAGTCAAAATCAGTGCCATACAAGATCTAGGAAGAGTCGGACTCATAAGATCTTCTCCGCCCCCGGTCAGTACAGGTCCACCACAGCGACACATAAGGTCAAGCTTCTAACAGCCTAGTCTGTCCTTGGTATAGGTCATAGCACTAGTGAAAGGAGGTGGGTACGCATACCCTACCATCTGAGGTACAACCGCAGTTGTCCTCCAATCTCATCAAATATTTAATCACCGAGACACGGCCGCAGCCATTCTCAAACTGAGGGCTAGGTATGACCGCAGTCATCCTCCCTAAACACTTGAATTTAGGATGACAAGCACCCTACATACTCATCAGTATGCGCTCCGAGTTTCCCTTAGGAATACTCGTTTCACTATCTGGAAAGTTCTGACACTCAAATGGATCTATGGCATAGGGCACTACATGATTAGAGTTTCACTTGATTAGTTATGCCAATTGGGTGAATTAAGGCTGCATCAAATAAGTGGACATAAAAACCCTTATTCACTTCTAACAAGCATATAAATATCACAACTTTAAAAGATATAAAATGTATGAAACATAATTTCTCATCTCATCATCACATGGTATTATTCACTTGCCATTCATGAGGCTACACCAGTCATCATACTATCACAAGATATAATTTCTTTTCGCAATATCACAGAGTATCAATCCTTATCAACACAAGAGGATTACACCTCATTCAGGGCTCAACCATGCCCAAAGGCCATTAAGACCATCATACTATTCCCTACAAGATCATCATTATCTTTCCATGCCTTATAACAAGGCTCAACAACATCACTTACATATAATACACTAGATCAACAAAATATTGCATTAATGAGCTAGGAGATATTCATAAACAATCATAGCATGGTTATATTAACATTAAGAACATTCCTTTATTCATTAACATACAAGGAATCTAGATATGATTAACACTCATCATATTCATAATGCACATGTTTAGCATAAGAAAGTATCAACCATGTGGCTATGATAACCACCAATGAACACATTTAATTTATGATCATGTTAAGGAGGTTATTCTACCATCATTCCATCATATAAGAATGTTAAACATGAATACTCATATTTATCTATTTGCATTAGAGTTAGGTTCAACATGATAAATTATATCAATGTTACTTATCAACACTTATACCCAAACCCTAACTCACGACATCCGCATTAGATCATGGATGCATAAGGTGAAGCATCACCATCACATTCCATATTATTCTCAAGTATGAACCCACACATAAATCAAGGTATAACCATCATGTTATTGTTGGTATATATGCCCATAGAGCCATCTCAAGTGATTGCATGGAGTCGGATATTAATTAATCAATTAATATGATTATTTGGTTAATTAATGAATTCCAGAATATTCTAATTATTCCACTAGTGTTTTAATTAACGC
The DNA here is from genome assembly GCA_963693085.1 of Alisma plantago-aquatica. NCBI lineage: Eukaryota > Viridiplantae > Streptophyta > Magnoliopsida > Alismatales > Alismataceae > Alisma > Alisma plantago-aquatica. The sequence continues at coordinate 1,420,880,816 of OY856412.1, forward strand.
AGTGTTTTTGTTTATCGATGGGTTTAGAAAATCCTACTTCCCTTCATCTCCTATTTAAAGGAGCTTGATGGCCGATATCTATATAAGATATTGAGAGAGGTTTTTTAGTTTACGCTCACGTACGTAAACCCTAGCCGTCACCGTCCTTAGGAGAGAAAGGAGAGCAACACGCCACTAGCACGCCGCCACACAGACATGACTCCTTCCTGCTGGCTTAGGAAGCGTGACGTGGAGTTCCAATCCATCTGCGTGGACGAAGTAGAGACGTGGATGCTGAGACGCCTGTGTTCAGAGGACATCTACGACCATCCGTACGTGCTACGAGCGGTGTACATCACCGCACAAAGAAATGCCACCGGATCTTCCTGCGACGTGCTTGACGAATGGGAGAGAAATTATGTCTGTGTAGGCCAACAACATTGCACACCGTCATGCAGTGGGACATCGTCAGACTTGCTCCGTGATAAGGTATATCCTGTAAATGCTCCTTCTGAATACACTCTTGTCGGTGAGATCCTGTATCGGGTTGTGTGGATTTTTATTGCTTCCGCTGCGCATATTTTCTCCATAAAATCCAATAGTGGTATCAGAGCAACGTCGATCTATGGCATATTTGGATTCGTTTCGATATGATCTAATCACTATATATTGTTTTCTATGTTGCATACGATGCGGATTAAAATTGCTAATATGCAAATCTAAACCTAATTCCACATACGTCGCAGGCTTCTATTTTTGACATTTTAGATGGGGTCGACTATGGAAAATACTGATTTTCCTAAGTGCACGGAAGTAAAATTCTGTAGACCTTTCAGGGGATCTACCCCTTAGACCCCGTGAGGGGCGGCCTCCCCTCGACCCCTGCCTACTGACCGGGCAGCGGGATCCCCGCACAGAGGCGTGGCCCCTGTATACCCCGCATAGTCTGTGTGGGAGTCAAAAATTTAATTAATGGGAAATGTCCCACATTAAAAGTACTACATTTTTAATATGTATATACGTATATGTAGATATACCTATGATAACATACACGTCGCCATTGAAATTTTGTTTTATGTGGTGAATGCATGCACGGTTATGGCCTAGTATCCCCTTTTGTGAATTTTGTGAATGTTGTGATTGAATGTGGATGTCAATCTTGCGGATATTTTTGTTTGTGAATGCTATGGATGTATAATGGTTGCATATGGATCCTTTGTATAAAGTATTTAGCTTGCATGCCGAGCTTCATCTCTTATTTCAAAGTGTAATTAATTCTTTTCCTTTAGATTTGCACTCATATGATGTAATAGAGATAGTATTAGCTTTAGTCTTTGTAAACTTGATGTAAGGAGGCCACTTGAAGATCCAACTCCAAGGAGTGTCCATGGAGAAGAACCATGAAGATCTAATTCCAAGAAGCAACTTGAAGATCCAACTCCAAGGAGCGTCCATGGAGAAGCAACAAGAAGATCCAATTCCAAGAAGTAACTTGAAGTTCGAACCTCACGAAGCATCCATAAAGTTGTTCATTGTAATGTTGATCATTACACGCTTACAGATTGATTCACATGTGTTGCATGAGATGCATAGGATTATAGGTGGACCGTAATCCTTTGTTTCTCCAAAGGATTACAATTGTATGAACATAACTGATGTATTTGTGTTTGTGATTGCATGTCTATCGTTTGTGGTTGTGAATATAGTAGTATATGATATGTACTATAAGTATGTGGTGTTTGGATATGTATATGTATTAATAAAACCCCTAAATTAATAATATTAAGTTTTAGTTGTCTTCCATAAAGCAGCACACATGAAAAGCTTGATCGAATATGTATGGGCACGCCTCCGTGTGGCACACTATCTATCTCATGGAAGTGTGATGGTGGGTGTGTGGGTCTGCCTCCGCAGGGTGCACACTCATCGTGTTGTCTTATGGGTTGGACTTAACTAGGGAACCTTGATAGTATCAAGTACCTAGAGGCACACAGATGCATCATGGCAAGGAGTTGTGTATGATCATCTATCCAAGAGTTTCATATGATGCAATTGGCAAAAGTTGCCTACCTTAGTATTTGGTCTTTGACGTCGGCGTTGGTTGGGCAATCATCCAATTATTTTGGATCTTGGCTCACTAGAAGTTTGTGTGTTGCAATCTTCCGAGTTGATAGTGAGGGCTATCAATTTGAATAAAATAGTGGGATCATAATTAATTAAAGGCCTAATTAATCTCGTTTATCAAATCTTTACAAGTCAAAATGTTTTGGACTAAATGCAAAATTTTCTTTTATAGCAATCAAATGGCAAACAACACTCACACTTTCTCATTGCGATCGGTCCTTGAGAAGTACAAACTCATCGGAACTAACTTTCAAAACTGGTTTAGGATGCTGAGAATTGTTCTCACACATGAGCGTAAGCTCTATGTCCTTGAAATACCAGAGCCAGTGGAACCCGCCGTAAATGCACCCAAGGCTGAAAAGGATGCTTACAAGAAGCACCTTGATGATGTCGTGGATGTCAAGTGCCTGATGTTGTGCTCAATGAACTATGAGTTGCAAGAGCAGCATGAGAACATGAATGTCATGGATATGGTAACATATCTTAAGAACACATATCAACATCAAGCAAGATAGGAGAGATATGATGTCTTAAAGGCTTTGTTCAAAAGCAAGATGAAAGAGGGAGACTCAGTTGGCACCCATACACTCACTTTGATTGGGTACGTGGAAAGTCTATCCAAGCTGGGATTTCCCCTAGGTCAAGAGTTGGCCACTGATTTGATTCTACAATTGTTGTCTGAATCATATAGTCATTTTGTCATAAACTACAACATGAACAATCTTGATAAGTCGTTGTCAAAATTGTTGGACATGTTGAGGACAACTGAAGCAGAGATGAAGAAAGACAAGCCCAAGTATGTGATGATGATCAGTAAGACAAAGGGAAAGTCAAAAGGCAAAGGCAGGGCTAAGAAAAGTTCTAAAGTCGGGCAGAAGCCAAAGTCATCCGCGCTCAAAGCTAAAGGTGGAATTTCTAAAGAAGGCAATTGTCACCATTGTCACCGGACTGGACATTGGAAAATAAATTGTCTTCTCTACCTAGAGGAACTGAGGAAGAAGAAGCAGGGGATAGAGATATCCACTTCAGGTATATACGTTATTGAGATAAACTTAAATACTTCTTCATCATGTGTACTGGATATCGGATGTGGATCTCACATATGTTCTAATATGCAGGATCTGATAAGAAGTAGGCCTTTACGAAAGGGCCAAGTCGAGTTGCGGGTCGCTAATGGAGCAAGATTTTCTACCACTGTAGTTGGAGTTATTAGTTTATCTTTGCCTACGGGTCTTGTAATAGAATTAGAGAATTTCTATTATGTACCTGCCATTAATAGAAATATTATTTCCATATCTTGTATGGACAAGAGTGGATTTGAATTTCACATTAAGAATGGATTTATTTATATTTCTAAAGATGAGATCTTTTATGGCAATGCCCCTATGTCTTATGGTATCTACTTGTTAGAACTTGAGACTAGCATATACAACGTAAATACTAAAAGGTTAAAACATGAAAACTCAAACAAAACATTCTTATGGCATTGTTGTCTTGGGCACATAAATGAGAAGCGCATATCTAGACTCCATAAGGATGGTTATCTAGACTCTTTTGATTTTGAATCATTAGAGACGTGTGAGGCATGTTTATTAGGGAAGATGACCAAGACTCCTTTCACTGGACACAGTGAGAGAGCTAGTGATCTGCTAGGTCTCATACATACTGATGTATGTGGACCTTTTAGATCAAATGCTAGGGGAGGCTATCAATACTTCATTACCTTCACGGATGACCTCAGTAGGTATGGCTATATATATCTTATGAAACACAAGTCAAAAATTCTTGAAATGTTCAAGACTTTCATGAATGAAGTAGATAAGCAACTTGGTAAGAGTATTAAATCACTCCGTTCAGATCGAGGTGGTGAATACTTAAGCCAAGAGTTTGAGGACCTTCTGAGAGACCGTGGTATTGTATCACAATGGACTCCACCCGGTACACCACAACATAATGGTGTGTCATAAAGAAGGAATCGTACATTATTAGACATGGTATGATCAATGATGAGTTCGGCGGACTTCCAATATCATTCTGGGGATATGCTCTGCAAACTGTAGCGTTTAGACTTAACTGTGTACCTTCCAAATTAGTTCAAAAGACACCATATGAGATATGGAATGGGAGTCGTCCCAATTTTTCTATGTAAAAGATTTGGGGATGTGAAGCTTATGTTAGGAAACAATTTCCTAAAAAGCTTGGACCCAAATGAGAAAAATTCTATTTTGTTGGATACCCCAAGGAAACTCGGGGATACTACTTCTACACACCAACTGACAACAAAGTGTTTGTTGCTAGGATTGTTGTATTTCTTGAAAAGGAATTTATTTCCAAAGGAATTAGCGGGAGGAATGTAGAGATTGAAGAAGTTCGATACCAACAAGAAAGCATAGAACCTGAGGAGGTACTTAAGGAACATGAAGACTCACAAATTCTTGTGGAATTTCAGGTTCCAAATGTAACATAGGAACCTCGTAGGTCTAGTAGGACATGACTTGAGCCTGAAAGATTTGGATTTCTTGTGACTCAAGACAGTGACAAATTGGGCATAGTAGATGAGCCAACTTCCTATCTAGAAGCTACTAAGGGACCAAAATCTGAGAAATGGCTCGAAGCCATGAGATCTGAGATGGAATCCATGTACACCAACAAGGTATGGACCTTGGTGGATCCACCCGAAGGGGTAAAACCCATAGGGTGCAAGTCGCTCTTCAAGAAGAAGACTGACATGGATGGAAATATTCAAACCTATAAAGGTAGATGGGTTTTGAAAGGATTCCGTCAAATTCAAGGTATTGATTATGATGAGACCTTCTCACTAGTTGCCATGGTTAAATCCATCAGGATCATGCTTGCCATTGCAGCTTATCATGACTATGAGATTTGGCAGATGGATGTTAAAACATCATTCCTTAATGGGAATTTACTCGAGGATGTGTACATGACACAACCTGAGGGTTTTATTTATCCAAAGGAATCCAATAAAGTTTGTAAGCTATAAAGGTCAATCTATGGATTGAAAAAAGCATCTCGGAGTTGGAATCTACATTTTGATGACGTCGTCAAAAAGTTTGGCTTTAGTCAAAATGAAGATGAACCTTGTGTTTACAAAAGGGTTAGTGGGAGCACAATCGTATTTATCATATTGTATGTGGATGACATACTATTGATGGGAAATGACATCCCTACTCTTCAGACAGTAAAAGGTTGGCTAGGGAAGACCTTCTCTATGAATGATTTAGGCAAAGCATCCTATATACTAGGGATGAAGATATATAGAGATAGATCTAGAAGGCTTCTAGGCCTAAGCCAGAGCATATACATTGACAAGGTGCTAAAGAGGTTTAGCATGGAGGGTTATAAGAGGTAACTTGCCCATGTCCCATGGGGTTACGATCTCTAAAGCCCAATGTCCTAGTTCATGTGATGAACGGGCACGCATGAGTAAGATTCCATATGCATCGACAATTGGATCTATCTTGTACGTGATGTTATGTACTCGTCCTGATGTGTCGTATGCTTTGAGCATGACGAGCCGGTATCAGTCAGATCCAGGTGAATGTCACTGGATAGACGTAAAGAACATCCTAAAGTACTTGAGAAGGACTAAGGATCTTATTTTGGTATACGGTGGTGAGGAAGAGCTTGTGGTAAAGGGTTACACCGATGATAGCTTCCAAACTGATAAAGATTACTACAAATCGCAATTTGGATATGTGTTTTGCCTGAACAATGGAGTTGTGAGTTGGAAGAGTTCCAAGCAAGAAATGGTTGCGGATTCTACAATAGAGGCCAAATATATTGCCACATCAAATGCTGCAAAGGAAGTTGTGTGGATCAAGAAGTTCATTTCTGAACTTGGAGTGGTTCCAAGCGCTGGTGATGCAATTGAGTTGTTTTGCGACAACAACAAAGCAATTGCACATGCTAAAGAACCAAGATCACACCAATGTTTCAAACATATTCTACGGTGGTTCCATCTCATACGAGAGATTGTACAATGAGGATATGTGAAGATTTGCAGAGTACCTACAGAAAGCAATGTGGCTGACCCGCTCACAAAAGCACTTTCACAGTAGAAACATGACGAACATGTTCAATCACTTGGATTTAGATTCATGAGTGATTGGGTATAAGTTCAAGTGGGAATCTGTTGGTATGTATGCCCATAGAGACTATCATTTGATGATTGCAATGAGATACTTTGTACATTATTTGTAATACTACATTGATGGTATCAATATAGGCAAGTTTCCAATCTATATTTTTGTGTTTTATATTGTGAGATGACCATAAAACTTATAGATGTCTATAGAATAATATACTCAATGACATATGTCTTCGGGCTGATGACCTGAACAGTGAGATCATATGTATGCTAAGATATGTATTCTTGTTTTGTCCCTAATCGGTTGTTATTGTGGAAATATCCATAGACATCAATAACACATAAGATTAGAATGTATGTTGGTCCATGGAAGAATCTCACTATCCATGATATGGAGATATCAAACCAAATACATAGATACTTGTTAGAGAACAGTGTATCAGATAGACCCATCTTGAGAGTGACATGTGGATACCATGATTGGTAGTTAGAGTCACATCTCATAATGATGGTGGTGATTGTGGTTCTTTGACCTGAAGTCGCTATACTTATCACATGTCGTTCAGTGTACTTTGACATCATCTACCGTGGTCCTGAATAAGGATGGCCATAAAGATGGTGCTTGGGTGCACTGTGACACATGGGGATGACTGTGAGTGATGTAGATGGAATTTGTCCTTCCTATAAGAGTTTGATATTCCAACCACTTGACAAGTGAGACTGAGAAATGCATGGCCATGATGATGTGAGTCAGTATGTGATATTAATCTTACATATATCTCAGACAGTCTACTCTAGTTCAAGGAACATGGATTGAATGTTGAAAGGGATAACAATTCCATGACTCGAGTTCAATCTGGATATCAACGACAAAGGAACTATACAATCACTGTAACAGCAATCATGAATGATAGGTTAAGTTGTTCTCCAACTTCTCCAATTACTTAGGTGGCAATGAAGTCTTGCTAGATACCAATCATTGCTTGTAAAATCATAATATGATTATGGATATCACTGTCAACGTAATTTGGAGCCTACCGGGTCACACGCATAGGATGTGTTGGAATAGGAGTATAATTGTGGATTTGATTGGAATTGCTCCGAATCACATTAATTACTAAAATGTTTATGTAATCGATTAGAATAATATCGGAGAAACAGGCTCTAAGTGCAAGTGGGAGTCTATTGGTATATATGATCATAGAGCCATCCCAAGTGATTGCATGGAGTCGGATATTAATTAATCAATTAATGTGATTATTTGGTTAATTAATGAATTCCAAAATATTCTAATTATTCCACGAGTGTTTTAATTAATGAAATGTTTCTATTTACTGATGGGTTTAGGAAACCCTACTTCCCTTCATCTCCTATTTAAAGGAGCTTGACAGCCAATATCTATATAAGATATTGAGAGAGGTTTTTCAGTTTACGCTCACGTACGTAAACCCTAGCTATCACCGTCCTTAGGAGAGAAATAAGAGCAACGCACCGCTAGCACAATGCCACACAGACATGACTCCTTCCCGCTGGCTTAGGAAGTGTGACGTGGAGTTCCACTCCATTTGCGTGGATGAAGTAGAGACGTGGATGCTGAGACGCCTATTTTCAGAGGACATCTACGACCATCCGTACGCACTACGAGCGGCGTAGATCACCGCACAAAGAAATGCCGCCGGATCTTCCTATGACGCACTTGATGAATGGGAAAGAAGTTTGGTCCATTTAGGCCAGCAGCGTTGCACACTGTCGTGCAGTGAGACATCGCCGGACTTGCTTCGCGATAAGGTATATCCTGCAAACGCTCCTTCCGAATACATTGTTGTCGACGAGATCCTGAATCGGGTTGCGTGGATTTTTGTTGCTTCCGCTGCACATGTTTTCTCAACAAAACCCAACAGTTATAGCATACTAGGGCTTCAACAACAGTAATAGAGTACTCCATGATTGCATTAGTCATTCAAGGACTATTCATACCCAATTACCATCATTTAGTTATATTAAAGCTAGGTATAACAAGCTATACCTCTTTATGGTTACATATCAACACAATATGATTATCATACCTTCTATTCATATAAGTGAATAGGTAAGACTACCTTATTAAGGGTAACCCTCCATTTGTTCTATCATCATTCAACCCATATCACCATACCACAATGTCACCCTAAACCATTGGATATTTAAAAGGTATGACCATTGGTTGTTAACATAAGTAAACACCTTAGATAAACCATTGCGGAAGTCCTTGATTGGTGCTCTAGAAAGAAACACCATATAACCCTAGACATCTCTTAATTAACAACACAAAAAGTTCCATTGAGAGTAGGGTAAAACCCACAATTGATTGTTCAGTTTAAAACAAGCCATCCATTGTCAACAAGTAAGCTCCTTAAGTTGATCATATAAAGGAAACCATCTAAATCACATCATTAGGACCAACATATCACATTATCCATCATTCCACTTTATTGGAGGAATAAACATTAGATCTTGACCATTGGGTCAAATTCATATGTTAAAACCATCAATTACAGTATAGGTTTGACCATTGCATCAAGTGACCCAAGAAACCATTGATTTAAGGCTTAATTAATGCTACAACTATATGATTAACTCACCATAGATTTTGGAGATCTGATACACCATCATTAGTGACTATTAAGTCACCATAGGTTGTTAGATCAGCACTATATTCATTAATCAACATCAAATATTAAGCTAATGTCATCATTGATTGATAACATCAGTAGGGTACTTGATGGTTGATCAGTAAACTTCTAACTGATCCAAAACCTGACCTAAGGGGGTGACCATAGGTTGTCACCATCATATGACACCTTTGATCATGACCATCAGTTGTCATGAACACAACACCATAGTATTGTTGCAATGGTACCATCATGGGGTTATGGGTTTATAGAAGAAATCAGCTTAAAACCCCAAAATTAACTGTTGGTTGATAGGTACTTAGCACCATAGGTTGTCAAACCAACCTGATCCAAGTCATATTATACCTTAGAAATAACATACACATGATCACATGTTCATATATAACTGAAATCAGAACAGGGAACATTATAAAAATTGAAATCCAAGTCAAGCATAGCTTTTTAGTACATGGATCATCATTTTCAAGCAAGAACATGATCTAGAAAGCTTATGGTAAGCAATAAATGTGGAGCAAGTTATAAAAATTGACTCTAATGAGAATATGAAACCCCAAACAGAATAAAACTCGAGCAGATAGTGTATAAAAACCAATAATAAGATATAAATTCATCCATCTAGCACCTTTCTTCATCAAATGAGCAAACCCTAAGCAGAAGGAGCAAGAAAGGTAGGGTTTTAGAGCTTTAGAGCAATTTCTACCATGGAAAAGCAAGGTTCCGACCTGGAGAAATCTAGGAGAAAGGATAACAAAGAAATAAATAGATAAAAGAAAGGAATTCTTACCCTTTTAGGTCAAGATCACTAGAAGGAAGCTTTTTCAACCCTAAAATGAAGTCAATTGCAACCCTAGATCCTTTTTCTAAGAAGATCCCCACTTTCTTCTTCTTTAGACAGCAAAATTCACAACAGCACAGAGGAATAACAAGTTTGGTAGAATGATGGAAGTGGTGGAGATAAAATGGCTCGTTTTCGTGCTTGGGGATAAGTATATGGAACTTTAAAATAAAGAAAAAGAAAAAGTTTAAGTTCTAGTATCTATCCAAGTGTTTGTGGCCTTAATTTATTAAGAATATACAAGCACACACACAAGCATATCCCCACCATGTGTATAGACCTGATTAACTTTCCTTTGTCGAATTTCCTAGCCAATCAAATAATTTATTAGTTGATAGCTACTAAAGGTAGCTCATCCGTGAAGGGGTAAACCCTAAAATACCCTTAGAGAAAACACCTTCAAACCAAGGTTTAATTAGGCTCCCCATGGCTCAGAAAGTTCAATAATGATGATATAATATCCAAGGAGTATAATGCAAGTGATAAATTGCAAAGAAAACCTCTCAATCGGGTAAATTGCAGAAAAGTCCAAAATGTGTATAAAATTGCACAACTTGCTCAAACAGTGTCCAAATTGGACCAAATTTGAAACTTAAGCTTGCCTTATGATTTCAAAGCATATAAAAATGTTATATTAGTATTATAAGAATTCAATTATGATAATTGAGCTCATTCAACTCATTAAGAAAGTTTAGGGGCCTTACATTCTTCTCCTCTATCCTTGATACTTCCTTCATCCAAAGTCTCACATGAATACATTGCTACTAATGTGATGCGCATGCACCTCAATATTAATACAATCAAAATGTAAGCACCAACACTCCTTTGGTCCTATCACTAATGTGGTGAACAAACCCATCCATTGTGAAGGACAAGATAGTTTACTAAAAAAATCCCCAAACTCTCACCACGATATTGGTAACTGATCTAGCTTACTTTGAGATAGATCCAACCCCATTATATTCATAGTTTTCTCTTAGTGGTATAGATTCAATTCTCCCATCATGTCACATATTTTCTCTTTTTTACATATTCAATCTAAAAAAGATCACTCAACCAAACATGTTGTGTTGGAAAAATAAAAACATTCAACAAAGAAAAATAAATCATTGAATTTTCACAAATGGACTTAGATAATAAATATATGATTCTATTTTTACCAACCAATGCTTATTTACGAGTTTAGAGACATTCTCTAATTTTTGATCTTTTAGCAAGATTGATAGTCATCATACCAAACAATGCAAATGAATGTGCTCTATACTATTATTACTAGGCATAAACTTGTGCTATGCATGAGTGCCTTAGTAGGCTACAATGAGTATCTCTAGGTTATATTTTGAGAAAACAAGATGCAATAAATACAATACAATACATATCTTAATAGGTCTTCTCATACACATAGGGACCAATATGTAATTTTTAAAAAATGGAGAAAATTGCATCCAACTGCCTATGTGGGACTTTTTGTGTAGTATAGATGAGTCTCCTAATAATATTATATAACTTAAGAATTTAAAGACAAAAGTGTGGTGTACACACAAGGACCAATATGCAATTTCAAAAAATAATGGAGAAAATTGCATCCCACCCCCTCCATGGGATTTCTTATAAAATATAGATGAGTCCCCTAATATATATATATATATATATATATATATATATATATAATTTAAGAAATTAAAGACAAAAGTGTGGTGTACACATAGAGGGACCAATATGTAATTCCAAAAAAAATGGAGAAAATTGTATTCGATCCCCTCCACTAGCTTTTTGTATAGTATAGATGACACTCCTAATGTAATATATAATTTAAAAATTAAATACAAGTGTGTCTACACACACATGGACCAATATGTAATTTCAAAAATAATGGAGAAAATCGAATCCAACCCCGTCTGTTTGGTTTATTATATAGTATAGATGAGCCTTGTAATATAATATATAATTTAAAAAATTAAAGACAAAAGTGTAGTGTACACACACATGGACCAATATGTAATTTATAAAATAATTGAGAAAATCGCATCCAACCCCCCACTAGAGCTTTCTTATATAGTATAGATGAGCCTCCTACTACAATATATAATTAAAAATAAATAAAGATAAAAGTGTGATGTACACACATAGGACTAATATGTAGTTTAAAAATAATAGAGAAAATTACATTCGACCCCTCCGTGGACTTTTTTGTATAGTATAGGTGAGTCTCCTAATGTAATATATAATTCAAAAAATTAAAGGCAAAAGTGTGGTGTACACATACAAGGACCAATATATAATTTCAAAATATAATGGGGAAAAGTGCATCGAACACCCACTGTGGGCTTTCTTATATTGTATAGATGAATCTCCTGGTATAATATATAATTTAAAAAATTAAAGACAAAAGTGTGATGTGTACACATAAGGACCAGTATGCCATTTCAAAAGATAATATAGAAAATTGCATCCACCCCACTTCACGGGCATTCTTATATAGATGAGCCTCCTAATGTAATATAATTTGAAAAAGTAAAGACAAAATTGTGGTGTACACAAATAGCTACCAATAAAATTTCAAAAAATAATGGAGAAAATTGCAACCAACACCCTTTAGGGCTTTCTTATATGATATAGATGAGCCTCTTACTACACTATATAATTTAAAAAATTAAAGGCAAAAGTGTGGTGTATACACACATGGCCAACATGTAATTTCAAAAAATAATGGAGAAAGTACACCCAACCCCCTCTGGGGCTTTCTTATATAACATAGATGAGCCTCCTACTACAATATATAATTTAAAAAATTAAAGACAAAAGTGTGATGTTGACACACATGGAACAATATGTAATTTCAAAAAATAATGGAGAAAATTACATCCAACCCCCACTATGGGCTTTCTCATATAATACAGATGATCCTCCTACTACAGTATATAATTTTAAAAGTTAAAGACAAAAGTGTGATGTTGACACACAAGGACCAATATGTGATTTCAGAAAATAATGGAGAAAATTGTGTCTAGACCCCACCAAGGGCTTTCTTATATAGTACATATGAGCCTCCTACTACAATGTATAATTTTAAAAATTAAAGATAAAAGTGTGATGTAAACACACATAGACCAATATGTAATTAACAAAATTGGGAAAATTTCATCCAACCCCCTCCGTAGAGTTTGTTGTATAGTATAGATGAGTCTCCTAATATAATATATAATTTAAAATTAAAGACAAAAGAGTGATGTACACACACAAGGATCAGTTGTTGGATCCTAGATGGGTGATTAGTTGCTCTAGAGGGGGGTGAATAGAGCTGAATGCACTTAAACAAAATTCATTAGACCTTCAAGATATATCACAAGATAAGGTTGTTAAATAGGAAATTTGTGTGCAATTAAAACATGCATAGTAAGGGAAAGAGAGATTGAAAATACATGACAAGCTGTTTAGAGTGGTTCCACACTTCAATTTAGAAGTGAGTCAGTCCACTACCTAGAGAGGTCAACCTCTAGGATTTCTTAACCTTGCATCTTCATTATATTCATTATAAGAGATACAATACATGACCACCAAAGGACTTACCTATCTAATACAAAGAGTCTTCAACCTTACCAAGGACTTACCCACTTTGCAAGGAGTCTTCCACCTTCTTCTAAGGACTTACCTACTCTTGCACAAGTCTTCAACCTTGCAGGGTTTACCCACTATTCTTGGATCTTCTGCCTTTGACTTCACCTTCACTTAGAGAAGCTTCCACCAAGGACTTACCCACTTGAGCAAGGAGTCTTCTGCCTTCACCAAGGGCTTACCCACTCTTACTCCAAGTCTTTGGCCTTGATCTTCACCAAGGGAAGCCTTCCCTTATTCTTCTTTACCTCTCTTAGCCAAGGGAGAGAACCTTCATCTTCATGGTTGAAATGAGATATAGGGAGGTGGTGGAAGTGATAGCCTCACAAGATATACATGTAGTACAAGCTCTCTTACAAATCTCCTACTCACTCTAATGGATGTAGCAAGTGATTAAGTTTAGAGAGAGAGGAGGTTGTAGGAAGCACTCAACTATAGAATAGGAACCTCACATAGAGTTTGCATTGAATTCTCCACCTTGAAATGAAGCCCAATGGGTCCTATTTATAGTTGGGGATGCCTCTTAGCCTTTCGGAACGCTTGATAATGAAAACTAGCCATTTTGTGGCTTGTAACAGATATATTTTCACTTGTTGCAACTCCACAATGGCTAGAAGCACTTTTCTGCACTTTTTTGTACAGTGCAATCGGTTGAGTTTCTATAAGGGTAACTCAACCGATAGAGTAAAAGACAAAGCCGATATTCAGACCATCGGCTGAGTTTGTCCTGGGGAAACTCGATCGACCAATGCAAATCAAATTGGTCAGGTACTCCATCGGTCGAGTCTTATGAAGTGTAAACTCGACCGATCAAAAGTCATTTTCAAGATCCAATCAAGATCGGTCGAGTTTGCAACTCACATAACTCAACCGATGAACAACCTGATGTGAATTTTGGAAAATGGCTTTTGAGTGCTTAAACATTCGATCTAAGTGCTCCTGATTTTTTCAAAGCTTAATTACAAGTCATACAATCATTACAAGTGATTTACAACATGATTCTAATGGATTTACATCATATTACAAAAATGTGCACTTGTATTGACTTTGACTTGTCTTTTATCCAATTTGATATGCGCAAGTTAGGTCATTTGGAGTGTGTCTATACCTAATCTGAAATCACTCAAGTAGAGACATTAGACACCAATATGTGGAATGGTTAGTCATCATCAAAACATAGTTTTAGTCAATTTAGATGTGAGTCAACATTGACCTAATTGACCTTGAGTCAACATCAGTATGTATTTTTCAAAAATAATAGAGAAAATTGCACCAACCCCTTCCACGGAGTTTCTTATATAGTATAGATAAGTCTCCTAATATATATATATATATATATATATATATATGTATATATATAATTTTAAAAATTAAAGAGAAAAATGTGGCGTACATGTAATTTCAAAAAACAATAGAGAAAAATTGCTACCAACCTCGTCTACATGTTTTCTTGCATAGTATAGACGAGTTTCTTAATACAATATATAATTTAAAAATTAAAGACAAAAGTGTGGTGTACACACATAGGGACCAACATGTAATTTCAAAAAATAATGGAGGAAATTGCATCCACATATTAGTATATATGAATCTCCTAATATAATATATGATTTAAAAAATTAAAGACAAAAATGTAGTGTAAACACAAAGGGACCGATATGTAATTTAAAAAAATATTGGAGAAAATTGCATCCAACCCGCTCTGTGCGGCTTTCTTAAGTATAAAGGACGCATTTGTAATTTATAAAAATGTTGGGAAAAATTGCATGACTAATCCATATTAGTATATATGAGTCTCCTAATGTAATATACAATTTAAAAAATCAAAGACAAAAGTGTGGTGTAAACACAAAGGGACCACTATGTAATTTTCTAAAATAATGGAGAAAATTGCATCCAACCCCCTTTGTGGGGCTTTCTTAGGTACATAGTACATGTTTGTAATTCAAAAAAATGTTGGAAAAAGTTGTATATCCTTCGACACAATATATAATTTTAAAAATTAAAGACAAATGTGTGATGTTGACACACAAGGACTAATATGTAATTTCAAAAAATAATGGAGAAAATTGCATCTAACCCCCACTGAGGGATTTCTTATATAGTATATATGAGCCTCCTACTACAATATATAATTTAAAAATTAAAGACAAAAGTGTGATGTACACACACATGGACCATGATGTAATTTCAAAATATAATAGAGAAAATTTCATCCAACCCCCTCGGCAGAGTTTGTTGTATAATATAGATGAGTCTCCTAATATAATATATAATTAAAAAATTAAAAATAAAAGTATGGTGTACACACACAAGGACCAACATGTATTTTTCAAAAATAATAGAGAAAATTGAATCCAACCCCTACATCGGAGTTTCTTATATAGTATAGATGAGTCTCCTAATATAATATATAATTTTAAAAATTAAAGACAAAAATGTGGTGTACATGTAATTTCAAAAAATAATAGAGAAAAATTGTTACCAACCCCCTCCATAGGTTTTGTTGTATAGTATAGACAAGTCTCTTAATACAATATATAATTTAAAAATTAAAGACAAAAGTGTGGTGTACACACATAAGGACCAACATGTAATTTCAAAAATAATGGAGGAAATTGCATCCACATATTAGTATATATGAGTTTCCTAATAGAATATATAATTTAAAAAACTAAAGACAAAAATGTGGTGTAAACACAAAGGGACCCTATGTAATTTAAAAAAATAATGGAGAAAATTGCATCCAACCCTCTATGTGCGGCTTTTTAGGTACAAAGGATGCATTTGTAATTTATAAAAATTTTAAAAATAATTGCACGACTAATCCATGTTAGTATATATGAGTCTCCTAATAAAATATATAATTTTAAAAATTAAAGATAAAAGTGTGGTGTAAAGACAAAGGGACTAGTATGTAATTTTGTAAAATAATGGAGAAAATTGCATCCAACTCCCTCTCTGGGGCTTTCTTAGGTAAAAAGGGTGTGTTTGTAATTTATAAAAATGTTGGGTAAAAATGCATGACTAATCCAGAATGGCTTGTTTTATATAGTATACAATTTTTTCTAACATTTTTAAAAATTACAAATGTGTCCTTCGTACCTAAGAAAGCCCCATAGAGGGGGTTGGATGTAATTCTTTTATTTTTTTAATTACATATTGGACCCTCTATGTTTACACCACAATTTTGCCTTTAATTTTTTTAATATATATTATATGTGCAAGCTCTATATCTTGGAGATGCCAGAACCAGGTGAACCACCTCAATAGCGCTAAAGGCTGACAAGGATGTTTACAAGAAGCATATTGAAGACGTCGTGGATGTCAAGTATCTGATTCTATGATCCATGAACTATAAGTTGTAGAGTCATCATGAGAACATAGATATGATTGAGATGGTCACACATCTCAAGAACATGTTCCAAGATCATGCAAGACATGAGAGATACGATGTTTCCAAGGAACTGTTCAAATGTAACATGGCAGAAGGAGATCCAGTAGGTCCTCATGTGACCAAGCTTATTGGATATGTGGACAACCTTGCTAGACTGGTATTTTCCTTGGGTTAAGAGTTGGCCACTGACGTGATTCTGTAGTCTCTACCAGAGTCATATAGTCAGTTTGTCATGAACTACAACTTGAACAACTTTGA
The DNA here is from genome assembly GCA_963693085.1 of Alisma plantago-aquatica. Taxonomy (NCBI): domain Eukaryota; kingdom Viridiplantae; phylum Streptophyta; class Magnoliopsida; order Alismatales; family Alismataceae; genus Alisma; species Alisma plantago-aquatica. The sequence continues at coordinate 1,420,897,804 of OY856412.1, forward strand.
CAAACTATTGTCAGATTTGTTGGGCATGTTGAGAACAGATGAGACAGAAATGAAGAAAGACAAGCCCAAATCTGTGACGATGATCATCTAGACAAAGGGGAAGTCTAAAGGGAAATAAAAAAATAAGAAGGGTTCTAAAGCTAGCCAGAAGCCCAAGTCTTCATATCTAAATTCAAAGGGAGGTGTAAAGAAAGTAAGAGGTGATTGTCACCATTGTCACTAGGTTGAACATTGGAAAAGAAATTGCCCACTCTGGTTGGAGGAATTGAATAAGAAGAATAACGATGGCACTGAGGCCTCCACTTCTGATATAAATGTTATAAGATAAATTTGATTACTTCTTAGTTTTAGTATGTGATACCAAATAGAGATCTGACATAACTTGTATGACATGACTGGAACACTCTATTCCTCCTATTCATAAATTCTATTTGTACATTGGTTAGTCTAAAGGACATAATCCTAAACTCACATGGTCATGTGAATTATGTCATCCAATCTAACTCTTATGCATTGATATTTAATCATAGGCTTATCTTAAAGGAACATGGTATCACATGTCTATTGACCAACAAACCATCTATCCTAGATAGTGGTCTTCCCTAGCTATCACCGAACCATACACAACATTATAGAATTACTTTTGCTTTTGCTTCCAAACAACATCTAGAGGGTCATCATCAACTCTCTCTGTCTCTCTCTATGGGAGAGGATTACTTGGAATGTTCATTTTTTAAACATCTCCAACCTTCACATACTTCCCATATTGTTGATACATCTTGGATACTAGGATTCATGACCTTGGTATCCACCTCATGTTCTATAAGGAACTCACATCCTTATCTCATATACTTTTACCAACATAACAAATATCAAGACATATAAGAGGAGTCTTCCTAATTATTGGAAGGCTCAAAAGAAAAATCATTAAAAATTTATGAACTTGGAACCATAGTCCAAACAACCTTATGCTATAATAAGCTATCCACCCTCATGTTTACAACGAATCCACACATACCAAGTGGCAATGATCCACTTGAAATTTGTGCCCTGGAAAGAAAAGACACAAAGGGAAACACACTTCCTACATCATAGCAACATTGTTCAGGGGTTACTAGCAAAAAGGTAACCATTTCTATTTTCATTGGGTAAGATACAACTTCTTATGTATCATTTTACCTTTTTCATTTCAGGTTCCTTGCCATTAGCATAGGAATCATCATGATTAACATATCTCATTACTCCTTCCTTGATGACTATTTATCCCACTAGTGTATGTTCTCTTATTTTATTATGTTTTTCAACCACTTATCAACAGGTAAATCATCATATTCTTCATTTTCTTCATTAAACAGGGATCATCTCCCTTAAGTTCTTTCATATGCCATGCTGATTTTACATTAACACTTTCTTACACGCATAGGTTGGTCTGATATTAACTTAGGTTCCACCTTATTCCTTTGTCATTGTTCCCATTTACCTTCTCATTTTGCACTTGTTATAGGAGTTCTTTCCATCTTATGTGGATTTCATACCTTGCTTCTCTTTATAAGCATAGACTTATCTGTCTTTTACTTTATTATCTTCTTGAATCACACCTTCAAGAACTCCTCTTTTTCTTATTTGTATTCATATTTAGATTTCATGGTGTTGTATCTTTCTCTTATAGTTACCATACATTCAAGTTTTGATAGATAATGATGAAAATCTCATCTTCTTTAAGGTAAGATTGAGATACTCACACCATGCTTTCTTATTCATTATGCTATTTAGATTGTCTCAAAATGACTACTTTATCAGAGTAATCAGAAAGATAACAATCTAAGAGTTCCATACTTACCATTTCTTCAATAATTGAATACCTGGCCAGAGCACCCAAATACTGAGATTAGGCAGTATGCACCATATTTTTATGTCATATTGCTAACTTAAACATCATCCTAGTTCTAAGTCCTAGTGTCCCTATAGACTCAGTGAATCCAAAGATCTGATACCAACTTGTGAGAACCCATTACACTAAATGAGATTACTCAAAACATAAAACACAATTAATCACCAATTAGCCACATACCCAAAAATATGGGTAAATTAAAATCGATTTCAACGTCAGCACCTGCTTGGAAACATTTGCATAAGATCCTAACATCTTTCTTATATTCATACTATGCCAAGAATTTGATACAAATTCTTCTATTGCCTTAGTCACAACATATATACATAGGAGTACAATATTCGTATATGCCACACAAACAAGCATTAATATGCTAACAAAAGTCTGATTCATTTGAAACACCATATACAAATTTTTCCTGCCTGGACCTGAGAGTACATGGATAAATCTAGGACACACTAGACATCTAATCAACTTTCTCAAAGATTCATTATTATAGATCCTCCTTGCTTCCACATGTTTGTTTTCGTCACTTTCAATTACCTAACAAATGTGGTGAACCACAAGGGTGAGACCCATGTCCCGGTAAGAGATATAACCTCCAACAACGTTTACTGATTGCAACATTTTTAAGTAATTAAATAGTTAAGCAGTTTAATCAGATATAGAAAATAAGATGAGCAATACTGATGATTAACAAAATACATAAAGGAGTAGATAATAACTATCATCCTTTATCTTGTTGCCAATATAAGCAATTCAGTAGCATATGCATATCTATCATTATGAATAAGTCTAGCCACATAAGCATAGCTAACAACAATATCATGTCTAATAGGTTGAACATATCAACATCATAAAAAGAGCTAACAACATAAGCACAATAATCTGGATAAGCATGATTAGCAGTATATGCATCTCTAGTTACAAAGGCATGGCTAGCATGCTAAACAAAACTAACAACATGAGATAGCTAGTATCATGATTATAATCAGCAGTAGAAATATAGTTATCAACATAATTGTGATGCCCCATCCCCGTGCCATCTCTAATGACCCCGGAGACCGGGGAGTCACCCTCGGTAAACCACCCTTAACTTTTTCTTTTCTTAATCACTTAAAATTGACCTAAAGGTAAATCTTATAACTTGGAATAAATTGAAATCTTACTAAACTACGGAAACAACTACTAATTACATTACTAGATTGGTAAAGCAGATTTACACCTCTTATTACATTTTTTCATGCGGAATATAAAGCACAACAGATAACTGAAATCTAAACTACATATTACATTATATTCTCTCACTACCACACCACATGCCCAAGGACCGAGGGGAAAGGACTAAGAGACCTCTAACTAACTACGAACTACCTTCTACGAACTTGGGTGATATGATCCTTCAGCTTCCTCGTGCTGATGTTGTCCTGAAAAATGTTTCAGTAGGTTGGTGAGCTACTGGCTCAGTGAATAAAATTTCACCCAACCATCGCAGGTAACTCATTTTATGATTTTTAATTGAAATAAAATATAAAATAATACTAAACTGAGCAGTTCTAAGCAATATAATTTAAACAATAGGAGATGTCAACATTTCATTAAGATAACAACTATTGCAAGGCTATAGATACAATTAAATAATAGAAAATACTAAAATTTCTTTTAAAGGACAACTGTTGTGAAATTAACTCAAATCTTTCTTAACTCTTAACTTATAAGAAACTCTCTGAACCTATATGAACATATTTTATCTTATGCCTTGATCATATGCAGTGTACTCTACATATGAAGACTCGTAGCGAACTATGATCCCACCGTACAAGACTTATCCGACGCCTTGGGATAGCTAAGTCTAATACTCTCCTGGTCTGCAACATGAAAATCGACTCTCTGCCCTCGGCACTCCTATGGTTCCATAAATTGGACTCCTCCTATAACCTGAGCACACAGGCAGAGAGTCTGAGACGCTCTGTGGGCCTCATCTTGGTACGCTCTGTGGGTACCTCTGGGTTACCACCGGGATCTCTGGTTCATGTTTGATAACCTATCTTCTCTTAGGAGACTTCCTCAAGGGCTTCGTCTCCCCGCACGCTTTGTGGGTGTGTTCGGACCCCCATATAGTGTACACACCGTCAGGGTAGCTCATTTCATCCCTAAGGTGCAGACCTCTCATAGGGATGCTACGGTGTCAGGGCCCTTAAATCTATTATTTCACTAATCTTGGAAGACTCTTACTAGATTGTACATTTCTCTTACTTCTACTCGACTCTAGTATCTCTATGGTACCATGTCTATTTACTTGAACTTTACAACACAACATGAATATCATTCTAAATTTGACAGAGTAGTTTATTCAAACCAATGAAAAATACTAAATAACCCACATACTGTACTTGCAAGCAGATTAAAATAAATAGAATAATTGTCAACTTGGCACATACATACTGAAATCATGCAATTAAACATCTTAATATACCGCTTGTGCGGGCCCCCGTCAATTCCTTTGAGTTTCATTCTTGCGAACGTACTCCCCAGGCGGGATACTTAATGCGTTAGCTACAGCACTGCACGGGTCGATACGCTGGTAATGGTTGATTACTCAAACATATGAGAAATCATCAGTAGCACTTGTAAATTATCTAAAATTCCTAGAAAAACGTGCACAACAACCCTAATCCTGAGTTGTGCATCACTTAACCCAATTCAAAGTTAATTGCTTATCATGGCAAGATTTAATATTAAATATTGGGAATTTCTAATAATAACCTTGAGAAACATGCCAATTCATGTTAAGACTGAACCACACACATTAAATTTAATAGGGAGTGTGCAACTAGGTTTCCATTGACATTTTCATGTCATCATCATTTCTTTGAAATCGAGCATCTATTAATTTACTAAAAATGTACAACCTGGGTTTATGCCCAAACTGTACCGTGACCGGTCATGAGCAATTGATTCCAACTTTTAAACTGAGCAAATTAGGTTCTAATAAATCATGCAGTTTCAATAATACAAATCACACATATCAATTAACTAATTAGCATCATGCAACGTTAGTAAATAAAATGTGCAATTTGGAAATCGAGCGGCGTCGACACTTCCAGACACCTTGGTAAACGCTATTACCCGCAAATAACTTCGATTCAACCAAAAACACTCGATTATTTGAGTTAAACATGCTTAGTGAGTGAAATTCTACTCACAGTGGGTGAGGTGACCACAAACGTCTAGAAACGCGTCCATAGGCTAGTTTTCGAGTGTCAGTAGATCATCTTCAACCTTGGGACAACCCTAGTTCAAACGTATCACACATACAACTTCTTGATTTGGGCGTTGCTCAACGTTGTTTCGTGCTTGGACCTCAAAGACGAGCTAACAACATCATTCCTTGGTGCTGCCTCACACCCAAGGTGGCTCTGGTTCGGACCTACTGTAATCAAGCAGCTGCTTCCTCACGTACAGGTGGAAAGGGGAAGCTGACTAGGTCGTTGCTCGTAGCTAGGGCTGCGGATTCAAGATCTAGGCTCATGGCCGGACTCAAGGTAGCCTTTTAGGTGTTGCTTTCTCGCCCAAGGTGGCACAAAGCCATGACTGTAGCTGCTGCTTCTCAAACTGGATGGGGTGTCTCCCCTTGCTAAATTGAGGTGCATGTGGCACAATAGGGCAGAATGTTGTGGTTTCAAGCATGGATCTCAACGTCAGGGTCGAGGTGGCCATTTAGTGGTACTAGTTGTACCCAAGGTGGATCCTTGGCCACTGCTACAGTTGTCGTGTTGCTTCTGCTTGATAGGGAGCCGCCTAGCATGTTAGGGCTACGGTGGGGGCGAGGTAGAGGAACAAGAAGGGCGGAGGAAGGAGAAGGGAAGTAGGGCGCCTGTAGATTGGAGCTAAGAAGCCAAGAAATCGCCTGTCGTTCACCCCCTGTTGCTGTTCTATTGGGCGCTACTTTTGTTAGTTTTGGAAAATGATCGGGGTAAGAAGAAGATAAGGGAAAAAAAAGCAGTCGACCCACTAAAGGGGTAATTTACATTATTGGTCCAAGAAATTAAAAAATGCCATAACTATGGCCTCGGGAGTCCGATTGAAATGATTCTTTTTGCAAACTTTCAAGCACGAAATCCACTACCTTATCAAGGTAAGAAAACATGCTAATTAGACTATAACACTAGATCAAAGCACTAATTGCATCTTGAGCACTTAACTTAATCAACTTAATGATGTACTAAGCGATGTGCTTACTGGTCAATCATGGAGTGGGTCATAACAATCTCCCTCCCTTATAAGAATTTCGTCCCAAAATTCCTAAAAGAGAAAAGGAAACTTGTTATGCAACTCTGACTCAAGCTCCCACATGACTTCCTCTAGGTTTTGGTTCCTCCAAAAAACCTTCACTAATGGTATCTCGTGATTCTTGAGCTTCTTGATCTTCCGATCAACTATCTATACATGTCCTTCAACATAGGTTACATCTGATCTGAGTTGTGCAGGTTCTGGGTCCACTATCTTCTCTATATACCAGGGTAACACTTCTTCAGCATCGATACATGAAACACATCATGTAGATTAGCCAACTCGGATGGAAAATCCAACATGTAGGCTACAGGTCCAATCCTCTCAATGACAGAATATATATGGGCCCATAAACCTAGGAGTCAGTTTGCCTCTCTTGCCAAATCTCAACACTCCTTTCCATAGTGAAACTTTCAAATACACTTCATCACCAACCTCAAACTCAAGAGGTCTTTGTCTCTTCTTAGCGTAACTCTTATACCTATCCTTTGCAGCTTTTAACTATTCTCTTATCACTATAATCTTTTCTATAGTCAAATCCACTATCTCTGGTCTGAGAATCTCTTTTTCACCCACCTTGTACTAACATACGGGTGATCTACACTTTCTGCCATACAGAGCTTCATACGGGCCCATACCAAGACTGGAATGGTGACTATTGTTGTATGCAAACTCTATAAGCCTCAAGTGTTCTTCCCAACTTCCACTGAAATGTAAGACACATGCTCCCGGCATGTCCTTAGAGTCTGAATGGTCCTCTCTAACTGACCATCCATCTGCGGGTGAAAAGTTGTATTGAACCTCAACTTTGTGCCCAAATCATGATGCAGTTGATTCCAAAACCTGGATGTGAACTTAGGATCTCTATTTGATATAATTGAAACTGGGATACCATGCATCCTGACTATCTCATCCATGTATATATTAGCCAACTTCGGGACATCAAAGGTTGACTTAACAGGAAGAAAGTGAGCAGACTTAGTCAGTCTATCCACAATCACCCATATTAAGTCACAACCTCTAGGTGCCATGGGCAACCCTACCAAAAAATCCATTGTGATATGTTCCCACTTCCACTCTAGTATAGGAAGAGATTACAAGGTACCTGTAGGTTTCTGATGTTCAGCCTTAACCTGTTGGCACACACTACATCTTGCCACGTACTCATCTATATCCTTTTTCATACCTGACCACCAGTACAACTCCTTGAGATTCATGTACATCTTAGTGTTTCCTAGATGCATAGCATACATTGATGCATGCGCTTCCTCAAGAATCCTTTCTTTCAAATCACTATCTCCAAGTACACACAACCTGTCATACTGATATAACAAACCATCATCTGAAAACTTGAACTCTGGTCTCTTTCCTCTTGTCATAGTCCTACATGATCTGTTGTAACTCACTATTACTCTGCTGAAGTTCCTTGATCTGATCATAAAAAGTAGGCTTGACTTGCATCTGTGCAATCAAACCACTCTACTCTGTCACCCCTAAGTCTAAGTTCAACTTCCGCATCTCTACTAGCAGGTCTCTCTTGAAGCATGCCATAGAGAATGCATCATTTGTTGAACTTGACTTCTTGCTGAGGGTATCTGCTACCACATTTGCCTTACCAGGATGATAATCTATTGTTACTTCATAATCCTTGATCAATTCTAACCATCTGCGCTATCTAAGATTCAGATCCTTCTGGGTGAAGATATATTTCAAACTCTAATGATCTGTAAACACCTAACATGCCTCACCATAAAGATAGTGACGCCATGTCTTAAGAGCATGAACTACAACAACTAACTCCAGATCATGTGTCAGGTAATTCTCCTCATTATTCTTAAGTTGTCTAGATGCATAAGCTACTACTTTTCCTTCTTGCATCAACATGCAGCCTAAACCTCTCATGGAAACATCTCAAAACATTGTGTAACCTTTACCTGTCTCAGGCAGGATCAATACTGGTGTTGTAGTCAACCTCTTCTTCGAGATCTAAAAACTCTTCTCACAGTTGTCTGACTAGACAAACGATGCACCCTTTCTTGTTAAGTGCATCAGAGGTGACGCTACAACATTGAAGTTCTAAATGAACCTCCTGTAGTAACCTGTCAATCCTAAGAAGCTTCTGATCTCAATAGGAGTCTTAGGTTGCTCCCACTGTAGAAGAGATTTGACTTTCTTAGGGTCAACACTTACTCCATCTCCTAAGATGACATGTCTAAGAAAAGACACCTCAGCTAACCAGAACTCGCACTTAATGAACTTAGCATATAACTGGTGTTGTCTCAACAACTGTAATGCCATCCTCAGATGTTGCTCATGTTGCTCATCATCTATAGAGTAAATCAAAATGTCATCTATGAAAACCACTATGAACTAATCCAAGAACGGCTTGAAAATCTGATTCATCATATCCATGAAAGCTGTTGGGGCATTAGTTAGTCCAAATGACATGACCAGAATCTCATAATGCCCATATCTTCTTATGAAATCCGACTTAGGAATATCTGAAGCCTTTATCCTCAACTGATGATATCCAGATCTCAAATCTATCTTAGAAAAGATTGTCTCTCCACGCAACTAATCAAACAGATCATCTATCCTTGGCAACGGGTACTTATTCTTGATGGTGATCATATTCAACTGTCTATATTCTATACATAACTTCATAGTACCATCTTTCTTCTTCACAAACAAGATTGGAGCTCCCCATGGTGAAGAACTAGGTCCAATGAAACCCTTATCTAGCAATTCCTGTAACTGAATCTTGAGTTCTTTCAACTCTACGGGTGCCATTCTGTAGGTTGGTAGCACTATAGGTTGACTACTTGGCAACACCTGGATCTCAAACTCTATCTCTCTTTCAGGAGGTAGACCTGGCAACTCATCTGGAAAAACATCTGGGAATTCACAGACCACTGGCACATCCCATAGGCTGACTATGCTCTTCTCAGCTCTAGTATCTACTACATGTGCCAAAAATGCCTCACAACCTTTCTGCAACATCTTATCATCTACAACGGCTGATATGATACACGTAGGCAAAACCTTCCTGTCTCTAGTAAAGACACAAGAAAATATACCATGTTGAAAGACCGCTTCCTTCTTCCAACAGTCGAGCTGAACTTGATACGTCTCTAGGCAATCCATACCCAAGATAACTTACATCTAGGGGTATAAGATTAACCGCGATGGTGTAACCACCAAAGGTCAACAAACATCCAGGACAAAACTCTATCAACACTATCGATTCACCTAACGGAAACATCAACAACAACTCAACTGATAACTCCTGGGTTAACATGTTAAGCTCACAAGCTAAAGAACTCTGTATAAATGAGTGAGTAGCACAAAGATCTATTAAAACTATAACTAAAATGTTGTTAAAGAAAAGCATTTCTCCTATAATTACTCGATAAGAAACAATACCTTCCTGTGGTGTCAAAGAGAAGAAGCGTCCTGAAGCTCTTCCTCTCCCATGATGTCCTCATTGTCCTTCACTAGAACTGGGTGTTGCACCACCTCGGGAACCTAAAGCTACAGAGGAACTTGCTCCTCCATCTGGAGCCTGTCTCGGGACATTCTGGTACTGTGACTGGAAACCATGTGATGCTGACTGTTGTAATTGGGGGCAATTCCTCTTGATATGTCCCATCTGTCTGCATTGATTACATCCTTGAAACTCTATTCCCCCACATTGTCCTGAGTGTGGTCTTCCACAGATATCACATGCTCGCAACTCTCACCTCGGTGGACCTATCCCTGACATTAAAGATCATGAAGACCTAGTTGGAGGTATCCATGTAGACTGAGTATTCCATCTACCGGAGTTAGGTCTTCCTCTACTTGATGAAAAAATAGATCCTTGTCTACCAAAATAGCCAAGTCCTTGTCCTATCTTTGAAAAAAACCACCACATCCTCTGTATCCACCATTGTTTTGTCCCCTTCTAATAAAATCTCCAGATCTTTTCTTACTCTCAAACTACTTATCAGCATTAACTGACTCTTCTACACGTCTCGCTGCTTCCACAAATTCTCTAAAGTTTTCTCTATCTCTTCGACCAATGGATGAAATGGTTTGTCTAATCTCTGACCTTCATCCTTCTTGAAATCTTCTGCACTTTTCTACATTATCAGGAACAAGTTGCAGACAAAAATTCGCCAACCTTGTGAAATGTGCCCTGTACTCGCCAATTGTCATACTTCCTTGTCTGATATTCTGCAACTGTCTTATCTTCTCACTCAGGAAGGTAGGTGGGTAGTACTTAAGATGGAATTCATCAACGAAATCCTTCCAAGTCAATACCGTGCTCCTCCTTTTATCTTCCACTTCACACCACCAGAGCTCTACATCACCTTTAAGCAAATAAATTGTGTGATTGATTTGTCTTTCCTCAGACAACTCCATCAGACAGAACACTTTCTCTATCTCAACCATTCATCTACCACTGCGAGGTTTGTAGTTCCATTGAACTAAGTAACTCCAAGCTTCTTAATTAGCTCATAGGATCTCATCAGGTCCTTGCTACTCGAGGTAGAAGCTCGCCTCTCCATCTTATACTTTTCTCTAATTTCAAAAAACATTCTGTACATCCTTGATGCCTCATCCACATCATCTCCACCACTTGGACCCATCACCTGAGGATCAGGTCCAATGTGGCTCTCAGCTTGGTCCTCATGACCACGTCCTCTTCCTGCCATCTGCAATAGTATAACAGAACACTTCCTGTTAGAAAATTGTAGTTAGAAGGAAAACACCTAAGTCCTAATCATTTTGGTCTCTTATCGTCCCTTGACCTTGACTTAGAGTAACTATGTACTCAACCTATGCTCTGATACCAAAATTAATTGTGACGCACCGATCCCCGTGCCATCTCTAATGACCCCGGAGACTGGGGAGTCACCCTCGGTAAATCACCCTTAACTTTTTATTTTCTTAATCACTTAAAATTGACCTAAAGGTAAATCTTATAACTTGGAATAAACTAAAATCTTACTAAACTATGGAATCAACTACTAATTACATTAATAGATAGGTAAAGCAGATTTACACCTCTTATTACATTTTTCATGTGGAATATAAAGCACAATAGATAAATGAAATCTAAACTACATATTACATTATATTCTCTCACTACCACACCACATGACCAAGGATCGAGGGGAAAGGACTAAGAGACCTCTAACTAAGTATGAACCACCTTCTTAGAACTTGGGTGATACGATCCTTCAACTTTCTTGTGCTGACGCTATCCTAAAAAATGTTTCAGTAGGTTGGTGAGCTACTGGCTCAGTGAATAGAATTTCACCCAACCATCGCAGATAACTCATTTTATGATTTTTAATTGAAATAAAATACAAGATAATAATAAATTGAGTAGATCTGAGAAATATAATTTAAATAATAGGAGATTTCAACATTTCATTAAGATAACAACTGCTGCAAGGCTGTAGATACAATTAAATAACAGAAAATACTAAAATTTCTTTTAAAGGACAACTGTTGTAAAACTAACTCAAATTTTTCTTAACTCTTAACTTATAAGAAACTCTGTGAACCTATATGAACATATTTTATCTTATGCCCTGATCATATGTAGTGTACTCTACATATGAAGACTCGTAGCGAACTACGATCCCACCGTACAAGACTTAGCCGACACCCCGGGATAGCTAAGTCCGACTACTCTCCTGGTCTACAACATGAAAACTAGCTCGCTGGCCTCGACACTCCTATGGTGCCATAAACTGGACTCCTCCTCTAACCTGAGCACATGGGTGGAGAGTCTGAGACGTTATGTGGGCCTAATCTTGGTACACTCTGTGGGTATCTATGGGTTACCATCGGGATCTCCGGTTCATGTTGTGTAACCTATCTTCTCTTAGGAGACTTACTCAAGGGCTTCGTCTCCCCGCACGCTCTGTGGGTACATTCCAACCCCCGTATACTGGACGCACCGCCAGGGTAGCTCGTTTCATCCCTAAGGCGTGTACCTCTCATAGGGATTCTACGGTGTCAGGGCCCTTAAATCTATTATTTCACTAATCTTGGAAGACTCTTACTAGATTGTACATTTCTCTTACTTATACTCGACTTTGGTATCTCTATGGTACTGTGTCTATTTACTTGAACTTTATAACACGACATGAATATCATTCTAAATTTAACAGAGCAGTTTATTCAAACTAATGGTAAATACTAAATAACCCACATATTGTACTTGTAGGTAGATTAAAATAAACAGAATAATTGTCAACTTGGCACATATATATTGAAATCATGCAATTAAACATCTTAATATACTGATAAGGGTTGATTACTCAACATATGAGAAATCATCAGTAACACTTGTAAATTATCTGAAATTCCTAGAAAATTGTGCACATCAACCCAAATCATGAGTTGTGCATCACTTAACCCAATTAAGAGTTAATTACTTATCATGGCAAGATTTAATATGAATTATTGGGAATTTCTAATAATAACCTTGAGAAACGTACCAATTCGTGTTAAGACTGAACCACACACATATAATTTGATAGGGAGCGTGCAACTAGGTTTCCATTGACATTTTCATGTCATCATCATTTCTTTGAAATCGAGCATCTATTAATTTACTGAAAACGTACAGCCTGGGTTTATACCCAAACTGTACCGTTACCGGTCATGAGCTACTAATTATAACTTTTAAACTGAGAAAATTAAGTTTTAATAAATCAAGTAGTTCCAATAATCCAAATCACACATATCAATTAACTAATTAGCGTCGTGTAACGTTAGTAAATAAAATGTTTAATTTGGAAATCGAGCGGCGCCAGCACTGCCTGGCACCTGGTAAATGATGTTACCCACAAATAACATCGATTCAACTAAAAACACCCCATTATTTGATTTGAACGTGCTTAGTGAGTGAAATTCTACTCACAGTGGGTGAGGTGACCGCAAACGTCTGGAAATGCGTCCAGAGGCCAGTTTTCGGGCGTCAGCAGGTCATCTTCAACCTTGGGACAGCCCTGGTTCAAACGTATCACACACACAACTCCTTGATTTGGGTATCGCTCAACGTTGCTTCATGCTTGGACATCAAAGATGAGCTAACGACGTTGTTCCTTGGTGTTGCCTCATGCCCAAGGCGGCTCTAGTTCAGAACTGCTACAATCAAGCAGCTGCTTCCTCACGTATAGGTGGAAAGGGGAAGCTGGTTAGGTCGCTGCTCATAGCTAGGGCTGCGGATTCAAGCTCTGGGCTCATGGCCGGACTCAAGGTGACGTTTTAGGTGCTGCATGCTCACCCAAAGTGGCACAAAGCCAAGGTTGCAGTTGCTGCTGCTCAAACTGGATGGGGTGCCACCCCTTGCTAAATTGAGATGCAGGTGGCACAATAGGGGCGGAATGATGTGGTTTCAAGCATGGATCTCAACGTTGGGGTCGAGGGGGCCATTTAGTGGTACTAGCTACACCCAAGGTGGCTCCCTAGCCATTGTTGTGACTGTCGTGCTACTGCTACTTGCTAGGGCATCGCCTAGAAGGTTAGGGCTACAGTGGGGGCAAGGTAGAGGAAGAAGAAGGTCGGAGGAAGGAAAAGGGAAGTAGGGCGCCTGCGGATCGGAGCTAAGAAGCCAAGAAATCGCCCTCCGTTCACCCCCCTACTGTTGTTCTATCGGGTGCCGCTTCTATCGGTTTTATAAAATGATCGGGGGAAGAAGAAGATAAGGGGGGGAAAGTAGTCGACCCACTAAAGGGGTAATTTACATTATTGGTCCAAGAAATTTAACAATGCCATAACTATGGCCTCGGGGGTCCGATTGAAATGATTCTTTTTGCAAACTTTCAAGCACAAAATCCACTACCTTCTCAAGGTAAGAAAACATGCTAAGTAGACTCTAACACTAGATCAAAGCACTAATTGCATCTTGAGCACTTAACTTAACTTAATCAACTTAATGATGTACTAAGCACTGTGCTTATAGGTTAATCATGGAGTGGGTCATAACAATAATCATGGCTACTGTATGTACGCATCTACAATCTTAAGCATATACACAACATAAGTATATCTACTATCTCATAATTGCACTAAGCATCATCTTTATGTAAAGAGAACAAACAAGGGTTATCACCCAAAGTGAAACGTCATGTATAACCCTAAACAAATATGTTATACTACTATATTACATCTTTTATTATGCCCTGAGGAATTTGAGGATACCACTCAAAATCCAACTGACCACTGCTAAGTCAAAATCAGTGCCATACAAGATCTTGGAAGAGATGGACTCCTAAGATCTTCTCCGCCCCCGGTCAGTACGGGTCCACCACAGTGACACATATGGTCAAGTTGCTAACAACCTAGTCCGTCCTTGGTACAGATCACGACACTAGTGAAAGGAGGTGGGTATGCATACCCTACCATCTGAGGTACAACCGTAGTTGTCCTCCAATCTCGTCACATATATAATCACCAAGAAACGACTGCAAGTGTTCTCAAACTGAGGGCTAGGTATGACCGCAGTCATCCTCCCTAAACACTTGAATTTAGGATGACAAACACCCTGCATGCTCATCAGTATGCGCTCTGAGTTTCCCTTAGGAATACTCATTTCACCATCTGACAAGTTCTGACACTCGGATGGATCTATGGCACAGGGCACTATATGATTAGAGTTTCACTTGATTAGTTATGCCAATTGGGTGAATTAAGGCTGCATCAAACAAGTGGACATACAAACCCTAATTAACTTCTAACAAGCATATAAATATCACAACTTCAAAAGATATAAAACATGTGAAACATAATTTCTCATCTCATCATCACATGGTATTATTCACTTGCCATTCATGAAGCTACACTAGTCATCATACTATCACAAGATATAAATCCTTTTCACAATATCACAGGGTATCAAACCTTATCAACATAAGAGGATTACACATCATTTAGGGCTCAACCATGCCCAAAGGCCATCAAGACCATCATATTATTCCCTACAAGATCATCATTATCTTTCCATGCCTTATAACAAGGCTCAACAACATCACTTATATATAATACACCAGATCAACACAATATTGCATTAATGAGCTAGGAGATATTCATAAACAATCATAGCAGGGTTATATTAACATTAAGAATATTCCTTTATTACATCAACATGCAAGGAATCTAGATATGATTAACACTCATCATATTCATAATGCACACACATGTTTAGCATTAGAAAGTATCAACCATGTGGCTATGATAACCACCAATGAACACATTAAGGTTATGATCATGTTAAGGAGGTTATTCTACCATCATATAAGAATGTTAAACATGAATACTCATATTTATCTATTTTCATTAGATTTAGATTCAACATGATAAATTATATCAATGTTACTAATCAACACTTATACCCAAACCCTAACTCACGACATCCCCGTTGGATCATGGATGCATAAGGTTAAACATCACCATTACATTCCATACTATTCTCAAGTATGAACCCACGCATAAATCAAGGTGTAACCATCGGGTTATAGCATACTAGGGTTTCAACAATAGAAATAGAGTACTCCATGATTGCATTAGTCATTCAAGGACTATTCATACCCAATTACCATCATTTAGTTATATTAAAGCTAGGTATAACAAGCTATACCTCTTTATGGTTACATATCAACACAATATGTTTATCATCCCTTCTATTCATATAAGTGAATAGGTAAGACTACCTTATTAAGGGTAACCCTCCATTTGTTCCATCATCATTCAACCCATATCACCATACCACAATGTCATCCAGAACCATTAGATGTTTAAAAGGCATGACCATTAGTTGTTTACATAAGTAAACACCTTGGATAAACCACCAAGGAAGTCCTTGATTGGTGCTCTAGAAAAAGTCACCATATAACTCTAGACATCCCTTAATTAACAATACAAAAAGTTCCATTGAGAGTAGGGTAAAACCCACAATCGACTATTCAGTTTAAAACAAGCCATCCATTGTCAACAAGTAAGCTCCTTAAGTTGATCATATAAAGGAAACTATCTAAATCACATTATTAGGACCAACATATCACATTATCCATCATTCTACTTTATTGGAGGAATAAACATTAAATCTTAACCATTGGGTCAAGTTCATATGTTAAAACCATCAATTATAGTATAGGTTCGACCATTGCATCAAGTGACCCAAGAAACCATTGATCTAAGGCTTAATTGATGCTACAACTATATGATTAACTCACCATAGATTTTGGAGATCTGATATACCATTATTAGTGACCATTAAGTCACCATAGGTTGTTAGATCAGCACTATATTCATTAATCAACATCAAATATTTTAGGTAATGTCATCATTGATTGATAACATTAGTAGGGTACTTAATGGGTGACCATTAAACTTCTAATTGATCCAAAACCTGACCTAAGGGGGTGACCATAAGTTGTCACCATCATATGACACCTTTGATCACGACCATCAGTTGTCATGAAGACAACACCATAGGATTGTTGCAATGATACCATCATCGGGTCATGGGTTTATAGAAGAAATTAGCTTAAAATCCTAAAATTGACCATTGGTTGATAGGTGCTTAGCACCATAGGTTGTCAAACCAACCTGATTCAAGTCATATTATACCTTAATAACATACACATGATCACATGTTCATATATAACTGAAATCAGAATAGGTAATATTATAAAAATAGAAGTCCAAGTCAAGCATAGCTTTTTAGTGCATGGATCATCATTTTCAAGCAAGAATATGATCTAGAAAGCTTATGGTAAGCAATAAACATGGAGCAAGTTATAAAACTTGCCTCTAATGAGAAGATGAAACCTCACACAGAATAAAACTTGAGCAGGTAGTATAGAAAATCCAATAATAATATATGAATTTGTCCATCTAGCACCTTTCTTCATCAAATGAGCAAACCCTAAGCATAAGGAGCAAGAAAGGTAGGGTTTTTGAGCTTTAGAGCAATTTCTACCATGAAACATCAAGGTTCTGACCTGGAGAAAGCTAAGAGGAAGGATAACAAAGAAATAAATGGAGAAAAGAAGGGAATTCTTACTCTTTTAGGTCAAGATCACTAGAAGGAAGCTTTTTCAACCCTAAAATGAAGTCAATTGCAACCTTAGATCCTTTTTCCAAGAAGATCCCCACTTTCTTCTTCCTTAGATAGAAAAATTCGTAGTAGCACAGAGGAAGAACGAGGTAGGGGGAAGGAGGGAAGTGATGGAGAGAAAATGGCTCGTTTTGGTGCTTGGGGATAAGTATATGGAACTTTAAGATAAAGAAAAGAAAAAGAAAAAGTTGAAGTTCTAGTATCTATCCAAGTGTCCATGACCTTAATTTATTAATAATATACAAGCACACACACAAGAAGATCCCCCACCATGTGTATATACCTGATTAGCTTTCCTTTTTCGAATTTCCCAGCCAATAAAATAATTCATTAGTTGATAGCTACTACAGGTAGCTCATCCGTGAAGGGGTAAACCCTAAAATACCCTTGGAGAAAATACCTTCAAACCAAGATTTAAATAGGCTCCCCATGGATCAAAAAGTTCAATAATGATGATATAATATCCAAGGATAATAATGCAAGTGATAAATTGCAAAGAAAACCTCTTAATTGGGTAAATTACACAACAGTCCAAAATGTGCATAAAATTGCATAACTTGCTCAAACATTGTCCAAATTGGACCAAATTTGAAACTTAAGATTTTATTATGATTTCAAAGCATATAAAAAGGTAATATTAGGGTTATAAGAATTCAATTATGATAATTAAGCTCATTCAACTCATTAAGCAAGTGCAAGGGCCTTACATTCTTCTCCTCTATCCTTGATACTTCCTTCAATCCACAATCTCACATGAATATGTTGCTACTAATGCGATGGGGGTGCACCTCAATCTTAATACAACCAAAATGTAAGCACCAACACTCTCCTAGTCCTATCACTAATGTGGTGAACAAACCCATCCATTGTGAAGGACAAGATAGTTTGTTAAAAAAATCCCCAAACTCTCACCACGATATTGGCAACTAGTCTAGATTACTTTGAGATAGATCCAATCCCATTATATTCATAGTTTTCTCTTAGTGTTCTAGATTCAGTTCTCCCATCATGTCACATATATTCTCTTTTTTACATATTTAATCTAAAAAGATCACTCAACCAAACATGTTGGGTTGGAAAGTAAAACCATTCAGCAAAGGAAAATAAATCATTCAATTTTCACAAATGAACTGAGATAATTAATATATGCTTCTATTTTTACCAGCCAATGCTTATTTATAATTTTAAAGGCATTCTCTGATTTTTTATCTTTTAGCAAGATTGATGGTAATTATACCAAATAACGCAAATGAATGTGTTTTATACTATTATTACTAGGCATAAACCCATTTTATGCATGAGTGCCTTAGTAGGTTACAATGAGTATTTCTAGGTTATACTTTGAGAAAACAAGATGCAATAAATACAATACAATACATATCTTAATAGGTCTTCCCATACACATAGGGACCAATATGAAATTTAAAAAAAAATAGAGAAAATTGCATCCAACTGCCTATGTGGGACTTTTTATGTAGTATAGATGAGTCTCCTAATATATTATATAACTTAAGAATTTAAAGACAAAAGTGTGATGTACACACAAGGACCAATATGCAATTTCAAAAAATAATGGAGAAAATTGCATCCCACCCCCTCCATGGGATTTCTTATAAAATATAGATGAGTCCCCCTATATATATATATATATATATATATATATATATATATAATTTAAGAAATTGAACACAAAAGTGTGGTGTACACATAGAGGGACTCATATGTAATTTCAAAAAAAAATGGAAAAAATTGTATCCAACCCCCTCCACTGGCTTTTTGTATAGTATAGATGAGATTCCTAATGTAATATATAATTTAAAAATTAAAGACAAGAGTGTGTCTACATACACATGGACCAATATGTAATTTCAAAAATAATGGAGAAAATTGAATCCAACCCCGTCTATGGGGTTTCTTATATAGTATAGATGAGCCTTCTAATATAATATATAATTTAAAAAATTAAAGACAGAAGTGTGGTGTACACACACATGGACCAATATGTAATTTTAAAAAATAATTGAGAAAATCGCATCCAGCCCCCCTCTAGAGCTTTCTTATATAGTATAGATGAGCCTCCTACTACAATATATAATAAAAAAATTAAAGATAAAAGTGTGATGTACACACATAGGGATCAATATATAGTTTAAATAATAATGGATAAAATTGCATCCAACCCCTCCGTGGACTTTTTTGTATAGTATAGGTGAGTCTCCTAATGTAATATATAATTCAAAAAATTAAAGGCAAAAGTGTGGTTTACACATACAAGGAACAATATATAATTTCAAAATATAATGGGGAAAAGTGCATCAAACACCCGATGCGGGCTTTATTATATTGTATAGATGAATATCCTAGTATAATATATATTTTTTAAAAAATCAAAGACAAAAGTGTGGTGTGTACACACAAGGACCAGTATGCCATTTCAAAAGATAATGGAGAAAATTGCATCCACCCCACTTCACGGGCATTCTTATATAGATAAGCCTCCTCATGTAATATATAATTCGAAAAAGTAAAGACAAAATTGTGGTGTACACAAATAGAGACAAATAAAAATTTTAAACAATAATAGAGAAATTTGCAACCAACACCCTTTAGGGCTTTCTTATATGATATAGATGAGCCTCTTACTACACTATATAATTTAAAAAATTAAAGGCAAAAGTGTGGTGTGCACACATAGGGACCAACATGTAATTTCAAAAAATAATAGAGAAAGTACATCCAACCCCCTCTGGGGCTTTCTTATATAACATAGATGAGCCTCCTACTACAATATATAATTTAAAAAATTAAAGACAAAAGTGTGATGTTGACACACATGGACCAAAATGTAATTTCAAAAATAATGGAGAAAATTGTATCCAGCCCCCACTGTGGGCTTTCTCATATAATATAGATGATCCTCCTACTACAATATATAATTTTAAAAGTTAAAGACAAAAGTGTGATGTTGACACACAAGGACCAATATGTGATTTTAAAAAATAATGGAGAAAATTTCATATAAACCCCACCGAGGGCTTTCTATTATAGTACATATGAGCCTCCTACTATAATGTATAATTTTAAAAATGAAAGACAAAAGTGTGATGTACACACACATGGACCAATATGTAATTTAAAAAAAATAGAGAAAATTTCATCCAACCCCTTCCGTAGAGTTTGTTGTATAGTATAGATGAATCTCCTAATATAATATATAATTAAAAAATTAAAAACAAAAGAGTGATGTACACACACAAGGATCAATATGTATTTTTCAAAAATAATAGAGAAAATTCACCAACCCCTTCCACGGAGTTTCTTATATAGTATAGATAAGTCTCCTAATATTATATATAATTTTAAAAATTAAAGACAAAAATGTGGTGTACATGTAATTTCAAAAAACAATAGAGAAAAATTGCTACCAAAATCCTCCATAGGTTTTCTTGTATAGGATAGACGAGTCTCTTAATACAATATATACTTTAAAAATTAAAGACAAAAGTGTGGTGTACACACGTACGGACCAACATGTAATTTTAAAAAATAATGGAGGAAATTGCATCCACATATTGGTATATATGAATCTCCTAATATAATACATGATTTACAAAATCAAAGACAAAAATGTGGTGTAAACACAAAGGGACCAATATGTAATTTTAAAAAAATAATGGAGAAAATTTCATCCAACCTGCTATGTGTGGCTTTCTTAGATATAAAGGATGCATTTGTAATTTATAAAAATGTTGGAAAAAATTTGCATGACTAATACATACTAGTACATGTGAGTCTCCTAATGTAATATACAATTTAAAAAATTAAAGATAAAAGTGTGGTGTAAACACAAATGGACTAGTATGTAATTTTCTAAAATAATGGAGAAAATTACATCCAACCCCATTTGTGGGGCTTTATTCGGTACAAAGGATGTGTTTCTAATTTATAAAAATGTTGAAAAAAATGCATGACTAATCCAAAACAACTTGTTTTATATAGTATACAATTTTTTCTAACATTTTTAAAAATTACAAATGTGTCCTTCATACCTAAGAAAGCCCCATAGAGGGGGTAGATGTGATTTTTTATATTATTTTATTTAAAATTACATACTGACCCCTCTGTGTTTACACCAAAATTTTGCCTTTATTTTTTTAAATTTTATATTATATGCACAAGCTCTATATCTTAAAGATGCCAGAACCAGGTGAACCACCTCAAAAGCGCTAAAGACTGACAAGGATGTTTACAAGAAGCATACTGAAGACGTCATGGATGTCAAGTATCTGATTTTGTGATCCATGAACTATAAGCTGTAGAGGCAGCATGAGAACATAGATATGATTGAGATGGTCACACATCTCAAGAACATGTTCCAAGATCATGCAAGACATGAGAGATACGATGTTTCCAAGGAACTCTTCAAATGTAACATGGCAAAAGGAGATCTAGTAGGTCTAACAGAAGACACCAAGATGGTTAGACACTCAGTTTGTTAATGAGAGGTCCCACGATCGAGCCCAGGCCACGGGATGAATAGAATGGCCAATTTTTTTTTTTTAAGTAGGTCCTCATGTGACTCAAGATTATTGGGTATGTGGAGAACCTTGCTAGACTGGTATTCCCCTTGGGTTAAGAGTTGGCCACTGACATGATTATGTAGTCTCTACCATAGTCATATAGTCAGTTTGTCATGAACTACAACATTAACGACTTTGACAAACTATTGACGGATTTGTTGGGCATGTTGAGAACAGCTGAAACAGAAATGAAGAAAGGCAAGCCCAAATTTGTGACGATGATCATCTAGACAAATGGGAAGTCTAAAGGGAAAGAAAAAAATAAGAAGGGTTATAAAGCTAGCCAGAAGCCCAAGTCTTCTGATCTAAATTCAAAGGGAGGTGTAAAGAAAGTAAGAGGTGATTGTCACCATTGTCACCAGGCTGGACATTGGAAAAGAAATTGCCCGCTCTGGTTAGAGGAATTGTATAAGAAGAAGAAGAATGACACCGAGGCCTCCACTTTCGGTATAAACATTATACGATAAATTTGATTACTTCTTAGTTTTGGTATGTGATACCAAATAGAGATCTGACATACTGATGTATAAAATCTGACAAGAAGTAAATGCCTTCATGAAAAGACAAAAGATGGATAAAGGCAGAGCAAGTGTTGTGGAATATTTAGTCTACATTTAAAATTATCTTAGCCCAATGGGCATGTAATAGAGTTAGTTGAGTTGCTACTTCATTATTCCATGAAAATAGAAACATTTACTTTAAAGCACCTTGTATGACAAGAATATCAATAAAATAAGAGACTAATGTTTTGATTTTAAAATATATGATCTTGCATGGAAATGCCCTAATGATCTTTGTACAAAAGACATTGAGATGAATGTTTATAACATTAATATGAAATTTTTATAATTGATAACTCTAGATATCATTAGCAATCGTCACATTGGATGTATATAAAAGAAATGCATACCTATAATATATATTGATGTTGCTCTAGACTCCTTTGGTTATTGAACCCAAGGTAATATGCAATTCTTGTTTATATATTATGTGACAAACATCCTTCACTAGATGTAGTGGGAGGATAAGCCTTTCATTATACCTCATACATGTGATGCACGAAGATCTAATGGAATGAATGCTATAGATAGTTGAATATCGGCTTTGTCTTTTACTCTATCGGTTGAGTTACACTTTAGAAACTCGACCGATTGCACTGTACGGTAAAGTGCAGAAAAGTGATTCTAGCCATTGTGGAGTTGCAACAAGTGAAAATATATCTGTTGCAAACCACAAAATGGCTAGTTTTCGTTCTCAAGTGTTCCCAAAGGCTAAGAGGCATCCCCAACTATAAATAGGACCCCTTGGGCTTCATTCCAAGGTTGAGCATTCATTGCAAAACTCTATGTGAGGTTCCTATTCTATAGTTGAGTGCTTCCTACAACATCCTCTCTCTCTCTAAGCTTAATCACTTGCTATATCCATTAGAGTGAGTAGGAAATCTGTAAGAGAGCTAGTCCTACATGTATATCTTGTGAGGCTCTCACTTCTACCACCTCCCTTTCTCTCATTTCAACCATGAAGAAGAAGGTTCTCTCTCTTAGCTAAGAGAGGTGAAGAAGAACAAGGGAAGGCGTCCCTTGGTGAAGATTAAGGCTGAAGACTTGGAGCTAGAGTGGGTAAGCCCTTGGTGAAGGCAGAAGACTCCTTTCTCAAGTGGGTAAATCCTTAGTGGAAGCTTCTCTGAGAGAAGGTGAAGTCAAAGACGGAAGATCCAAGAAGAGTGGGTAATTCCTGCAAAGCAGAAGACTTATGCAAGAGTAGGTAAGTCCTTGGAAGAAGGCGGAAGACTCCTTGCAAAGTGGGTAAGTCCTTGGTAAGGTTTAAGACTCTTTGTATTGGATAGGTAAGTCCTTTGTTTGGTCATGTATTGTAAGTCTTATGAATGAATATAAGAATGCAATGGCTAGGAAATCTTAGAGGTTGACCTCTCTAGGTAATTGGACTGACATAGTTCTAGTTTGAAGTGTGGAACCACTCTAAATAGCTTGTCTTCTTGTGTTTGCTCAATCTCTCTCATCCTTTCTATGTATGTTTTAGTTACGCTCAAATTACTTATTTAGAAACCTTAGCTTATCATATATCTTGAAGGTCTAATGAATTTTGTTTAAGTGCATTCAGCTCTATTCACCCCCCTCTAGAGCATCTAATCACCCATCTAGGATCCAACAAATGGTATCTGAGCGGACTTCTCCAAGCATACTTATACAAGTAGGAGAAGATGGGTGACTACCAAGGAGGGAGATACTTTATTAACCTACCAATCTTTGATGGGAGAAATTTCCTCTATTGGAGAAGAAGGCTTCAATTCTACATCCAAGGATCAAGTCTTGAGATGTGGCAAATGGTGAACAGCCCATACATGCTACCAAAGACAAAGATTGAAGAATGGGATGAAGCTACCTTGAAGAAAGCAACCTTGAATGCTAGAGCCATGCACATCCTCTATGCCTCCATGACCCCCACTGAGTTCAACCGGATTTCTTCATGTGAAATAGCCTATGAGGTATGGAGAAAGCTTTGCATCACTTATGAAGGGACATATCAAGTGAAGGAAAACAAAGTCTACATGCTTAAAGGGTTGCTTGAGAACTTCAAGATGGGAAAGGAGGAGAGGATAGTTGACATGTACTCAAGGCTCAACACCATTGTGAATGGTTTTTCTGTTCTAGGACATCCTATGTCTAGTGGAGAGATCAACTCAAAGATCCTTCAAACTCTCCCCAAGAGGTGGGAACCCAACGTGACTTCCATTGAAGAATCAAGGTCCCTTAAGGATGTCCCTATCGAAGAGCTCATTGGAAATCTACAAGCACATGAAGCCACACTTGACAAGAGGGAGGAAGTAGAAAGACAAAAGGAGAAATAACTCAAGAGAATGAAGAAGGATGAAATCAAAGCTCAAATCAAGGCTATTGTTGGTCAAGCTTCTCCATCCTCTCAAATTGAAGAAGATGCCATGTACTCTAAGGGTAGACTCTACAAAGGCAAGTCCTCCTCCATACTGTGCTTCACATGTGGAAAGAAGGGTTACTACAAGGAAGATTGCCCACAAGGAAAAAAGACCCATCTTCACAAGAAGAAGGAGAAATGGCACTCAAGCTCAAGTGGCTCCTCCAACTCAAGCTCAAGTGAAGATTCAAGTGAAGGATCAAGCACAAGCTCTAGTGATGAAGGAGAATGCCATTTTGCTCTTATAGCATCAACAAGTAAGGACTCAAGTGTGGTAAATCTAAACTCTTTAGATAAAGAATCTTTGATTGCTATTATTCATGATACTTGTGCCTCTCTTAAGTCTTATAAAAGGAAAAGGAAAAAGCTTGCTAAAATTGTTGATAATTTGCATGTAGAACTAGATGATCTTGAGCATGTTAATTCTTTCTTGCTTGATGATAAAAATGCTTATCTTAGTCAAGTAGATTCTCTCAAACTTAAAAATGCTAGCTTGCTTGACAAGATTAGATTTCTAGAAGCTCAACCTCTCATGCCTAGTTCTAATGAAGAACATACTTTAATTTTTGATTCTCTCATGCATGATATTGATGTTTTCAAATCTGAAAATAAGGACAAAGATTTTGTTTTGCAACAATTAGAAATAGAAAATGCTTCCTTGCTTACTAAAATCAATGTACATGAATCTTGTTCTAATTCTACTAGTAGAGAGAATGATGTTGTTGCTTTTCATATTGATAGAGATTCTCATTTAACTAAAGCTCGTTGCTTAGAAAATGATCTTTTGCATTTTAGAGATAATATCAATAATTTGTCTTATACTATTACTTCTCTTATGCATGATAATGATGGTTTGAGATCTTCTTTGAAAATATTCTTAGTTGGTAAAAAGAATCTGAATGACATCCTACACCATACTACTAAACAAATTGGTAGACATGGTTTAGGATATGATAGTAGTCAAAGGAACAACAAAGATAAAGGACCTCCAATCTTCCATGGAGAATCCTCTAGTTCCAAGACTATGGGCACATGCAACTATTGTAATGAAATTGGTCATTATTCTACTTGTTGTCCTTTTAGGAAAGCACCCAAGAGCAATAGGACTTGGGTTGCTAAACTAACCCCTCTGGACCCAAAAACATGATTGGGGACCATTTCATCTTTCTTCTTGTAGGTACTTGTAAATGGATTGACTTGAGCTATTGAATTGCAAATTGACTTGTCAATCCACATGAAAGAAGAAAGGTGAGATGTGTAGAGGGTGACAACAAATGGAAAAAGGAATGGTAAGAACAAAGGTAATGTTTTCTTGCTTATAACCATTTCTAACTTGTTTTTGTCAAGTTAGTGTGCACTATGCATGTGGTTTTTGAGTCAAAAGTGGGTTTTTTGTGTTTCCCTTCACACTCTTGCTCAAAAACTATTTCTAATACTTCTATATTGCATTACTAACTTGCTTAGACATATTTGGACATGGTTTGTATTTTTAGCATGCCTCTAAATATGTTTTTATGAAATATATGTGTCTTTTGGCAACAACTCTGTCAGTCAAGTGTGTCCTGATAGAAACTCGACTGATAGGCACCAATGGGTGTTGCCAGCAGTTGTCATTGGTCGAGTTGTCAATGCACCAAACTCGACCGATAACACTGTGCACAGAATACACAGTTGGCTTATTGAATGAGAATTTCCCTCTCAACTAGATTTTCTCAACCAATAGCCTTATTCTTTGGCACTCTCATTTGGTACTTTTATGTATGCATATTGCCATGTTCTAAATTGCTTATCTTGCTTACAACTCTATCTCTCTAATTACTCTAAATTGGTATATCTATATCTTGCAATTACTTGCTTTGAGTTGTTTTGCAGGTTTTGATGATGATCTCTTTGGATCTCTTGGTTGTGTCTGAAATTGCTTCCGTTGTACTCTAACTTGCTACATCTATCTAGGTGTATATCATGTTTTGATACAACCTTGAGGTTCTTAGGGGTAATCATCTTACAGTAAGGATGCATATCTAGTGAGTTATATCATTCCATACTTCTAAAATTGCATATCTCTTTGTTTGGATATATCTCTACATCTACTCATAGCTTGCTCTTTAACTTGTGCATCTTTTGCTATGATCTAGATCCTACTAGTAGTCCTAACTTGTAATATCATCTACTAGTAGTTCATATACATGTAGTTTTAACCTTGTTTATAATTGGCAGCTTTGCTCATATATATGTTATGCTTGTATCTTGTCTCATACGTGCTCAAGCTTGTTCCTTGAATTGCATATCTACTATCTTGAGTTGCTTGCATAACATTGTGATGCAGGGTACATAGATCTACATTATATGTAAAAATTGGAGTATTTTTGGATTTTATGCAAATTTTGCTCCAGTTTCAATTTTTGGTGCAAGACTAGTGTTTTTCATGGAGAAGCGACCTTCTGAGCAAGGCTCATCGCTTTGCCTTGAGCCCTAGCACTTTTTGGGCAAATTTATCATCTTGAGGGTCAAAATTGCATTTTATTGTTTTTCTGCAGCACTTCATCTTGCATTTTGGGTTGTTCAAGTATATGCTTTAACTTGCTTTTCTTTCTATGCTTGGACAAGCCCCTGTCTGTGCTCTTCTACTCTCCTTATATAACAAGTGATGTTTCTTATTTCTTCATAACCCTTCTTTTTGAAATGACAAAGGGGGAGAAAGGTATGTCTTCTATGTCTTCTTTTGAAAAAAGAGGAGGAAGGCATGTCTTGCATGAAGAGGAGAAGCATGCACATATAAAGGGGAGAAGGTCAAGGGGAGAAGACATATATGAGTAGAAGATATAGTTTCTATACATGTTATGAAAGATAACCATGTAGGAGAAACAACATCAATTGAGGGGGGGTATGAGAATTCCATGTGCATCAATTGAGGGGGAGCATATGAGCTCAATCCTGTTGAAACTCCTAGGCTTCTCCAAAGGTATGACTTTACTTAAATGCTTTCAATACATTTATGGAATGGTTTGTCATCTTCAAAAAGGGGGAGAATGTTGACTCAAGGTCAATTAGGTCAATGTTGACTTACATCTAAATTGACTAAACCCGTGTTTTGATGATGACTAACTATTCCACATATTGGTGTCTAATGTCTCTACTTGAGTGATTTCAGATTAGGTATAGACACACTCCAAATGTCCTAACTTGTGCATATGAATTGGAGAAAAGACAAGTCAAAGTCAATACAAGTGCACGTTTTTGTAATATGATGTAAATCCATTAGAATCATGTTGTAAATCACTTGTAATGATTGTATGACTTGTAATTAAATTTAGAAAAAAAATCAGGAGCACTTAGATCGAATGTTTAAGCACTCAAAAGCCATTTTCCAAAATTCACATCAGGCTGTTCATCGGTCAAGTTCTGTGAGTTGCAAACTCGACCGATCTTGATTGGATCTTGAAAATGACTTTTGAATGGTTGAGTTGTGGTTCACAGAACTCAACCGATGGAGTAACTGACCAATTCGATTTTCATTGGTCGTTCAAGTTTCCCCACGACAAACTCGACCGATGGTCTAAATATCGGCTTTGTCTTTTACTCTATCAGTCGAGTTACACTTATAGAAACTCGACCGATTGCACTGTATGGAAAAGTGCAGAAAAGTGCTTCTAGCCATTGTGGAGTTGCAACAAGTGAAAATATATATGTTGCAAACCAAAAAATGGCTAGTTTTCATTCTCAAGTGTTCCCAAAGGCTAAGAGGCATCCCCAGCTATAAATAATACCCCTTGGGCTTCATTCCAAGGTTGAGCATTCATTGCAAAACTCTATGTGAGGTTCCTATTCTATAGTTGAGTGCTTCCTACAACCTCCTCTCTCTCTCTAAGCTTAATTACTTGCTACATCCATTAGAGTGAGTAGGAAATCTGTAAGAGATCTAGTCCTACATGTATATCTTGTGAGGCTCTCACTTCCACCACCTCCCTTTCTCTCATTTCAACCATGAAGAAGAAGGTTCTCTCTCTTAGCTAAGAGAGGTGAAGAAGAACAAGGGAAGGCATCCCTTGGTGAAGATCAATGTTGAAGACTTGGAGCTAGAATGGGTAAGCCCTTGGTGAAGGCAGAAGACTCCTTGCTCAAGTGGGTAAATCCTTAGTGGAAGCTTCTCTGAGAGAAGGTGAAGTCAAAGACGGAAGATCCAAGAAGAGTGGGTAATTCCTGCAAAGCAGAAGACTTATGCAAGAGTAGGTAAGTCCTTGGAAGAAGGCG
Organism: Alisma plantago-aquatica; assembly: GCA_963693085.1. NCBI lineage: Eukaryota > Viridiplantae > Streptophyta > Magnoliopsida > Alismatales > Alismataceae > Alisma > Alisma plantago-aquatica. The sequence goes on from OY856412.1 coordinate 1,420,926,893, forward strand.
GAAGACTCCTTGCAAAGTGGGTAAGTCCTTGGTAAGGTTTAAGACTCTTTGTATTGGATAGGTAAGTCCTTTGTTTGGTCATGTATTGTAAGTCTTATGAATGAATATAAGAATGCAATGGTTGGGAAATCCTAGAGGTTGACCTCTCTAGGTAAGTGGACTGACATACTTCTAGTTTGAAGTGTGGAACCACTCTAAATAGCTTGTCTTCTTGTGTTTGCTCAATCTCTCTCATCCTTGCTATGTTTGTTTTAGTTGCACTCAAATTACCTATTTAGCAACCTTATCTTATCATATATCTTTAAGGTCTAATGAATTTTGTTTAAGTGTATACAACTCTATTCACCCCCCTCCTCTAGAGCATCTAATCATCCATTTAGGATCCAACATATAAGATATCATATATGATATGATTTGGGAATGTCCCAATATGTCTAGAGGGTCCTACATTGAGAAAGTGGTTTCTTTAAAAGTTTAAACCATAAACCATGATTTTTGAATGTTAAATTAATCCCAATCCAATAAAAAATGTGTTTTGTTGATAGGATAACTGAGTTCTAAAAGAATTAGTGGGAATAAAAGTGAAACTCAAAATGTTCGAGATCAACAAAGAGGTACATGAGAACTAAGAGAATCACAAGTTGTTGTAGAATCTCAAGTTCATCATGTAGCACGAAATAAAAGTTCTAGTAGAACACATCTGAGATTGGAGGATTGTGAATCCAACAATTCAGATGGGTTGGTCATAATAAATGAGGCAACTAGTCAACTAGAAGGTATTTTTGAGTACTATGGGATCCATGTAATCTAACAAGGTAGGACCTTGATAACACCACCTAATGGGTAATACCTAAAGGGTGCAATAGGGTTTTGTGGAAAATGCCTAAATGGATAACATTGAAGGACAAGTTGGTTGAAAAGATTTTATCAGTTCAATTTGTTGAGCTTGATAGTAATCCCTTTACCAATTGCCATGCTTAATTATAGTTAGAATAGTCAGTGAGATTTGGAATATAAAGATGGAAACCTAATTCCTTAAAAAGGAATACATCAAAGGATGTGTACATGACACAACCTAAAAGGGTTTCATGACTTCAATGAATGCAAATAAAGTCGATGAACTATTAGGTTCAATCTGGGATTGAAACAAGCATCTAAGAGATGGGATCTTTTGACTTGACAAGATAGTCAAAGAGTTTGACTTGAATCAAGATGAAATATATGATTAAAGATTTAGTGGGAGCATATACGAATATTCCACATATGATGAGGAATAAACTCTCAATATTTTGAATAAAGAGATATGGCATGGAAAACCCCATCAACCTTGAAGGATTAAGTGAAACATCTTATGAGATAAACATCAAGATCTGTAGAGATATTTCTTGAATGTTTCACAATGGAAGTTTGATTACAATAGCAAAATGTTGAAAGAGTTCAACACAGAATGATTTAATGAGAGAGAATCTAGATTAGTCTCTCATGAACCTTAAATAGAAATTCTTGCAAAGAATGGAAATGATATTATTAAGATGCCATAGGATGTAACAATGGATCTATCATAAATGCTATAAGTGTACTTGTCCCACATAATCTTTTATATAGTGTACATGACAAGATGATACTAAATTCCAATAAGGATTATTGGAATGCCTAAAAACATCCATGAGAAGGATAAATTGCTAGTCAATAAAGATAGCAATAAAAAGGAAGAGTTGGATGTAAAGAGTTACATCGATGCAAGCTTCCATAATGAAAAAAGTGCTCACAAATTAAAATATGTTTGATTTAAATGAGAAATGTTGTTATTGGAAGCATTCCAAACTATTAGCCATTGATTCTATTCTACAATAGAAACCAAGTATACTTGTATTGAGAACAAGGAGTGATACTATATGGATCTAAAGGTTCATGTGATGAACTTGTATATGTTCCAACCATTAATGACACAGTAGTGTTACTATGACAACAATGGAGCTAATTGTTTGGTAAGGAATGTCAGATACCATATTATAGTAGTTCCACCTCATACGAGAAATCATACAACAAAGAGATATGGAAACTTGTAATATATCGACTATTAGCAAAATGTTGCTTACCCGTTGGATCAAGCACTTACATAGAAGAAACATGGTGGACATGTTTGGATCACTAAGAATGATTTTTGTGGGTGATTGGCTCTAAGTGAAAGTGGGAGTCTTTTGGTAAGGTATGGCCAGAGAGCCAATCTTGTGATGATTGACATGGCATAAACCATAAAGGATCCGATTAATACTTATAAAGGCAAGCTTCTAATTCATTCTATTTCACTCAGTTATGAGATAAAGAGGAAATATTATGAATGTCTAAAGAATGACAATACTCAATGAGGTATGTCTTCAAGTATTAGCCTTGGAGGATGAGATCATACGAATGTTAATAGTGTGTACATTCTTGTCATGTCCCTAAGTCAGTTGTTACTATGGAAGGTAGATAGACACCAGTAACACATAAGGCCATCGTGTGAGTTGGTTGATGACATAATCTCATTAGTCATGATATTGATATATCAAACCAAGCACATAGATACATGTTAGGGAATAGTGTATCGAACAGACCCACCTTGAGATTGACACATAGAAACCATCTTTGGTGGTCATAGTCATCTCTCATAGTGCAAACAACACAAGTGCTGCATATGAATGAACACCCGATATGAATTGATCACTGGTTTACAGGGTTGGTATTGCTAAAGATCAAACGGTACATTCTTATGTCTAAAATCTCAGTAGTCATGTTCCTATTCATTTGTCATTTCTTAATGCTTAAGACTTGGTCAATGTTGTTCTTCTTCGAGCCACTAGGTATATATCTTGAGTTTGTAAAACAAAACATGGATACACACAAGTAAAGAAAGCAAGGTAGATACATCAATATGGTTCATGGCTTACTTACTTGGGAAATGGAGAGTGTCAGGCTTTGTAAGTATGATCCTATCCTGGTGGGGCTCAACTAGTAGGTCATCGCCACCACAACTCAATGGGCAGAAGCAACAGCTGCACGCTTGTATTCACCTTCTTATTGAGCTCCTCCTTGGTTGATCTCTAGTTGTTGCGGCGAAGATGAGTGTAGGGAGAAGTTCTAGATAGGATCAGTTTCCCCCTATACCCTATATATGTTGGGTACCTAGCTAGTGGAGGAACATGTCATGTTTGGCGGCTGATCGTCTCGACATTCTATCTCTCACTTGATTTGAGTGTGTGTGATGAACAAATTTTAGAGATAAATAATGGGATTGATCCAATTTTTGGTAATGATACATGATTTATAGAGGCATGATTAGTTCAGTTTTAGGTCATGATCCATGACCTTAAAAGATTAGAAAAGTGAAGGCAGGGTAAAAGCCACTTTTAGGTTGTAGTCGACAACCATCAATTGAAAACTTGAAGTACACATTTTATTTATTTTAGGTCATGTGCAAGAACCCAAAGGAGTTTTTTTTTCTTATTTCTTCTAGTCGTGTGCAGTCTTGGTCCAGTTTTGGGTCATGATCCATGACCATATGAGAACATGCGTAAGCATATTGGCCGTCTAGTTTTAGGTCATAGTTGAGGAATTTGGGTTTAGAGTATCATCAAATTATCCCTTCTTTTCTCAAATAAGGAAGATTTAAGATTTTAAGCCAAGATCAGAATCCTTATTTTTGTTACATTTTTGGAAATTTATATGTACTTTTTTAAGTTTCTATGACATTTACAATTTTAGAAGGATCTGGAAATTGTGATCAAAATCTAGGGACCTATTTACAATTTTGTAATAGTTTTTTGTTTAAAGAGCAGAACCAAGAGCAAGTAGATAACATGTGGGCTCTGATCTCCAAAACACAAGATAAACATAGTAGAAGCGATTTGATTAACAGCAGAATGTGAAAAATCATGAAAATTAAAACTTTTTGAGAGAAGATCTTGAAAACGTGAGACTCCTTTCATAAAAGTACCATAAACAATTTACATCTCTGTTAAGTCACTTCTTGAGTGAGCATATACAACCATGTACAAAATCTCAAGACTACAAAATTCAAAATCTCAGATCATCTAACTCCCAGGACCTGAGTGTACAGAGACGACATAAGACTTCTAGCTAACAACTGGACAACCAGGATATCCACCTGGTACTCACTGCTGCTCCTGATGCTGCTGTTGCTGATACTGATCTCCTGTGGACTGGTTCCTTTGTCCACGATGACCACCTATAAGGTTGAAGTCTACGGGGTGAGAAAATTACAAATAATTGTCCCAGTGATAGTTATAACTCTTCGCCAGAAGCTCTCTAGAAAAAGGAAACAACATAAGCAAGGTAGTTTGTCCTGCAAACGCAGACTTAAGAGTAGATAAATCAGCAATTACTTCTATGTAGAAATATGAAAGACATGTATGCTAAGTATGCAACTAAAACATTATATTCAAAGCAGTATCAAGCATTGCTTCTCGTAGTTCATTCTAAGTGAATATGCTACTTGACTGATTACGTTTTACATACAACATTATGCCCTGTGGAGATGAGGTATACCGCTCGTACTCCAACCGACCACTGTTAAGTCACCTCGGTATCATACTAGGTCATTGAAAGAGTCGGATTCTCATGACCTTCAACTTCCTCAGTCAGGTTGAGGATCAACATGCAGGACATCTAGTGTCTCTGCTACTATACCTCACCAGGGTATTCTGGTCCTTCGCTATTAGAGTCACAGTGGCATTCTGCACTCTCTTCACCATCGAAAGATTTCATGTTTATCTTCATCGATGTGGCATCACAGATTCCTCAGGTGATTAGTGATACATCAACCTGGCATAAACAAATAGTGTAGTGTTGATGGATTATGATACATCTATATCAACCCCTACACTAGGACGTAAGGATATGCGCGTCCATAACCCCCACATACTCAAAAGTATGCGCTCTAAGAGTTCCCTTGGGAAAACCTATTTCACCATCATTTAACACCTGACAATGATGGATCTATGATCAGGGCTGTACATGATATGGTTATACTTGATTAGTTAGGTACATTTCAGTATTCTTTTATCATCAAGCAGGTTTCCAAGCAATTAACTACCAAATACAATAATGACATAAGAACACTACATGTACCAAGCATAGTGCACATCAACTATCAACAAGATGTCAATTCATCACAGGTCATCTAGTTGGCATGACCTTGATGATACTCCTGGCTCTTACAGCCCATCATTCTCATGTGTGCCACATAACTTAGGCAATCATAACATATATCACTGTTCTTAAGCCTAAAACATGCTTTTAGTGACAATAGTGTCATAACCCTTACCTGGTCATGATTACCTCTCATAAGAATCTGCATAGTCAGTTCATCAAATTGTCTTAACCCTAGACCTCCAAACGGTCTTGGGTTGTCACCAAACGGTCTTGAGACCGTTTGGATGAACCCCCAAACGGTCTTGAGACCGTTTGGGCCCTTCAACCCAAAGTTCACCAAAATCTATCCTTGAATTCAATAATTTCAATCGATTAGGGTTTAGAGGGTTGAAGTGCCTTCAAATTGATATTGGTTTGCAATTAGGCTTCAATTCTCTGGAGTTATTTAATTCAATATGTGTACAACAGACCTCCAAACGGTCTTCCCTTGGTCAACCCTACCAAACGGTTTGCAAACCGTTTGGACCAAGTGGTCCAAGGTCGTTTGGTAAAGTGACCTAGGTATTCACGCCCATTGTCTTCAACCTCAATACAGGTCGGTTTTCTCCATGGATTTGCTTGCAAGAAGGCAAAGAAGTTTGGGGAAGAAGAAGAACCAGCTACTACTAACTAGAATAAGTATATACATTAAGAAAGCAAGAGGTTTAGAGATATAAAACCCGCCTTATGGTCGTTCCTAGAGCTCCAAGATTCCAAGCTCTCAAGTCTTCAATGGTATCTTGAGCTCCACTGGTCGACCAAAGACTTTTCTCCAAGGAAAGGTTGGGGAAGATCGGCTAGAACAAGAAACCTAAGCAAGATAACCACAAAACCAACCTTATAAACCACTTTCTTCCATGAAACCGAGCTAGAAGATGGTGTCTTCTTACCTTGGAACAAGTTGGTCGTCTTCTCTAGCTCCCAAGCTCTGCCTTGGATGGACCAAACAAGGTGGGAAAGGAAAGAATGAAGGGAACGTTCACTTGTTTGCAAAGGGGGTGGTTTATATAGCTAGGACAAGTTTCATCATAAGAACATCTAGTTTTCTCCATTTATCAACTAGGTCCCTCCTTTCTTTCTTGCACGTCTCTCCTCCTTCTCTAGGTGAGAATCTTATTAAAAAAAGGGCCCAAAGGCAAGGAAAAGGTCATCTTATCATTAAGGTACACATACTTAGGGTTTCTTACTTAAAACTAGGTGATTATATTACAAGGGTTATCCATCTTATCTAATCAATTAATGAAGTGCCATTTTTCATCATTTCCACTCTAAATGATGTCAAGAGTCACACAAGATACTCTAGAAGATGTATTTTACAAGTTGCACCCCACATTTTGGGTGATTTGCACTTTATACTGAAATTAGGGTTTCAAGCACAAGGATTGCTCCACAAGCTGCATCTTGATGCCCAAACTTGGAGAATCCATCATGCCTCATCATATTCAATCATATGATGTCTCATCACTAGAGGAACATCTCATCATGTGAAAAGTGCAAGTTAACCCTTCTAATTGGGTAGATTTCACATAGGTCCCTGCATTACAAAATAATACTAAAACTTGATTTAAAAGGACAGAAAAGAGAATGTATGTTCCTCAAGAACTTAATTACATGCCAGGGGATAATCTCAAGCGTTTAATTACATATTTAAGCAAAACTCCTAGGGTTAACTTATAACCCAGGTCAGGGATGTTACAAATCAAACACCCCTTACAAGGATTTCGTCCCCGAAATCGATAAGACATGTTAAGAGAAAAGAGTAGGGTATTTCCTCCTCATTTCTTCCTCTAGTTCCCAAGTGGCTTCTTCAACACCACGATGATTCCAGAGGACTTTCACAAGACTTATATCTTTCTTCTTTAACTGTTTAATTCTGTTATCAAGGATCGATACTGGTCCTTCCTCATAAGTTATATCATCATTTAATTCTACCTCCATAGGTTGTAGAACTGACTCGGTACCCGGGTGACATTTCCTCAACATAGAAATGTGAAACACAGGGTGTAACTTCTACAACTCTGGGGGTAACTCTAGTCTATAGGCTACCTTTCCAACCCGTCCAATGATTGGATAAGGCCCCATAAACCTATGAGCTAACTTCCCCTTCCTCCCGAACCTCAGAACTCCTTTCCAAGGAGAGACTTTAAGATACACCTTGTCACCAACCTAGAACTCTAAGGGCCTACGACGCTTATCGCCATACGACTTCTGTCTATCCTGTGCAGTCTTAAGTTGTTGCTAGATTACTTTGACCTTCTCTGTAGTCTGCTGCACAAGTTCAGGACCTAACAACTGATATTCACCAGTTTCATACCAACATACTGGTGATCTACAACGTCTACCATACAAGGCTTCATAAGGTGCCATATCAATGCTATGCTGATAGCTATTGTTATAGGCAAACTCTATCAAGCTCAGGTGTATGTCCCAACTCCCGGTAAACTGGAGAACACATGCTCTCAACAAGTCCTCCAAGGTTTGTATAGTCCTTTCCGACTGTCCATCGGTCTGGGGGTGAAAGGTTGTACTAAACCTTAACTGGGTGCCTAAGGCCCTATGCAGTCATTCCCAAAAATGACTCGTAAACTGGGGACCTCTATCCGATACTATGGTAACTGGAACTCCGTGCAGACGTACTATCTCCTCAACATACAACTGAGCCAACTTCTCCGCAGAATAGGTTGTTTTGACAGGTAAGAAGTGTGTTGTCTTTGTCAACCTATCAACAATTACCCAAATGGAATCATGTCCCTTGCTTGTCCTGGGTAGGCAAACTACAAAGTACATGGTCAGATGATCCCACTTCCACTGTGGTATGGGTAAAGGCTGCATTGTCCCTGCAGGCTTCTGGTGTTCAGCCTTAACCTGCTGACACACCGGACATCTCAGAACAAACTCTGCAACATCCTTCTTCATCCCTGGCCACCAATACATATCTTTTAGATTTCGATACATCTTGGTGCTCCCTAGATGAATAGCATACATTGAAGAATGAGCTTCTTCCAGGACTAACTTCCTCAAGTTATCCACATCCGGTACTATCATCCTCCCATGATAGCATTCCACCTAGTCCTCCGAGTCATGGAAACCATCTCTCTTCTCCTCTCCATACTCCGATCTGATCTGCTGAACAACAACATCAACTAGTTGTGCCTCTCTAATCTGCTCCCTTAGGGTGGGTTTGATATGCATCTCAGCCAACAACCCGACTAACCACGATACTTTCAACTGTACATTATCTTGCCTTAAAGAGATGAGCATATCTCTCCTAGGGCATACCAAAGAGTTTAGATGTGCCCTATCAGAGGATGGTGTTGCTGATTTCCTTCTCAGAGCATCTATAACTACATTGGCCTTCCCCGGATGGTAATCTATTATACAATCATAGTCCTTGATTAACTCCATCCAACGACATTGCCTCATGTTAAGTTCATGCTGAGAAAAGATGTACTTAAGATTCTTGTGGTCCGTAAAAATCTGGAACGTCTCCCCATAAAGGTAGTGTCTCCAGATCTTCAAAGCATGAACCACAACTACTAGCTCCAGATCGTGTGTTGGATAGTTCTCCTCGTGTTTCTTAAGTTGTCGAGAAGCAAAAGAAATCACCTGCTTATCCTGCATCAACACACATCCGAGTCCATTCTTAGAGGCATCATAGAAAACTACGTATCCCTTGCCTTGCTCAGGTAGCACAAGTACATGTGCACTTGTCAACCTCTCCTTCAACAGCTGAAAAGACTGCTGACACTTATCACTCCAGATAAAGGGAACATCCTTCCGGGTCAACTTCGTCAAGGGTAGGGCTATGGAGCTGAAGTTCTTAATGAACCTCCGGTAATAGTCGACTAACCCTAGGAAACTACGAACTTCCGTCGGTGTCTTCGGTTGTTCCCACTGTAGAACATATTCTACCTTTTTGGGGTCAACACGAATTCCCGAGGCAGATATCACGTTCCCGAGAAAGGATACATCCGTCAACCAAAACTCACACTTGCTGAACTTAGCATATAGCTTATGTTCTCTTAGCAAGGTCAAAGCTTGGAGAAGGTGCTATTCATGTTGTTGAGCATCTCTACTATAGATCAGGATGTCATCTATGAAGACGACAACACACTGATCGAGAAAGGGTCGGAAGGTTCTATTCATGAGTTCCATGAATGCAGCTGGTACATTAGTTAGTCCAAACGACATAATTGTGAACTCATAGTGACCATACCTTGTCCTAAAGGCAGACTTGGGTATGTCACTGTCCTTAATACGAAGTTGATGATAACCGGACCTCAAGTCTATCTTCGAGAAGACGGACGCACCACACAACTGGTCAAAGATATCATCAATCCTCGGCAGAGGGTACTTATTCTTTATTGTTACTTTATTAAGTTGTCTGTAATCAATTCATAACCGCATTGATCCGTCTTTCTTTTTAAAAACAAGACCAGAGCACCCCAAGGTGAAGTGCTCGGTCGGATGAAACCCTTCTCAAGCAACTCCTGGAGTTGTTTCTTGAGTTCTGCCATCTCAGCAGGTGCCATCCTATACGGTGTCTGGGCTATGGGTTGTGTACCTGGGATCAAATTGATTTCAAAATCAATTTCCCGAGGTGGTGGTACACTAGGAAGTTCTTCAGGGAATACGTCTTCAAATTCCCTGACAACAGGAACTTCAGCAAGGGTGGGACTCTCCATGGTAGTATCTACCACATGGACCAAGAATGCATAACATCCTTGCCTCATCAGCTTCTCAGCAACCAAAGCCGACACTAAATAGGTGGGTAGAATCTTTCTCTCTCCTTGAAAGATCCAGGTGTCACTATCATCAGCAAACACAGCCTGCTTGGATTCACAATCCAAGACAACCCTATACCTCTCCAAGGTATCCATACCAAGGATTATATCAAATCCTTGCATCTCAAGTGGTATAAGATCCATTTGAATGCGATGATCAGAAAAGAAGAGGATACAAGGAGAGCATACCTCCCGCAAAATAGCAGACCCTCTCAACGGAGTCTCAAGCAACAAACTATCTGCCCTATGATTAACTATCATATTGCAGTCACGAATCACTCTCCGAGTGATAAAGGAGTGTGTAGCACCCGGGTCAAATGAAAACAAATACTATACAAGATTTAGACATATCAGAATATAAAAGTTCCATCTGACCTGTCACAACCCGTGGATTGACCACTACATCTGGTGGGTTCATAGCATATAACCTCGTTGTTGCCTGAGGTTGAGTTGGTGCTGACGATCCCGCTTGGGACGCTTGTCCTCGTCCCCTAGCTGCTCCCTGAAACTACCTCCTCTGGGATCCCTGCTGACTCTGCCTCTGAGGTTGTGTCACACTGACAGGCTTAGACATGCAGTCCTTCATCATGTGCCCTATCTTCCCACAGTTGTAGCGGCTTCTATCATGCTGTGGTCTAGGTGGTCCCGTGACCGATACCGATGCTGAACTGTCACTACTACAGAACCTACCTTTAGTGTCGGTTATTTAAGACCTTTAGTGTCGGTTTTCGAGCGACGCCTATGTGGGCGACACTAAAAGGTCACCCATTACGCGTCGGTTCCAGAACCGACACCCAAACTCTTCGCGCGCGATCGAAAACGCGCCATCAGGGGCCTATAGGCGTCGGTTATTTATTAATAAACCGACACCCAAAACCTTCGCGCCACAGAAAGGGCGCCATCTTGGGCGCTATTAGTGTCGGTTATAAGCCAAAAACCGACGAATAATGTCTTCGCGCCACCATATAGTATGCAACCGACACCATATATGTTCGCGCCACAGGAAATAGGCGTCGGTTATATCTAAAAAACCGACATTACATAATTGTGTGTCGGTTTTTTACAAATAACCGACGCCTATTGTAATTTTTTTTTTACAGACCTGCAGACCTGCTGTGACTGGTCGCAGGATGAGAAACATGCAGTTCAGTTAACTGAACTGCAGGTTTTACGACACCCATTGATATCAGCCAACAACAGGCCACAAACCTGCAAATTTAACAACAAAAATATTCACACATGCATTTAGCAATACAACCTGCAGTTCCATTTTATTTTCACACATTTAGAAACATTGATGTAGCTAGCAATCTGTAGTTCCATTCATTCACATTCACACATGTAGAAACATTCATATAGTAACCTAACTTTCATTCATTTTCACTCAGACACATGTATAAACATCTAGACATGTAGAAACATTCACACATATTATAATTCAGAAATTCATTTACAAAATCCCCACTATTTGTATGGTTGTTGCCCATTTTTCTCTTACTTCATTTAATTGTCCCATCGTATAGGGAGCATGTACATCTGGTAAGTCCGTTCCTGTAGTGGGGTCAGCTTTAAACACCTATAAAGAGATTGATGTATATATATAATTAATGAGCTATAAATAAGATTGATATATTTCATATTATCTAATGAGACTATATAATACCTGAGCAATACAATCGATGTCCATACAACATGACAGACTAACACATATATAGTACATAACAACAACATCGTCGAATTTACATACAACACTAGCTTAGTACATATATAGTGGGACTTATAAGGTGACGATCCCACCTGGTAAAATAGGTTACCGACAACTACATGTTACGACTGGGAGGTCGTGATTCAGCAACAATATGCATTAGCAGGAGGACAAACAGATCACCATATGTTTGTCATCATATGGTGATCTGTTTGTCTCCTGCTAATGCATACGGTTGCTGAATCACGACCTCCCAGTCGTAACATGTAGTCGGTAACCTGTTTTAGCAGGTGGTATCGTCACCTTAGTCCCACTATATATGTACTAAGTTAGTGTTCTATGTAAATTCGGCGTTGCTGTTGTTATGCACTGTATATGTGTTAGTCTGTCATGTTGTTATATGAATCTGAACCACTTGTGTGTGCTGCACTTTATGTATTGTATTTGTATCCTACTTCTCTTCATTGGGGCTTCTTCCTGCATATTCTGCATAGCTATGTCATGTCCGTCCTGCATAGCCTTCTTCCTATATTTATTTTTCAAAGAGAATACAAACAAAAATTATTAGTGTAGAGTTAGTGAAATACTGATCAATGTCTAGAATTGGAATAGATCAAGAACCTACTCTCAGCATCGCGTATGTAATCTCGGGTGAGATTGGTCCTATAGTTCTTTAGCACCCTCCCACAATGTTTAGCATTTGTATTAACTAGAAGATAATGAAACATCAAATCAGAAAATGATATTGATATTAAAAAAGTAAACATTTAGCTTCAATAAAAAAATATAAACATGCATGCCTCTAAAATTGTGATCTTTTCTCAATTAACAATCCTTCATTGTGATCTCCGCGCACATATAAGTCATCATTAGCTTCAATATTTTCTGGAGTTGGCAACCCAACTGAGAATGGACTAGAGTCATCATATTTATCATAGTACTCTTCTTCATCTATATGATCTTCAATGAACTGTCTTTTACCATGAAGAACAACCGACCATTTATCATTTGCAGGATCATCGATATAAAATACTTGTTTCGCCTGTGATGCCAATATGAATGGTTCAGCCTTCTCGCCAATCTTTTCAAAGTTCACCAAAGTGAAACCTAATTCATCCACTATAACTCCTTTGGTGTTATCAACCCAATTACATTTGAAGAGTGGAATTCTGAAATCTATGTAGTCAAATTCCCATATCTCTTCAATGACACCGTAATATGACATTTTAGCTTCACGTGGACTCTTATCCTTTGCACTTGCAAAAAACATAGTCGATGCTTGAAGGGTGACCCCACTGTTTTGGACGACACTCTTATCATCTTGGCGCTTTGTGTAATATGTGAATCCATTAATGTCATACCCTTCATAAGATATAACAGTCAACTTTGGTTTAAAGGCAAGGCATTTGATAGTTTCAGTAATATCATCTGGTGTTTCAGATAGTTGATGTAAGACTTTATCTTCAAACCACTTAATAAAAGTCGTGTTATGCTCTCTAGCAAGCCACATTGTAGTGGCTCGAGGATATTGTCTTTTGATGACATTGGTATGTTCCTCGATATAAACGTTCACTTCGTCCATGTTGTGTAAAATATACAAGTGAGCTTGTTCCAACTGCTCACGTCTGATTACTTTCACACGTGATCCCAAAATTCCTTTGCCAATTAGCTCGTCAATATTCTTGTCATTATCAGGAGTGTCATTACCACTGAGAAAATCATTGCAGAAATCCATAACCTCTCTCGCCACATAACCTTCAATAATACTCCCTTCAGGCCGATAACGGTTTCGAACATCACCTTTAAAAATGCTCATGTATCGTTCAAAGGGATACATCCAATGCAAGAAAACCGGGCCCAAGATTTTCACTTCCCTAGTCAAGTGGACAACAAGATGTACCATGATATCAAAGAACGAAGGAGGGAAATACATCTCAAGCTGACATAGGGTAACAACCACTTCTCTTTGCAAATTATCGAGAGTCTCAGGGTCAATAACTTTGCTGCAGAGACTGTTGAAAAAGAAACAAAGTCTGGTGATTGCAAACCTTACATGCTTCGGCAATATAGATCGAATTGCTACGGGCAATATTTGTTGCATTAGAGTGTGACAATCATGAGATTTAAGTCCTATCAACTTCAGATCTTTCATTGATACCAATCTACGGATGTTGGATGAGTAACCATTTGGCACCTTAACATTTATCAAGCATTCACAAAAAGCTTTCTTCTCTTTTCTAGACAACGTGTAACATGCGGGAGGTAAGTATGTTCTTTTACTACCCATTTCACGTATTTCTGTTAATTCTGACCTTATTCCCATTTCACGTAGGTCCAGTCTGGATTTTATCCCATCTTTAGTCTTACCTGGTATATTTAACAGAGTACCAATGATGCTATCACAAACATTTTTCTCAACGTGCATTACATCGATACAATGTCTGACTGTCAAAGAACTCCAATAAGGAAGATCCCAAAATATTGACTTCTTCTTGAATGAAGAATTGTCACTCCGTGTAGTACATTGTGATATCTTACCAAATTCATTGACAAAGTCTTTTATTCTGTCATAAACAACCTCCCCTGGTATAGGTTTAGGTGCACTGCGTTCCTCATTCAATCCATTGAATGCTTTGCGCTTCCTACGATACGAATGGAATTTTGGAAGAAACCTTCGATGACCGAGATATACATTCTTACCGCCATGTTTTAGTCTTGTTGAATCAGTGTTCTCTTCACATATAGGACACGCTTTAGCTCCTTTGACACTATATCCAGACAAATTCCCATATGTTGGAAAGTCATTAATAGTGCAAAACAACATAGCATGCAAACGAAATGTCTCTCTTCGTGAAGCATCATAGGTCATCACACCTTCACCCCAGAGTTTCTTTAAGTCATCAATCAGAGGTTCAAGATAAACATCGATGTCATTTCCAGGTTGTTTAGGACCCGATATCAACAACGACAGCATTACGTACTTATTTTTCATACACAGCCAGGGAGGAAGATTGTATATAACAAGCATGACTGGCCAAGTGCTATGTTGACTGCTCAATGTCCCGTACGGATTCATCCCGTCTGTACAAAGCCCAAGTCTTAGATTCCTGTCTTCTTCACCAAATTCAGGGTACAGTACATCAATCTTCTTCCACTGTGGGGAATCAGACGCATGTCGTAGGATCCCATCATTATTTTTCTTAACATCTGCATGCCACCTCAAATTCTTCGCATCTATCGGATTGGCAAACAAGCGTTGAAACCGTGATATTATAGGTAGATACCACATCACCTTGGCAGGAGAACCAGTTTTGGACTCCCCTGAAGTCGTCAATTTATACCGTGACACACCACATTTTGGACAATCTTTCAAATTTGCATAGTCCTTTTAAAATAATACACAATCATTAGGGCATGCATGTATCTTCTTGGCATCCATTCCCATTGGAAAAACAATTTCTTTACCTGGTATGTTGAAATTGGTAGCTCGTTCCCTTCAGGAAGCATTTCTTTCAACAAAGACAGCAATGACGTGAAGCTTTTGTCGCTCCATCTATTGTTAGATTTCAACTTATACAATATCAACACAGCGTTAAGCTTCGTAAACTTAGTACAACCTGTGTATAACGGCATCTCAGCATCATGCACAATGTTTCTAAAAATGGGAGGTGGATCGGTGTGCTCTACCCCACAACTATCCAGCATCGCATCAACGATGTCTACTGGAACTGGTTCATTCACATCTACGTCATCGTAGGCAATTTCTTCTTCCACACAAGCACTGCTATCGACATCCACTGGTTTCAGGTTTGGAATCTCTCCATGCCAGTGCCATTCTGTATAGCCTTGTATAATCCCGTTGCACATGACATGAGTCATGATTTCGTCACCAGTGTTGACTTTCAAGTTGTTACCGCAATGTCTACATGGACAGTAGAACCTATCTCCAGGTTGTTTTCTATGTTCCTCGGCAAATTTAATGAACCGGTGAAGACCAGAAATAAACTTTGGGCTGCAGCGATTGCGAATGGACATCCATGATCTATCCATTCTATGATCAAAGAGAAAACAAGTATATATTAGGACAAGATTAGGGTCTAGGGTTAACAAATACATGTGATGTCATTATTATATATAATAAATGTGTACCACCTATCCATTCTTGAACACCTAATCTCACTAGTAAGTGTATAATGTGTATTGGGTTTTCAAGAAAATTTCGGCAGCATTTCCCCGCTGTTCTCCAAGTACATATGTACTTCGAGAACAACGGGGAAATGCTGCCGAAATTTTCTTGAAAACCCAATACACATTATACACTTACATCCTAAGCGAGATTATGTGTTCAAGAACAGTCCCAAACCGGGGACTATCCAAGATTTACTCCTAATGAGTAAATCTTGGACGGGTTTCTAGGCCAACAAATAATGTATTGTCATTCTTATACCCAAAATCCTAGTTCTTCAAGTTAGGGTGATTATTGATGTCTTTAAAAGCATGATTGGCAATTTAGGGAAAAGTTCATCATTTACATTCCAAGCATGTCAAATGTGTGCATTACAGTTCATCATTAAGCAAGATATAAGCAAGTATGTCATATTAAAATAGACTAAACAATATGAGAAAATAGTAGTGTAATCATGCAAATGGGAACATTCATGGGAACACACACTTCAGTTATAAGCATTCATGTAGCAACTTTCAGTTCCATTCATGGGAACACACACTTCAGTTATAACAATAACTATACAAAGGGGTTGGTGTACCCCTAAACATGCGCATAATTAAAAAAACTATTAATACGGACAAGTCTAGATAGATAGACAACTAAATACTACACCAACATGGTCCCGCATGCATCAGTAACTTCTTTTTGATGATGAAGCTGTGTCACGAAGCTCCTCGCTGTATTTAGCCGAATCTGAACTGACAGGGGCCTCAGATTCAGATTTGTACGAGCTGATATGCGACGCCGTGCGCTCATACCGCAGAAGATGATCGGGGGTCTCGCAGTTGTTGTCGGTTATCCAAACTTTGATGGAATTATCGCCAACTGGACGGAGAAAAAGCCTATTCCAACGGACCAGATACAACTCTCCAATCCAATTCACGCCAACCGGATTTTGATACAAGATTTCCCGCCAAATCATACTCAACCTCGATTACATGTGAATAATTGCCAAAAGTTAGGGTCACTTTACCAGGCATGTAGTGTCTTCCTTTTAGAAAACGCCAATGTTTGGGTAAGACCAATTGGTTTAAGGAACGATCATCTAGGATGATGTCCAATTGTTCTTCAATAGGGAACATTAACATTGACATAGAGGCCCAGTTCATAGTGACTGTTATGGGAAGACAGAGATTGCACAATATTAGTATTAACAAAGTGTAAGTACATATAACGATGTTATATATTTTCAGAAAAAGTTGTATAACATCAGTTAACCTTTTATTGCTTGTCTAGGTGCTTACTAAAATAGAACCATTATATGGAACTAAAATAGAAACATTATATGGAACTAATCCTACATTATACACATACTTTTCCTGAGTAAGATAATGTGCACTTCATGGAATTATTAAGATCTGAATATATATAAGTTGTTTCTACCTACTTTGATGGGATTTTATAACATTTGAGGCTTCCATTTAAGGCATTAGATGCATATATTGCAGTACATGTATTCAAATCAGTAGAAGCACAAAAGCAGTACCTAAACCTAAACACAAATAAGTAAATAACTTAAAAAAAAAACGCCCAACAGCTGCTTGGGCGTGCCTTGGCACCGCCCAAGCAGCCACCGGAGCAGAGGAGAGGGCGGGGGGCTAGCAGAAGGCAGGGAGGGCGTGCGGGCATACCTGGCGGAGAGGGTGGCGGGGCTAGCTGCTACCGGCGACGCGGAGAAGGAGACTGGCGGGCGGAGAGGGAGGCCGGTGGGGGGGACTGCTTCTCGCTCGACGCAGGGAGCACGACGGCGGCGGCGAGCACGAACAGCAAGGAGCACGACGGCGACGGAGCACAAACGGCAGGGAGCGGCGGCGGCAGAGAGTAGAAATCGCCGGAGCTAGGGATCGGGAACGAAATAGGGAAATGGGAAGAATCGTTCGGGCAGGGTGAGCTATTAAGTTGACAATATGTGTCAGTTATTTTAAACAACTGACAACTAATCCAACAATGTCGGTTGTTTGCTAAAAACCGACAACTATATTGAACTATCGTCGTCAGTTTATAAATAAAAGACAACCGACAACTATTCATGTCTCGCGCATACACTTTGGTCGTCGGTTATTTATTAAAGAACCGACAACATATGTCAAATTTTGGAGCCAATTTTTTCGCTGGAATTTTGGGTTTGGCGGTTGAGTTTATGTGTCGGTTGTTTATTAAATAACTGACACTTAATAAAAGCGGTACCCGTGTCTGGTCGACCTTCATGGGTTGGATGTCGGTTTCTGTTAAAAACCGACACATTAGTGTTTATGTGTCAGTTTTTGTATACAACCGACACCCATCAAACCGAATTTATAAGCCATTTCTGTAGTAGTGTGTGAATCTCTTAAGGCGGTAGACTCCGCCCTCTACCTATACTTGGGGACCACTGTGTTTGAAAACTAGATCTACGTGGTGGAGGGTTAGGTGCAGAGGATCTAGGCTTCTTAAAGTCTCTAGATGAAGATGCCTGGAACTGCGGATACCTCTTGTGGATTTGCCTCTTCTCAACTACCGACCTTTCTATCCTTGGGAATGACTCAACAAAGGTAGCAAACCTTTCCCAGCTCTCTAGAGTAGACACGGGAGTAGATAAGTTGGTATTCAAACCCTTCTCAAACCTCATGATCCTTTCCTCTTCCATGACAGCCATGTGCAGACAGAACCGTAATAGCTTCATGAACTTAGCCTCGTACTCGCTAACGTTCATCATACCTTGTCTCAATCTCTCAAACTGAGAGATCTTCTCGTCCAGAAAGGTCTTTGGGAAGTATCAGTTAACAAACTCCCGACGAATGTCTTCCCATGAAACCTCTACTCCAGGCCTCTTCGTCTATTCCATATTCCACAAGTGACCAACACTTCCTTTGAGAAGATAGACAACATGTCTCACCTTCTCAGCCTCGGGGATGGTTAGGATTCTGAAAGCCTTCTCCAGCTCGGTCAACCATAGATCTGCATCTGCGGGGTCAGTTGTGCCAAAGTATTCGGTCGCTCCGACTCTGCGAAGTCGCTTGAATATCTCCCCGATACTTTGTCCTTCATGCTGAGCAGGTGCCCTAGGTGCAGGCATGGGCATCCTGTCAGTGATACGTGTCATGGCAGCGAGGAACTGCCCGAACATAGCTTGAACAGCTGGGTTCGCCATATCGGCCGGGTCAAACGGGGGTGGCTGTACAGGTGGCTCAGGCAAGGGCTGCTCTATCTCGGGGTTTCTTGCACCGTCTCGTGGTGCAACCACGCTACTCTCGCCCTCGGACTCCTCATGTGGCACAAACATCCTTATATATCTTCTTCTCCTGAGGAGCGGAAGACTCTATTAGATAAGAAGGAACACTAAGGACAGACTCGACATCCTAAGTCCTATGTCTCTGTAGACTCAGCGAACCTAGAGCTCTGATACCACTTATTTGTGGGCTCTGATCTCCAAAACACAAGATAAACATAGCAGAATCGATTCGATTAACAACAGAATGCGAAAAATCATGAAAAATTAAAACTTTTTGAGAGAAGATCTTGAAAACGCGAGACTCCTTTCATAAAAGTACCATAAACACTTTACATCTATGAAGTCACTTCTTAAGTGAGCATATACAACCATGTACAAAATCTCAAGACTACAAAATTCAAAATCTCAGATCATCTAACTCTCGGGACCTGAGTGTACAGAGATGACATAAGACTTCTAGCTAACAACTGGACAGCCAGGATATCCACCTAGTACTCACTGCTGCTCCTGATGCTGTTGCCGCTAATACTGATCTCCTGTGGACTGGTTCCTTTGATTCCAAACGGTCTTGCAAGACCGCATGAAATCAAACGGTCTCACGGTTTGCAAACCGTTTGGACCAAGTGGTCCAAGGTCGTTTGGTAAAGTGACCTAGGTATTCACGCCCATTGTCTTCAACCTCAAGACAGGTCGGTTTTCTCCATGGATTTGCTTGCAAGAAGGCAAAGAAGTTTGGGGAAGAAGAAGAACTAGCTACTACTAACTAGAACAAGTATATACATTAAGAAAGCAAGAGGTTTAGAGATATAAAACCCGCATTATGGTCGTTCCTAGAGATCCAAGATTCTAAGCTCTCAAGTCTTCAATGGTATCTTGAGCTCCACTGGTCGGCCAAAGACTTTTCTCCAAGGAAAGGTTGGGGAAGATCGGCTAGAATAAGAAACCTAAGCAAGATAACCACAAAACCAACCTTATAAACCACTTTCTTCCATGAAACCGAGCTATAAGATGGTGTCTTCTTACCTTGGAACAAGTTGGTCGTCTTCTCTAGCTCCCAAGATTTGCCTTGGACGGACCAAACAAGGTGGGAAAGGAAAGAATGAAAGGAACGTTCACTTGTTTGCAAAGGGGGTGGTTTATATAGCTAGGACAAGTTTCATCATAAGAACCTCTAGTTAGGTCCCTCCTTTCTTTCTTGCACGTCCCTCCTCCTTCTCTAGGTGAGAATCTTATTAAAACAAGGGCCCAAAGGCAAGGAAAATGTCATCTTATCAATAAGGTACACATACTTAGGGTTTCTTACTTAAAACTAGGTGATTCTATTACAAGGGTTATCCATCTTATCTGATCAATTAATGAAGTGCCATTTTTCATTATTTCCACTCTAAATTATGTCAAGAGTCACACAATATACTCTAGAAGATGTATTTTACAAGTTGCACCCCACATTTTGGGTAATTTGCACTTTATACCGAAATTAGGGTTTCAAGCACAAGGATTGCTCCACAAGCTGCATCTTGATGCCCAAGCTTGGAGAATCCATCATGCCTCATCATATTCAATCATATGATGTCTCATCACCAGAGGAACATCTCATCATGTGAAAAGTGCAAGTTAGCCCTTCTAATTGGGTAGATTGCACATAGGTCCCTACATTACAAAACAATACTAAAACTTGATTTAAAAGGACAGAAAAGAGAATGTATGTTCCTCAGGAACTTAATTACATGCCAGGGGATAATCTCAAGCGTTTAATTACATATTTAAGCAAAACTCCTAGGGTTAACTTATAACCCAGGTCAGGGATGTTACATAACCCCTCTCATTCCTCCTTTACCTGAGTTTAAGGATGTGAAGAAATTTGGTCTGAACTAGGCAACATCAGTAGACGCGGTAAAGGGAGAGACAAAGTTGAAGGATTACCCTAATCCTCTAGCACTTCACCAGTGGATTGCAGCGTTCCACAAGCCATTCTAGTGTTGTGCTGAGCGACCACACTACAATGGTAGAGCTCAAGATCTCCCTTCTCATTGGTATTTTTGTGTAGGTTTTAGATTCATTCATCTCCAGGGAGGTATATATTTCATTTTTGTGCTTTGGTTTGTCTATTTTGGCCCTTGTCAGTGAAATCTTGATTTTGGTCTTTCAACGTTCTTCTTCGTGATCTAGAGGTGGAAAATTTGGCTTGAATTATACAATCAAAATATTTGTCCGGTCATTCCCATGCTAGCCATGCTAATGTCTTTTATATTCATTATCAAAAAAGATAAATATCTCAAATAGGTAAATATACATGGAAAATTGATTCGAATAGCATACTAGCACACACGCCCGAAATAATTATTTATACGGTAGTAAAGATCTCAAATAGATAACTATACGTGACCAAGTGATACACGACTAAGGCTGCGTTTGGCTTTCAACTTGTTTGTTGTGAGTAAGTTAACTGACGACAAGTTAATCTCATTTTTTGCCGTAAGGAATTGCTGCAGCACATAAACTGTGTTTTTAGCAGTTAATTAGTCCATACGACAACTTACATGACCTATTAACTGTAACAAACACATGTTAGTATATCCGACTGTGTTTATTTGTCATGTCGCCGAACTGCCGACGTCCCAAACGGAGCCTAAGTGATAGGAAAAGCACACAGACACACTCGTCAACTGTGCTTATAAATATGTAGTAAAGAAACAATAGAGAAAATTTCATCTAACTCCGTTTGTGGAGTATTTTATATAGTACGTATAAGTCTCCTAATATAATATATAATTTATAAAATTAAAGACAAACGTGTGGTGTACACACAGGGATCAATATGTAATTTTAAAAAATGATAATAAAAAATTGCAACCACCCCCGTGTACGAGCTTTTTTATTTAGTCTAGATGATTCTCTTAATACAATATATAATCTAAAAAATAAAGGATAGAAGTGTGGTGTACATACATAGGAACCAATATGTAATTTTAAAAATTAAGGGAGGAAATTGCATCCAACCTCCTCTATGAGCTTTCTCATATCAATATAGATGAGTCTCATAATATAATATATAATATAAAAAATCAAAGACAAATATGTGGTGTAAACAAAAAGAGACAATATGTAACTTCAAAAAATAATGGAGAAAATCGTATCCAACCCCCTATGTGGGGCTTTCTTAGTACAAAGGGCGCGTTTGAAATTTATAAAGATGTTGGAAAAAATTGCATGACTAATCTAAAACGGCTTGGTTTATATAGTATAGATAGATAGATAAATTAAAGACAAAAGTGTGGTGTACACACATGGACCAATATGTAATTTCAAAAAATAATGAAGAACATTGCATCAAACCCCCTCCGCGGGCTTTCTTAAATAGTATAGACGACTCTCCTAGTATTATATATAATTTAAAATTAAAGACAAAACTGTAGTGTACACATAAAGGGACCAATATGTACTTTCAAAATATAATGGAAAAATTACATCCAACCCTCTGTATTCTTTCTCATATTGTACAGACGAGTCTCCTAATATAATATATATTTTAAAAAATTAAAGATAAAAGTGTGGCAACACAGACATGAACCAATATGTAATTGCAAAAAATAATAGAGAAAATTGCATCTAACACCCCCTGCGGGCTTTATCATATTAGTATAGATGGACGAGTCTCCTAATATAATATATAAATTAAAAAATTAAAGATAAAAATGTGATGTACACACATAGGGACCAATATGTATTTCAAAAAATAATGGAGAAAATTGCATTTAATCCCATTGTGGGCTTTCTTATATAGTATAGACGAGCATCTTACTACGATATATAATTTTAAAAATTAAAGACAAAAGTGTGATATACACACATAGAGACCACTATGTAATCTGAAAAAACAATGGAGAAATTTTATGCAGCCTCCTCCGTAGACTTTCTTATATATTATAGGTGAGTTTTCCAATATAACATATAATTTTAAAATTTAAAGACAAAAGTTGTGGTGTACACATAAAAGGATCAATATATACTTTTAAAATATAATGAAAAAAATTGCATCCAACCCCTTCCATAGAGTTTCTTACGTAGTAGAGATGACTCTCCAAATATAATATATTATTTAAAAAATTAAAGAAAAAAGTTTGTGTACACATAGAGTCCAATATGCAATTTCAAAAATAAATAAATTATAGGGCTTACTTTGAGTCTTTTAACATAATATATAATTGGGTTAATTTTACAAAAATCGATAACGTTTGAACTTATTAACAAATCTATCGTAATGTTTAAAAAATTACATGTACATCATCATAGACTTTTTTGTTTTTCATTTTTATCATAGTCAGGCAAGACTGTTCAGTATTCCCATCAGCTACTACCGCAACCTCATCCCAGGAGACGGACGGGTTCCGATTCCCTATTCCAATTTTGATCTGGCAAGAGTGTCTCACCCATGGGATCATAAAAAAATTGGAGCAAAGGTTAACTATTTGTGGAGTCTACTGCCACAATCTGTGCAACACAACACCATCACAGGGAGCCGGAACACGGACACAGACCATCGAAGGCCAGGGATGTAGCACCCGCTCTGCAACAGGTAGGCATGGCAAAATTCTCCATCCGAACCGAACCCAAACCGAACCGAACCTAACCCAACCGAAAAATGTGGTTTCCGGAGCTATTTTCGGGTTTCGGTTCGGTTCGGGTGACAAACCAAAAGCCCATAGTTTTTTTCGGTTCGGTTGATCAAACCCGAACAAACCTACGGATATCCGCAAGGTTCAGCACGCCCAGGCGCCCAGCATCATTGGGTCATTCCTCATCCCGTCATCCGTGAGTTTTCAGACTTTGGGCGAGAGGGTTTCTCAAAACCCTAGCCGCCGCCCTCCAGTGCTTTCCCTATCCTCGCTCTGGGCTTCTTCGTCTGGAATCTCGCCGCCCTCTCCTCTCTCTTGGCTTGTTCTGATTTGGGTGCTCGCTATCATCTCGAACTTCGAGGTCTCGAGGCCATTGACGACTCGTCGACGCCAGACGTTCGCAGTCGTTCCGGGCTGGACTCTGAAGATCAAAACGAGGTCATCGTGAGGCGAGGAGGGGATTCCGGAGGCCACCACACCGTATCCGCAACGCGAGAGGAGGAGATTTGGCTGTGTGACTGGTGCTATTGCAGGACGCTCTTCTCCAAGCTTCAGGTACACTGGTTTCACCGGTTTCCATTTCCGATCCCTCTGTTTCGTCTTTCTCTCTCTGTCGCTTTCGTCTCCCACCGGTCCCAATTCTGCAGTAGGGGGTAAAAGTTCCGCCGCTCGTTGTACCAACCAACCAGTCGCTGGCCGATCCAGCGATCCTGCCGAGGCTGTGGCTCCCCACAGGCGGTGGTGAACGTGATGGAGGCGGCGGCTGCTGCCAGTGGCGTAATGGTGGGAGGGGGAACTGACTGGCGCGTCTGGTCCTTCCCTGGTGTGGCGTGATGTTCGCGCTTCTTCCCTTACCTCGTATTCTGGACCCTCCTCTCCCGATTCCTGTCCACTGGGATTCCGCCGCCGCCGGGCTGCGGCTTTGCTGCATAACACTGGTCACTTTCGCTATCTTCTTCACCTTCGGTAACAGAGAATTGACACTTCTCTTCCCAATCGTCTCGTTTCGATCCGTTCTTCTGTCGGGGTACATTGTCGTTCCCTTTCTCTTCGCATTTCCTTAATCGAACGTCCTGCCGTCCATTAGGGTTGTTGATTCCCATTGCCTATTCCCCATCTGGGCGTCGTCGTTCCCGAAAGAATCAAGCATGGCTGCCACTACGGCTCTCCTCCTTGCTCTGTTTCTCCCCTTCTTTCTCTTCACGGCAAGCCACGCCGTCAAACCCATAAACGTCACCATCGCCGCCGTCACAGACCCTAACGACGCCGCCATCATCGAAGCCTTCCGCGATTTATCTATGTTCTTTGATTTCTTGTCTTCACTTTGCTTATAAACAAAGTTTAGGGCTTTATTCAAGTGCTCCTGTATTAGGAAAGCAGTTGGCCATCAATCAAACCTATTGAATCCAACCTATTGAATCAATCTGACTTAATTATTTATGTGGACCAGTCAAAAAATGATTACCGCTTACAGTTTCCATTGTTTGTTTCAAAAAATGATAACATACTATCCACACTTTCGCAGTCGGGGAATAGTTTTCTGTCTTGTGCAGCAAGTAGATACTTTTTCCCTTTGTTGTCTAGTTCCATTTGTTGTCTAGTTCCTATTTTGAAATGCCTATCTTAATCGAAACAATAAACTATGATGCCCATCTTAAATGCTAATATGTACTGTTCAGATTATGTGTACATAAGTATTTAATTCTTGTGATTGCATTGTTGAAATGCCTATCTTAATCGAAACAATAAACTATGATGCCCATCTTAAATGCTAATATGTACTGTTCAGATTATGTGTACATAAGTATTTAATTCTTGTGACTGCATTGTTGAAATGCCTATCCTAATCGAAACAATAAACTATGATGCCCATCTTAAATGCTAATATGTACTATTCAGGTTTATATGTGTACATAAGTATTTAATTCTTGTGATTGCATTGTTGAAATGCCTATCTTAATCGAAACAATAAACTATGATGCCCATCTTAAATGCTAATATGTACTATTCAGGTTTATATGTGTACATAAGTATTTAATCAATAGGAATATATCCTGAATAGTCCCCACTCAAGATATACTTGCCTATAGTATACCCATTCAAGATATAATCAATAGGATTACATCTTGAATAGTCCCCACTCTTTGGGACTATTTTCAAACATGTGATCACACTTAGGTAGTGAGTGCATACTTGTTTCTGAGTTCTTACGAGATCTAGTAGCATCTCCCTTAATGTTCTCTGGATACATATGTAGAATTATTCATAATTCTACATCGGTGTATTCGGAGAACTGAGGGGAAATGCTGCCGGATTTTTGTTAGAATTAAGAAATAAGTATGCATCCACTAGTGTGATCACATGTTTGAAAATGGGTTAGGACCTACCTTACATTTGAGATAGTAGATACACTTATTGAATGCTACTACCTTAAAATGGACTAATATGAAAACTTCCTATATTTTTTTATAGATTATCAAGTTTATAGCTATGGAGAGTGACACTCCAATGGATGAATCGACTCCTATTAGTAGTAACATTGGAGATGGGGAAAGTCAAGTGGATACTAATCCAAGGATGTCTAGTTCTAGGAAAGGAAATTTTAGAAGTGACATATGGGCAGAGTTCACAAGGAAAGAGGTGAATGGAGTGGCAAAAGCTGAATGCAAGTATTGCTTCCGACTTCTCTCTGGCAATACTAAAAATGGCACCTCTTCCCTCTTGAATCATTTTAACAGTACATGCCCTATTAGAAAAACTTTGGTAGTACAAGAAGAGACAACACATGTGGGCTCCATTGGGGAAGCAAGGACTTCAAATTCTACCTTTAGTCAAGAGGGTTCAAGAAATGATCTAGCTCGGATGATTGTCCAACATGAATATCCTCTATCAATGGTAGAACATGAAGGCTTTCGGACATACATAATCTTCAGCCACTTTTTAGATGTCCTTCAAGAAATACCACTAAGAGTGATATTTTGCTACTTTATGAGTTTGAAATGTCTAAACTGATGAAAGTTATTGGGAACAACAAGTCTAGGTTTGCGATAACGACAGACATGTGGACGTCAAATCACCAGAAGAGAGGATTCATGGTCATAACTGCGCATTACATTGATGACACATGGGTACTACGCAATTTGATATTAAAGTTTGCATCTGTCCCATGCCCTCACACCAGTGAGGCATTACGTGAAGTTTTACACCGAAGTTTAATGGATTGGAATGTGGATCGTAAGGTATCAACCATAACGGTGGATAACTGCTCCACTAATGATCTCATTCTCAAGGAGTTGAAGGACTCTCTCTGTAGTGATACACTTTTGCTCTCTGGTAAAGCATTACATATGCGTTGTTGTGCGCATATTTTAAATCTAATTGTGAAAGATGGGCTGTTAGTCATCAAAGATGAAATTGATAAGATCCGTGATAGTGTGTCTTTTTGGACGGCTACTCCTAAAAGGATCGAAAAATTTCAAGATACTGCGCAACAATTAAAAGTCTCCACAACAAAAAGGCTAGTTCTTGACTGTGCCACACGATGGAATTCGACTCTTCTAATGCTTACTACTGCCTTGTCGTATAAAACTGTATTTCGTCGATTGAGATACAGAGAACCGAGTTATGATCTACTCCCTTCCGAAGAAGAGTGGCGTTTTGCTTATGAAATATGTGATAAGCTCAACATTTTCTTAACTGCTACTAAGGAGTTATCTGGGAGAAGATATCCTACTTCAAGCCTATGTTTTGACCTTATATGTGACATCAAGTTGAACTTAATTGCATGGTGTAAGTCAGATAGTGATGTCATTAAAACAATGGCAGAGTGTATGTATGAAAAATTTAAGAAGTATTGGGATGAAATTCATATCTTGATGGGGGTTTCTGCTGTCTTGGATCCAAGGTTCAAAATGGTTCTTGTTAGGTTTTATTACACCGAGTTGTATGGGGCCAAGTCTCAAGATCATATTAACAAAGTGCAGAAGGCATGCAACGATTTATTGATCGAGTATCAAGCAAGAAGAAATACAAGTGAGCACAGTTCTTCTAGCCAATTGGTATGTTCCCAATCCCCAGAAGTGGTAGAAAGTGAAAGGAGAATAAATAGATTTGATGCTTATGTCAGACGAGAAAATCTATTTTTACAACACAAAAATCTAACTAAAATATATCAAGTATCTACTTTTACTATCACTTCATAGTAAAATATATGTTTATGTATAATGTTCCATGTGATGGGCACATGCACACATGTAATATTCTACAACATAGCTCTCCACCCTCTTTCCACATTTCAAAGGATCAACTAAAATACATGATGTTTTATATACCATCCATCCACCTTTCTTTCTTTCATACACAACACATGTGCTCCATCAAATTAATATAGCCACAATGTCTTCCCTCATACCATGGGAACTTCTTGAACCAAACGAAAATCATATGTAAGAAGTAATAATCAATTGTCTAATATTCTAAATAAGAATTTCGTCATAAATTCAATTTAGTCATTACCATTGTATGAGAGTGTTGAGGCCAACTGATAGTGATGGATCTACTACTGGTTATATCTATGAGGCATTGGACAGAGCTAAGGAATTAATTAAAGTAGTGTTCAATGGTGAAGCAGATTTGTATACGCCTTACTAGAAAGTTATAGATGAAAGGTGGACAGATATGTTACATAATCCAATTCATGTTGTTGATGCTTATCTTAATCCCAAACTCCATTATGAAAAAAGAATCAGAATGGATTCAGAGATAAAGCAAGGGTTGAACACAATTATCCAGAGGATGCTTGATGTGTTTCTAAAATTGCATCCAACCCCATATGCGGAGTTTCTTATATGATAAAAAGATGAGTCTCATAATATAATATATAATTTAAAAAGTTAAAGACAAAATTATATGTAACATAGGAACCAATATGCAATTTCAAAAAATAAAAGACAAAAATTGCAGGGCTTATTTTCAGTCTCTTAAACAATATATAATTTAAAAATCTAAAGACAAAAGTGTTGTGTACACACATAGGGACCAATATGTAAATTTAAAAAATAACGAGGGATAGCACAATATATAGTTAAAAAAATTTAAAGACAAAAGTTTGGTGTAAACACAAAGGGACCAATATGTAATTTTAAAAATTAATGGATTGTGGCGCTTTCTTAGGTACAAAGGACGTCTTTGTAATTTATAAAAATGTTCGAAAAAATTACATGACTAATCCAAATTTCAAAACGACTTGTTTTATATAGTATATAGGTACAAAGGACATGTGTTTGTAATTTATAAAAATATTGGAATAAATTATATAACTAATACAAAACGGCTTGTTTTATATAGTATAGAGTTATATAGGTAATAATTTATAAAAATGTTGGAAAAAAATACATGACTAATAAAAAATGACTTGTTTTATATACTATTGATAGATATATGTTTTTTCATGGATAACATGAGAAGTAGATGCATGAGCTAATTAACAAATCTTTTTAAAATTTAATTATGTTAATGATGGCATTATTATATTTTTATTTATGATATTTTAGATTGCACCGTAACCAAAAGATTTTATATTAATCTACGGATTTCATTTTTGAGTGGACTACGGTTTCAGTCTTCTGGGCTTTTGAAACGGATGAACTATGTGCCTCTAATTTCGGCCCACTCTGTGAGACGACCAAAAGAAGACTCCGTGCGCTCACGTCTCGTTCCCGACACACTGAGATTTCCGTGCCCTAGTTAGTCGCGGCGGTTGCTGAACAAAGCACTGAACAAACGGAGGTTACAGGGGGTTCTTGAGGCACAATTTAGGCTAGATCGTCCGCGTCTGAGTGGCGGTTGCACAAGATCATCTGGCGCTGAGATCAGAATCGGCATAGACGGGGACGTAAGCCAAATAGAACCTTCTTGTGGCGTGTTTCAGTGACCTCGACGTACGATTTCAAGGGTTGTAGCAACTTGTCTAAGGTACACGACCCCTCTCTTCCTCTATTTGCCTTTTGCAAACCTGGAGTGAACTGGTCGCCTGCTTATTTTCTGGAATCAACTCCCTCCGAGATTGTCAAAACAACCTGAACCGCACGAGAGGAGACTTGCTACCGGAAAAATACTGACTTTGGCTCATAGCACAAGCACATTACTGCACGATTCCTGTACAATATATTGCTAACAATCTACTCCATGATAGCCCCACAATCAAACAACGACACCAAAACTCGAATGTTAATGTGACCACCTCATGGACAAGTTATTCTCCCACCCTCTTCTAATTTCCCATTGTTGTAGGGGCCGCATCACTTGTTTAGGATTTTGATATCATGCTTCAGTAGTTTGTTCTTTGCGCTTAAATAATTAATGGCATGATATATATAAGGCATTATTTTTCTTAAATTAAGATCACTTATGCCTTACGCAACTCGAATCTAATAAATAGTTGCAAGTTGAAGTTAGCCAGAATATATATGTTGGTTAGGATACAATACCACACTATTTTGATTCTGGTAATTAAAGAAAGCAGCATGTGAACGAATGGAAAAAAAAATCAAATTTGGCAATAAAACAGTGGATGCTAATGCTTCTATTGTCAGCGACTAGTAATAGCATATGAGCAGTGTAATTTGTTTTGTAGAAATAGATGTATGATGGCATAAAAACTGCAGACGTCGGTTTCTTCTATAATGTCCCCAAAGGAAAAAAAGCCCCACTTAACCAGACCCCATCCCGACTCCCCCACCCCTCCTCGAATCTAATAAATAGTTGCAAGTTGAAGTTAGCCAGAATATATATGTTGGTTAGGATACAATACCACACTATTCTGATTCTGGTAATTAAAGAAAGCAGCATGTGAACGAATGAAAAAAAATCAAATTTGGCAATAAAACAGTGGATGCTAATGCTTCTATTGTCAGCGACTAGTAATAGCATATGAGCAGTGTAATTGGTTTTGTAGAAATAGATGTATGATGGCATAAAAACTGCAGACGTCGGTTTCTTCTATAATGTCCCCAAAGGAAAAAAAGGCCCACTTAACCAGACCCCATCTCGACTCCCCCCCTCCTCGCGACACCCCCGACTCCCAACCCACTCCCTCTCTGCGCAAAAACCCTACGCGGAAGCCCGAAGGAGCTAGAGCTGCGATCGTCTCCTCCCCTAGCTCTCTAGCTCGTCGGCAGCCTTCTCCCCTGGTGCATCGCCAGCGTTATCCCCTACCCTCTCTCTCGGTTGCTGCTGTAGGTGCCGACAACTGTTGTAGACACAGAACCGGCTTCTTGGCGGCCGCGTCGTCAACTTGTCTAAGGTAAGTCCTTCTCTTCTCTACTTCTACTATGCTTATTCCATTCCGCCAACTCCATCTTCTTCTCTCTTTTTTTCTTCTCCCAGTGATTGCCTGTGATGCTGCATTCTTCTCAGAACTTCTTCTCCCCCATGTAACTACTGATTCACTTATTTTCCCTCTGTTTTCCTTCCTTCTTCCTCCACTCTTTTCATTTCCTCTTCTACCACCCTAACAGCCCCTCTACTCCACTGTCTCCTTTTTTGATTTCTTCTTTTCCTCCAATTCAAAACTTTTCCAATTCAATATCGTTCCATTTCCACCTGTAGCGTTACATGTCCCTCTAATTGCTGATTTATTTACATCTCCCCGTTTCACATCTATTTTCCCCTACTCTAATTACTCATTCAATGTCCCCTTCCTCTATTAACCTAACGCTGACCTTACCCTTATTCCCGTGCCTAGTTTTCCTTCTCTCCCATTTCCTCCTCAATGTTGTTCCATTTCCTCTTGTAGCATAGCAATACGTATCCCTCTATTTGCTGATGTAATGACTCATTCTTCCAACCACTCATTGGATTACTCTTTTTTTTATTATCAATGAAATAATAATTGATTGGGATTTTGTTTTTTATTCATTTGCATATAGACACCCAGTTGATTACTTACTATGTATGACTATTTTGTTCTTCCATTTGCCTAATTGCTTCTTTATCTAATTGCTTGTTAAAACATGCCTAGTTCTACAAATTGCTATTCACCTAATTGTTGATTTTTTTGATCTAATTCCACGCTCATTTAATTAGTTCCTTTTCCCTAGTTGCATCTTCATCTATTTGCTTGTGTAAGATTTTAGCATAAGTGTAATTGTCTTCGTATTTGCTTGTTTGACGTCTTTTATTTATTGTCCTCAGTGTAAACATAGTCACAAATTGGCTATTCGGGATACTTATGGCCAAGCTGAAAAATTCAGAATTTGGGAATTATGCAGAAAATTCGGATAAAAAGGGTCAATGTTCGTTCAAAATCCAGTCAACTATACGGGAAAAGGTCGGGAAAAATACGGATGTATATATATAGATAGATTAACTCATACATACACAAATGTATAATATAGACAATAGAAAAAAGTGATACAGAGAAATTCAAGGCGCCACAAATGAAAATTAAAGCGCTTGCAATGTTACAGAATGGTTATATCCTATTGTCCTACGGTTTTAACCTATTCAACTGCTAGAACCAATCACATCTTTTACCCATTCGAAGTATAAAAAAGTGTGATGATGCTTGTGTTCTATGCAAAGAACAAAAAGAAACAAAAGAAAAAATATTACAAACGTGACAGCAGTGGGGGTGTTTGGGAGGTGGGAGTAGATGTAGAAGATGGAAGAAAAGAGACGGGTGTGTACAGGAGAAAAGGAGGAAGTCAAACGTACAGGAAAGGACATGGAGAAAAAAATTAAGGAATCAAAGTAGTACTGAATATGCGTTAGGTCCTATTCAGTAAGATTTAGGTCCCTCGATGTTGGATGGGAAATAAACGAGAATGATAGGGAATAAGGGAGAAAAATGATGGGAAGACTCAAAATTAGAGAGATATAGAAAGGGGAACGGAGAGAAAAGGAGAATAGGATGAAGAAGTTGACTGAAAAAATGTGCGTGGGTGAAGTCGAAGAAGAAAGGAGAAGTAAAGATAAGAACTGGAGGATGAGAAGTGAAAAGAAGTATAGGAGATTGAAATCGAAATCAGAGAAAGAAGGGAGCAAGTAAAGGAGAAATGATCGTATCAATGAGATGAAATTTGGGTTTGGGGGAAGGAGGAGTCGGGAGGGCATAATGGAAATAAAAACAGAAGTAAAGGACGAAAAGGTAGACTACATGAAGAGAAAGAAGTGGAGGTAGTGTCAGGGAGAGAAGACCACCGCCGCTCATTGGCCTGCCTACTGCTTGGTAGTCGGTTGGTATTTGGCTATTGGTGCTTGTTGCTCGGTTAACGGCTGGTCCTTGGCCACCACGTCATACTTGGTCACCGACTCATCCTTGGCTGCCTACTATGAAGCTCGAGGGTTTTGCGGGGAAGGGGTTTACGGTGGAGGCATCAAGGGCTTGGGTGGGGAGACGCCAGGCAACAATGTCCTTGACGTTACGTTTCGAGTACTACAAGTCCGAATGAAACCGATAATAACGGGTATAAAACGTTAAAAACACGATAAAATGACGGAATCCGATCATACACATAAAACGAATAAAACGGGAAGGAGTTTTAATCGGCCGTCACATATGGGGCCTGGAAAAAAAGCGTCTTATACACGATTTTTTTTAAAAGGTAGTACATTGTGACGGATTGTAATTATGAAGAGTCTTGGATCAGCCCCAACTAGGGCTAACACTCGGGTCAACTGACCCATCATGGAATATTGCTTCCTTGAAAGATAAAAATAACTCCAACTGGTATGTTTGTTCTCTATGCAAGTAGGAGATCAAGTGGGGTGTGAATCGCTTGAAGCAACACCTAGCTCACATTAAAGGGCATGTCTCATTAAGCTGATAAGGCGCGCCTAGGCCCTAGGCAAGGCACCGAAAAGGCGAAAACTAGGTGCCCAGCCTATTATGTTCTTTAAGTGGGCGTCTAAGGCCTTTTAAGCCCACATTTTGCCATGTAAAGGCTAAATCAGCATGAATTGAGTCTAGATTTGGTCAGTTTAGATCAGCATGAGTCATTTTGTGGTCCAAATAGGTCTGATTTAGACCAAATCAGGTCAGATTTTGGCAAATTTTGTTTGGTCTGGTGGAAAACATATCTGATTTGGGGCAAATTGGTATGTCCTAGTGTTTGTTAAAAATTTTCTACTTCCTCATATGTCTGTTGTTCTTGCTTTTTTTCTTTCTTTCTTTTTTCTTATCCTTTCACCTGCAATTTATTCCTAAATCGTACTGGTGCTGTGTTTTTTCGTGTGAGTTACTCCTACTATATCCCCTTCTACAATGTGTTTATGTGCATATTTCCAATTTAAGATTTGTCCTATATCTCCTGCCCCCAAATCTACTACTACTATTTGCATATATTTGTTCCTCCTTTTCTGATTTCTTCCTTCTAAATCTCCTCTCATAGCTACTGTTGTTTGTATGTTTCCATTTATTTTCACTGACCTATTCTTCGTTCCTCTATATTTTCTGTTTCAGCACCTGCTACTGCTGTTTTTTATTTTACTAGTAAACACACACGTGCCCATGCACGTGCATATTCATATTGGTTGGATCTATGTCAGATAATATTTATTTGATAATTTATATCTTAATATAGTAGCATATTGGTATAAGGAGAAATCGTTTTATTAAACACCCATGTGCCCATTACTGCGTAACATAGTAACAATTCGACATTCGGCAACTTTTCGGTTGTTTGTATGTTTCCATTTATTTTCACTGACCTATTCTTCGTTCCTCTATATTTTCTGTTTCAGCACCTGCTACTGCTGTTTTTTATTTTACTAGTAAACACACACGTGCCCATGCACGTGCATATTCATATTGGTTGGATCTATGTTAGATAATATTTATTTGATAATTTATATCTTAATATAGTAGCATATTGGTATAAGGAGAAATCGTTTTATTAAACACCCATGTGCCCATTACTGCGTAACATAGTAACAATTCGGCATTCGGCAACTTTTCGGCTGGCCGAAAAAAATCGGAATTCGGAAAAAATCGTGAAAAGATCGATAAAATTCGGTCAACTATTCGGAATAAATCGGGAATAAATCGTCAATATATATATATGTATGTATGTATGTATGTGTGTGTGTATATATACACACACACACACACACTGATATACATACATGCAGATTGTAGAGTAAAATCATTTACAATTCAAAGATGGAGGAATTAAGGAAGTAACTTGCATTCCAAATTTTCAACAACCACCACATAATATCAATGTTAGCAAATACTAGAGATCATACACAATACACAATGTAAACCACAAAATGATGCAAGAGTATATCAATTCATTACACAACCAAAATAGATCAATTTTTCCTATTCAAGAATGGAAGGAAGGTATTATGAGTCTAGGCCTGCAGTGAAGTCCTCTATAGTCTCATTTGTAACTCCATTGTCTTCATCTTCAGTCTCTTCTTCACCATCAACTTCCTCGTGTTCAACACTTCCATATTCATAAGTGAAATCATTATCAAAAGCATTGATCTCATCAAGTTCTATGGGCTTTGAATCGGCCTTTTCTTTTGCAGCTGTGGTCTTAATAAGATGCAAATTCATTCTAACATAGACCAAGTCATGCAATTTCTTAGGTTCAAGCCGCTTTCTTTTTTTAGTATGGGCCACATCAAAAGCACTCCAGTTTCTTTCACATGCAGAAGCACTACATGGTTGACTAAGTAGTCGAATAGCCAATTTTTGCAAAGTAGGGAGTTCCCCACCATACATATCCCACCAAATTCCTATTGAGAGAAAAGTGTATTAGAAATAAATAGTACATTAGTAGTACTGAAAAAATCAAAGAGTGAAATATTTCTTACTTGGATGTGTATGAGAAAGTGAATCAATAGTAAGTTGGTTGAAAATGTCAGAATCAATGGAGTGGTAATCACGAAGCTCGTGTGTAACCTTGGACCTTTCAAACACATCAAGCATCCTCTGGATAATTGTGTTCAACCCTTGCTTTATCTCTGAATCCATTCTGATTCTTTTTTCATAATGGAGTTTGGGATTAAGATAAGCATCAACAACATGAATTGGATTATGTAACATATCTGTCCACCTTTCATCTATAACTTTCTAGTAAGGTGTATACAAATCTGCTTCACCATTGAACACTACTTTAATACATTCCTTAGCTCTGTCCAATGCCTCATAGATATAACCAGTAGTAGATCCATCACTATCAGTTGGCCTCAACACTCTCACAATCGGCTCAATAGCACTGATAATTGATTTACCTATAGCCCAAAACTCATGTCCCTGGATAATCTCTGAAATCTGCACACCCTCCTCAGTTTTAGATTGATGGAGTTCTCTCCATTCAGAAGAAGCAATCATAAATCTCAAGGCCTGCTCTTGAGATAAAATGGAGAATAAACAGAGAAAGTTAGTTGCAAATTGGGTTGCCCCTGGCCTTTTTAACTCCTTACCATCTGTGTGCTTCCTCATCAAGTCTAAAACATGTTGATACCTATACATGAATTTTGCAATCAATGTAGCATTTGAAATTGTTGGCTTGACATGTTCAAACTCATCAATGTCTTTGAACATTAGATTTATACAATGAGCAACACAATTGGCCTTGACAATGTGAGGATATTTATTCTCAATCATTTTCCCTGCGACACCATAGTTAGATGCATTATCAACAATGAATTGGATCACATTTTTGGGACCTATTTCATCAGTGCATTTAGAAATAAAGTCAAACAAAAATGGACCATCTTTGACATGGTCAACAACACAGATAGATATGTAGAACCACACCCCTTTGGGACATGCAACCAAAAGATTGATATGGGGTCGTCCTCGTCCGTCTTGCCAACCATCACTCATAAGTGTGCATTCAGAGAATTCCCAACTGGCCCTCATGGAATTGAGATATCCATCCACATCCACTTTCAAGTCCGCCAAAAGTACAATCCTCGCCGTTTCGCTACTAGGTGCCTGATAACCTGGCCCAACCTGTCCAATAGCCAACACGACTTCACGAAATTCAGGAGTTCGCAAGATATGGAAAGGCAAGTTGTTTGCTACTATGCATTTCATAATAGCTTTGTCAGCAATCTTTTTCTCTTCTTTTCTTGTTAGTGAATGAAGAGTTCTTTGGCTAGGGACATAAGCATCATATTTATCTAGATCAATCACACCAGTGTTACTAGATTGAGCAGGACATACTACTGAGTTAGAGCTGGACATACTGCCACTAGAGAAAAAATCTGCTATCTTTTGACGTTTACTAGTGGCTTTTGCTTGAAAGTCACCTACAGACTTCACTGCAATGTCCCTAACAACATCAGTGACTGTTATACATGGCTTAATGTCCTTGCAAGTAACTCTTGCCAAATGGAATCTAAAACGTGTAATTGAGGCAGAGATAGATTCATGACAAAACTTGCATTTCAGTTTGTTATCTACTAGTTCAACATACTCCCACAATGCATCTTTTGCTTTAGGCATTGTTCTCCTTTTCATTAAGAAACATACATAACACAATATGAGCAACAAGCCAACAAACAACAAATGCAAATGCAAATGCAAATACATAAAAACATATAGCAAATAGCTAATCAAATTAGTAAACATGATAATTTCACCAATACAATTACAAGCATATCACAAAAGCAAGCAAATAGACAATCAAATCAGTAAGCAGGAAAATTTCAGCAATACAATTAAAACAAGCGAATAGCGGAAATACCCTGATTATAGAGTAGTAGTTGATGTCTTGGGAGTTGGGAATATAGGAGAAGACTGGCCTGGGTCTTGCGATCTTGAGAGTTTAGATGCTCAAAACTCTGTTAATTAGAACATAGAAAGAGGGAGGAGACATGGACCGTCAGTAATTTGTAGTTGTACTTGTATCAAGCAAAAGAAAATAAACAGGGGGGAGTAGAGAATCGTAGCAGCTATGGGAAGGGAAAAATTAGGAGCAGCAAGGGAGAATCAAACAAGAGAGAGAATGGCACAGCAAGGGGGAATCAAAGAAAAGAGGGAGAGAAGGTGACGACACAACAGTAAGGGTAGCAACACTGCTGCTTCCACAGAGAAATAGGGGGGATGGCAGAGGAAGGGAAGGGAACCCATGGGAGGAAGAAGAGAGGAAGAAGAGAGAAGGAAGTACTTGAGCCGGAGCACTGGAATGGAGCAGGAGTAGGAGCACTGGAATGGAGGAGGAGCTGCCGCCGCTGCCTGTCGCCGCCACTGGAGAACCGCTACCAAGCGCTGCCGCTGCCACCAAGCACAGCCTCCGCTGCTGCCAAGCGCCGTCGTGAACTCCGCCTTGAAGGTCCCCAACAACCGCCGGTGTCGTGGGCTCCAAGTGTCGGGATTGTCGCGTGCCGTGGAACTATCGGGGCAGAATAACTAGGGTCGGGGGAGAATAGCTAGGGCAGAGTCGGGAAATGTCGGGGGTGGGGGGTGTTGCCTGTTGCGGGAGCTGTAGTGGGCCAAATCCGACCCAGTAGTGGGTTCAGGCCTGGCTACCGAAACTTGAAAATTTTGAAAAAACAAAAAAATCGCAAAAAATCACCAAAGTTCGTAAATTTCACGAAAAATCACGAAAAATCGTGAATATTCGGCGATCCCCGCTTTATTCAGGCGTGATATTCGGCGGCATAAAAAGCGCGAATAATCGCCGAATTTTACGAATATTCGGCGATGTTTGTTACTATGATGCGTAATATAAAATATATATTATTGTAGAATTGAGTTTTATGATTGAATAAAATGCAAAATATAATCCTATAAATTATGGTTTTGACTAAAATGAATTTATGACGAAATTCTTATTTAGAATATTAGACAATTGATTATTACTTCTTACATATGATTTTCGTTTGGTTCAAGAAGTTCCCATGGTATGAGGGAAGACATTGTGGCTATATTAATTTGATGGAGCACATGTGTTGTGTATGGAAGAAAGAAAGGTGGATGGATGGTATATAAAACATCATGTATTTTAGTTGATCCTTTGAAATGTGGAAAGAGGGTGGAGAGCTATGTTGTAGAATATTACATGTGTGCATGTGCCCATCACATGGAACATTATACATAAACATATATTTTACTATGAAGTGATAGTAAAAGTAGATACTTGATATATTTTAGTTAGATTTTTGTGTTGTAAAAATAGATTTTCTAAAATACATCTTTAGATTTAATAAATATAACAAGGAGACAATAAGAGATGGATATTTTAATACCATAAGAACGTCTCCAATGTAGGTAAAAGATGGATCACATTGACTACTATAACTCTGGTGGTGATGCACCAATAATCTAATACAATCAACACCTAAGGGCCAACTCCATAATGCTTCAGATTTATGATATATGATACGGGGATCTAATGAATGCAGATGAAAATGATTTGCATAGAGTAGTAGAAATTTTGGTGTACCCATACTTGTCAAGTCGGCCAGTCGGTGGGCCGGTTGGCTTGGGCGCCCAGGCCGACTAGTCGGCCGACTAGTCGCATGTTTTTTATCGCTTATAATAATATATATATGTATGTAATATATAATTATATATAAATATATATTATAGTTTTAAATTGATATATGACACTATAAATAACAGAAATGAATGATTAAAAAAATATCACATTCATAATAAGAGTGTAGAGTGACATACCATGTGTTGATTCAGACTTGTATAAGTTTTGAATTGCTACAAGATGCATTTAAATGTGATATCATGCTAAATAATTAACACAAGGATGTCCTGTAACTTAATAATAATATATCGTCTTAACACAAATATCCAAAAGACATAAAACATGTCTAACTTAAGTTTCATCAAACACAAATGCATAATGTTTAAATTCAAAATTCAAATAAACTTCGAAATGCTAAATTGCTTATGAAAATAAACTAAAAGTCAAATGGTTGTTGCTCTTCTTCTCCATCCTCTGGCTCATCATCTTCTTCTTCATCTTCATCTCCAAGAGCAGTGTCCTCTTCGGTTATGTCGGGCCTGACTTGGCGGACGACTTTCCATGACTTGGCCCGCCTAGGCGGCCCAGTTGGCCGACTGGCCGACTAGTCGTCCGAGTCGCCCGACTATTTGGTTCCAAATTCCTGTCGATCAGCTAGGCGGAGTCAAGAAAAACGACTTGCCGACTAGTCAGCCGACTCAACAAGTATGGGTGTACCATGTGGTCGAGAGATAGGTCAGAACACATGTCAGAATGGCAAAGTAGTTGAAATGGAACATCGTGGGCAACATAAAGTACATGTCTTTGGTGGTCATGACATGCATCATTATATTAGCATTGGAAACCACCGCAGCCTTGTATTTGGTCATGTGGTAACTGCAACAAAGTTATTCAATTCATCCCCGTGAATAGACGGTTGTTCAGTGACGCCAACTAACCCTCTAAAGTTCTGTAGTCGCAATGTCTTTAGCCTATAATCTTGTCCACTGATGGTTCAAGAAGTTGCTAGTCCGGAGTAGGGAATTGGTCGTCGTTGACCAAGAGATGTTCTTAATCAGAATCCATAATGCCTGTAACTTATCAGTAGCAAAAAGCAAGGATAGCGTCGAGGTAAGTATTATGCAGATGGAACTGGCTCTACTTACAAAGTGATGAAAAGGCCAGAAGGAACGATTAGCAGAAATTTGCGCCAGAGCAGTAAAAAATTATATTGAGCAATAATAATATAGGAAAAATATAATTGGTGGCAGATGAAAAGACACATTGGTGACTCCGGTCATGTTGCTCATACGAAGTCACTTTTTGAGGTCGAAATAAAAGTAGAAAAGCATTCAGAAGGAAGCTAAAAGGTCACACACATCAAATTACAAGTGACATACCTAGCAAATAGCAAGTAAAAAGTCTAGCGCCACACTACGTCTCTTCAAAATAGCTTTTTGTGGGCGACATTATTGTTTCCATAGAACCATCATATCTTCTGTTGTCTGTGGATGTGGTATGGGTCTTGAAGTCCTGCTCTTGTAGACCTATGCAGGTACGTGTCTGCGTGCATCTGCTTCATGTTGATCAGATCGTCGCACCATTTTTGATGTTTTATATATAACATGTCTACAACTTAACTTCATTCATTGGCGCTTCGTTCTCCTGCATCTCTGTTGCGTTGGCTGTCTGACAGAAAAGTAAAATGGTGTTGTAATGGAGAATCTGGACAGAAAAGGCACAAGTGAGCTCGCTGTTAGACATCTTGGAACAACGAGATTACAATTTTTCATTTTGTCGCCAAGGTTGTTTCCTTTATACTGCTCACTCAAGAACATTGGAGGACGGTGTGTGGTGTTTGAGTGTGGGGGTGTATTTGCTTGACATGGGGGATCTGATTCGGGGGATCCCTGTTGATAGCTATTGTATCATAGCGTTGGTGTTCTACGTGGGGGAGCTTTATGGTAATGGGAGAGGTGAATGGAGTCAGGCGGTAATGTAAAAGGAGTTTAGAAATTCATAGACCAGAGAACGTGGGCAAGAGTTTTTGGAGACTGCGTACATGAAGAGCGAACTCTAGGAAGATGAAGAGGAAGCAGTGAGGAAGGGGTAAGCCATTTTATTGGGGATGAGTTGTTATAAACAAATGCGTGATTTATGGAAATTATGTGGAGAACTATCCCATGGGAGTTGTGTTTGAGCTAGGAAGATGTGGAGATAATCGTGGCAGT
The DNA here is from genome assembly GCA_963693085.1 of Alisma plantago-aquatica. Lineage (NCBI taxonomy): Eukaryota > Viridiplantae > Streptophyta > Magnoliopsida > Alismatales > Alismataceae > Alisma > Alisma plantago-aquatica. Next base: position 1,420,968,283 of record OY856412.1, read on the forward strand.
TATGGCTAGAGTCAAAACTTATGGAGAGGCATTCGACAGAAGACATAAAAAAGAAAAAATAGTGAGATATATTCAAATAACAATTATTTTGAAACTGTTTTGACCATGGTATTTACAATATTTCTACAAATGAAGACAAAAACCAAGATATGGGGGAAGAGAGTTAAGCCAGCTAGGAAACCAATATTTGGTAACACAGAAAAATTAACCAAAGAGGAAGGTGAGTGGCCGTGGAAGGTCTTAATTCTTGTATCCATACTTCACGGTGTTTTACTATGTGGAAGACCGATCATCCAAAACGGAAACAAATTTAAACTAACAAAAAAGTAAGATAATGAAGACGGATGCAGTGGATTGATTTCAGTTTTTGTTGACCTAAAGTTTGTTCGTTTTGTTTTTGACAAGGTGATAATGGGAGGGAAAGAGTACGAGAATGAAATTTAGATAACAGTATTTAGTGGGATGAGGAAAAGGTGAGTAGATAATATGGGTATAACATGGGCTAGGCAGTTGGGTTTTTAAAGAGGGGAAAAAACTGTTTTTAAAAGTTACAAAATCCTGTAAAAAACAGAGACCCAAGAGGAAGGTGAGTGGCGCAGTGTTTTGCATGTGGCATGAGGAAGATCGATCATCTAAAACGGAAATAAATTTATACTAACAAAATAAAAGATAATGGAGAGGGAAGTAGTGGAGGTGAGTAGATATTATGAGAATAACCGTGAGAAAGTGGGCTAGGGGTGAGAGTGGGGGAGTTGAGGAGAGTGTGGGGTTAGAGAGGATACAGATGGCGAGAGTGGGGGAGTGAAATCAGGAGAAGTTATAGGTGAGAAGAGGGAGGGAGAACAACAACTCGGTTGTTTTTAGTTGGGGTCGAAACGTGCGTCGAGAGTGGGGTAAGAACTCGGTCGTCTTTGTTGCGGGAGGGAAGGGAAGTAGGACTTGATAACAAAATAATTGTCAATTAAAATTAGAAAAAAAGTGAGAAAAAATGTGAGAAGAGATTGAGTGAAGGAGAGCCCAATAATTCAAAACGTTGTCTTCTGATTGGTCACTGAGGTTTGAAATGGTAGGTTTGTAAATAGTTTGAAAAACTCCCTCTTTTTATAGTAGTATAGATTTTGTTGAATTCTGCTTCCTCTTTTAATCTCCTTTTACTGCCCTTCTGTTTGTCTTATTCTAACTTCTTCATGCACAACTCCTACCCTTTGCATGTTTCTTTTTATCCCATTTTCTCTCTCCAATTCCTACTTATCTTCTTCTTACTGTTGTTTCTTTTTCTTCATGTTATTTCTCTTGCCCCTGATTCTCTTATAGTTGTTGATTTAAATTAGACTTATAATAACATTTAATGAATAAAAATTACATTATTACATATAGTATCATGGGTACAAACATTTAGATATATAACTGGAAAAAAGCCCAGAAAAGCCTAGACGCCCGCCTAGGTGCCTAGTCGGGCTAGGCGGCCCTTAGCTTAAACCTATCGCCTAGACGCCTTGACAACCAAAGGCGGAATAAGATGAAAGGTCAAAAGGGGTTACATTTTGAGTTGAAGGTCTAGTGATGATGATGATGATCAGGAGCCTATTTTTGTGGAGTTTGGAGGATGAAGATGCCACCTTGATTAGATGTATACTTTTACAATTATGTTGTGTGATGTAGACATGAGTTGTGTGATTATTTGGTGTTTGGTGTTTACTTGTATGTGCCTTTTGGGACGTGTTATACTATTTATATCTTTATGATGCTCGGCTAACATTCTAAATGTATTTATGCTTCTTGTTACATCTTCACTTCTTATTGTTCACTTTATATATATATATATATATATATATAAATGTATATATATTTATAATATGTAAATTAATATGAATATATAATTAATATATATTCTCTTATATAAATTTCTTTGAATATATAATTAATTTTAAATTAAAGTCTGAAACCGATTAAAACCGATTATACTCCCGCATACCGTATATAGTATATACTCTGTTTGGTACCCTGTCTGCCCGCCCGTTCACCTATTACCGCTTTTCAGAACACTGATGAATATCGGTTCTTTTAGTCGATAGGCACGCAGAAAGAGAAAAGTGTAGCTGTATATTGTACTTGCATGTCAATTATACTAGGCATACCCTGCTATGCATTGGTACTTTGTAGCTTATAAAAATGCTGGACACAAATATGAATTTGAAATAAGAAAATACACAACGTTTAAATTTTAATAACTGATAAAGAAGATGCAACTTAACTATGCACATTATTTGTTAGAATTTCTAGTTATACATCTTACAGAAGACGACTCTATTTGTTTTCTTCAACTTAAATGAATACAAAGCAGGAGTACACAAGCTCCTTCTGTTGCAGATTGTCTGTTTGCACACAGCTGATAACATCTGTGAAGCCTTTTGTTTAGAAGGGCACACCCTTCACAATGGCCATAGTTACTTTTCACAATCTTTTTCGGGCGTTTTACACTTTAATGAGATCATCAATTCACTCTGAATGGTAAATCTATTCTATGTATGAATCTTTACATCCCCAACAAGTATTTCCATTGTAAATCCGAAAACTTTGTTATATTGTATTATATTCTAACTAACATTGAGCTCTAATTAATAAACACATGGAGCATATGTATCAAAACCAACTCTGAATGTATATAAGAAAGTTTTGTGCTGTGAATATGACTATACCTGTCAATCAGTGAGGAGCCACTTGATTAAAAAGGTCACTAGCTTAACAACACTCCTTCCGGAGGTCTCCGATATCTAATTTTTAAACCTTTCTTCAAGCTAGTTGATGACAACCTTCTCCTCACCTGTATCTGAGTTTCTAAGTATATTTTCTCAACTTATCTTCTCACTGGTTTCAGGGCAACTCTGTTTTTAATCTGAAGCGCCTGTATAGTTCTTTGTTATTGGAGAGAAAAGGCAATTTTTTTACAAGAAACTAAAGGATAACAAGTAGATCATCCAGGACATGGACGATTGGGGTAAAGTACAATGATTACTGGAAGCTGTCTCGTGACTTTTGTTACACCTGGTTATGTTCTTGTGTTCTGTTTGCATTCTACTGTTTTATTTTCTAATTGTTTCCATGCTCCTTCACTATTTTGCTGCCACTACTTTATTGGTTGCTCTTTTGAAAAATAGTATCTTGTACGCTACCTGGTTTTATTGTATAAAAGGTCAAGTTTATAATTGAAGGAAGTTTTCTTGGCACATATTTTGCATATGTTTATGTACTATAGGGTCATTATTCCTTCTCATAATGTATCAGTAGAGATTAGTTTGTATGCCAGAAAATGACCGGAGCAGCAACTTTGCCTTGCTTAACTTTATCAAAGTCTGCTACATTAAACCATCCTTTTCCATTCACCCTTTCCTCTTAAGCAAAAAGATTTAGTCAATATTTTCCCAAGAGCCTGAATGAAGAATCCACATATTTACTTGGAAATTGCATTTCCAAACCTGTTTGTTTCTTTTGCATTTAAGCTAATAGTAATAGGAAGCAAGAGGGTATGTATTTTTTTTAGTTGCTTATCAAATCTATCCGAGAATAAAAATTGCACGTTTGCAACCCATAGGCCAAAACATTTTTAGTTGTCCTTGATTTCTGATTTCTGCAGAAATTCATATGGTTTTTATATTTTGCAATGCAGCTATTGGTTTATAAAATTATTATTGACTCCACTGGTTGTATATTAATATTATCTAAAAATCCACATATGCATACTTAATCTTTGTCCTTGATTTGACGGAAATTGAACAATTATGATTTTTTTTTTTCATTTGCACTGCAAACTTTTTTTTTCTTTCATTTGTGCTGCAAACTATTTTTCATTTGCTTAATCGCTCTTGCTTATTTGTATTATCTATGCCATTGTCCTTTTGATCATTGTACAATGTATTTCTTTCTTTGTATATGTCCAACTTTTCAGTCATCTAGAATTCTTAAGTACCTCGTTCTTACTCAATCCACATCTATTTGCATTTCAAAACAAGATTGATTATGCATACTTAACTTTTTCGGTAAGTATTTGTGATATATATATGGATTTCAGAATCAGAGGATTTTGAGCCTAAAGTTCCAGCTGTCATCAAAGATGGGCCAAAAGGCCATTGGGATGATGAAGACGCTGAAGATGATGGTGTTAAAGAATCCTGGGAAGATGAGGACACAACTGAGGTACACACGTCATCCCTTTGATCTGTAATTTTGTCGTTTTGATTAGTATACTTAATTGTCCGCTTTGGATCCATGTAAGATCCATTTCTTTGTTGTGCTAGATATTTCATCCATGACTGTTTCTTTAGAAAATCTTGGTCATTGTCAGAAGTATACGAATTATTCAATGTAAAATTATTGGAAATGTTAGAATTATCCCACCATGCAGGTTATTCATTTGTCAAGTGGTGCTAACAAGACAGCGTTACAAAAAGGGGTCCTTTATAGCGGTGGGGTTACAATAAAAGAAACCATGAATTCTGCTGATCGTTTGAAACTCTGGGATACTATGTTTAACATTTAAAAGGTTATTTGGATTACTAGAATTTGAACAGATTTGAAAGAAAACCTTATAAACCACATGCCGACACACACACTAAATGAAAAAGAAAGTGCAATGTGATGATTCCAAATCAAGAATAACAGTTATTCAACAACAACAATGTAAAAGCCTCAGTCCTAGACATGCTGCGGCTTTTGTATAATAAAGGTCTCTTATTCGCTCCCATTAAGTTCATTCTTGTGCATATTTCCATTGGTGGTGCAAAGAATCCATTTCTACCCTAGTAGCACTTCTTTTGTCGTTTTGTATTTGCAACCCTATCTTCCTAATCACACATGTACTTTCACATAATGTTGTACTTGCTTAAATTTACTCTCCTTTAGAATAATACTATTTTGCTGTGCTCACTATATTGCCCACTAGGCTATTCCGAATATGATCCTGGTCTTCTTTCCATGCGCCCGTCTTGGAATTTTCATTTTCACAAGATATATTTGATGATAACCTTTTTTTTCTCTTTTTGATGAGCCCTTTTCATCTTCAAATTGGTAAATACTTGTTTCTTTGCGGTCTAATGTCCACTACCATATAACATGAATGTCCGTGTTCTTCTCTTAGAAAGATTTTTGTACAATAATGAACAAAAACATACCGAGAGAAGGAAGTGTTATTACCATCCAACAAACCCCGCTCACACATATATATGAGGTAATAATATATTCTTGGACTAAATAACCAATGGACGTCTAACCTAGGTTCAAACAACAACAATCACTATTTTCTTAAATGATTTAAATTTAATTCTCTAACACTCCCTCAAGCTTAGACAAACTAGCTCGAAAAAGAAAGCATATAGCATATAAGGTCAGTGATACAAGGATATCACTCCTATTTTCCCCATACACTTAAATACTAGATCATAAAAATAATACATATCTAAATAACAATTTGTTATTATTGCGGTGGTGTTTATTTATATACAAAAATTTTGGTTGAAAAAGGGCAGTTTGGGCATGCATTTTGCGAAACACAACCGAAATGGGTTCCAAATTTCTAAAAAAAAGCAATTTTTTGCATTATCTTGCTCTTGAAGGCTTTGTTTTTCGGATCCAAGCTAAGTTTACTCTCTCTCTCTCTCCTTCACATCTACATCTACTTCCTTCTACTGACTTCCGTCTTTCTCGAATGTCCGTATTCTTCTCTTAGAAAGATTCTTGTACAATAATGAACAAAAAGATACCGAGAGAAGGAAGTGTTATTACCATCCAACAAACCCCGCTCACATATATATATGAGGTAATAATATATTCTTGGACTAAATAACCAATGGACGACTAACCTAGGTTCAAACAACAACAATCACTATTTTCTTAAATGATTTAAATTTAATTCTCTAACACTCCCTCAAGCTCGGACAAACTAGCTCGAAAAAGAAAGCATATAGCATATAAGGTCAGTGATACAAGGATATCACTCCTTTTTTCCTCATACACTTAAATACTAGATCATAAAAATAATACATATCTAAATATCTAACAGTTTGTTATTATTGCGGTGGTCTTTATTTTGATACAAAATTTTTGGTTGAAAAAGGCCAGTTTGGGCATGCATTTTGCGAAACACAACCGAAATGGGTTCCAAATTTCTAAAAAAATGCAATTTTTTGCATTCTCTTGCTCTTGAAGGCTTTGTTTTTCGGATCCAAGCTAGGTTTACTCTCTCTCTCTCTCTCTTCCCTTCACCTCTATATCTACTTCCTTCTACTGACTTCCGTCTTTCTTGATAAAAAATACTCAAAATTTATTCAAGCTGCAAGTGATAGACTACAAGTTGAACAAGAGGATTTTTGAAATTATGCTATAAATTATATACATCTGCAAAAATTTTGAAATTCTAACATGATAAATATTGTATCCATCAAGATAATGTTTTTTTCTTCCAAAATGAGTTTTTTTGAAGTATTTTCAATGTAGTTTTCATATATATATATATATATCAGTAACAGTTAAATTTATAATAAATATCTTATATTAGTGATGACTCTTGTAAAATAATTTACAACTAAGTAATACTTTGAATATCACTTATATATAATTTTGGACTATAAAAAAGAAAAAAATATAGAAAACAATCTAGAATTGTTATGTATGATGTTTAGTTATATACAACAAATTTCAACTAATGATAACAATAATATATAGGAAAATGGATTCAATTGATATCTTCAATATGCTAGACTATTCATAACAACTAATTTTGCTGTTTAAATGTGCATCCATTTATATTATGTTGAAGACTACCTTAACAATATTTGTACAGAGTACTAGCATCTAACTACTACTACCTCCAATTTTTTGTTTTTACTAAATGATAATATCTAAGCCCAGCTGTTGAAACAATATTAAGTACATAGTACTAGTATGATACTTGATTGTTGAGCGAGGACTATGCGGTTTTATGATGTTTGAGTGTTTTTAGCTTGTAACAATTATTTTGTAAATAGGACCCTTTTTCATATGTAAAACTCATTCTGATGTAATGAAATATCATTTAGATGCTTGATTAATGATATGTTAGCAACATGACGGTCACCAAAAGTTTTCTACATTTTTAAAACAATGCAGACTGCTTTTTCAAAAAGCGCCCGCTTTAGTCCGCTTTAATGCCCGCTTTCTGCTTCCCGCTTCAAAAGGGTCAATCTGCACACTTCCTGCTTTGCGCTTTCCAAAACCTAGCTCACACATGTAGGAACCCGCCCGTCCATGGCTTAAAATTTCGGTTTTGATCGGTACCGAACATCGAAATGGACAATCCAAATATCTAAATTTTTTTGATTTTGATTGCATTAAAAATTACAAAAAAAAATCTTAAAAATCTGAAATAAATGTGGGAGACCCCGCCGAGTTTATTGCATCCAAAATATAATATCCATGTTATTGCATAACAATGTATGTATGTATAACTCGGCCAGTGTAGCGCCGATGGTTCGGTCCGACCTGTCCTCCCCGGAGGACCCGGGTTCAAAACCTCCCGTTGCGCATTGTATTTACAATCCCTCGGGCTCTGGCACCTGTTCGAGGGAGGGAGAGAATAAGTCTACTTCTAACCCAAAAAATATATATGTATGTATACATTGCATCATCGAAACTTGATCGAAACAGTTTGTGTATTTTCACGAAAAAATATAGAAGCCCCCCACCCTATACCAACTTATGATATTATTGCATAAGTAGGTGCATTTATGCATGTAGATCATCTTGGTAATTTTTGACTTAATTCTTTTTTTTGGTCATTGAAATCGTCAAAATTTGCGTCGAAATGTTGTGTCAAAATAAGCGGAAATATCGGAATCTCGTTCGAAATTAAATTTCTGTTTCTAGAACATCGGAAACTGCATCGGAATTGACATTTAAACGTGCCCCCATCCAATACCAACATATGATGTTATTGCACACGTAAAATCTAAGTATGAAGAACGTCATGGTAAAAAATTTGAGACTTAATTCCTTTATTTGGTCGTCAAAATTTGTGTCAAAATCTTATGTCGACATAAGCTGAAATATCAAAATTTCGGTCATTATTTTTGTAAATTTATGTTACCGAGCCATCTAAAACGGCGTCGAAATCAAAATCGTAAACCACGTGCCATATGCTGAACCAGTGGTTAATGTCCTAGGATTGATCGACATTGTCCTTTTGCAATATTTATAAGCAGTGCTGATTGCCCTGCACATTCAATATGGCAGGATAGTAAATCCACATCCATTGTCCTCGTCTACGATCAGAGCAATAAGTTGTCTTCTTTCTTATCTTAATCAATGGAATGGCCTACTGTCAAAGTAGTCTCTTGTTTCATATTCCAAGAACAAGAATACTCTATTTACAATATTCTTTGTCCATTAAGTAGAACAAGTGGAAACCCACTAGCATAGCCCATTGATCTTGTTTTTAGTGTTATGAGAACTAGTGGCAATGACCTAGATACAACAAAATTTTGCATTATTTTGCTCAAGGTATGGCAATGACTGTAAGTTGGAGATACTGATGTTGTACCGAACTTCTGCTACTGAAAGTTCCTATGCTGACCGATGTCAGTGAATTCAGTCATAATTAACATGTCAAGCTAACAATTAAATTTGACGAACACAGTAAGTTTTCTGTGGTAGTGGACAAAGAAAAGGGTAAAGGATTCTAATTCTAGATTGAAAGAGAGTGAAGTCATGTTTTCTTGGAAGATAAATGTATACATCATCCTGTGTGGAGAGAGAATTCACAGATACCTTGATTAAAATTGTGCATTCTTTTACCTAAAATGATGGCCACGACTGTAAGTTATTTATGCTGATGTCTTAGGAAAATTCTGCTACTCAAAGCTCATATGCTGACTGATGTTGGTGAATTCTGTCTTAAAACATGTCATAATTAACTATTAATTTGGATTGATACAATACCTTTTTGTGGCAGTGAAGAAAGAAGAGGGTAAGGGATTCTAAATTTAAAGTGAGTGAACTAACGATTTCTTCGAAGATAAATTTACATATGATCACGTGTAGAGCGAAAAAACACAGATACCGTCTGTGTCTTAACTCTAGTTTGGGCGGTGAATATTAATTGTCAGACAATTTCCTTTACTCCAAAGTTTAAAGTGGGAAATCTTTCTATCCAAGAATGTCATTTTTCCTTTGTTACTGCTAACAAAGACTTTCATGCCAATTGAAACAAATAAAGAGTTAGTTTTATTGGGGAAGTGTTTACTTCATTCTCTTAATGTTATACATATTTTTTTCTTATCAGTTTACCATTTTAAACTGTCCTCCATTGTTTAGACAATCGTTGCCACACTAGTCCCCTATGTGCATGGTAAAAAAAGCCCGCCTTGAGGCTCTCGAGGCTTACGCCTGGTTATGTTCTGAACTTAGGCTTACACCTTGCAATGTCTGAGGCTCGCCTGAAAGCACGGAGGCTTCGAGGCTTAGCTGAGGCGCAAGCCTCGATCGTGGATGATAATGTATTATGTTAACCACTAAATTTTCTACTAATAAATTTTCTACCAACACTTTATCTAGATAATAAATTCATAGTTGCTGTAGTTGTTTATAATTCTTATTACGAAATTTTTTAACTTTCATTCTTTGAGAGACGTCTGTCAATTTCCGTTGCTAAGTTTATCTTTGTTTGCTACATTCTTTTTTACTATGTTGATGAATTTCATCTCATTGTTAACTAATTTTGGATCCTTGATCCTACTGATTCTAATTTCTGTTTACCTTACTCTTGCATTGTTAGTTACATATTTTGATCTAATAGTATAATCAATTGATATCTTATTAATTCAATTTACCTTACTTCTTCATTTTAATTACATATATGATCTAGTAGTATAATTAATTGATATCTTGTTATTTCCACACATATTCTTCAGTATTGTGGTGGTCTTTAATTTATTTTTGCCCTTATTAAGTTTCATAAATAATTTCTATTTCATTTTAATTTTGTTTGTAATTTTGTATATACATTGATATCCTACAGACATGCATATACATAAAGTATATTTAAAAATATATCATTATATATATAGATATGTATATACATGTATAATTCTATTACTTAAGACCGCCTCATGCATATTTTGAGGCTTACGCCTCAAATGCCTTGAGGCTTACGCCTCAAATGCCTTGAGGCTTACGCCTCAAATGCCTTGAGGCTTACGCCTCAAATGCCTTGAGGCTTACATACACCTCGCCTCACTAAGACATGAACGCCTCATTACGCCTCAAGTTTTTTATAACCTCACCTGTGTGAAGCCTTTCTGGTTTATTTTTTGGAAGATAAATTTACTTACCATCCTGTGTAGAGCGAAAAATCAGATACTTTTTGAGTCCTCTAGTTTTGGTGGTGAATATCAATTGTTGGATTGTTTCCTTTCTCTAAAGTTTTTAGTAGGGCATTTTTTCTATCGGGAAACATCAGTTATTCCTTGTTACTGCTAGTGCTAACATGAAGTTTGATGCCAATTTGTAAGAAATAAAGAGTAAGTTTTACTGGAAAAGTGTTTACCTTATTCTCTTAAGGTTTTACCTTCATTCAGACAACCGCTACTACAGTAGCCTGCCCCGTGTAGAAGCCTTTCTAGTTGCATCAAAGCAGCAGTGTTGTACATCCATAAGTTCCAATACTATCAGCGCAGGAAAAACTAATTAAAATTAGTGATTTTTGAATTATGTTCTACTCAATAAGTAATATGGTTAAATTAATTGGTAACTACAAATGAAGCATTTTATTTAACCCAGCCATTCTTTAGGAGTAGAATTGTTTGTGGTCGAGAATCTTAGAGTACTCGACTTTTGTCATGCTGACGCTACAATGCGAATGTTCTGTATAACCGATTTTTGATCCTTCATCCTTGAAGGTTTTTCTTGGTTAATATGCTTATTTGGCTAAGAAGGTAGGGCACTTATATTGCAGTAGTATCTGGATATGCCAGACATGAATACATCTTGGGCATAGCTAGATCAATTGTTTACCTGCTAAAAAGATTTGTTCATTTGCTGTTTTTTTAATGGATTCAGACACCATAAATGTTGTCTGGGCACTTCATGGACTATCTTGAAATTCCACTTTATATGAAAATATCTATCCGTAGGTGCGCATATTGGTTGTCACAACCATATTTTATAAGATGGTTATGGACTATTATAATTTGTTAAGTCATGACTTGTTCTTCATGTGCTTGCATGCTGTGTGTATTGTACATATTTTGCTATCCTGAAGGCACAGTAACAAAAGTCTCTGAATTTTACAAAAAAATCGGCGATTTTTCACGATGTAATAGGCTCCCGAATGTTCATCATGATTAATACGCCATTCGCCGATTTTTCGCGACTATTCATGATTTGTCCCGCTTTTTCACGATTCTTCATGACTTTTCACGATTTTTCTCTTTTAAGTCGTTTGCTCTTTTTTTACCAAACCATGTACACAAAACTCCTAATATACACTACTAATCCTCCAACCCCCACTCTCGACAATTCATTGTTATTGCTTAACTATTTTTTACTTTTTTCCTACTTTTTCACCCACTAAGATTGTATGTCTTGTGACCTTAATAGTTACATGCATCAGATATGTATGTATATATATACATACATCGATTTATTATATATATGTACATACATACATACATATATATATATATTTATATATATATATGCATATATAGTTATATAGCCGAATTATTCTCGATTATTTCCGAATAGTTGACCGAACGTTGACCGAAATTTATCGATCTTTTCACGATTTTTCTAGACTTTTTTCGAATTCTGATTTTATTATATATATGTATATACATACATACATATATATATATGCATATATAGTTATATAGCCGAATTATTCTCGATTATTTCCGAATAGTTGACCGAACGTTGACCGAAATTTATCGATCTTTTCACGATTTTTCTCGACGTTTTCCGAATTCCGATTTTTTCCAGCCAGCTGAAAAATTGCCGAATCCCGAACTTGTTACTATGCCTGAAGGGGCGGGGGGGGGTGCTGAAATTAAATGTATATGTAAATGATGTCATTGATAGTTGAACCCACACCACCAACTTTTGCAAACAACCCATCTACCACTCCAGCCAACAACTTTATATGCAAACAACCCATCTTATATGTCATTAAGCCTTCAATATATATATATATATATATATATATATATATATATATATATAAACTTTTTTAATACAAAAAGATAGATACCTGCGATTATTTTGGGGGGAGGGGGGCTTCAGCCCCACTGGCTACACCCCTGCTGACTAGGTTATTTTAGTCATTATTAACCAAGGTAACAGAAAGCGGGAGGCGTACGGACAACACCCTGTAACCGATTAAGCGGTAGGTGGGCGATTAAGCGGGCGATTTTGAAAAAACAGGTGTTTAAATTTTATATATTTTTATACAAAATTACATGTGTATATAAAATATATATTTATAAGGAACTTCTATACATATCTAATCAGCAAATCAGTAATTAACTAAGTATTCATCAATACTCTACTATTAATCAGTATCACTAATCACTAAAATCAGCAAGCAGATCAGTAATTGTAAATAACAAACTATGAATTATAGAATGAAAGTAATTACTAAAGTAATACTAACCAGTAGTACCAATCATTAATCACTGAAAGCAGCAAGGAAATCAGTAAAACTAATCATGCATTAGAAGTATAATAGAGCAATATGATATTTACTTAGATGCATTACAGCAGTACCCAATTATTACAGCTTACAAAGTATGCATTCAAAATTAGGACTAGCTATATCATAGAACATTTAATGTATACAAGTTTCATATATTATAGTCAACACTACTTGGACTATATAATTAATTAATGTTAGATGCTTAGATTAGGATTTTTAAACAAAAGCGGGTGAGGTGGGCAAAAAGCGGGCGATTATGTTCAAAACGATTAAGCGGGCGCTTAGGGGCTAAATTAGGCGGATGAGGGTCATGGCCGATTAAGCTGCCGCCTGGGCCCTTTTTTGATTCACTGTTATTAACTTATGATTTTAATTAGCATTTATGGTATGCTGGTTTGAAGTTTCTAAGCTAGTATTCCGATCAAGGGTCAGAAAATGGCCGTGGAAGTTAAAAACCATTGCGAAGAGTAAACAGAGAATACAATTTCTACATTCAATAAATATTATTATATAGTAATATGTAGTTCTATTTCTTTGTAAGTATTACTCAATCAGTGATTCAGTTTAGACCTTTTACCCAAAAGTTTGAACTGGCATGCCTTGATTAATATAGTCTTTTGTAATCCGAGATTTGGGTTGGTGTTCGTTTGTCATACTCGTTTTTCTTCTAATAGATCTCATATACCTTCTGTACTGATTCTTATAGTGCGAGTAATAATGGCTTGTTAGGATCTGAATAAATCTACTTCCCAATATGCTCTCATGATTGGTTGATTACAATAGAGCTGTACTTTGTTCAGAAGCCCAAGTCAGAACCACCTAAGCCTGTTGCCAAAGCAGGTGGGAAGAAAGGTAAAACATCTGAAGCAAAAGCAGTTGAGTCAAAGTCGCCTGCTGTAGCATCTGATGCTCTTGCCGATCCAGTTGCAGAGAAGCTTCGCCAGCAAAGGTAAGGGATGCCTTGTTGGTTGTTAATTATTCCTATATTGAGTATCCTTATAGATGGTTCATCATGTCATTATGTCAATTTCAATGCACTGTGCAGTCCTGATTTCATAATTAACGTTAAGCAATTTAACTTTTTTATTTTGTGTAACAGTTGTCTATGTTAGTTATTACACTTCCATGATTCCGTCATTTGACAGTACTGTTGTAAAATCAAAATTTACAGATTTGCATCATAAAATAGACTTTCTTGGATATAATTGGTGCTTGTAAATTTTCCTGGTGCTTCTGCAGACGTCAATCTGCTAATACTGATATTTTGTTAATAAAATTAGGAAATATCTGTGGGTGAGCTGTCATCTGCTATTTAATTTTTGAAAGGAATGGGTTAACCGTCTCTATAATTTAGTGTGGGTTAAAGTGATCCAATTTTAAATGGGTGGCAAAAAGCTCACCCATACCCGACCCTGTAGGTTCTGAACTTCCCTTCACCCCCGAAATTTTGCTGACATTGCTCTCTTATTGATGTGGTAAATTGAAATAAGAACATAGCTGGAATATACATCATGTTACTGTGTAAAAGTAGGGTTCAATGATTTTAAAAGTTATTTGAATCGACATCACATCTGATTCATAGTATATTAATCTTCTATAAACAAAACTGGAAAAATTTAACACAGTTATCTAATCATGTGTGCCCTTGTAATCATGGATGAACAATAATAGGATGTAGGGTGCCGGGATTCCACACAAACCGTCTTCTACAACAGTCTTGCTGTCATAAGAGCTTGTTAACAGGACTGAAAGCACCAACAGCCCTTAGGAACCAATGAAAACATGTTCCTTCTGGAGCTTTACCAATAGGGAAGTAGTACAGTTAGTGGCAAATCCGGGATTTGGCAATCTTTTGGCCCGCCTTAAAAAACTGGAATTTGGAGAAAATCCGGAAAATTTGGGGAAAAACGATAAAATTCGGTCAACTATTAGGGAAAAACTAGGAATAAATCGGCTATATATGCACATATAAACACATATATACATAAACGTCTAGCTATGATGTGAGAAAGTAACTTACAGTCAAAGTTCAACAACAAATGTCTTACTTACAGTCAAAGTTCAACAACAAATTTCTTACTATAGATTCAACATAACATGGGCTGTAAGTTTTTTTGTGGATATTTAAACAAAAGAAAAAAGACAGAGGTAGGGTAGTCAGTAATTGGGGAGGGGTACTGACGTTTGAGGAACGGGGAGAATGTGGGGAGGGGAATTTGAGAAAAAGTACACAAAAAAAGTTGTTGTGATGGCATAAAGTAACTTGGATTCAAAGTCCAACAACAAACACGTGATATCAGTGTCTTAAATACTAAAGATTCAACATAACACAGATCATTCATGATTTGTAGCTATATTAAACAAAATAAAAGAGACAGAGAGAGGTAGAGAAGTCAATGAAGTGGGGAGGGGTATTGACATTTGAAGAAGAGAGGGAATGTGGGGAGCGGAACTTGAGAACAAGGGGGGAGGAAACATGGGAAGCCATAAGTGAATAATGGTTAGGCGTACGAATCAGAACCGCAATAGGGAGATAGAAAAATTAGAAGACGAGGGATGGATTGGAACAAGATTAGGGCCAGAGTGGGAGTAGTTAGTATCAAAAAGAAATTAGGCATCTATAGGGGGAGGGAGGAATCATAAGAATGAGAACATGGAATTGAGTTAAGAGGAAATGGAAAGGGGAAACAGGGATCGAGAGAAGCAACATGGGAGGAAATAGAACAGGAACCATGACATGGGAAGGATTTGATAATGATAATGGAGGGGGGGGGAATATAAGAAAGCTGTTGGGAGGGGGAAGTAATTCGAAAAATGACAATGGAGGGGGAGGAGTTGACGACATTTGATGTGAGGGGAGGAGGAATAGCAAAGGGAGGGAATAGTGTTGATGTGGGAGATGAGAAAGTAGTTAAGAAGGAATAGAAGGGGGAATAGCAGGGAGAAGGAAGGGAATGACTAAGAGGAAGAGCAGAGGAGATCTTACCTGAGGAGCTTGAGCTACGCCACGAGATGGAGCATGAGCCGCCACCATTTCAATGAGATGCTGCTCTGGTGGAAGGCGCGTCAACCTCGTTTTCTTGGCATTGTCACACGATGTCCACTGATGCTTGTGTGATGCTAGCTTTACTCTCCCTCCTTGAAGCTCCATCAACAATGGAGAGCTGGAAGGAAGTTACAGCCATGAACTGCACATTTAGACATTAGACCTAGGGCAGCGTTTACATAGTATCAAAGTGACTGTCAGGTGATGGGTGGTGTTTGGAGGAATAGTGTGCTATAGGCTTAAGCTGATCCACTTGTTTCTTTGACCAAGTGAACCAAACCCACAAAATTTCGAAACACATAAAAAATGTGGTCATGAAAAGCTTAAAAATCCCAAAAAGTAATGAAAAATTGCAAAAAATTGTGAAAAGATGACAACCCTCGATTTAATTATGCAGATCATTCGAGACTGTAGGCCCATTTGTTTCTTTGACTTAGGCGAACCAAACCCAAAAAAACAAAAAAAGGGTGAAAAGTCATAAAAAGCTTAAAAATCACGAAAAGTCATGAAAAATTGTGAATATTTGTTGAAAGACAACGACCCTCGATTTAATTGTGCTGAACATTCGGGCTTATATACAAGCCATTGTCGCTTTTAAAATTTTAACTTGCTGACTCTTAAAAAAAGCGTAGATGTTTGTTAATAAGGTGGTATATACAAACGTAGGGAAATGTCAGTGTTTTTAAAAAAGGGAAGCAATAGGTGTACGGACAACACCTTGTAAATGCTAAAGCACCAAGTGGATACTTTTTGAAAAGCGGATGTCTAAATTCTTGTATATTTTATATAAAATTACTCATATTTGTATATAGAGCATGGAACATAACTTCGACGATTTTTGGCGAAATTTCGCCGAAACTTCGAACTTCGACCATAGGCGAAGTCGAATCCCAAATACTTCGGCCTCGTCCAAACTTCGGGGCGAAGTTTCAGTGATGTCGGCGAAGTTGACTTTTTTGTGTGTATTTTCGTCTCAACTTCTCCGAAGTTGGGCGAAGTTTGGTCGAAGTTGAGACGACCCAGAGCATTAATCCTAACTAGTGTCCCAAAGGCCATATAAGGCATAAGTGTTGCCTCCAACCCTCTTCACAACTTCTAATATCAACTCCTATGTTGTTTGTTGCCACTCTTTCCTAGATAGGGTGTTTTAACTACTATTTGACTGTATATTGTATAGAATACATATGGTGAACTATATTTGTATATGTGTATTGCACATTTGACCCTTGAAACTAGGGCTAGAGAGTTGTGAATTGTGTTTTGTGTTAAATTAACATATATAAGTGATATGTATAACATATATAGTAGTTTTCAATTAAAGTTTCCTTCAAATTCACATCATTTTCTTCAAAAAATGGCATCGAAGTTTGTCGAAGTTTGCGTCTAAACTTCCTAGAAACTTCGAGGAAGTTTCCACAAACTTCCACTTCCACACCTGGCGAAGTCGAAGTTCTGCACCATGATATAGAGAGTATATTTTAAATAACTTTTATACATATCTAATCAACAAATCAGTAACTACTGATTAAGTATTAATCAATACTTTACTACTAGTCAACATCTATAATCACTAAAATCAGCAAGCAGATCAGTAATTGTAATTAACCAACTATGAATTATTATTAAGCTCTTTATTATTAATCAGTAATACGAATCGGTAAAATAAGCAAGCATGTAAGTAAAGCCATATTTCACTAAGATTTTTAATACTAATTAATAATCAATATTTCTAATCACTATATTCAGCAAACTAATCAGTTGTTGTAAATAAATGACTATGAAGTATTAATCTAATTCTTTACTACTAATCAGTAATACTAATCAAGTCATCAGTATTACCCCGAAAAAAATAATACTAATCAATGATACCAGTCAATAATCTGTGAAAGCAGCAACGAAATCAGAAAATTAACAATCCACTAGAGCTATAATAGAGTATATCTATACAAATATAAAATCAACAAAGAAATTCATAAAAGTAATCCAATAATATCGTGGCCTGTAGGAACCAATTTTTACATAGGCGGGTTAAAGTGAGCTTCTGAAACAGTTGTTAAAGCGGGCACTTAGGTGGGCTGAGTGGTCCAAAACTGGACACTTAATGGCTCAAGCGTCAGGCAGCCGCCTAGGAAGCACAAACACGAACACCGACACAAGACACAACAATTTCTAAAATATAGGACAGACACGACAATAGACACCACAAATAAATTTGTGTGTGTGTGTGTATATATATATATATATATATATTTATATATATATATGTATGTGTGTGTGTGTGTATATATATATATATATATATATAGCACATACTATGACTTACAATATGCTGTGTGTAAACACAAAATGATCTAAAATCACCATGAAATCCAACAAGCAATCAACATATAATATCATATCCACAAGTCGACACATATTAAGATGCTTGATTATAAAATTCTTGTTCTAAAAAATTATGGAATTGTAAAACTTAAGAGCCATAACAATGTTCAAAATTTCGACGAAATGGTCGGATTTTGCCAAAAATTTCTGTCTCGGTGGCAACTGGACATCGAAATGGACTGACAAAACTCTTGAAATAGGCAAGTCATTGTTTTTTTACTATTTCATATGCTATATATTACCTACAACATATTTTTTTGCACAATTTTGTATCTTTAACTCTATATATTTTGCTTGCAAACTGAAATTGACACATACAAACTCTATATCTTTCACCATAAAAAATTGACATAAAAATTCCACATCGAAATGCCCATCAAAACAATTCAGGATCATTCACTCAGAATTGACGAGACCCCAGCCCAATATGAAATATTATTACATATTTGAGTAGATCTACACTAGTAGATCATTCTGGTAAAATTTCATAAATTATTTCGTTAATTTTGCCATTGATACACATGATTATAAAATATACTAATAAAAATAACAAATTTAATATAATAAAATATAACATATGTCGATACACAAAAAACATATAAATATACATTTATAACGAATTGATAAAATAAATATAATTATCGTCTCTACCTAAAAAATAAATTTTATTCAGTGTTTTGAACAAATATAATCTAACAAAATTTTGTTATATTTCATATTTAGAATCATATGTATTTTTTAAACTTGGTACTTTATTATATAAATTTAGTATTTTATCTATTAATTGAAGACATTATTATTTACATCTTATAAGTATTGTGCATTTATGGATTACAATATTATTTTGAAAATTTATTAATTTAGGCATTAGTTAATTGAATATATATAATCATACACTAATAGATTATAAGAAACATAATGAAAAAGTTTTTTCATGATAAAAATAGTACACAAACTTGTCAGAAGAGTGTGCTACAAATAATTGATACAGTCTAATAGGTTCAACATCTGGTGGAAAATAAAAAAGAGAACATTTTAATCCTGGACCGTGGTCATCATATCGGAGTTCCTACAAATTCAAAACGAAAATGAAAAACCAATCAATCTACATGATGT
Organism: Alisma plantago-aquatica; assembly: GCA_963693085.1. Lineage (NCBI taxonomy): Eukaryota > Viridiplantae > Streptophyta > Magnoliopsida > Alismatales > Alismataceae > Alisma > Alisma plantago-aquatica. The sequence goes on from OY856412.1 coordinate 1,420,987,545, forward strand.
GATAGATGTAATGATCAAATAAATAAACCTACCCTCATTTGTCAAATTTTCAACTAAGGGCCTGTTTGGTAGGGTGTAGTCGGAGTGAGTTTTGTGAATTAGAGAACACAGGTTTCTGAAACACATAATTTGAACTACCTAAATTTTGTTTGGTAGGGTGTACTCAAAATGTAGCTTTTTCATTTTCCTCTGTTTGGTTGACTTCACAAAACATACAGAAAATTCTTTTCCTGTAGTAACAGCAGCTATTATATGTAATAATACATACCACCTTCACAATCTGCAAATGTAGCGCTCATATATGGAACAATATGACAGCCATAAAGTTCCAGACATACTATTAGAAGACACCACTACCACAATTTGCAAGCTGTATAAATCTTACAAAAGTACTCATTACAGCAACATTGCACATCCAACTTTCTAAAACACAAAAGTGTCATACAAGCCAAACTTTCTAGCTACAAAATTGATGATGTCATCAGCTATATGTAATCTAACAGTAGCTCACAGTAACACAACTACAGACAATTTGAAAATACATTCACGAAATTCTTCATCCACTCTTTTGCTTGCACCCGTCATCAAAACAGAGCCATTCAACAACACATTTCAGAAAGTCGTGGATTGTATCTCTGTACTACATGTACATATAAGTACAGCTATATGTAATCTAACAGTAGCTCATAGCAACACAACTGCAGATAATTTGAGGCGGCATTCACAGAAATCTTCATCCACTCTTTTGCTTGCACCCACATCAAAACAGAGCAATTAACCATCAAGTATTCAGCAAGTCCTGGATTGTATCTCAGTACTACCTGTACATCATAATATAAGTATTTAGCATTGACAACACAATACTATATTTTAGCATATCAAACAATGTGTTTTACATAAATGATAAGTAAATATATAATTGGTTGGATATAAATGACAGCAAAGGTCAAAAATAGCCAGTAAAAATGACATATTTATGTAACTGTATATAGAAGAATGTGATTGAGGGCAAAGACGATGATAAGAAAGGAAAGTGGTATTCCAAACTCAATTGTACACCATACTTTCATATCTCTCTTCTCTACATAATTTTAAGATATGAAATGACCTTCAACATGAGTAGTTTGAACAGAAAAAAAATAGTAATGCAGATAGCGAACATGTAAGAACAGAGGACCTAAAAGCCAATAGGTCACATATTTCTTAACATGTAAGAACAGAGGATATAAAAGAAATCTCAAACATAAGATTACCTTTATGTGGAACCTCCTCCACCAAGATACCATTGCAGCCACTCCATCTTCATGTTGTCACCAAGAGCTAAGAAGATCTTCCCTAGCTCGATATTTGTTGTCAATTTCATTGTCCATTCAAACAATTGGGGTCTTTCTACACCATTTGCTTCACCCCAACGCATCAGTTCAGCAATAATTTGCTTGTTCATTTCAACTTCCCCCATCAACCCAATAGAAGAAGAACTTTTATTCAGTGCTTCTACTGGCTTAGCCACTTGACCTGCAACATCATTGCCAACTGGTTCTATTTCTCTACGACGCTTGCTAAGTTTCTTCTTTGAGGATGATGATTCCCCACCTAGTGGGTCATCATCGATGAAAGTCTCATCTGATTCAGTAGTGGCATTTATCTTTGATGAACAAGACTCACCACCAATTTCAAACTGCTTGTCGGTTGACCTCATTCTAAACTCACGTGTTGCTTTATCATCAGAAAATATCAGCATCATATCTTGAAAGTTATCAATATACTTGTTCGCATAAGGCTCGGCTTTAGGATGAGCCTGAAATAAAACAAGATGGACAAGTATTCTATTAAAAAGAGGCTAACTAGGAAGCCTAAATACAAAACAAAAGAGGCAAGTATTTCATGGATAGTGGACTTGCCTTTATGTATTCATCAGCCGTTGCCTCATCCATCTCAATAAGCCCCTTTTCATAGTCAATATTTAACCCACTAGAATTTTTAATGATCTCATTCACAATAGTAATCTTTTCCTTCAAAGTTCTCAACCTGTTCTTGACATTTGCTACCTCCACATGATCACCGAATTCTTCCCGAACGGCCTTTGCAGCTTGACGCAAACAAGTAGGTTTGAACGTCTTATCGGCCTTCATTCCTCCGCTCTTCAACTGTTGCACTAGAAATTTGCATAAGAATTTTGTCTGGCCGCTATCCCAACACATAGTTTCTTTCTTCACCTAATATAGAGACACAAATACTTTGAATATATATGAATAATCAACATTGTTCAACCACATAAGTATAAAAATTGAGCATGCTTACAATGACATATGATGTTACCAAATGTAGTCATTACAAAAACAAATAGCAAATACAAACTCAATTCCTAGACATTCTTTTCTCGTAATCGATCCACATGAGTGCAGCCATTTCATCTCTCTTTTCCACCCAAGGTGCATTCCTGCGTTTACGGTCCCTAGCACTAGTCACTCATGTGTACTCTTCATAAATGACATCATCCTCGGCCTCAGAGCATAATTTTCAGCATCATTAGAATCATTAGGGTCATAAAACATGTCTCCATGTGGATTCAAATCCATAATAACATTATGCAAAACGCAACATGCCAAAACAGCTGCTGCTTGAGTTTGTGTAGGATACGAAGACCTTGTGGTTAACATTCTCCATCTCATCTTCAGAATCCCAAAAGCCCTTTCAACTCTATTACGAAGTTGTGCATGTCGTAAATTGAATAATTCTTTTTCATTTCGTGGCCCGTTTGTATAGCTGAAATCTTTTAGATGATAACGAACTCCACGATATGGACTAATAAAGCCAGGCATGGTTGTGTAACCAGCGTCAGCCAAGTAGTACTTTCCTACAATGCAAAAAATATGCACACCAAACTAATTGAGTTGGTGAATTTTCTTTCACTTATATGTAAGAATGCAGCAATTCTACCTTTTGGCACCCTAAAACCATCTTCATTTGTAAGGGAGTCTTTCAATACAGCCATGTCATTAGAGGAGCCCTCCCAACCCGAACAAACATAAACAAATCGTAAGTCAAAATCAACAGCAGCTAAGACATTTTGTGTAGGAACTTTATATCTACCACGAAATTTCTCAACTATTTTCTGATCAGCGGTGACCATAACATGGGTACCATCAATAGATCCTATGCAATCCTTTTGACATAAAAAAAGGTTATTAGTGAATTATAACACATAAGGTTGACTATAGGAGCTAGCGAAGTCATATCTAAAAATTACCTTAAACCATGGATAATATTATGTGTTGTTTAAAATCTGATGAGGAGTTTTTGTTGAAGGAAGTCTGATGTATGCATTGCTCAAGCTGCATATTGCCTTCAGAAAACTATTGAAGTGCCTGGAGATTGACTCAGATGACCTCTCAAATGCAGCTACCAAACTCACAACTCTTGTGTGATGACCTAGTATGTATAAGCCCATAGCGGCTTGCTCTTCCACAGATATATTCTTAGTGTCCTTGAGCAAGTTTCTCTCACGAAGCAATGCACAAAATTTAAAAAAGGGTTCTTTTCCCATTCATGTAATCTTAAAGCACAATTTTTTAGATCCATAAATTATGTCATTAAGAAATCAATCATGCCTTACTCGATACGGGGCTCTTGGGACTTGAGGTGATTTAAAATTTTCATACCTTAATAAGATAGTTAAGGTAGTTGCAACGACAATCTGGTTAATTTGAATAAGATGAATAGCTTCCCTTTGACGCCTCTAGACAAGTTAAGAAGTATTAAATAAATACTTTTCTACAAATGAGAGCACATAATGTGAAATATATACAATACATATAATACGTAAACTTATAAAAAGTAGATCTGAGAGACAACTTTTCTTTTTCCTTGTGTCCCTCCTCCAAGGCCAAGTGATTGGGTTTCCTAGGAAATACATACATATAATGGGTAAGAGCACATGGAAATATATAAAACAAAAACATACGTATTAATACAAACCTGAATAGATGTGTCTTCTAGACCATAAGACCCATCTACTACATCAACTGGTTGTCTTATCTATACATGTATTTAAAATCTTGTTAAGTACACATAAGCATATGGTTGCATATTTATATAAAAAGTAAACCTGAGAGACGATTTTTCCTTTTCCTTGTGTCCCTCCTCCAACACCAAGTGATTGGGTTCCCTAAGAAATACATACATATGATGGGTAAGAGCACATGAAAATATTTAAAATAAAAACATACATATTAATGCAAACCTGAATAGATGTGTCTTCTAGACCATAAGACCCATCTACTACATCAACTGGTCGTCTCTATACATGTATTTAAAATCTTGTTAGGTACGCATAAGTATAAAAAGGAAAAATAAAAATTATATAAACACATACTCGAATAGAAAGCTTTTCCTTTCCATATGACCCATCCCCAACATCCAATGATTGAATTTCCTAAAAAATTACACAAATCTAGTCAAAGACATAAACATGCAAGACATAAACAAATACCTTGATTTTAGAAAATTATACCTGATGAATGAACATTCTTTTGGCACTTGACCCTTCATCATCAAAAAGTCGGCCAACCTATTAAAAATGGCTACCATGTTAAGCTGTTTTTATTTCAGTTAACGATCTATATGTAAATAGATTCCAAGATTAAAAAAAATACACACATTACTAATCATTTTTCTTTTCCCAGTTGATTGTTCAACTAAATCAACATTCCTTTCCAAGGCACTTGACCTTTCCTCTAGATCAGTAAAATCTTCATCACAATCCACAACTAGACATCGGCGGGTGGTACCATCTTCTCTTCTAATATTGATAAATTCTCGATGCTACAACATTCCAAATAAGAATTGTAAGAATGCCTCCTAATGCAAAATATAAAATTATAGATGAAGTAAAGCAGGTCACTAGGTCACGGATAATGTCACATTCATTCAGAACTAGACTAGAGTAGAACAACATGAATTTTTTTTATTAGAATTTAGGCTAGATCAACCCCACAAACTGGACCTGCTTGGTCTGGATTTTAAACCCCAATCGTTAGATCAATGGTCAGTTCCCTTGCCATGAATCGTTAGATCTAACTTTCTGTTACAACATAATTACAGACAGGTGACATGGAGGGAGGGGGGTAGCTGTAACAACTCTAGTCTAGCTAAAAAATCACACTACACGGTCCCCTTGCCAGTCTAAAGTTTGCCGAAAACCAACCCAGGAGTAGCAGATCTGAACAACGTAATAGAGATATAGGCCGAGAAAATGGGTAACAAGGACCCCTTTGGCAGCAAAACCAGAAACCCAAATAAGGGTTGCGAGCTGTTACATATAGAAATATAGGCCGAGACAGTATCCGGAAACCAAAACCTATAAAATGAAATTGATGCACGACGGCATACAATAGAGGATCAGGGGACATATATATCCAGAAAAATCAGGGGTATTTACCTCTTTCCCACGATCCATTGCAGCGATAGAGCCCAGACAGAACTTGCTTCGTCGGCCAGTGGAGAGATATATACCGATCAGAGACGGCTCCGACCAACGTAATACCACAGACTCGTTAATGAGGGGAATGCGTGTTTGAGATGAAGCGAGCAAGAAGGAAAGACGAGAAGTGGAAGAATATGGAGGGTGAGAAGCGGGCGAGCATGAAAGACGAGAAGTGGCAGAGTATGGAGAGCGAGAAGCGCGGCGAAGGAAGGGTGAGAAGTAGCGAGGAAGGGTGGGCGATGAGCGACGGCTAGAAGAAAGGGGGAGTCGCTTAGGGTTTTTGCGTGAAGCGGAGAAAAATGCACCCAACCTCATCAGTTTAGGGAGTGGTACAAATTCCCAGATTTTGACCCTCTCTGCAAAAGTTTTGGGAGTTCCGACGTGCAAAACTGCACCCGATTACTCCCTACCAAACAATTTTTTTTGGGCAAAAGTGAACATTTAAACTCGTGGATTTGAACCTCACCCTACCAAACAGGCCCTAAAGGTTGCACTTCCTCATGCAACCAAGCATTTAGATCATCTTCGCTAATAGTTGGCTCCTCGACCATATCCTCAAATAAGTTCATTGCTTCCAAACTTATAGGGTCAACATCTTTTACTCTTAGGTCCCGTTTGGGTACCGCAATTTAATGTACATATGTATTTAAGAGTTTTGGGAGTCGAAATGCAACAAATAAGAATCTTGTTGTTCGAAAATGTTTTGTTTGGACAGGAAACTAATTGCGGGTATATTTGCAGCAGACGAACACCAACTTGGATGGGGGAACTGATGTGCCTTTGTGCACCATTGCCGCATGCTCTTTCCATCTCTGAGAAGAGACAAAGAATAGAGACATGGTTCCATGGAAAGAGGTGGTGGGGTAAACGGAAGGGGAGGGGGCGCAACAACGGTTGGGCTGTAAGGTGGGAGAGGAGCCATTTGATGGCCGTAAACCTAGCGGCGGAGGGCAGAGTTGGCCGAGAATGACAGAAGGTGTATGGTTTGGGCTTCCATGCGAGGCGGCGGTCGTAGAAAAACCCTGCGGGGCCGACAAAGTCGGAGCACCCTCACACTTGTGTCATTGTGTGAGGAGAGAGGTGGGCGGCGTGGAGTCAGCCGTTTTGGGAGGAGATCGGTAACGACGTGAACTTCTGAAATTACGCCGATATAGGCGTGATTTGGAAAGACGCATTTGTACACAGAAGAATACCGTCATGGAAATACCGGTGGTCGGTAAATACCCAACTAATTACCCAAACATCGTCTTTATAACTGTCGGTATTTAAAATACAATATTCAAATACAATCCCTCCGTTAACTACCACATCCAAACGCCCCCTTAAGGTGTTTTCCCTGCAATATTATTATATTATAATTATAACAAAAAAAATTTAAAATTTAAGTTTTCTAATATGAGAAAGACTAACCTTAGCTTCAGATTATATTGCACATACACAAGTTTATTTAATCTTTCATGTTCTAGCCTATTTCTTTTGGAGGTGTGTATTCTTTCAAACACACTCCAATTTCTCTCACAACCACATGCACGTACTGTTTGGCTAAGAACTCGAATTGCCATTTTCTGTAATGCAGGGGCATCACCTCCAAAATTTTCCCACCACAGCTGTAGAAAAAGTTAATTATGTAAGTAGACAACTCAATGAAAGTTGTTTGATGCAAGAAAATATTATGTAAAAATTAAACTCTTACCAGGAAGAATCTTATCTCTATTTCTAATAGTAGTTTGTCGACCAAATTCACCTAAAGCATTCTTATATAGCCTGCGTTCTTGTGTTATTTGGTCAATTGCATCCACATTGTCATAGTACATTCTCTCTACAACATCTAAGAATTTACTCCAAATTTTATTTGAATTGCAATATTTTGTATCCTTATAGAAGAATTGTGGATTCAAGAAAAGACCAACAACATGAAGAGGTAGTGTGATTCTTTCATCCCATTTCTCATCAATCAGATCTAAATATGGAGAATATAGTGACTCATTCCCACTAAAAGCAGATTTGATGGATTCTTTTGCCCTTCTCATGCCCTCGTGAAATTATCCCATAGAAGGTTTTTCATCACTATCAGCCAAGCGTAGCATTCACACAAGGGGCTCAGAAACTTTAACAAATAAGTGACAAGAATTCTAGAATGACGTGCTCATAATAATCTCTTTGACTTCTATAGCCACACTAGTTCTAGACAACTTGTGATCCACCCAATCTCTACTTGCCACCATAGATAGCAGTTCATCTCTTTTACCAGTCAAACTTTGAATTGCCAAAAAATTAGTAGAAAATCTAGTATTTGCTGGCCTAAGTAGATCACCTTTACAAAATTTTCGCATTAGATGCAACACGTGTGTGATTATACACAAAATTTAGAATCTTTTTTGTCTCTTCAACACTTTTTTTGACATCAGGTAATTTATCAAAATTTTCAAGGATCAAATCTAAACTATGGGCAGCACATGAAGTCCAAAAAAATGTTTAAATTGTCGAGAAATCAACTTTCTAGCTTTCTCATAGTTAGAAGCATTATTTGAAATGAGTTGAACAACATTTTTGGATCCTACAAATTCAATAACTTCTTTGAACAATTCAAATAACATCTCTGCTGTTTTAGAATGTTTACTAGCATCCACAAATTTCAAAAAAACTAAACCTTGAGGACAATATATAATTTTTTTTATCAAAGTCCTACTCCTCCCATCCGTCCAACCATCTGCCATAATTGTGCAACCAGTAGTCTCCCCGTGACGTCTGTAAGAATCCACTAAAATTTTAACCTCATTGACATTTGCATCTAACAGAGAAGTACGAACAACATGATAAGATGGTGATTTGTATCCAAATCCAATAGAAGTAATTGCATCAATCATCTTCTGAAAATAAGGTGAATTAATAGCATTAAATGGAATACAGACCTCATACAACCATCTAGCAACTGCAAAATCTGCACCAACTACTTTTTTTGAATCTGCCAAAACACTGCGTAGAGTTGGTTGGGAACTAGGTGGAAAAACATATGACAAACTTTTTGTTGAAATATCTTTGTTTGCAGAATGACCAACACTTACACTAGAATTGACGTTTTCACTTTGTGAGCTTGATGCATTGGTCTTACCCTTTTCTTCCTTAAATGAATTTATATCCTTCAACATCTGATATTCAATATGAGGAGGCACCTTCTTACATGGAGCAGTTTGTCCTCTGATTTTTGCTAAATGTTCCTTCATCCTATGAATTCCCCCTCCAACATTGACCTTTGAACAGAAGTTGCATTTTAATTTCTTTGTGGATGGTTCTATAGTACAATACTCCCAAGCCAGATCAGACTTCCGACGAACTGCTTGAGTGTGATTTGTTTCAGCCTGATTAGGATATGGAATATGCAGTGAATAAAAAAACTGTCAGGCGGGCCGCTTGAGCGCCCATGACCCTGATCCGCCTAATTTAGCCCCTAAGCGCCCGCTAAATCGTTTTGAACATAATCGTCGATTTTTTGCCCGCCTCATCCGCTTTTTTCCCGCTTTTGTTTAAAAATCCTAATGTAAGCATGTAACATTTAATAATTACATAGTCCAAGTAGTGTTGACTATAATATATGAAACTTGTATACATTAAATGTTCTATGATATAGCTAGTCCTAATTTAGAATGCATACTTTGTGTGTAAGCTGTAATAATTGGGTACTGCTGTAATGCATCTAAGTAAATATCCTATTGCTCTATTATACTAGTAATACATGATTTGTTTTAGGGGCCGTTCGGATACAACATTTTAGAATCCATCAGTACTTGTGAAGAGAGACGGTTTGCATTACAGGTGTTGAAAGTTCTAGTAGTTAAAAGTATTATCTTTGGACGACTGTTCGGTTAAGATGAGCACTCCGAAAATTTGTAGAAAAGACAATAGGGAAGTCCTGTAAATAGGCATCACGATTCACGAGCAACTAGGCTCTGCAAGGGTCGTTGTCATCGTTCCTTGGACAAAAGTCAATCATGCCATCCTGGAGATCATGGCTCTTGTAGCCTTGCAACGGTATCTCCGAGAAGAAGAACGACAACCGGAAGAGCCACTTTGCTGCATTACTTTTGCTAACTCGCAGCTAGGCTATCTTTGTGGCAGCGCCGACCAGCCTGCTCTTGTGCTATCTGTCGGCTGAGAAGCAGATGAAATTGACAAGAGTCTTGCTGCTCTGGAGACTGGAGGCGGGATCTCCTCTCAATGAATCCGAGGCACCGACCTCACAGAGCAATTGGAGAAGGAAGATGAGGAGGAGAAGGATGTAGAGGAGGATGTGCAGCGGAAAAAGGTGCGAAGGTGGGGAAAGAGAAAGCGAGGCCGAGGAGAGAGAAGTGAGGAACCGAGAGACGGGGAGAGGGTTGGAATCAGTGAAATGAAAAACGGCCTGAGCGGCCGATTAAACGGCCGATTAATCGGCCAGACACCCAGCCCGTTCGATTTTTGCTAAAATCGCCGGTTAATTTTTTTGTAATTAATCGGCCGTTTTTTCCGTTTTTTGCCCGTTTTTTTCCCGTTTTTTGGCCGTTTTTTATCCGTTTTTTGTAAATTTTTCTGTACACCTGTAACTTTATATAAACTATATGGCCCCAAGTATTACTGACTATAATATATTAAACTTAAATATCCTATGATAAGCCTAGTCTAATAGAATGCATACTTGTATGCAAGTTGGGATAATAGGGTACTGTTGTAAAGTGTAATTTATACAAGTAAAATATATGTAATGTAACTATTATCTAATTTTAGAATGCATACTTTAGTTAATTGTACTGCTGTAATGTATGACTAATTGATGATATGCACATATAACAATAAGTTAGAAAGGTATCCAATAATGAGTCTATTGTTTACTGTATGCAAGTTGGGATAATAGGGTACTGTTGTAAAGTGTAATTTATACAAGTAAAATATATGTAACTATTATCTAATTTTAGAATGCATACTTTAGTTAATTGTACTGCTGTAATGTATGACTAATTGATGATATGCACATATAACAATAAGTTAGAAAGGTATCCAATAATGAGTCTATTGTTTACTGCTTAACTATGTAAACATGTGATGCAAAAATATTTCTGAATCATGTATGTGGGGTATTTTATCTATGTCAAATCTATTATTTATTATATTATGGCTATAATTATTGTCTTATAGCTATCTTATAAACTAATTGGGTGTTTTTACTGTTGGGTAGAGTGTTTAGAATCTTTAGATATATATAAAAGTTTCAAAGAGTATTAGTATTTATATACATATATATGTAATTTTGTATAAAATTATATAGGAAATTAAAACCCGTTTTTTAAAAAATCGGCCGCTTAATCGGCCGCTTACCGCTTAACCAGTTACAAGGTGCTGTCCGCACGATTACCGCTTAACGTTTTTTAAAACATTGGTTGGAATCGAGTGAATGGCTTGCCGGCTCGGTGGACTTTGTCAATCACGCCAATATTGGCGTCATTCTAGAGGATGCAAAATTCAACTTAGCCGGAATGCGGCATTGTAAATACCGGTAATTATAAATTACCGTAATACATAGAAAAACAAAATCTTTGTCAATGTGGCATTCAGAAGGCCGCCGATAAACACAATACCGTAATCAAATACCTTTCCCAAACGGCTCCTTACTGATTTCCTTGCTGCTTTCAGTGATTAATGATTGGTACTACTGGTTAGTATTACTTTAGTGATTACTTTAATTCAACAATTCATAGTTTGTTATTTACAATTACTGATCTGCTTGCTGATTTTAATGATTAGAGATACTGATTAATAGTAAGTATTGATGAATACTTAGTTAATTTCTGATTTGCTAATTAGATATGTATAGAAGTTCCTTATAAATATATTTTGTATATACACATACATGTAATTTTGTATAAAAATATATAAAATTTAGACACCCTCTTTTTCAAAAAATCACCCGCTTAATCGCCCGCCTACCGCTTAATCGGTTACATGGTGCTGTCCGTACGCCTCCCGCTTCCCACTTTCTGATACATTGGGAATGTGAGAATCCACATTCTCAACATTTATTGAATTATTAGTATCCATCTGCACAATGATGGAAAGACAGTCAAATATAAAAGTGGTTCTAACATACTTAGAAGTAGAATGATATGGACATTTTGTCATTAGATGCAAAACTACGTACGAAGATGCAAATTAACAACAACGTAACTTGCAGGATCTATTTATTAAAGAAGTTGGAATTACGTAGTAGCTGAATAACAAATTACAGGAAGACGAGATTTGTGTTGGACTTGCTCGTTGCTAGAAAACATAATGCATGTATCATTTGAGATTTTGGTGTTGAAAAAGCATCGATATTTTGGTGTCGTGTATTTTGCCGAAGGGAAAATAAAAGATTACTCATGGTCTCGATTCCAAATTCACGATTAGTGTGGGAAAGAAAAACAAACTAAAGTGTTTTATATCAACTAATATATGCACCGATCCTTCTTTTCTCTCTATCACCTAGTGCCTGTGTTGTTACATCATTACAGTGGACAACTTCTAAATTAATAGGATAGAGGACTTACTTCAATCTGCCATCACACTCACGGATATAAGACAAACTGACAAAGCTGAAGACAGATGGTCGTGATGGCCAACTTCCAACAGAGTGAAATATACGGGCACTGGAATTGAACGAAAGACGAAGATCAGAAGAGTGTTCAGAAAAGCGCTATTCGGTGTACGGGCGGACGGGGCACTGAATATAGTATATGCGGTATGCGGGAGTATATGCGGGAGTATATGTGGTTTTGGATTTTTTTAATAAAGTAATATATCTATGTATATTTATATATCAGTCATATAGAATTATATGTCACATTGAACAATTACATACAAGGACAACATAGAATGGTTAATTAGAAGAAAGGGAGCATCAATATCATATAAATATTTAATTAAAAACAACAAAAATATCATGTAAATTTCATTTCTTCAAGTCCATGTATGTGTGTTTGGAAAAGCGGTGATTAAGAGGCCGCATAAGCCGGTAATCGGCCGCATAATCGGGAATGGACCGATTATTGGTCCGCTTTGACATATGCGGTGCGGTACCCTGTCCGAACCGCTTAAGCGGCCACATATGTGGCCGCACGGACCGATTTCCTGAACACTGGACCAGAACCAAGTCAATTAGCTTGCAATCCAACAGTCATGGAGAATCAGAGAGTGTCGCTGATGTCAAAGTCGTCCATCTGAAGTATGTCTGCCAACCATCGTTAACTTAATAGAAGACCAGATTAGGAAGGGGTCCGACACTTGGGCTATTTAGACTACCGCCGCAACGACGAAGCGTATCCAGGGTTTCGGCTGCCAGACGAATAGTAAAAACTTTGGGTCAAGTTTATACGTACAACGGCGAGTTTTTTTTAAAACTTGTGATTAAACCGCCGGTTCAGTCCGATTCGGCCGGATCCACTAGTTCGACCGATTCACTCAACAAACGAACCCTTCTCGATTTTTTAAGCTTCCGGACCGGTCGGTCGCGGCATGGTTTAAAATTTCGGTCAAAATTGCGAAATTTTTGTCGAAATTTCGGTTTCGACCACTACCAGACATCGAAATGGACTTGTTGATTTTTTTTATTGCATTATAATTTTTTTTAAAAAAAATCATAAAAATCTTAAATAAATGTGGGGGACCCCCCTGAGTTAATTCAATCCAAAATATAAGATCTAACATGTTATTACATAAGAATATATGTATGTATACATTGCATCATCGAAATCCTGATCGAAACTGATTTGTGTATTTTCACTAAAAAATGTAGGAGCCCCCTACCCTATACCAATATATGATATTATTGTATAATTAGATGTATTTATGTATATAGATCATCATGGTAAAAAATTATGACTTAATTCCTTTATTTGGTCATCGAAAACGTCAAAATTTGCATCGAAATCTTGTGTCGAAAAAGCGTAATTTCTTGAAATTTCGGTCGAAATTTTGGTTAATTTCTTTTTCTGGACCAACCGAAACGACATCAAAATCGATATTTTAAACATGGCTCGCCGGTTTGTCCAGTCCGGTTCTGAAAACACTGCTCTAGGCTTGGGCAATTCAACGAGGGGCCCGATGTTCTTTTGTGTGGGTTTATTTGGGCAATCATGGGTCAACCGAGAGACTTTGGTTAATAAATGATTTGGCTGGGTCATCTTAAACGGGTAGCTAGTTTCTTAGCCCAAATTTGCATTAAAGGGTTGAACTGTGGGTTAGTGAATCAATTTGACAGGCTATACACGGTGGAGATCTCTAATGCTGTCAAGTGCTGATCGAGTTGACTAGGAAGATGGAGGATTTTTTAGTTTCTCAAATGTCATGATCGGCGGATGATAACCCTGTGTAGGGGGGGACCTCTATAGTGACAATTTGATTTCAACACATTATAAAAGTTGTTGAAGAGTAGTTGAACAATTATAAAATAAATGTTTTATAGCAAGAGTAGTTTAGGGCGATAATAAATGTGATTGATAAGCTCTTCTCTTCCCTGACTTCTCACCCCCACCCCCCACCCCCCAACCAAAACAACAAACACGCACACAAAAGTTTTTAAGCCTAGTGCGAGACATCATGATAGATTTATGAACCTTGTCACATACGTGTGATAATTGGAGCCCGTGGATTTGGCATCTTGCAGTCATGAGTTTATATGGTGGATAATTGGGCATTTTTCTAAATTCTTGCTAGTGCATGCTCTCATATTTTGTATTGAAATCCGACTGTGGTCCATTTAGACGGAATGAAAACCATGGCCCAAAATTACCTCCCAAAGTACGATTTAACCATCAGACTTCACTGCCCAACTATTTTTGCAGTGGTTTATAACCATCTTCCAATTATATTTGTACACATGTTTTAAGAATAACGAGTTTTTCCACTGGTCATAGTCTGTCTAACTTTATCACACATCTCTTGACCCTGCCCTATTTCAAAATATAATATATGAATGTTGGAAGCTATTCAGTATGTTGTGTAGTTGACTTTGACATGCATCTTTAGGCTTCGTCTTGATAACTATTTTTTAGTTTTTAAATTAAACTTTTTCAAGTTTCTTTCTAGGATTGTCGAAGAAGCTGATTTCAAGTCAACCACCGAATTGTTTGCAAGGAAAGGTGATGATAGAACGTTGGATAATTTTATTCCAAAGTCTGAAAGTGATTTCAAGGAATATGCAGAGCTTATCTCTTATAAGCTTCGACCTTATGAGGTGACACCATCAATGAATGCCATTTTTTCATTTATTGTTTTATTATTTATATACTTTGTCACACACATAGCTGCCATCGATCCTTTTCACTCACATGGCTGCCATTGAACCTTTTCTAGAATGATAGATAACATAGTGTTAATGCTGGTCTCCTCAGAAAAGTTTCCATTACATACGCCTTCTAAAAGATGTAATGCGTCTGTCAATGACATCCATGAAAGCAGCAGATGCAAAAGAATTGGCTTCATCGGTGACAGCTATTGCTAACGAGAAGCTGAAGGCTGAGAAAGAGGCAAATGCAGGCAAGAAGAAAATAGGTAAGGAGAAATTAGGCACATTCATTCGTGATAATTCTCATATACGATTGTATTTGATGAGATGCTGAAAGTTTGGTTTTTGCTCCTGTATGTTTGTGGAAGTATCTTTTGAGATTTAGTTGATATAACATGTAAATTAGACATTTAACCTACTTAGCTTTGATAGTAAATTAGAATTATTTCATAAAAAGGTAGCCTCGAATTATAAAAATTGATAAAGAATTTTTTTCGTATGATTCTCTACTCGTGTTCTACAAATTTATGTTTTGAAGCTTTTCATATTGTTTTTTGGTCAGGGGGAAAGAAAAAACAGCTTCTTGTTGATAAGCCAGACGATGAAGCCACTGTAGGCGAGTATGATGCCTTGGATGACTATGATTTTATGTAGACCCTTAGAGCTTTAAATCTCCCATCTTTTGAGTCCCTGACAGCTTTGCGGCGTTACCTATATGTGATGACATCGAGTGTTAAATTTTGTCATGGTCATTCATTCGGGTGAACTGGCTTGGCCGTTCTTGTCTCGGAAAATCTCCTGTCCACTTGTCATGCATGTTCTATTGCATTATTCGTCCTATCTTCTCCTTGAAATGTCGTTGTAGTCAATTTTGTTACATAATAGTGGTCGTTGTAATAAGACTTGGTGTGCTTGTATTTTGTTGTCCTTCCTGAATCCCTTGATGAAGTTGTACTGATGATGGATCTGATTTGAGTCCGTTCTTTGGTTATCTGATAAGTATTGATTATAAAACATTATGCTGTGGCTATATTGACATAAAAACAATTTGCTTTGCTAGAGTGCTGTTCAATCTGTCGTTCCAGAAGTGTTGGATTGATCAGAGCACTGCGTGCCGTAACTGTACATATTATTATTTGTATAAAGCATTGGATTCCTTAATACCACAAAAAACCAAGTTTTCACAAACATACAAATACCGGAAGCAAAACTGTATGACAGTGGATATATCGTATTAGCGTCTGTTTGGTTGGGAGTAGAATCAGAGCATTTCTTCTGAATTTTAGATTATTAGGATCCGATTTTGTTTAGTTAGCAGGTTCATCAATGAAACCGTTGGGTTCCAAATCTCAAACAAGCTCTGTTTTGGCCCATATTCCTGAAGTTGGTATCACGCCCAGGATGGGTGTAAATGAGTAATTGGGTGCAATTGGACTAGTTAAAAAGCTGGCAGCTGCTCAGTACCAAATGATTGTTTAGAAGACCAACTGAATGGTCCGATTTTATGCCAAAAGGAATGAGTGCAGTGCAAGCAGTGTGAATTCATCATGTAGCAAACAAGTCCTTCGCTCGACACACTGCTGACTGTGTGATATCCAGGGAGTGACATCATTGACTCCTAAGACAGTAAGCGATAAATGCGATTTACAAAATGATATGCTGAAACTTTCAGCGTCCGCATGAATGCATAACAGCTTGCTGTACGTTTGGTCCTGTTATACAGTCGAGAAGGCAGTTTCTGGTGGATTACGATTGGGTTGACACAATAGGCGTCAGAATCGATTTGCATAATGTGGGTTTTACTATATGTCTTGTATTGAATTTTTGATTGTTTAAACTTTTTCCAATATCACAATTCATAATTTCAATTTGGACATCAACGTCCAAACGTTGACCAATCCAACGGGAACAACCCAGTTGACAGCATCTAAAACTGGAATGGGCTTTTTCCCTGTCAGACGGAGTTTACATGTTCGGTTAGAATTTGACAGTCTTAAGGATTCTTCTGCACCAATATATTACGTATTGGAGATCGATTTTGTTGTTAAATGTATGACATTGAATTATTGCCATATTGCTATGGCGGATATTAGGACATGTCCATACCATATTCATCTCTTACGTATGCATATATCTTATGGAAGACAATTTTCTTCCAAAAATCAGCAATCGAGAATGCTAATCCTGCAAACAAAAGCATTTGCGTTCAAGATGTTTGTGATTGCTGTGCTGCATGACCCACAATTATTCTCCATGCAACTCAAAGAAGAAATACCAGATTTAACGTGAAAAACTCTTTCCAAGATAAGGAGCAAAAAAATATAAGGAACCTAAATGCATGTTCTTGTAAGAACTGTTAAGGATGTTGTACCGATACGGTCACAGATGTGACGAAAACTTGTTACGGAAGCGTTACCGACAAGTGTATAAATCCAAAGAAGAAACACCATATTTAACGAGAAAAACTCTCCCGAAGACAAGGAGAGAAAAATCACGCGGAAATACCGGCCAACAAACATTATGTAATTAAGATTACAACTCACACTGTTCGGATTTAATTACCCATAAATCCAAGTAGCCTTCCCCACACAAGAACAAAATGAGGAAGAAGAGAATTACACCCAATGTGCACAAAACCTCCCTCTTTACTTGATCTCCTCACGAGACCGCTGTCGTTGATGGGGATTACTTGATGCCGCTGTGACCACTGACTGGGTCTGACCATTGCCGCTATGGCAACACTGCGTCTGTAACCGTCAACTGCTACTTTATTTCAAGGTAAAGTCGTTGACCCTCTCTTATTCAACCAAGATGGCTCCTCCAGTTGTTCTTGTTCTCCGACTCTTCTACCACAGAATGCACCAACAAACAACTGGAGGGATCACACCTCAATCGATGGGATGATCTCAATGGCCTCCCCCAAGGCCTCTATTTATAGGCCTCCATGACATGTTGTTGCAACTAGGAATCCTTATCCAACTTTGAGTCCAACTTCATGTTGCACATAGAAAACCATATTCTTTCTCTTTTAGATTTGACTCTTTTTAGGATTGATAGCACAAACCAATTCCTACTCAAGTCCAAATCTAATTAGACATGGGCCGAAACCTTTTTCTATTCCCAACAATCCCCCTCCGACCCATGAGGGAAGCATGGTCAGAGAAACATCAATGGGAATGTATGCCGCATAGCTCTTTGTAGACCCCCAGCCTGTTTTGCGTCACCACCTTGGTCATCATATTAGAAACATTCTTCTCAGTATAGATCTTCTTTAGAGTTAGTAACCTCTTATCAATCACATCACGAAGCTAATGATATCTCACATAAATGTTCTTTGTCCTGTGCATGATGCATTGTGATCTTGCTCAAGTCAATGGTACTATGACTATCTCAAAAAATAGTCAGGTCACCTGATTCATGCCCAACTCTCTCGAAAATCTCACAATCCAGAATATTTCTTTTCCTACTTCCTCTACTGCAATGTACTTTTCCTCTGTCGTACACTTTTGCAACTTGGACTGCTAAGATATGGCTCCCCCTACAAAAGTGAAAATGTACTTAGAGGTAGACTTTTCCTGTGATCAATATCACCTGTCATATCAACATTAATGAAGCTCTTCAGAACTGGTTCAAAATCACCAAACATCAAACACGCACTGCCAGTACCTCGTAAGTATTTGAAGATCCACTTGACCGCCTCCCAGTGATCTTTCCCAGGGTTTGAGAGAAACCTGCTCACAACACAAACCAAATGAGCAATGCCAGCATGAGTGCACACTATTGTGTACATCAAACTCCGTAAAATAGAAGAATAGGGAATCTTGGCCATCTCCTCCTCTGTATTAGTAGATGGGCATGACTTCTTACTTAGCTTGAAATGACCTGATAGTGGAGTACTAACGGCTTTGGACTTGCTCATGTTGAACCGCTTCAGAATCCGTTCAACATAACTCTCTTGTGACAAATACAACATCTGTTGCTCCCTATAACGTGTGATCTGCATCCCCAGAATTTGTCGTGCTGGTCCCAAATCCTTCATCTCAAAGGCTTTTGGAAATTTCTATCTTCAGTTTGTTGATCAAACTGACATCATGTTCCATGATCAACATGTCATCCACATAGAGTAGCAGAAGAATGAACTTGCCATTCAGAAACCTCTTGATGTAAACACATGGATCTACACTTATCTTCTAGTACTTGTTACTCTGCATGAATGAATTAAACTTCTTGCACCATTGCCTAAGAGTTTGTTTCAAATCATACAAACTCTTTTTTAATCTACAGACTAAGTGCTCCTTCCCCTTAACTTGAAACCCTTCTGGTTGCTTCATGTAGATCTCCTCAGCTAGGTTACTGTAAAGAAATGTCATCTTCAGATCCATCTTCTCAAGCTCCATATCTAGGCTAGCAACCAAGACTAGCCAATATAATAGAAGTCATCTTCACAATAGGAGAAAATATTTCATCAAAATCTACCCTTAGTCTTTGACCAAAGCCCTTGACAACTAGTTTGACTTTGTATCTGATATCCTTGTTGTCGGCATCTCTATTCATCCTGTAGATCCACTTATTATTTAGTGCTCTTCGACCCTTGGTAAGTGCCACAAGCTCATATGTATCATTCTTCTGTAAAGAAGATATCTCCTCCTGCATCGCCTGATGCCACTGTGCTTTCTCTCTATGAGTTTTTGCCTCATGATAAGTCTCTGGCACTACAATAAAAATATGATTTAGCTACAATTATTTTGACTACATGTGTCATATTTGTAGTTAAAGACTACTTTTCCTTACAAGTTTTAATTTGTAAATAAAGAAAATGTAGTTGATTTTAATAGCTACAAAATGACTACAAATAATAATATGTAACATACTAATACCACTTCCCGGTCTCTCCGCTCATCCCCGCTTTAACGCTCACACACCTCCAAAAATTCAAGATTTCTGCGCCAACTCTTTTTTCCCTGTTGGCGCCTAATTAGTCGCTGTCATCTGAATCTCACGTAACATACAACAACCTCTCCACTCTCCTCCCCCAATCACGTGTGGGCTCTCCATCGATCTCAAATGCATCCTCCACCACCGGTTACTCCGCCCTTGATTCCTCCTCTCCCATCCACCCCAATAGCACCCCCTTCTAGGATTATGTTATATCCCTCTCATGTTCTTCTCTTTCACTCATATCCCCTAAATACAACCACCCCCCTTATCCTCCCATCTTCTGAAAGATGTCCTGGTGGATATCCGTAAAGGAGGTGCTGGAGGGATGACACCCTACAGGGAAACAAAAAAAGAGAAGAGGATTTAGGTTGAAGCACGTCCACTCAAGGAAATGGGTCAGAGTTCACGCAATTTGTGCCCCTTCTTCTCCATTTCATAGTGAGGTAACTTCTTACCCACTATGAGAAAGGAAAGGAAGAGACTTGAGTCAAGTAAAATGCATAAAGAATGAAGATGGTAGAGTATTGGTGAAGGACGATGACATCAAAAACCAGTGGAGAAATTACTTCCATAAGCTTTTCAATGGAGATACTGCATATAATGTTAGCGACTCGTGTGACATGAATACGAGAGATATCATTTACACACGACGAGTTTCACCATTTGAGGTCAAGAATGCTTTGAAAAAGATGAAAATGAGAAAGGCATGCGGACCAGACAATATTCCCATTGATGTATGGAAGAGTATGGGGGATGAGGGAGTTACATGGTTAACAAATTTCTTTAACAAGATTATGAAGACCAAGAAGATGCCGGATGAGTGGAGAAATAGTATTATAGTCCCAATCTACAAGAACAAAGGTGACGTTCAGAGTTGTACAAACTATAGAGGTATCAAGCTGATGAGTCACACGATGAAGCTTTGGGAGAGGATTATTGAGCAGAGGTTAAGATCTATAACACA
This sequence comes from Alisma plantago-aquatica, assembly GCA_963693085.1. Taxonomy (NCBI): domain Eukaryota; kingdom Viridiplantae; phylum Streptophyta; class Magnoliopsida; order Alismatales; family Alismataceae; genus Alisma; species Alisma plantago-aquatica. Next base: position 1,421,008,224 of record OY856412.1, read on the forward strand.
GGTATCAAACAACCAATTTGGTTTCATGCCTGGAAGATCAACAACAGAGGCTATTTTTCTGATAAGGAGGCTTATGGAGAAGTATAGACAAAGCAAAAGAGATCTTCATATGGTGTTTATCGATCTAGAGAAGGCTTATGATCGAGTACCCAGAGAAGTGTTATGGATGGTTTTGAAGAAAAAGGGTGTGCCTATCCAATACATTGACTTGATCAAAGACATGTATGATAGCTCTACTGCAAGTGTGAAGACTCCTGGAGGAGAGACACCAACTTTTCCTATTACAGTTGGGGTACACCAAGGATCCACACTCAGCCCATATCTATTCGTTCTGGTTATGGATGAGTTAACAAAGAATGTTCAGGATGATATTCCTTGGTGTATGTTATTTGCTGATGATATTGTTTTGATTGACGAAACAAAAGATGGATTGAATGATAAAATTGAATGTTGGAGAAAGGCATTAGAATCAAATGGATTGATGATTAGCAGGAGCAAAACAGAGTATATGCATTGCAATTTCAGCCAATCTCGCAGTGTGAATGATGGAGCCAAGTTGGACGGAGTAGATATACCAAAATGTGACAAATTTCGTTACTTAGGTTCTATTATTCAAATAGACGGGGAGGTCCAAAATGATGTTTGTCACCGGATCACTGCAGGATGGTTGAAATGGAGGAGTGCAACTGGAGTTTTATGCGATCAGAAGATCCCTCTCAGGTTAAAAAGTAAGTTTTATAGAACAGCTATACGACCAGCCATGCTCTATGGGAGTGAATGTTGGGCGGTGAAGAAACAAGGTCTCAACAAGATGAACGTGGCCGAAATGCGTATGCTGAGATGGATGTGTGGGAAGACAAGAAAAGATCGTTTGAGAAATGACTATATCAGGAATAAAGTGGGGGTGGCGAGCATTGAGGACAAGTTGCGTGAGGGCCGACTCAGATGGTACGGACATGTGCAACGCAGACCTACTAGTGCGCCTATACGAAGCAATGCTATTGAGCCAAACACTATAAATAGAAGAAGAGGAAGGCCTAAATTAACATGGGATGAGCTTATAAAGAGAGATTTTGAATCTCTACATCTCAATCAGAATATGACCCATGATAGAGCTGAATGGAAACGAAGGATCCATGTAGCCGACCCCAACATAGTTGGGATTGAGGCTTAGATGATGATGATGATGATGATGTAACTTCTTACCCATATTATAATGTTCATTGTTTACCTAGTTGATACTTGTACTTGAGATATTAGCATCTTACTTTGAAGCTATCCACATAGAAGGATGGAACGGGCAATTTTTTTTTGCTTAGTCTTGTTGCCGTTGTCTTCTATACAGGGGAAGCATATCAAGGGACTAGTATTTAATGATGGGAAAAATTTGTAGCATACAGTTGTGGTGTCAATGTATGTGTGTAAGATTATATTTTCCCAGTATTCATTATTCTCAATTCCAGGCTTCATAGTCGTGTAGTAGTACCACAATAGAGAAGTTTAATTGTATCTTTTTGTTACTGTATTTTGCATTTATTGATCACGATGCTTAGATTACCGTGCCATCCATTTGATTTTCTTAATCAATTTCTATTATTCATTTGTATCCTTGTTTACTGCAATCCAAACTAAACCAACTCTTTGGTTTTGAAAATACATAAGCGTGCTTTTTAACGGCAAAGAGAGTTGTGAGCTTAGGCTACCTATCAAACCTAGTATTACTATTGGGAATAGGGAGTTCAAAACATAAAGAAGGTGTAGTAATCATAAGAGGAGTTCAACATACAATATATAGCTATTTCGTTTGGAATATTAGAATGAATAGTAGACTCATTGGCATAGATGAGGAGGATGTAGTGAGTAAGGTCAGAACGAAGTTAGTTGGTATCATATGACACAAAGATGTAATTTTGGGATAATTGACGAAGAAGAAAAGTGGGAATAATTCAATTGGATCTTTCAATGTCAATAAAATGAAATCTCGACTGAAATTCTATTGCTATGGGACTATCAGAAGATGGAAGGAAAAAGGCACCATTTGGAAGCCATTTCAGTTGATATACATACGGGGGTATTTGAAATAGTAATACGGACATTCATATACATATGACCAGGTTCTTCCTTAGAGATGGCATGGGATAAAAATGGTGTATTTTTATAAACTCCAAGTCAACTTTAAACACCTACAACTGCCTGATTTGAGTACTCTTTGTTCCCTACGACCAACTGAAGAATTCTAAGTAAGGTCGATATAAATTGAGATTCTGATGGATGCTTCTACTTTGTGCCACATCCATAATTTGATACTTGCTAAAATGAAAATTTGAAATATTACTTATATGGTATCAAGTTCTTTTCTTTTACTATTTTTTATCTTCGTATTTTCTTCTTCTAAATCTAATAATAGTTGGATAATAGGGAGGTGGATAAGTAACCAATTCCCTATATGATTGGCTGGGTCTAGTCAACTGAGGATTATGGTTTTTGTATTGCATTCTTATGATAATAAAAGATGAATCATGGTATATATAGGTACTTATAATTAGTAATACCCATGGACTGTGATACACATGGATACAAAATTTCTGTCAGTAGGTCTAATGTGAAAGTATATTTGTTACAGTGCTATCTAGAAAGGGAAAGAAATGATGGTCAGGGTGATGTTGTGTTGTAGACACATCAGACGGGATCATAGCACCTGGGAGGAGATGTGATTGCGGATGGCACTTCATCTATGGTGTTGGCTCTGTCTCCATACATTTTTTATGATGCCGTTGGGACTGTTGAAGGATTACCCAGCAAACAATGCATGTGGAAACAACATTAGACACATCAAAGGCCTTGGACTGAATGTTATAACCACTAGGACTAGCAGGTTTATTAGATTAACATAGGTATTTTTTGTTTAATATGTAGGATCAAACCTTAGTACAATTGTGTTGTCTGAATTCACAGATTGATTTGTGCATATTTATATTTCTGCTTATGCTATTGTACCATGTTTAATCATGAACAACCCAACATCAGTACCACATTGTACATTATCATACATGTTGTGAATTATGAGTTCACATGGATTGGTAATTACACAGTTTCTACAAACAATACGAGCGGAAGAAACTATGTGGATGCCTCACGTGAGCATGATTATGCATATCCACCACTTAAGTCAAATGCCTAATATTGATTCCATGTTTTCTAGTCTTTATTCTTCTATTTCAGATGTCATATGGGACAAAATAATAGTAAGAGGTCTATCTTTGCTTCTAATAGAAAGAATCTGCAAAGTTTGCTACTAACTATACAAGAAACTTATTCTAAGTTTCACATCTCAGATCCCAGTAAGAGGTGTGTCTTTGCTCATAATTTATTAAGTGTGTGATATTCTTAGCATTCTTTCTTCTCGGTCATGTGGCTTTTTATCTTTGTGCCTTAATTGTATTGCTACCGTTGTGTTCCTATCTCGTCCCATTTGAAGTTCTATGTTCAGTTTCCTACTGTGAAATTATGAGCCCTAGTGAGTTATTTGTTGAGGTATGTTCAAATATATCAAAGACAGAAATATGATCCCTACAACTTCATCATGTGTGATCACATTCATCTATAGAATAGTTAGAGCCTTCCTATCAGCTATGAAGAAGAACATACAACCTTAGCTCGAGGAAAGCTTCGCAATAGCTGAATTCACGTGTCTATTAGAGTACCATCACCATAATTTGTGATGTTCATGATATGATCCATATACATTGTGTAAGATACATATATGTTCTAATTTTTTTACAGTCCTCATAGGTTAGATGCAACTCATACTCATCTCTTTTTCTTAATTTGTGATCGAGTGGTGAATATATGACAGGTACAATCTTAAATGATTGTGGGGTAGTTTTCTTATGACTAGAGTTTCTAGCAACTGAGTAGATCTCCCCTTGGGCATCAGTACATCTAGAACAAAGAGGTAATACAATTTAATGTGTTAAGTACTTCAATTCTTTAAAAATTGTGGAATTCTAGCAAAATGGCTAGATAAAGTAGTTGCCAAATTATCACAATACATAAATATAACATCAAACTAATTTCCAAACTCAAGCAAGATTTCCGCACATCAATTCAAGTGATGTGTTGCTATTGATAATTATTTTATAGGTTGAGATTTATGTGGCAGCAAAAAAATACGATCTTGGTGTTGACATGCCATTCCAAAATTTTTATATTCTAGATCTGCAACTTGTTATAAATCATTCAGTTCATGTTAGTTCAGAAGATAAAAAGCTTATTAAAATTAGAAAAACTCATCTAGATGAAGTATATATTTGTTTGAGTTTTACTCTCATTTTTAAATGACTTTGATTATACATTTTGCTTCACTATGTACAGATGGATAAAATCACATTTGTTTTGTAGGGATTGCTACCTGAGGCATACCCACACTTTTATGAGGCATTCTCTTTGCTTTAGTGAGTAAGTTAATTTTCATTTTAGTTTTGATTATAACAAACAAATTCATAACATTGTGGTTGTTCAAATATAACAAACCATTCATATCTTTTTTATCACAAGACCTCTGCATAGAGAGGTTGCCAATTGTTGTAGGTAGTTATCTGAAATTACTTGACATCTACTAAATCTTAATACTTAGGAGTGAATCTTTGCTATCAGAGGTAATTATATCAATTTTCTCAATTTGCATAATGTATATATGTATCCAATAGTAGTACAATAAGAATATCAAGCAATCAATATGCATAACTTTTAGCAAGGCAACTTGATCATTTGCTATGACCTTTTTGCATGTCTGATTATTTGATACCAAGAATGATTTTAGAGAAGGCCTTCATATCACATCTTCATCCTAGACAAAATAACCCATTGGATAACCTTGATTGGAGTACCATAGACTGGTGTTCATGTACATGTGAAAGGTAAACTATGCAATAATTTCATTGGTTTGTTCCTGTACACATCATTTTCTCAAAATTAGTGTCATACTCTGTTACTATCACCCGCAAAACAGAGATTATGTTACTACAGGTTAAGTTGTAGCTAGGTGCCATATCTCTTGTACAAGAACAACTGTCAGAACAAAAGGAAGAGAGGATAAAGGAATTCTCCAATATATTGTCTCAAATTCACAAAATATTTGTTGAGATATATGGAAACCTCAAACCTGGGGATGGGTGGAATTTCCAGTTGTTGATGAGAATGATTTGTCTTTAAAGAATCTCCATGAATAGTAATATCAACTACAAGACCTTCCTATGGCCAATCAGAAGCATAACATGGAGAAGTTCTCTATTTAAAATCAAGAAGAGCAATACCTTAGCGATCTTTCTCTTCTTATGAATTTATCAATGCTATCATATTTGTTGATGATACAAGTGGAAAAATTAATACAAAAGAAAAATCAAGATAGAAGAAGAAGCATATGATCATGTGGCATATAGAGTCTGCAATGGATAGAGGCAGTCAAAATAAGATATTATATACATGTATCTTTGTTCCATGCATATTGTAAAATAGGGGCCAGGTTAATGTCCTCCCCATGTGTACTCATTGTTCAAATATAAATAAAAGTACCATTTTTGACATTGTAAGCACAACTCAATATTGATTAACATTCATCTTTTTTCTTTTTGAAAACCCCTCTATATTGACAAGCGACTGACTGGATACATAATATCTCTTACTACATATGTATGTGTAGTACATGGTGCCTTTCACTACAATTAGCTATAATTACATGTGTAGTAAGTACTAATTTTTTCTATACATGAACTACATATACAAATTGTAACCAATGTCATCTCTCCCTACATATCATGGCTACAAATTGAATTGTAGTCATATATTTAGCTACAATGGAAACTATATTTTTATGTGTAAGGACATTGTTTTACCTACAGTTAGGGTTACATATGAATTTGTAGCTAGAGGATTAACTAACTACAACTTTGAAAAATGTATCCTAAACAATTATCTACACGGGTATTAGCTTCATATTCTAAATGTAAGGATAAATGTAGCCAAAGCTTTTAGCTACAAATTTGTGGGTTTTTACTACAATTTTTTTTGTAGTTAAAGTTTTTCGTAGTGTGGATCCCCTTGATTAGTAAGGAGAATATAATGAGATGTCAGATATCTAGATAAATGATGACAAACTCTGTCAAACTTCCTCAAATATTACCTTGAGGACTAGGCATGGTAGAAAAATCCTACCCGACCTGACCCGCAAATTTCGGATTTTTTGAGTGTATTCGGATTTTGCGGGTTTAGTTGGAAGTATCGCTAGCGCACTACGGGTTTGATATTGTAGGGTCTGAAAACCCATGGGCACCCACCTCATACACTCATACTAACAGACTCTCTCACAAGAGACGCAGACACCAATCATCCATAGACAACACACCTGATCCCTAACTTTGCTCTGTTGTCGCTGGAGGATCAGATGCTCACATATCTCATGTGGCGGTCACGACCAGAACCACCACGATGAGAAGTTCATGGACTTCCACAAAGCCCAGCCATCAAAGGATTGGTACCAAAAGCTCAAAATCATCTATTCATCTACTGATTTCCCCCTTTCTCCTTCCTCAACAAACCCAACAACAACTAACAATGCCCACAACCACAACTCCCCACCACCACGAATCCAATATCCACCACTGTTGCAACCCATGATTAAAACAAACAAAGCAACATCGGCCGCCGACGGCGCCGCGACTGACGACACTTTGACAGTTTGGCAAGGACGTGGTGTGCCTCTCCACCCGAAAGACGTCGCGCTCTTCCTCTGGCTCATTGTCTGCGGTGTTGCGCTCTTCATCCTAATGTTCCTTATCATCAGCGCTCTCATGGCATCATCCCCGACGCCACAATGAGACAGAGGTGGTTCGAGGTCATCAACTAAGTCATGAACGTGATTGTTCACCGTCATGTGCCTGTACCAACACCCCACGATCAGCCATGGTGGATCATCCACCACCTCGTCATTCTCATCCAGTGATACGACCACAAGCAGGAAGGGCTCACAGTGCTCTACTACTGGAACAAATAATCCAAGACAAAAAAGTGGGTTCCGATGATGTTTGTCCTGGCGCTATTACTCACCAGTTTCTTCATATAGTATCGGCTCTGCAACTCTGGTTTCTAATCTGCCTCTTTGTAGAGGTTTTTGTAATGTGTTCAAATGGATAGTATTCTGTAGGGAGTTGTGGATGTGTTCAAATAATTTTATAGTGTTCAGACAAATAAATTTATTTTTGAATGAATTATGTAGTGGATTCTTTAGCATATTGATGTGTTCAATTGCAAATATTCATTTCTGAATCAAGGAAAAAACATGTTTGATTCATTTTGGGAGAGGTACTAACTGACATTTTTGACGCCTATAGGGTTTTGCTGTTGTTTTGGACAATTTTGGTTCAATGTGAATATGCATGTATGATTAATAGCTAATAGAGATGCAGAAGATCAGAAACGTTGTGCCATACAATTCTTGCAATCTCTGTTTAATGCGCACATGTATAAGTAGCATCTTTCATTTGTAGATCACGTCAGGCATATGAATCTGGAATTGGGTATTTCTGGGTCAGGTGTTTGTGGGTTATTGTATTCAGTATTTTTTGGGGTTCGAGTCAGGTTCGGGTCAACTACAAATTGGCCGGGTCAGGTTCAGGTTGGGTTATGGAAAACCTGACCCGTTGCCATGCCTATTGAGGACTCTGCCTAGTGATGATCTTACTCCCCCTTCCTAGAAGTCTCTAACTATGAATCTGAATCACTCAATTGCGCGTCTGGAACAAGAACACTCGACGTGCTCTCACCCTTCTGCTCAGAGTGATCTTACTTCTTTTATTTGTTATCTAAAGACTACACCTGTGAAGAAGCTGAAGCATCCTCATACTCATCATCAGAAGAACTATCATCTGATCCTGCAGCCTCTGCGTCATCACTCTAAGGCTCTCTAAATGTCTGACTTTCATTGAAAGTCACCTATCCATGTCTGCTCATGGTCCTTTTTATAGGATCTCATAATCTATAGACAAACTAATGATCTCCATAGCCAAGAAAGATACATGGCATTGCTTTATCATCTAACTTTTGCCTCTTTTCCTTTAGAACATGTACATAAGCCTTGCACCCAAATACTCATAGACGAGCATAGGATGCATCCTTGCATTTACATACCTTCTCAGGTGTATCAAAACCCAAAGGAACTGATGGAGATCGATTAATCAGATAGCAGGCAATACTCACTACCTCACCCCAGAATGTCTTTGGCAACTTTACAATCTTCAACATGCATCTAACTTTCTCCACTATGGTACGGTTCATCCTCTCAGTTGTACCATTGTGTTGTGGTGTGCCGAGCTCTACCCTTTCATGTCGTATTTTGTGTTGCGCACAATAATCATGGAACTCCCTAGAGATATACTCTCCTCCATTGTCTGTATAGAGACACTTCAACTTTTTTTCTATCTCTCACCTCACCACGGCATGAAATTTCTAAAAACACTGAAAGACGCGATCCTTGGTCTTCAACAAGTAGGCCCACAACTTCCTAGATACATTATCAATGAATGTGACAAAATACCTATTGCCACCCAGTGAAGCCACCTCAAACGGATCACAACCATCCGAATGAACCAGCTACAGAAGTTGTCACTTCACATTTGATCTTCAATTTTTATTAATATGTATTATTAATTTTTTTAAATATTTTAGTAGAATTTTGATTAGTGCTAAAAAATTAATATTAAATCAAAAATAAGAATTATTAGATTTTCTATTTTTTATGAACTTCATTTTGAGAAACTCATAAAATAATGAATCAGGGAACTTTTTGGTGGTATGAACCCAAAGGAATGATGACTTTGAGTTGTACCAAGTATGAAAACGAGTGGATTTGTTTTTTGTCCCATATTTTTATGTTATTTTTAATTCTTAATCTAAATCTGTTTGAAAGAAACACGTCATTGCTTTCCTGTCTGACATGCATCACATAAACTGAGACCAATATCCTTGTCACAAAGAATCAATCTATGCTTTGAGAAAAGCTTCAAGCCTTTCTCGCTCATGTATCCTAGTCATCTGTGACATAGATCGGTCTATTTATCCTCAACTGTATATATATGGTAATCTTTAAGCACCTTAATCTGGGTCTTATATAATGTGCAACATAATTTACCCCACACAGTAACCAAGCCCCCCTTGGTGATCTTGCATTTCCCACCACCAAAATCCTAATGACAACCTTATCTATCAAAGAATAAACCAGATCTCAAACTCAACCACAAATCTGGAATGTGACGAACATCCTTCAGTGTGAACGTGCAACCAACACTTGTTTGAAGACAAATGTCTCCAATCTCGATAATTCTTGAGAATTTGGAATTTCTCATGTTACCCTCCTGAAGTCTCCCCTCCTCTATGATGTGGAGAATTCCTTACTCAGTGAAGCATGATAAGAAGCTATAATATCCACCACCCACTCAGAATCACCATCCTCATCATGAAAACACTGCTCTTGGACTGTTAAGACCACATCGTCATCATCGTCCATGTCATCTGAGATTGTCTCTATAGTATTATTGTTGTCATCTTACTTGTCTTTGGCTTTAGACCCATGCTTATTTTTCCAAACCTTGCTATCCCTTTTGAAATGACATGACTTGCCGCAATGAAAGCACCCTCTACTACTCTTTGACTTGGTTCTACTACAAGACTTCTCACAGTTTTGGGACTCACCACGACTCTTGGATTTGCCACAATCTCTCACTCCATCAATGCCTCTACTCTATGTGAAGTGAACCTATGATCCTTTATCTCCCGAGGCTCATCACTGAGTCTCTTCATTCAGTATACTGCTTTTCACCTAGTCAAGTGTCAACTTGCCTTCCTGTACAGAATTGCTGACTGTCACTATGAGCGTCTCCCAACTGTCAGGTAATGATCCTAAAATAAGTAGAGTCTAAAGTTCATCATCAAGAACCATCTTCATGGACCCAGTTGATTTACAAGTCTTTAGAATTCATTCATATGCTCAACTATGCTTATATTGTCCCGATATTTGAGGTTCACCAACTTTCTAATAAAAAGCTTTATTTGTGACAATCTTCCACTCATATAACTTCTTGAGCTTCTCCCACAGATCTTTGACATTAGTCTCTCTGAGACATGATGGAACATAAAAATATTAAGCCGCTTTTGAACTGTTCCAACAGTCTTCCTGTTTAATTTCTTCCAGTCCTCATCAGAGTATTCTTTGGATTTTGTCCCTCTATTAGATTGTATAGATCTTTACAAAAGAGAATATCCTCCATCTTGGGTTTCCAAATATACAAATTTGTGCTTGTTATCTTTATCATCGTCTCATCTTCATCCTTCCCCATCTGGACCAGTATTTGTAGCCTACGTTTTGATACCACTTGTTAAAGATGTTGTAACAATACAGTTCCAGATGTGATGAAAACTTATTATGGAAGCATTACCGACAAGTGTATAAATCCAAAGAAAAAATGCAAGATTTAACGTGGAAAACTCTCCCCAAGACAAGGAGAGAAAGACCATGAGGCAATACCGACCAACACACACTATGTAATTAAGATTAAAACTCATAATGTTCAAATTTAATTACTCCTAAATCCAAGTAGCCCTCCCCACACAAGAACAAAATGAGGAAGAAGAGATTCACACCTAGTGTGTAAAAAATGTCCCTCTTTACTTGATCTCCTCATGAGGCAAAATCATAAAAATGCTACACAAGGATGTAAAGTTGATAAATCCAAAGCATTGAACCATTACATGCTTAGAGCTGAGAGTGAGAAAAATGAAAAGCATGCTAGAGAAAAAATATCATGGCAAAATGAGTGATTGGCCAATTGTTTTCATTAAGCTGTTGGATGTGCATGCTAGGGTTCTTCAAATATTATCTCAATGAGTATAATAGTTTATCTAGAAGGGATTCAATTTCTACCTAAACAAGAACTGATCATCATGGGCATGCATAAAAGAAAACTAGAAATGGATTATAAAAACAAACATAAAACTACAACTACCAACCGGTTGCACCCCTTAAGCTTGAAATCTACAATGTCCTTACTGTAGAAATCAAACAAAGAGAATAGCATCTGAGTAGCTCATCATGGTGGATATGTCATCGTGGAGGGCTTGTGATTTGATTTGCATCTAGAAATTGTTGCGCCATAGATCTACAACTCCTTTTGAATATATTTTTGATTTAGGACAAAGATGTAAACTTATGATTTACAACAGGAATAGTCTTTTAGACTACACTATTATTTGTCCCTTCATTCTCTTCTTCAAAATAACTAGAATCGAATTCAAAGACAATTTTCACATCACCAAGCAGTGTTCCAAGGCTATGTGGAAAAATGACATTAGGCTTGCTTGAAGAATCATCATGTGGGGGCATGAGTAGATTTATTCATTTGAGCTTTAGTTTCATTGCCTACATTAGAGTGAAAAACTTCATATGATATTGTATTTGATGGTGAAGAAGAGACTCCTCCAGTAGCTCCACTCCTCAAAGTACTTGACGTGTATGTCTCCCTTGATTTCATTTTTAATTGATTAGGGAAGGAGACAGAAGGTGTTGTTTTATTCAAAATGGCAAGTTGAGCAATTTGGTTCTCCAACATTCTTGTGCGAATAGAAATCCCATCCCCTTAAAAGAGAGAGTGTGAGTGGCATCCTTCATGGTTTTGTTTTCCTGGGGGAACTCATCATTTATCTTTGCTTGAGATGAAACAAAATCCTCCATGAGTGATTCCTAGTTGGACTTTGAATATAGTTGTTGTTTATGAACATGTTGTTGTTAAGGATTCTACCCAAAAACTTCACTTACTTCACAAATTAGGTTGATCAGTTGAATGGGTTGGGTGCTAAACTTGTCAAGCTTCTGAGACAAGATGTCTAGATTTGCTGCAATTAAGTCCACTTCACCAACTATGTGCATGCCAACTTGCATTCCGAAAGAAACATAAGGGAAATAATGTTGGTTGTTCATTTCATTGACCCATTAGCAATTATTTACTGCCATGTCTTCTATGATATCATAAGATTCTCTGTAGTATTTTTTTCATCAAAGCTCCATTTGTCTCTACATCTATTAACATCCTTGTGCTATAGAATAAGCCATTATAAAAAATTTAAAGAAGAAACCAATTTTTGAGACCGTAGTGAGGACAAAAATGTTTGAGGTCTTTGAATATCTCCCATGCATTGTAGAGAGTCTTCCCATACATTTGAGAAAAATTAATGAGCTAGTTCCTTAACTATGTTGTTTTGTTGGTGGGAAGTACTTGTATTAGAAGATTTTGAGAAGATCCTCCAAACTGTTAATAGAATTTCTTGGCTGAGAAGAGAGCCATGCCTTGGCTCTATACTTCAAAGTGAATGGGAAAAGAATAAGGCAAATCCCCTCAGTAGGAATGTCATTTATCTTGAAAGTGCTTAGATACTGCTACAATTCAACAATATGGAGGTTTAAATCCTCCATTGGTGTCCCTCCAAACAAGTTCTGTTGTATCATCTATATAATAGTGGGGCTGATAGAAAATGCATTTGCCTCAATCTGTGGGATATTGATAGCTCCATTAATGTCCATAGCAATTGGAACAACGAAGTACAAAATGGGACGAATGTCTTCCATGATTTGTTTTCTTCTTGGGTTGGATGTTCGGGTGAAGATGTTGGTGATGAATATGATGAATTTTGTGATTCCTACCAATCTATTTGAGTTTCACTCCCCCTTACTTTTTGAAGTCTGCTAACTTTATGCTCAATTTGGGTCAAGAAATGTGGAAGGCTCAAAACCCCTTTTGAATTTTCACATACAATCCTGCAAGTAAGCAAGGCGAGTGAAGTATAAAAAATAAAGTGGAAGATACAAAAGTATGATAATGATTATGATCATGATGAAAAAATGGTGGGTATGGTGTGGTTGTGGTGTGATGTAGTCTCTCTGACAATTCAACACTTCTTACTCTAACAAAAATACCAATGCTCCCCGACAATAATTCCAAACACTTGTTAGCTGTGTGTGCAAGTTCTAAATTCATAAACTCAAACACTACCCTGCAAGTATATGGGTGTGTGCAATATTATTGAGGTCATCCAAGGATCAAGGTATTGTTAGGCACAAGAGTATTAAACTTCAACAATCTTGATCTTTTTAACAAGAGATATTTTTTTAAAGATAACTAAGAATTAACTAAAATAGGAATCACTTGTATGAAGGATCAAATTGGATCAGGAATTCTTGAGGATAAGGTTTCACATCCACATTTTAACATGAAGAATAAAAAAGACCAACAATACTAGAAATAACACAAGGGAGGTTTGTATCCTACGTGCACCTCTTGGTATGTATAATAGTCCTAACTTTGTATACCACTCCCATGGATATACCTAGATTTGGACTAAAAATATTTGTTCCCCAACACATCACAGTCACTCTCGTGATCAAGGTAGTACATCTAAGGTACATCTCCTTATTCCTATGCATATCTTCCCAAATTATACAAACAATAGAAATCATACATATAAAGTGGCCAACAAAGCATATGAGAAGAAATCAACACTGATGAATCACAGAACAATGAAGCAACTAGCATCATATATGAAATTCATGTTCAACATAGTTATGACATGGGAGTTACCCCCATGCCTAAAAAGGTAGATTTACTCATCCATGGATGTAGAAAGTAGATACAAGCAGTAAAGAACAAGGCTAGACGTCATAAAGAGGAAATAAACTTGGATGTCCGTGGAAGAAGTAAGATAGAGTTGGAATTTCAATCAAGGATTCACAAATCCATCCTTGCTGCTAGAAACTCTCCAAAAAGCTTCACTCTGTGTTGAGGGAAGAAAACGACAGAGATCCCTACTGCATTGTTGGAGAATAAGAAAGAAGAAGAAGTTTCCCTCCTGAGAAACTAACTTTTCTTCCTTGGAACACCTCAAACTCCTCCTGGATCTCCCTTATTGAGTCTCGCTCCAAATGGTCCAAAATAGTCTTGTGATCTCTGTCACAAGATGGCTTGGGGTCGTATATATAAGTGTGGGGCAGTTACAATTGCATTTGAGTGAAATATGCATGTGACATGACATGTTGGATGGCCAACACAACATGTTAGATGTGATAATTGAAGTCAAACTGCCTCGATTGATGATGACATAGTGTGTTGGTTGTCCAACATGACATGTTGTTGAAACTTAGGGGGTATTGGATTGAAATCTAGATTGTGACACAGTGTGTCGAAATTAGACACAAAGTGTCTGATGTCTGGACACGTCATGTTGCTTTCTAGACACGTGGTGTAGCTGACAGTTTTAGCAACATTGATTTGCTGAATGTTTAGATGATTGTGGAATGTGTTGATGGATGATAGATGATGTTTTCTTCCCATTTTGATGCTAAAATGTTGTACCTACAATTAAAAACATAGAGAAAGTAAAGATAACAACAAAGTGGAAAATCTATAATAATTAAGAGTTATTAGGTGAAATTGATTTGGAAATGCAATCTAAAGTGGTCCAAAACATGATATAAAATACACACATCATCCATATAGATTAAGATAACATATGATTTGATACCATACTTGTGAGAACCTGCCCATAGATCAAACCCTAAATGATCATTAGGATGAATCCTCAAAAGTAAAGCCATCTTAAAACTAGCAACTTATCAAATATGGAAACAATATTCCAAATAAAATGGTCTGTGCAAAGGCCTGATTACACACAATCATCATAGAAATCACATGATGTTGTATACAAGTGTACTATTTCTCATTTAAATTGACTCAAGAGAAGGAAAGACAGGAAAACAAACTGAAATATCTTTATTAACTTCAACAAACATGCTTACAATATGATTCGTATCTATAAATGGAATAACATAAGATGTTGAAATCAGGTTACAACTCATAATCATAAAGAAACATAAAGAAAATGAACCCATCATGTTCAATATAAACTACTTACCCTTCACTTGAGAAAATGAGAATATAAGGACAATCTTATATTATATGTTGTTACATCTTGTTACAAGGTCCTACTCACTGTGTCAACATACCTAAAACATCATAGAAGAATCATACGAGTCTCTAAGATCCCCAACAAGGGGATTACTCCCAAGAAGATATACACATACTTAGATAGCTTATAAGATGGGATTTGGATAATAGATATATCTTTGTTATTCATTTAATTTTATAGTTATCCATATGAACCCATGACTCAGACTAAGACATATTTATGATCAGCGTATACGACATTTCATATTATAACAAAAATCTTTTTATAGTACAATCATTTTGAATGCAATAAACATAACATCATCAATAGTGCTTTAGGAAACCTTGCAATTATAGATAATTCAAAGCATCACAAAATTTGTGGACCATAAGAGGACAACAATAATATGCAATGTGATTTTCTTGTAAAACCACAAAAAAATATACTACATGGTTGAGTTACATGTTTTACTAAGTCCTGGATAGTTTGAGGCATACCACTCAAACTACTAATGATCACAGTAAATTCCCAATCAAGCATGTATAAGATCTTAAGATTACCAGAGCCCTAAAGATATTATTCCCTCAGTAAGTATGAATGACAAACTTTAGTGGCACAATGGATTAACTACTAGTAGGAATATAACAATCATCTCACAAAAAATTTGGTCCGCGTTGGGTGTACATGCCACAACACCAAAAATCAGGGTATACAACCCTCAAGTATGAGTTACAACCAACGCTTCCCCAATACATGATAGTAGTTTTCCAACACCTTATATTTATGATGATGGAGAAAAACCCTCTCAATGCCTACATATACTTAACAATATACGACTGCGAGATCCTTTCCACATATAAGATTTATACAAGGAAACTCATTTCACTATCCAACCAATTTTCACATTGAGGTAGCTTTACATCATTGTACACTACATGATTAGGGTTACACTTGATTAATTAAACCAATCAATCATTTTTTTATTGCATCAAAAACTTATAAACAAGACATAGATACATAATTGTATAAATTAATTAAGTCTAGCAACAACATTAGATATGAAACATATTCACATACTTAAACCACAAAAACATGGCTCGTGTTCCCACCTTGGCCATAACAAGGCCTGAATTGACCAATTCTAGGGAAAAACAAGGCTCAAAATACCATTAAGGCCACAACAAGAATAAATCCTCAGAGGACTCCCATATCCACCTATAAATTTTCATATCTTCAAAGAAAATAAACAAACAATATCCACAATTTAAATCAAAACCCAAAAGGGTGCAAAAGTTATGATCAAGTAAGTAGTAGGATATAAGAAGGCCAAAACTAAGCATGGACGAGCCATATTGACATATCAAGTGTACTTCAAACTAGCTTCCAACAACATAACTATTGAGGTAAAACAATAAAAATTCTACAAGATTAGTCATTACTATTAACGAATTCACATTAATTTACCTTTTATGAACATTTCATTCAAAGATATTCAAACCCCATCACATATCTCCTGAGGGCCTATTTAATTGTTGTAGAGACATGTCATCATTCTAAGTGAAAGTGCACCAACACACATGACCAAATAAAATTACATAGTAAGTATAAAATAATATTTCCCATTACCTTCAAATCTATTTATATCTAGTCATGGATTGAATTATAACCATTGGACCCTACCGCCATCCCAATGGTGGTACCCAAATCACGTAAAAGCCTCAAGACATCAAGTCTATCTATAAAACCCATATCCAAAATACATCATATATCATATTATTTTGTGTCACACATGTTTCATTTCATATAATTATATGAAGATAAGAGAATATAATTTTAGATATTAATATAAGAAGGTGAAATATTATATTCTGTGGCATATTTTAGTTAAGGTTGCCCTCAGTTACATAAATTTCGTGTCTGATTTGTGATGTGCAATGTTATATCACAAAAAATCAACTAGGAAAAGGTCCCTAAGGTTTTACCTAATCTAACGTGCAATAATTACCACCCATAATTGGACCGGTCTTATCGCAATGTAGCTTTATGATCGAACCCAAAATAAAACATTTTTAAGAACAATTCTATTTTAAGTCTAATTAAGAAAAAGTATATAACAAGTACATATGAAGTTGATGTACAATAACTAACCTCACAAGCCCAAAGTACACTTATTGTGGCAAGTTGGGCCACAGTAGAGACGTTTTCTAGTCCTAGAATTTCTATCCAACACATAATGGGAGCGGACGAGGAAGGGGATCTGCCCGTGTTGGTCAAGCATTTGCCTCGATGATTAGTCATGCACCTCCTTCACCACAGACATATTCTCAAACTTCTGATGTCTCATTATCCCATGAGGGGTAAAAATTTCTTCATTAGGCTTCCCAATATTATGAGGATTCTTCCTATAATCTATCTATTTTAATTACATTTGAGTTGACATGAATTGACATAAGTACACAAAAATGAACTTTGATGAATGTCAATGAGAGAGGAGTATTGCACACTAAGTGAGTTAAGAATGGTTGATTTTAATAATGTAATGGACATGAAATGGAATAAGCTTAGGGTAATAAACCAAAAATGAAAAAAAAAACAAGTAGTTATCATGTCAGATCTAAGAACCTAAGTCTAACCTTAATATGACGAGATATGTGATAATAATGACAACATTATCAAATGAGGAATTATCAAATATTGAGATGTACACTTTAATTAATTAACCTAACAAAAGAATGGTAACTAGTAAAAGAGGAGTGATAAGTGTTATATGCGTTGAGATTTACATATATGCATTATAATTAGATAGAATAAGTATATGTCTTATATTAACCCTATTTTGAGAATGATGAATGGTACAAGATGTGTATACATTGATAGTGTTGTTGGTCCTAATATCTATGTGAATATTTGATGTGTATCAGATAAAGTCAAATGAATATAAATGTGCTTGGTTTCAAAAAACATGTGCTAGATTGAAAATGAGAAACCCTAATTAGGGTAAATATATGAGAAGGAAATTATATTTGAGGCTGATAGCCCAATGATGATGAATCATATGAAATGATGTGAAAATGGGAACAAAACATGAATGTTACAAATCATAGATTGTTTTAATTCTTGGTATAATGATTGTTTCCATGTTAACCCTAGTCTACTTTATGTCATTTTAGTTGTGTGATAATACAAACACATATGATAATACAAACACATAAGATTAGTAACCGTATGAATAACAAGTGAAGTCACGACAGATCTATTTAGCTTCCATGAACACTATGATCTTCCCTTGAGGTCCATACCAGGAAATTGAAATCGATCTCCTTGTAGTAATAAAGGAGTCACGAGAAGGATTTCCAAAGTGTGTATTGAGAGCTTAAAGGTTCGACCACAAAGATTTATGAGTGAGTCATGTAGTATGATTATGGCCTTGAATCCTCTGTTGTGACAGTCTATGTCCATGAAAAATAGCATGTGATGAAATGTAAACTATGAATCATGAGAAATTTTTTATATGTGATATACAATTTCATTTGTTCCTATCTCGTGTACCCAAAATGAGGACCTGAGCCTCTTTAGGGCAACCCTATGGTGGATGATGGTCTGCATTGATATGTTAGAGTGTGAGGCTAAACCCTATGATAGTGATAGTGAGTCATGAACATGAGAATCAGGTGTGGGAACTTCTACTTAGTGAGGTACAAGACAAATAGTTTCAGTGCAAATGTATAAGAGATGACAAGCCATGTCGAATATGATATGCATGTTTGTTACATTCCTTTTACTATCGGTTGGTAAATCTATTATTGTTGAATATGTTCTTGTTGTCGAATTTAATCATTTTTTTCTAAAGATAATATGTCTTCTTATCCATATCTATCTAGTATGAATATGATCTTGAATGTGAGATCTAGTTTACGTTGGGATTACACATCCATCTTATTATCAAGTGGATTTAATTGTCATTTAAATAATCCTATTTGGTAGACATGAATCCAGGATATGCTCCTGGTCTGGTTGGTGGGTTGTCACAAAGACGGTGTTATTGTTAAGTTTTGTTTCTAAATGTTTAGACTTTGACTAGTTACCTCTGCAATAAGATTGAAGCTTTGAAATGATTAGTATTTACTAATCAATTCCTTAATATTATTTCTTGATTGTAAAGGTTGGGAGTTGACTAAATGAATTCCTTAATGATTAATCAGATTATTGTCATAAACTTGGTTTGGCGAAATGCTAGAATTATCTGTTAAACTTTTCAATATCTATAAGTTTCTTTTAAGTTCAATATACTTCATTTGATGTTGATGCATGTACTTAGTTTGAGTGGGGGTATTGAAAAACACTAGAGGGGGGGTGAATAGGGTTTTATGAATAATCTCAAAGTATTTTAACTCAAACAACCAACCACAAAAATATTGGATAAGGGGACAAGGATTTAGAGTGGTTCCAACCTTAGCAAATACTAAGGCAGTCAATCCTACCCGGTTGCTTACCCAATCAGGATTTTGAAAGAATCAAATTTTATTACCTCCCAAGGACTTTACATAAAATTACAATTCTTTCACCAAACCCTTCGGACAACCTTCACCTAGAAGTAATTGCACCAACCTTGAAGCAGCCTTCTTGAAGTAACTTCAAGCTCCCCCTTGAAGTAGCCTTCCTCTTGAAGTAGCTTCCCGTTGCAATAGCCTTCTTGATGTAGTCCGAAGTCCACCTTCTCCACCGAGAAGAACCTTCTCCAATCCGCAGCCTCCAACCCTAGGAGTAGCAAGGAGAATACAAAGGATAAAAGGAACAAGAAGGAAAAATAGAAATTACAATACCACTTTGTAGCTCAAGGCTTGATTTCCTATATCAAG
The DNA here is from genome assembly GCA_963693085.1 of Alisma plantago-aquatica. Taxonomy (NCBI): domain Eukaryota; kingdom Viridiplantae; phylum Streptophyta; class Magnoliopsida; order Alismatales; family Alismataceae; genus Alisma; species Alisma plantago-aquatica. Next base: position 1,421,028,125 of record OY856412.1, read on the forward strand.
CGTTTGATCTCCTAACCAATGTATATAGAAGTGTAATTATTGTGGATAGGAGATGCTAGCCTATAGGACACGAAATTGGAGCAAGGACAAGAATATCCAATGTAAGTGTTGCTCAATTTCTCAAAACATATTGACAATTGCAAGTGTAAGATCAAGTGTATCACAAGTGTAGATTAGTGAGTTTAGGTGTCCTAAGGCATGTCCTATTTATAGGAATGGCCTACAAGTGCTTAAGGACGTTTTAGACACTTTCTAAAGGGTTCTAAGTGCTTAACTAGCCATTAGGTACACTTTCGTTTCCTTAGCAACGACTAGTTAATTAATTCTGCAAGTGCTATCAGAACCCATCTCGGTCGAGGAATTGTCGATCGAGATACCTACTCGGTCGAAGGTTTGTCGACCGACCGGCTCTCTGGAACAAGTGTTTGCAACGTTCATCTCCAACTGCCAACTACCTTGTCAGCTGATTCTAACGGCTACTTGGGTCTTTCTCGGTCGAGAAGGTTGTCGACCGAGAGTGTCTCGGTCAAGGAATTTGTCGACCGAGATTGACCTTGTTTCAATGTTTCAAATAAAGTGTGAAGTGTATGTATGAGTGTGCATATGTGACACTATTGAAGGGGATGACCTATCTAAGTGTAGTGATTGGCTAGGGAAGATCTAACGCTTTATTTACATGATGTCTAAGTACTTGTACATTATATATTTGTACAAGTATTTACAATTGATTACAATTCATGAAAAAACAATAATTCAAGCATATAGATTTCCCAAATCTTTTTCCATCCACCTTATTCCTGCAACACTCAAGTAGCTCGTTAGATCGACAAGAATGAAATGTTTGTCATCATCAAAACAAAGGGATTTATCATAATGTCCAATTTAGCCAACAATCTCCTCCTTTTTGAAGATGACAAACATTTCCTAAATATAAAATAAGGAAATATAAAACATGTGAGTTTCATACCTGAAATTTACCTTTTGTAGCCATCCGAGATATTATGAAACTCATTTTAATTTTATGTTTGTGTTTTTATATTATTTCTCCCCCTTTGTCATTTCAAAAAGATAACCAATATAATCATTTCGTATGAATTTGTGTCTTTCTTTCTAAATTTTATGCTTTGCTCCCCCTTAAAGAAATATCCAATTAAAATCAAGGGATTAATGTAAACTATTTTATTTTCAAATTTTGCCACAATTTGTTTCTCAATCATTTGCAAAGGATGTTAAGCCTTGAAATTATATGAGTTCCTTCTAAGTTCATGGCATATGTGTATTGATTTCTCACCCATTTTACAAGGGATGTTAAGCCCTGAAAATGATATGAGATTCCCTTAAGCTTATGATACATATTAATTTATCATCCATTTTGTAAGGAATGTTAAGCCCTGAAAATGAAATGAGAATCCTTTAATCTTAGAGTACATAAAAATGTCTCTAACCAAATGCACGAGATGTTAAGCCCTGATTTGTTTAGAGAACTCCTTTAAGATATATCATATTTATGAAATTTGTAGATTTCTTCATAATCAAAAGTAAAATACTAAGATCATAACAAGCTTTAAATGATATTTATAATGTTTTTGTAAGCTTCTGAATCAAATAATCAAATTCGTTTTTGTGAGCTCCCCCTTAATCTTATAATTTAAAACAATTTAAAGCTTCTAAGGTCACAAATGATTTTTAAAATTTGATTTTGACCTTTATCAAAAGTATATTTTGAGTCAAGATACTAAGATTAAGTACAGTAAAATGATGTACAAATAAGCATTTTGTCAAGCTTATTTTAGGTCGACCTTGACTATGACCATAGCGCCCCTTGGTCAAATTTAATTTCAACCAAGAGGCAAATTCTACAGATTGCACATTTGAACATTTATAAGTGAAGTATAATTTCTGTAGGTAGCTTGATTAAATAAATATCAATTTGAAGCACATTAATTGATACATATTTTAATGTGGGCATCATAATGAAGTTTTTGATTATTGTTTTGTATTCATTTTGAATGATGTCTCCTAAGCTTTGCTATGGGTGCATAAATTGGAATTCCTTTATTTTCAGATTAATCATAGGATTCTTTAGAAGCATGTATCCTTGAAAGCAAGATTGATATCTTAAGTCAAGATTGTGTTTTAGATTTCTTAGAACAAACAACTAGATAAAACATTGATATTCTTTGTTCTAAGATACACTATTTGGCTTGTCATAGCAACAATCATCATTATTTTATTACAAGCCATGCCCACAATAATCATTATCTATTATGTCAAGATGCTTTTAAGCTAATGGCATTTTCAATTATCTGAACCATAATGATCAAGAATAACATCCATTCAATGGTTTGTATATATGAATCAAAGATTATTTTAGACAAACAAATGAAACACAGTGATCATGGCACATAAATTATGATATAAAAGTAGAAGCATATCCACAATACAATGATCAAGATAAAAGTATATAAATGCAATGACTATGATCCTTTCAACACACATGGTTCCTATATAGATATACCAAGGAGTACTTAGGAAAAATCATGTGGATTGTGATAAAACAGTAATTTTCTTGCTTAAACCCATTCATAATTTTTTGTTTTAAGCCAAACCATGTAGGAGGTGAACGTGCTTGAATAGACTTATATGAATTTTCAATCAAGGAAGGCATGTTGCAAATTATCAATATGTGATTTGAAAGTTGACTTACAGATTTTTTATTCATTCATAATTTCCAATTAAGTTTATAGCAAACTGAGCTAGTTGGTTTGCAGAAACTTATTCGGTTGAACTCTTTCTCAGCTGAAATATTTTCGGTCGAAGTATTTCTCGACCGAGAATGTTTCTGTAGATTTCATTTAGCAATTATGTATGTTCTAGTTTATGTGTTGAATTACTTTGAATTATATGTTATTCAATTTGTGTGAAGTTGAGATAGATATAAGGTTGTTCAATTCAAGATTATTGATCATATCTCAAACTTGATTAGTGCATATACATTTAGGTGTCATAATGATATTTATTCTTTTGATTTTCTTAGAACAAATTATTTTTATCACTCTAGTGAAAATTTTAAGATACACTATGTATGCTTAATCATCTTTTTCAAGAAAGTAGCAATTGAAATTTGATAACATTTGTATTTTCAAAGAAAGTATAATCAATTTCAATTTGAATACAGATCAAAATTTCACAAGTTGTGGTTTGCATCAAGTTTAATAAGGATGTTATTAACATATATGTAACGATGCAAACTACTAATATGCATGAGAAATTTGTCTTCAAGATATGTGACTTATTTTTCCAATCAAGTATGTCTACTTGTAGTAAGAGTAGATTTCAGTATCATTTTTCTTTGCAAGCATCATTTTTGCAGCAATTTTAGTAAAATATATCTTTTTCTCTTGTATACTTGATAATTTAGTCACTAAAAGTATTTAGTTTTGATGCTCATATATTCTTCCTTTTGATTTGGATCATTCAAATGTTTAAAGCACAAGAATATATAAAGTTCATTATATGCTTAAGTTGATTGTGATTTTAAGTGTCTTTTATAAATAGTCTTGCCAGAGTTTTACTCGGTCGAGAAAGCTCTCGACCTGCATTGTCTTGGTCGACAATTTCTCGACGAAGTTGTAACTGTTTCTGTATTGTTTTCAATAATTGTTTCCAAATAAAACATATATCACTTCTAATTCAATTATCCAATTTAAAGCTCGGTTTAGTTGATATGAGACATTTAAATATCAAAGTAACATTTAGGTTCAATCTCAACTAATCATATACAATTTTCTAGGTTTTTGAGAATCCAAACTAAAACAAGTTATTTAGGGTGTGTCTTTTAGGAGTTTCAATTATGTTAAGTTGAGATAGACATAAATATATACAATTTAGAGTCTTTGGTCATATCTCAATTTAATTTAATCCATTTAGTTTGGGGGTTTTGGAACCCATATTAATTCAACTTCCTTTTTCTTGTATGGACATGAGAAAGAATAATGTCCAAGACGTAAACAATAATGGCAACATATAGAGTCAATCTCATGTCTCTTTCTATGAGTTTGTTCTAGGTTGTTCTTGGGTATATAAGTATATTTGCTTCTAGGTACATACATAGATTGACTCTTTGGCACTTGTGTTCTTCCCCAACTAGGTTTTTGATAAGATTTCCCTGTAGGCTTGTAACCTAGTCCTCTCCTTCCAACTTGATGGTAAGAATCATTTAAGATTTTATCAAGAATGCCATTATTACTTAGACTACTAACTTCTTGTTGTAACTTAGCAACCTCACCCATTCTCTTCTTGATATCTAACTTTGCTTGATCTAGATTAGATGATAAAGAATCTCTTTATTTAACGATAGTATCATAATCAAGATGTGTACACGAAACAGGTTGTTTTTGAAGATCATTTACTTGAGTTTGCAAATTTATCTTTTCTAGGGATAGAAGAGTGCAATTTTCTTCTACTAATTTTAGCTTAATATCATGATCTTCAATAGTCTTTTTGAGATCTTCATTTTCAGATGTGAGAGCAAGAAGTTTAGCATGTAACTCATCATTTGTTTTATTAGATTTCTTTAATTTCTTCTTGCACTCAATATATTTTTCATGTGTTTCTTGAAGACTAGCAATTTAATCTTCTTTAGGTAAATCAAAAAGGCTTACCTCTTTTTCTTCTTCTTCTTCACTTATTGTAGCAATTAGGCACTCTTTATGCTCATCTTCCTTCTTTGATCTCCATGGGCAGCTAGGTGTTGTGTGGCTTGCTCCTAAGCACCAATTGCAACTTGTTGAAGATTGGTCCATGCTTTTCCTTTGCTTGCGGTTGTAGACACCACCACCCCTCATTCTTCAAGACTCGATTAGAGCTCCTTGAAGCCTAATCTGATACCAATTGAAAAACACTAGAGGGGGTGAATAGGGTTTTATGAATAATCTCAAAGTATTTTAACTCAAACAACCAACCATAAAATTATTGGACAAGGGGACAAGGATTTAGAGTGGTTCCAACCTTAGCAAATACTAAGGCAGTCAATCCACTACCCGGTTGCTTACCCAACCGGGATTTTAAAAGAATCAAATTCTATTACCTCGCAAGGACTTTACATAAAATTACAATTCTTTCACCAAACCCTTCGGACAGCCTTCACCTAGAAGTAATTGCACCAACCTTGAAGCAGCCTTCTTGAAGTAACGTCAAGCCCCCCCCCTTGAAGTAGCCTTCCTCTTGAAGTAGCTTCCCGTTGCAATAGCCTTCTTGAAATAGTCTAAAGTCCACCTTCTCCACCGAGAAGAACCTTCTCCAATCCGCAGCCTCCAACCCTAGGAGTAGCAAGGAGAATACAAAGGATAAAAGGAACAAGAAGGAAAAATAGAAATTACAATACCACTTTGCAGCTCAAGGCTTGATTTCCTATATCAAGCATTTTGATCTCCTAACCAATGTATATAGAAGTGTAATTGCTGTGGATAGGAGATGCTAGCCTATAGGATACGAAATTGGAGCAAGGAGAAGAATAGCCAACGTAAGTGTTGCTTAATTTCTCAAAACAGATTGACAATTGCAAGTGTAAGCTCAAGTGTATCACAAGTGTAGATTAGTGAGTTTAGGTGTCCTAAGGCATGTCCTATTTATAATAATGACCTACAAGTACTTAAGGACATTCTAGACACTTTCTAGGGGGTTCTAAGTGCTTAACTTGCCGTTAGGTACACTTTAGTTGCTTTAGCAATGACTAGTTAATTAATTCTGCAAGTGCTGTCAGAACCCATCTCGGGCGAAGAATTGTCGACCGAGATACCTACTCGGTTAAAGGTTTGTCGACCGACAGGCTCTCTGGAGCAAGTGTTTGCAACATTCATCTCCAACTGCCAACTACCTTGTCAGCTGAGTCTAACGGCTACTTGGGTCTTTCTCGGTCGAGAACTTTGTCGACCGAGAGTGTCTCGGTCAAGGAATTTATCGACTGAGATTGACCTTGTTTCAATGTTTCAAATAAAGTGCTAAGTGTATGTATGAGTGTGCATATGTGACACTATTGAAGGGGATGACCTATCTAAGTGTAGTGATTGGCTAGGGAAGATCTAACGCTTGATTTACATGATGCCTAAGTACTTGTACATTATATATTTGTACAAGTTTTTACAATTGATTACAATTCATGAAAAAACAATAATTCAAGCATATAGATTTCCCAAATCTTTTGCCATCCACCTTATTCCTACAACACTCAAGTAGCTCGTTAGATCGACAAGAATGAAATGTTTATCATCATCAAAACAAAGGGATTTATCATAATGTCCAATTTAGCCAACAATCTCCCCCTTATTGAGGCTCTACATTAGTCCAATGAGGTTGTTTCAAATGTTTTTAGGTATAATGCCATCCAACTAAGAGGTTGTGACAAAGAAGATGTAAATAGAATGATGCATATTAAAATGTCCTTATACTATCTCTTTCTCGGGCTAGGTAGTATATCAGGTATTTTTCTTTCATGTACAATTAATTGGTTTAAACAAAACTACATATGAGCAATCAGATTTGATTTTGGTTTTAATGGAGTTGAATAAGATTTGTGATTGTTGAATATGTTGTCCTTGATGTGGAACTTGTTCGTGAGATTTTATGCAGAGAAAATTTACGTGTGTTCTCGTATATTGAGTTAATTGTATTTGTCAAGAATGAAGTGTTTTATTTCTTAATATGTGTTTAGGTTTAGGGATTTCTGTCTAAAGGTTGGCATATATTTTAATCAAAAGGGAGGTCGCAACAACATGGTATTAGAGTTTAGGTCAGATGAGTGTGCATGGACAATAGGATCTAGGATAAATGATAATATTGATGTTGAATATAAAAGGAAGCATACCGATTGAACTCATGTATTTAGATACTCTAGTCAAGTATCTGATATTAGGATAACCTAGTATGGAATTGATATTTTGTACTTCTTCAAACTACCCCGACCAAAGATTCTATCTTGTTCATCTTAAATCTGAGTTACTTAATTATATAGAAACTAAATACTGGTAATTAAGCATATACTTAGTTTTGAATCTAAATATGAATCTTTGGTCTTAAATTCTAAACTGAATCTAAATCGAAATATGAACATGAATCTCAATTACTGAGTAACTGAGATTGGGTCTAACACTCTTTTATATATATGTCTAATTCCTGACTACTCACAAAATGAGTATTATAAATCTGAGTTATGAAATCTAGTATCCTTATTGTCTGGATAAATCTTAATCTAAGTTGTGATTTAATAGGGTGCTTTAATTTAATTTTGATATAAAATATATGACATTTAAATCTAAAGGCTTGAGCAAATTTACTGAAGTAACTGTGGAAATACTAAGTATTGGAAAGTAGCTTAAGTATCAACTATCTAAAATATGATGTTCAGACAAGATAACTCATTCTAGATAAAAGTCACATTGCTCAAAGTGTCATTGGATATGACATAAACATGGTATATTGAATGTCAGACAGTAACTTAATCTCTAAGTTACTATATATGTAGAATGTTTATAATATAAATCATAATAATAGTGAAACTCAATGGATATGGCCCACTACCTTTTATACTAAAGATGCCCTTAAGGTAATCTTGGTTCCTTGTTCCATAACTTAGTTACATGGACATCCATCTATCATGTGCATTCTCTTATTTTGATTTCATAAATCACAAGACACGTCACCCTAAACTCCTAAACTAAATTAGGGTTCTTATTTAGACTAAACATAGCTCTGACCTAAAACCATGATAAATGTTGGCGTTGAATTATATCAAAATCGCATTCTATAATCACTATAACCCTCATGCTTGAATAAGCCATAACAATCACATAATGCACTATATATGAATATATTCATCTATGATTATGAGAAAACTTTTATATATAATCATATGTTCCTAGTTACTATGATTAAGTTGAGTCCGAGACAAAAATCCCAAAAACTCTATTTCATAGCGATTAAGCATATATGTAATGTAACACCTCGTCAGTATCTATAAGACATGTCATATAATATCTCATTAGGTCTAAAAGTCAAATACTAATTTAAGAAGGCATGAGCACACATCAAAACTTCAAAAATAGAAATGATACATGTACTAGGGCCTAGATAAAAAATATTAGATCATTCCACAAACAAACAGTGGTGAAATATTTGAAATATCCTTATTAGGCTTTACATCAAAAGTAGTAGTAAAAGTTGAAATCAAAATAGTTAGGCTTTGAAATCATATTAACAAATAAAATATGTTTATTATAAAATATTCATGAATTTTTTAAGTCATTTAATATTATTATACACAAAACATCAAAACCAGATAGATTGTGGTACACAAAATATATTAAATAACAAATGTTTAAATCATATGCTAAAGATATTTTAAGACATGCTCAACGCCCTTCTCATTGATACCTTGTAGACCGAAAATGGACAAGAGTAGACCAAGGTATCATTTTCTAAAATTATTCTCCTTTTTGACGAGTTGTGGCTGTTCAAAATTGATCCAATGTTTGGAATTGCACCACATTGCATACAAAAACCAACACTCAACATTGACCCACGTAGATGTTGGGCAGAGCACAAATAACTCTTAACCCATAGACTGGCCATCCTTTTCCTTCTCTTCTTTGTCACGTATGTGGCCACTGATCCACATGAGATCATCAATCATGGATCTGGTGACCAAGATCATGCCACCTCAACCACCTACTCACTAGGAAAAGCTATTGTTGGCTGCTCTTAGTACTTCTGATACTTGACAATATGGTTTCCATTAAGAGAAATCTCTCTATAAAACTTCCACAACTGGTGGTTATCTTTGGCCGCCATAGGTTTTTCTTCACCTTTATTCACTCCTTCTTTTCCAAAACAAGGATAACCGCTGACAAGGATTGGCTCAAGTGGTCAAGCACATTGTCCCCTAACAAAGGGACCCAGGTTTGAATCCCAGTAGCAGCCTTAATTTACCATCCTCTTGGACATTCAACATCCACCACGGGCATGGGAGAGGGGGAGAGAATGTCTCTCTTAATTCCAAACAAGGACAACCCTAACATTGAACTCGCTAGCCCCTCTTCTACTAGAAATTGAGGCTTTTATAGCCTCCCTTCTCTGAGATCAAGGGCAAGGTCCCCCCTACATGGGAAATCATTAGGGCACTATTTTCCTTGTGTGCCAATTCTCTAGTGCGCGTTGGAATGGAGTCTCATCCACCCCTTTTCTGTTATTTTTTGTTATTTTAGATAAAATTCCACTTTAAAGAAATAATTATTTACATCACGATCTCATTTAATTCCAAATTTTGAAATTAATTGTAGATTTTTATTATCTTTTCTTGACCAAGAGATAAGATCAAAACTAATTGTATAATTATCCCAAAATTGCCTCCTAAGTCAAAACTTGATAACTACTAAATTAATTATATAATTCGCTAGATAATTCATAATTATCTAAATTTCTTCAATAATTTATTATAATTATCCATTTATAAAAATATATTGAGTATAGACTATGAGCGTGAAATACTAGTTTCCCAATTTTGTAAGTGGTCAAGCACATTGTCCCCTAACAAAGGGACCCAGGTTTGAATCCCAGTAGCAGCCTTAATTTACCATCCTCTTGGACATTCAACATCCACCACAGGCATGGGAGAGGGGGAGAGAATGTCTCTCTTAATTCCAAACAAGGACAACCCTAACATTGAACTCACTAGCCCCTCTTCTACTAGAAATTGAGGCTTTTATAGCCTCCCTTCTCTGAGATCAAGGGCAAGGTCCCCCCTACGTGGGAAATCATTAGGGCACTATTTTCCTTGTGTGCCAATTCTCTAGTGCGCGTTGGAATGGAGTCTCATCCACCCCTTTTCTGTTATTTTTTGTTATTTTAGATAAAAGTCCACTTTAAAGAAATAATTATTTACATCACGATCTCATTTAATTCCAAATTTTGAAATTAATTGTAGATTTTTATTATCTTTTCTTGACCAAGAGATAAGATCAAAACTAATTGTATAATTATCCCAAAATTGCCTCCTAAGTCAAAACTTGATAACTACTAAATTAATTATATAATTCGCTAGATAATTCATAATTATCTAAATTTCTTCAATAATTTATTATAATTATCCATTTATAAAAATATCTTGAGTATAGACTATGAGCGTGAAATACTAGTTTCCCAATTTTGTACCCCAAGGACCCATGTGTAAATCCCAATTTGTTAAAATGAGTTAGAATTTTGTTCTAGGACATGTGATCCATTACTTAGTCTTTCTAAGAGTCCATAAGATTAATTACATTCTCAATTACTAAACTAAAGCCTGAATCAATATACTTTCTTTTTTGAAGCTTCCTTATGAGACATTGGATCAATATTGCTTTACTTACTTAATATGAAGACCTAAACTAGGTCTAGGGCTCAAATCCATTGACTAGAGTCATAATGTTTCATTCATTGTTTTACTTTGGTTGTCACCTCATATCATCCAACTAACTATGAAATTCCCAACTTTAAGGATGTTATAAAAACTCACCAAATTGCACAAAAGACCCCTTTCTAGAATTTGTTGTTTTCGAAAAACTCTATCTATTCTGGCGTGGATGGCAGGAAGGCCTATTTCCCTTATATATAAATATCATGAAATTTGGATGAAACCTTATTGTAACCATAATAAACTCTATGTTGATTTCATGAATACATTTATCACGTACTTAATAGGTTCCAAAAATGTAGGGTGTGACACCAAACTATTTTTTTTTTTGCCTCCTCATCTCTTCTATTCCATATAATATTTATTTGTAAACTCCAACACTATATGATAAAATATGTTGAGTTTCTATTGTATAATGAGGATGGTTCAAAACCTCCTATGGGATTTATTCATCTTTTGGATTCTTTTGAGTTGGGAGGCATCAACATAGGTGGGGTTTCCAATTATAGACCATAATAACCAGGTGATCCTTTCTATATATCCTTCACATTCAAACACATCATTATCATTTTTGCCCTACCCAGTCAGTGCAATATAGTATCCTAAAATATATCACAATTCTACATACTAATTTGACTTATTATGTCACATAGATTTCATGAATGCAAAACAAACAAATGTTTCTTCTTAGCTTAATTTATTTGACACCAACCTTAATCCAAACACATATTCTAGGTACTTACTCATCAAAGTCCAAGATTCTATTATGAAAAAAATAATCACCCAAATTTTAACTGATGTGCACCAAGATAAAGTTAAATATATTCTCCAGGAATGTGCAAAACTATTTCAATAGGATGTGTTCTAGAAGGCATACTAGCTAAGCATGTCAGCGAATGATTAGTCCCATGTGTATTGATCTCATGTGAAATTTACTATATATTCATTCAAGCATTGCTTTGGAACATATTTATCATCATTGAAGTCTTTATCTTTAAGGCATACACTATTTATGCCAATTATGTCCTAGTGGTCCTATATTTATATTTACTACTAATATTTGTTCATCTTAATGATATGACAAATCATTTTAAATTCCTATATTGGTTCAACATTCATACATGAAAAAATACTCATTTTTTCATGTTGGATGGTGTACCAGTATATAGGAATGTATGAATCATGGTGAAAAGACTAAAAGTTAGCTTTCCTTAGCTATTAAATAAACCGTCAACACATTTAATTATAGGTCATCCATATGATCCCTTTTTCTATATATAATCAACTATTTTATATAATGATAAGTAAATGTAAATGTTAGTCTAATTATCGCTAAATCACTACAACAAATATACCTATCAATGACATTTCATATAGTGATATTTGCTAAAAAGGTCTATTTACACTTAAATTTATTGGGGTTTTACTTAAATGCCCTTAGACAACTCAATATAAATATTATATATGGAGCATAGTAACCTTGGAGTTTACTCCATAGTGCCAATTTGTTAATTTCATTTTTGTCATTAAATTTTTGTAAGTAATATATCTAAAAGCAACATAAAGAACAAATCCTCAACCTGACTGAAGCAGTCCCTATTCCCCTTGGTGTGCTGTGAATTGTCTACTTCTCCCGTTCTTGCATTGTGTGTCATTTGTTTCTTCCCTTTGCCCATTCTCTTTGAAGTTGATTGTTGGTTGTGTGTGCAAGTCTTAAATTTATAAACTTGAATACTACCCTGCAAGTATACATGTGCATCTAGTATTATTGAGGTCATCCAAAGAGCATTGTTAGGATAAAGAGTGATGAACTTCAACAATCTGTATCTTTTTAACAACATAGATTTTGTTAAGTTAATTAAGAAATAAAAAGTAAATGAACTAAAATAGAAATCACTTGTAACAAAATATATTAGTAGTACTTGAGGATAGTGTTTTACATCATATCATGCCACGAAAAAACAACATCGTCGCAAGAAGTAAAATCACAAAGAGGGGTTCGAGTTCTACACCCCTCCCGGTAGCGTAGAATGGTTCTACCTTTATTAGAACCACCATGCATATACTTGGAATAGAACCACCATAACCTTGGGATCCCCTTCACTTCCAAATCACTCATGTGGTCAAGGAAACAAAGCTACAGAAGATGTCTTCTTACTTCAATATGCAACTTCAAGTATGCACAAGAAGCATAATATATACATATAAGATGTCCAATCAAACATATATGTGAAATAAACACTGATGTATCCATAGAACATTGATTAAACCAACATTAATCAAGAAAATTTGTTGTTCTATAAATCATGATTCAGGAGTTACTCCCCCATATCCAATACAAGAATATCTACTCATTCATGGCTATAGAAAGTAGATAAAAGCAGTAGAAAATGGTGATAGACATCATAGTAGAAGGAAATAAACTCGGATGTCCATGGAAGTAGGAAAGAGTTGGAATTCCAATCAAAGAGTCATAACTCCATCCTAACTGCTAGAAACTCTCAAAAAAGCTTCAACCCAGAGTGGAGAGAAGAGAACATCAGAGATCTCTATTGCAATTGTTGGAGAAGAAAGAAGAAGAAAGAAGAAGAAGAAGTTTCTCCTCCAAGAAACCACATTTTCTTCCTCGAAATGCCTCCAACTCCTCATGTCTTTTCCTTGCATGAGTCCCACTCTAAATGGTGTAAAATATTATATGATTATTGTCCCAAGATGGCTTGAGTTGTATATATAAGCATGGAGTAGTTAAATTTGCATTTGAGTGAAATCTGTAGGTGACACCGTGTGTTAGATGGCCAAAACGACATGTTAGATGCAATAACTAAAGTCAAACTACCTCGATAGATGATGGCACATCATTTTGGTTGGCCAACACATCATGTTGCTATAATTCAGGGAGTTATGGATCCAAGTTCTGTACTATGACATGACGTGTCGAAATCTCAACACAATGCATTGTTGCAATTAGGGGAGTTTTGGATCCAAGTTTTGGACTGTGACACGGAGTATCAAAATCTAGACACAACATGTATGATGTCATGACAGTACATGTTGAAATCTGGACATGTCATATCATTGATAGTTTCAATAACATTGATTTTCTAAATATTTAGATGATTGGGAAATATTTTTATGGATGATTTGATGGTGTTTTCTATCCATTTTGATGCCAAAATATTGTATCTACAATCCAAACCATATAGTAAGTAAATATAAAAATAATGTATAAAATATAGCATGATTAATGGGTGAAATTGATTTGAAAATACAACCAAAAGTGGTCTAACATATGATGTAAAATATGCACATCAAATCCCCATAAGCTTAAACAATTGCTTGTCATCAAACAAAAAGAAAGAAAGATATATAGCTGAAGAAATAGCATGGCACATACATCCAGGTAATGAGATAGAAGAATCTAATCATAGCATTCCAATCATTGTCAAGATATTGCAACTAGACATGAATTCATTTCAATCACTCAAAATTGGAAGTTAAGTTAAAAAAGGTGGTCAAACTACTTTGAAAAAATCAACAAAATAACAATGAATAGAGGTGTGATGACAACACCAAAAATATAGTGAATATGCAACCAAACCCTTATGATTATAAGGATGAATAAAGTTGAAATTCTAGCTTGACATCAACAGATCCACAATAACCCTTCATAAGCATTGAGATTTTAAAACTAAGAGTTTTGGGTACGACACTTGGCATCTATTATAGGCTTACTGGCACGTAGAATGTTGTTTCGGGTTTATTGACCCTCTTTCTAATGTAATTCCCTACCTTCATTGGTTTGGGAGATTATGTGGGTGACTTATCCATCTTGTGTAGTGATGTACATTATTTTATAAATTTAGAGCAAACAATATCCCTTGTAAATGTGATTCAGGTCCTGCTTTAGAACATCACAAACTTAGGCTAGTGACAATTTCAAAGATCAGAAGAGTCCTGCAAATAGGTGATTCAAAACTTGGAATTGTTTTATTTGTAAAAGTGTTTCTCATAGGGCTGGTGGAAAACACACTAAAGTTTTGGAAAAATAATAAAAAACTCTATACAAGGCTATAAAGTTGATTTATCCAAAGTTTTTGAACCATTACATACATTGAGATGAGAGTGAGAAAAATGAAAAACATGCTCGAGAAAAATATCATGGCATCATGAGTGATTTGCCAATTATTTTCATTAAATTGTTGGATGTGCATGCTAGGGTTCTTCAACTATCATTTCAATGATTACAATGGTTTAGTTAAAAAGGAGTCAATTTTTACCCCAAATAAAAACAAATATCAAAGTCATACTTAGATTTTCACTTAACTAGAAACAAAAAATAGAAATTTAAAAAAGGAAACTGCAACTACCAAGTTTGAAATCTATAGTGTCCTCATTGTAGAAATTAAACAAAGAGAATCGAAATTGGGTACCTCATCATGGAGAAGTTGTCAAGGTGGAGGGCTTGTACTTTGATTTGAGGCAGCAAATTGTTATGCTAATGATCTGAGATAAAGATGTACGGTTATGATTTGTATAAGAAATGGTATTTTAAACATCAACGTTGTCAGTCTTTGCATTCTCCTCTTCAAAATAATCATAATTTGATTTGGAATTGTCTTTCTCATCATCAAGAAATGTGCCAAGGAATTGTGGAAAAGTGACATTTGTCTTGCTTGAAGAATCACCCCGTGGAGCATGTGTAGATTTCTTCCTTTGAGCTTTGGTTTTATTGCATACATTGGAGTCAACGGATTTGTATGATGTTGTGTTTGATGGTGAAAAAGATTCTCCTATAGCAGCTCCACTTCTCAAAGTGGTTGATGTGAATGTCTCTTATGGATTCAACTCTGGTTGATTAGGCAAGGAACCAACAAGTACTTTTTAATTGGCAAGAGCTTGTTGAGCAATTTGGTTTGCATAGCAATCTCATCCACCTTATAAGAGAGAGTGTGAATGGAATCCTTCATCAACTATCTTGGTTGGAAGAACTCATCATTTTTCTTTATTTGAGATGAAAAAAATTTCTCTAAGAGCGATTCCAAGTTGGACTTTAAATGCAGTTGTTGTTGATGAACATGCTAATGTTGGGGATTCTTCCCAATAACTTCACTTGCTTCACAAACTAGGTTGACCGGTTGAACAGGTTAAGATTTGAACTTGTCGAGCTTCTGAGATTGATGTCTAACTTTACTACAACTAAGTCCACTTCATCAATTGTGTGCATGCCAACTTGAATCTCAGAAGCAACAGAAGAAAAATATGGTTGATTACTCATTTTTTTGATCCATTAACAATGATTTACTGCCATGTCTTCTATAATAGAAAAAGCTTCTCTATAAGATTTGTTCATTAAAGCTCCATTTGCATCTATTGTTATCCTTGTGTTAAAAAATTAAATATTATAAAAAGTTTAAAGAAGCAACCAATTGTTGATACCATGGTGAGGACAAAGGATTTGGAGGTCTTTGATCTCTCCCATGCATTATAGAGAGTATCCCCGTCCATTTGAGAGAAATTAATAAGTTGGCTCCTTAGTTGTGTTGTTTTGCTTGGAGGGAAGTACTTGTCTAAGAAGAATTTGAGAAGCTCCTCCCAATTGTTAATAGAATTCCTTGACAAAGAAGAGAGCCACACCTTGGCTCTGTCCTTCAAAGTTAATGGGAAAAGAATAAGGAAAATTTGATCAGTAGGAAGGCCATCTATCTGGAAAGTGCTAAGATATTGAAGAAATTCAACAATATGGAGGTTTGGATCCTCCATTGGTGTCCTTACAAATGATTTTTGTTGTATCATATGTAAAGTTTTGGGGCTGATAGAAAAATCATTTGATTTTCTTTGTGGGACATTGATAACACCATTGATGTTAATATCAGTTGGAACAACAAAGTCCTTAGGGGGACAATCATCTTTAATGATTTATTCTTCTCATTGGGTTGGACATTCAGGTGAAGATGGTGGTGATGAATGTTGTGATTCTTCCAAATCTGATTGAGGTTCAATCCTCCTTATTTTTTGCTGCCAACATTATGTCAATTTTGGGGTCTAGAAATGTGGAAGGTTCAAGACCCCTTTTAGACTGTCTCATACAATCCTACAAGTAAAGCAGGCCAGTAAAGTACAAAAATGAAAATGAAAGATATAAGAGTATGATAATGATGATTCTCATATGGATAAAAAATGATGTTGGATATGATAGGTGAGGGTGTGATCTAGTCTCACTTACTATTCAACACTTCTCAGTCTAACAAAAATACCAATGCTCTCAGACAACAACGTTAAAACTTGTTGGTTGTGTGCACAAGTCTTAAATGTATAAAATCAAACACCACCCCACAAGTATATGGGTACGTGTACTATTATGAGGTCGTCCAAGGAGTAAGGTATTGCTAGATGCAAGAAAGATGAACTTCAACAATATAGATCTTTTTAACAAAAGAGGTTTTGTTAAGTTAAGTAAGCAATCAAAAGGAAATGAATTGAAACAGAAATCATTTGTATTAATGATCAAGTTGGATTAGAAGTTCTTGAGGATAGGGTTTCACTATCATATCAAGATATGAAATAAGAAAAAATTCACAAGCAGTAAAATCACAAAGGGAGGTTTGAATTCTACACCCCTCCCTATATTGTAGAATGATTCTACCTTTATATAACACGACTATGCATATACTCAGAATAGAACCACCAAAAACCTTGGAATCCCCTTCACTTCCAAGCCACACCCATGGTCAATGAAAAAAACTTACATAATACATCTCCTTACTTCAATGTACACGTTGAGTATGCCCAAGATGCATAATGTTATAACTTGTTCCTAGTTTTACTGGTAATCCTAGAGATTTAAGATAATCTTAATGCTTGGCATACTTTTGTTAGTAATATTCTATGTTGTACTTTATCTTAACTTTGGTAACCTGAAATACTTGTTTGGTCAACTCATAATCATGACTTAAGCCTACTATAAAGATCTAATTTGGAGTAACATAGCATAACCCATACAAGTATGCAAGAAGAGAGTTAATGGCATTAGAGAAAATAATTAATAAATGATTTATATTTGAGAATATTATCAAAACAATATTGTATTATGGTAGAAAATTCAATTATGAATCCAACAAAAAAAAGAATGAACTAAATTGGAGTTTAAATGAGAGAGTTATGTCCTTTTTATTAAATATATACAGAGCACCGTGACCGCGACCGACGTTGTCTCGACACTGCGACCGCGACCGACACTGCCCAGGACAGCCAATCGTAAAATGATCATATCTTGAATAATACTTATCATTTTTCAATGAAATGAGGTACGTTGGAACCGTCATTCGATCCTCTATCATCCCAGACACCTTGATCAATGAGAGGGCGACCTAGAAGGTGATTTCTGGGGCGATTTTTGAGGAAGAACGTGAAAAATAGCGGAAATCTAAAAGGTTACTATAGATTCGACTTGCTAAGTAGTTTTAACTATCGATTCTTCCTTCTCTTCATTTCTACTTGCTTGGAATCTTTGATCCAATGAATTTGAGATTTGGGTTAACCTTTGATCTTCATCTTCTACCTACAGTAGACCTTCTTTAGTGTTGAAAGGAAGAAGAACCGCTAATTTGCTAGGATCTTGCCATGGATTCGAGATTTTCATAGATGGGCTGCATTTTTAAGGTGTTTTCACACCTTAGGGTGAGTGGGTTCTTCTTTTAAATAGTAGAATGCATAAAAATGAGTTAAATCATTAAAAAAATTCAATTACTTAATATGTGTGTACAAACTGTAAATGGTCTTTTTGATCTGGATTTTGCAAGTTGATATGAAATAGATTATTTATATGTTGTGATGAATTTCATATTATGAAATCAGATTAGAAATGATTGCAATTCATTTAAATGAGAATTCTGAAAGTAATTGTAAAAGTTACATGAATATACTAAAATCTAAGATTTTCAGCTATCACTGAAATTGTTGTATAATTCAATAAAGATGTTTGTTTAGTTGACTCTCCTTGGTTACGAATGATTATTTTATTTGTATGTATATTAAATATATGTCAGATGAGATCTTGGATTTCATTCGATGATATCAATGTTTGTTTGATATATCTGAGGGGGGTGAAACACTAAATGAATAGAAAGTTGGAGATTTGCAAATAGGCATCTTGATTCAATGTTATTCTTGATGTATGATGTTATTGTAAATGGCATGAAAACCCTAGTTCAGTTCATTATAGGGTTTCATATATATATATATATATATATATATATATATATATATATATATATAGAGAGAGAGAGAGAGAGAGAGAGAGATTATATGTGAACTATTGAGAGCAATTCTTATTGAATGATGTTATGATGTATTCAATCCTTATGTGAATTATGTGATAAGTGAATGAGGTAAATGAAACCCTAACGATAGGGTGTTCAGTGAAACAAGTATTGTGATATCAATGTTTCTCAGTTTGAGATAACAGTTCAGTTGTGGTAAATGTTATCAGATGGTTTATAAAATATATAGTTTACAAATCTGAACAAAGATATGTTGATGTGATGATTGAATTGTGAATTTAAATAGTGAATTAGACATGTAGATTCCCTAAACATTATAGAATCCTCTCAGGGTGAGGCCTGCATTGTGAGGAGGAAACAATTTCTCGACTGGAGGTAGTCCAGATTGAGGTAAGCCAGAGCGCACCAGTAGGGTGTGGGGGTCTTGACCAGTAGGGCAGACTCAGTTGTGTGGTACCCAACACCAACCGGGGATGCCGATGGTACTTGTGTAACATGTTGAGTGATCAGTGGTCAGTAGATCCACGGATGTACAATAAGCCTGAGGGCATTGACTCACCGCTTTAGTACCCAGGTTGAGAGGTGGATTCTGAGATATCCATCCGCTTCCATTAGCCACCGAGAGGTAGACATGTCGAGGCCCGCTGCAAATGAGGTATTACTCAAGAGATAGGCTTAGGAACCCGAGAATGCTTCTAATCCTTATACAATGAGATCGTAACTTGCTGCAATTCTTTCACATGTTGTATTACACCTTATGTGGGTTCAGGGCATAATAAGATGAATGAGAGGTTAAACAAGTGTGTGTAGTTATTCAATTATTCTTTGTATGTTTCTGAATTATTGGTTCTCTTTATGATCAATCAAGCATTACATATATTGATTCACTCTTGTAGATATCTAGAGTATCCTACCATATTTATGATTTTGAATGATTAGTCTCTTCAAAGCTTACTGTTGTTATAATTGATATCAGTTGCTAATTAGAATGTTTGTAATTATATATGTACTTTAAACTATTTCTTTGAAGTACTCATTCACTGAGCGAGTAGGCTCACCCCTCTACTCACAATTTTTAGGGATAACTCATGGACTTGAAGAAGGTCAATGCATCAGAGTAGATCTACCACATGAGTTAAGTATGAGATCAGTTAAGTTCAATCGGTACCTGTCACTCTAGGTCCTTGTATGGAAGTGAGAGAGTTGTAAATGATGTTTTGTATCTTTGTTTCCTTAATAAGAGAGAATGTATCTGATTTTCATGTCGTATGTACATGGAAGTGTGAGAAATAGAATGAATGTATGGATGTGTATCGTTAATTTTGAGATCATATTAGAGTAATAAAAGTTTAATTCTCTTATAAAGTTTGTTTATGTGATTGAATGTGAGAAAACAAAGAGTTTGAAATTTAAAAAAATTAGGAGTGAATGTTGTATTAAGTATAATCCTCAAACGTATGCCCACATCTCATGATTAGTGGTAATCGTGGGATGTAGGTGTGACGGATTGGTATCAGAGCTTAGGATGAGTCATCATGGACCATTAGGATAGAAATTCAGAGTTATAAGTGTGGCAGATAGGAGGTGATGTGTCTATAGCTATGGAAGGTCTAATTATTTAGATATCTGGCCCGGTATCTGAATTCTTAGGTTGACCAGTATCAAGCTACTTGGTTTTAGAGGAGGCAGAGAAGCAACGGAAACAAAAAATTTCTCCCCAAAACCCAGAACAAAAGGAATCACATCAACGTCAATATAATAGGAAAGATGGTTTGTGGATTCATACCTTGTCCCGAGGCTTGCTCGGTGACAGTACCTCGCGCCTTGCATGATCTTCACCTCCGGTCTTGGACGGTGTCTGTGCAACTCCTGGTCACACCAGGACTGAAGACTCTTAGACTCACTAGGACTATCAGGATTGACAGTTGTCCTCCGAGCAACAGAGGTCTCCCGCCTCTGCAGTCCTCCACACAAACTGCCTGGAACTCCGATCTCCTTGTCCCACAAGGAATCGGAAGGAGTCGCACCCTCCTATCAGCGTACTAGTCGCCAACACACTCTCCCGCCACCAGTCACTTTCTGCTGTTGTTTTTCACTTGTTGTGCCTCCCTTATTGGGTAGCACTTGCTCGGGCTCTCTCAGTTACCAAAACCAGAGAGAACGACAACTTTGCAGAGCACTGAGTTGTACTTTGAGAAACCACCAATACCCCTATATATAAGAGGGTCATGGGATAGGGTTCTCTATCCCGGGCAATATGGGACTAAAGCAAGAGTAGAAGGGTTCGGGATTTTCCACAAAAACAACCAACTCACAACCTGAACCGATCGTTTCACAATGGAAATGGTCAGTTGGGGATCTGAGTCAGTCGGTTGACACCTCAACCGATCGGTTGGGACCCATGAACTGGTCGGTTCACTTCTGAACCGGTCGGTTCGTGGTCCTGATCAGTTCCCGATTAACTTTTCTTCTTTTTGTTTCTAATTGGTATCAAATACTAATCCTTGTTCCAATCAAATTAGGCAAGTGAAATGAAAGGAAATTTCTCACCAATCCTACTTTCCCAACTTGCTCGGTTGCATCAGTTGAACCGATCATTTCAACACTTGAAGCAATCGTTTCACCCTGACCTTGAGCCAATTGACTCACCACCTGAGCCGATCGGTTCACCAAGCTGAGCCGATCGGTTCATCACATGAGTCGATCGGTTGGGAGTGCAGATTGTGCAGAATCAGTCAATTGCAATTTCAATCAATCTGATACTCTAATCAATCAGTCCAACACCTTGAACACTATGATATTGAGCTATCAATTGATTGAGTGTTTAATTGAACTACTAAACTCCTTTAGTAATCAATCTAAACATTGTTTATGGACAAAACTCCTTTTCCAGGTTAAATCCTATGTGTGTGACCCTACAGGTCCATTTCACGTTGGCAGTAGAAGTCCATAACACTTATGACTTCACAAGCAAAGAGCGGTGCCTAGTCACACATCAGTGCTACCCAAGTGAAATAGAAAGTTGGAGAATAACTTTTAATCCTACAATCCGTGAATGGTGTTACAGTGAATGTATAATTCCGTTGTCACTGATATCCTGAATGAACTCGAGGCATGGAACAGTCATCCTGTCAACATTCATTCATTTCCTTGATCTCAGAGCAGACTGTGTGAGATGTGTGTGACATCAATATCACATATTAATTCACACGTGCATGTGCATGCCTTTCTCAATCCTACTCATCAAGTGGCTAAGGATATCAAACTCCCTCAGGAGGGACAAATCCCATATCTATCACTCACCCCTTAAAAGCCCCATGTGTCGAAGCCACCCAATCATCACCTTTATAACAACCCATGTTTCAGGACTGCGTTTGATGATGTCAAAGTGTACTTAACGACATGTGTTGAGTGTAGTGATTTTAGGTCTAAGAATCACACTCACCACCATCACTGTGAGAACTGACTGTGACTACCAAGTCATGGTTCCATGTGTCACTCTCACGGTGGGTCTGTCTGGTACCTTGTTCTCTAACAAGTACCTATGTGCTTGGTTTGATATCAATATATCATGACTAATGAGATTATGTCATCAACCAATACACAATCTAGCCTTCAGTGTTATTGATGTTTATGGTTATTTCCACAATAACAACCTAGGGACTAAACAAGAATTTATACTATTAACATCTGTATCATCTCATCGTTTAGGTCCTTAACCTAAAAGCATACGTCATTGAGTAAAATCATTCTTCAGACATCTATCATGTTACACTATCATCTCATAAACAGTTTAAACATATAGATCGGAAATTGTCTTTATTATTATTCAAATCATTTACAAAGTATCCCATTACAATCATCATATGACTTGCTCTATGGGCATACATACCAACAGACTCCCACTTGCACTTAGAGCCAGTCACCAAAGAACCTTAATCCTTGTGACCTAGCATGACCATCATGCTTCTGCTGAGAAAGGGCCTTCATCAGTGGATCAGCTATGTTGTCTTCAGTTGGTACTTTGCAAATCTTCACATCTCCTCGATGTACATCTCTCGTATGAGATGGAAGCGCCACAGTATGTGCTTGGACCACTGATGTGATCTGGGTTCCTTAGCTTGTGCAATAGCTCCATTCTTGTCACAATAAAGCTCAATTGCATCACAGCTACTGGAAACTACGCCAAGTTCAGAAATGAACTTTCTGATCCACACAGCCTCCTTTGTTGCATGTGAAGCAGCAATATACTCGACCTCTGTAGTAGAATCGACAACTATTTCTTGCTTGGAACTCTTCCAGCTCACAACTCCATTATTAAGGTAAAATACAAATCCGAACTGCGATCTGTAATCATCTTTATCGGTTTGGAAGCTTGCATCAGTGTAACCCTTTACAATCAGCTCTTCCTCGCCGTCGTAAACACGAAACTGGTCCTTAGTCCTTCGCAAGTACTTGAGGATGTTCTTTACGGTTGTCCAGTAAGCATCTTTGGGATCTGACTGGTACCTGCTCGTCATGCTTAGAGCATACGAGACATCTGGGTGTGTGCACAACATAGCGTACATGATGGACTTGATGGCTGATGCATATGGGATCCCATTCATACACTCCCACTCTTCACAAGATTGGGGACATTGAGCTCTAGAGACAGTGACTCCATGTAACATGGGGATGTTGCCTCTCTTTGAGTTCTCCATGCTGAACCGCTTCAGCACTTTGTCTATGTACATGCTTAGACTCAATCTGATAAGCCTTCTAGATCTATCTCTATAGATGTTAATTCCTAGAATGTAGGATGTTTATCCTAAGTCCTTCATTGAGAAAGTATTCCCAAGCCAAGTCTTTACCTTCTCTAAGGCTAAGACATCATTCCCCATCAAAAGTATGTCATCCACATACAATATGAGGAATGTGGTCGATCTCCCACTAACCTTCTTATACACACAAGGTTCATCTTCATTTTGAATAAAGCCAAACACTTTGACTTCCTCATCAAATCAAAGATTCCAATTCCAAGATGCTTGCTTCAATCCATAGATTGACCTTTGCAGCTTACAGACTTTATTGGCATTCTTTGGATCTAAAAAACCTTCAGGCTGTGTCATGTACACATCCTCATTTATATTCCCATTAAGGAATGAAATTTTAACATCCATCTGCCAAATCTCATAGTCATAATAAGCTGCAATAGCAAGCATGATTCTGATGGACTTAATCATGGCAACTGGAGAAAAGGTTTCATCATGGTCAACACCTTGAACTTGTCGAAATCCATTTGCAACCAATCTGCCTTTATAAGTTTGCACATTGCCATCCATGTCGGTCTTTTTCTTAAAGACCCACTTGCACCCTATGGGTTTTGCCCCTTTGGGTGGTTCCACCAAAGTCCATACTTTGTTGGAGTACATGGATTCCATCTCAGATCTCATGGCTTAAAGCCATTTCTCAGAATCTGGTCCCTCCATAGCCTCTATGTAGGTAGTTGGATCATCATCTATGATCAACTTGCCACCTTCCTGAGTCACAAGGTATCCAAACCTCTCAGGTTCAAGGCGGGTCCTACTAGATCTACGAGGTCCTTGTGTTACCTGAGGAGACTGAGATTCCACAACACCTTGTGAATCTCCATTTTCCTCTTGTACATCTACTGGTTCTATGTTTTCTTGTTGGGCTTGAACTTCTTCAAGCTCTATTTTCCTCCCACTGCTTCCTTTGGAAATAAATTCCTTCTCTAGGAACACAGCTGTCCTGGAAACAAACACTTTTTGTCAGTAGGGTGGTATAGATAATATCCCCTCGTTTCCTTGGGGTATCCAACAAAATAAAATTTATCGGGTTTGGGTCCAAGCTTATCAGGAAACATTTTCCTAACATAAGCCTCACAACTCCAAATCTTTAGAAAAGACAAATCGGGATGCTTCCCAGTCCGTATCTCATATGGTGTCTTTTGAACTGATTTAGATGGTACTCTGTTAAGTGTAAACGTGGCGGTTTCAAGAGCATCACCCCAAAAGGAAATCAGAAGATCAGCAAACATCATTGATCGCACCATATCCAACAATGTGTGATTCCTTCTTTCAGACACACCATTATGTTGTGGTGTTCCAGGCGGAGTCCATTGTTATACAATACTACGGGCTCACAGAAGGTCCTCAAACTCCTAGCTTAAGTATTCTCCACCTCGATCGGATCGAAGTGCCTTAATGCTTTTACCAAGTTGGTTTTGTACTTCATTCATGAAATCCTTGAACCTTTCAAGGGTTTCTGACTTATGTTTCATCAAGTACACATAGCCATACCTACTGAAATCATCAGTAAAGGTAATGAAGTAGTGATACCCATTTCTGGCATTAGTTCTAAAAGGCCCACATACATCAGTATGTATGAGTCCTAATAGATCACTATCTCTCTCACCTTTACCTAAAAAGGGAGTCTTGGTCATCTTGCCCAACAAATAAGATTCACATGTCTCTATTGATTCATAATCAAAAGAGTCTAGATAACCATCTTTATGGAGTCTAGAAATGCTCTTCTCATTTATGTGCCCTAGACGATAATGCCAAAGATACGTTTCGTTTGAGTCATTGAGTTTTTTCCTTTTGGTGTTTATGTTGTATACACTTGTCTCCAAATCTATCAAGTATAGACCATAAGACATTGGGGCACTGCCATAAAAGATCCCATCTTTAGAAATGGAACATTTTCTATTCTTAATAAGAAATTCAAATCCATCTTTGTCCAAACAAGAGACGAAAATGATATTCCTATTTATGACAGGTACATAATAGCAGTTCTTCAACTCTATTATTAGCCCACTTGGTAGAGTTAACTCTTAGGTTCCTATGGCACTCGCGGCAACTCTTGCCCCATTGGAAACACGTAGTTGATGAGTGCATACTCATCATGGAATTCAATTACCTTTTTGAAGCAATTCCAACTCTCTTTCACACCTTTTCATCCTAATATGAATCATAATGAACAAAACTACTCAGCTGATTCAATAATCAAGGTTTTAAATAAATATCATTCATTTAATGCAGGTAAATCAAGCAATTCCACCCATGCGGTCCCAAGACCGTTTGAGCCCATGCGGTCCCAAGACCGTTTAAGCCCATGCGGTCTCAAGACCGTTTGAATCCATGCAGTCTCAAGACCGTTTGGGTCCATACTGTCCCAAGACCGTTTGCTGGAATACGCGAAGAACAATCGACGAAATCGGTTGCCAAGGAAAACCATGCGGTACGAAGACCGTTTGGCTCCATGCGGTCCCAAGACCGTTTGGGTCCATGCGGTCCCAAGACCGTTTGGGTCCATGTGGTCCCAAGACCGTTTGGGTTCATGCGGTCTCAAGGCCGTTTGATTCATGTAGTTTCTAAGACCATTTGATGCAAGCGCGAGGACCGATTGAAGGACTGAAGTCACGCGTTCACACCGAGACCGAGACCGACCTCAAGATTGATCGACGCAAATCGTTTGGCGCCCAAACGGTCTCCAAACTATTTGGCACCAAACAGTCTCCAAACCGTTTGGCGCCAAACGGTCTCCAGACCGTTTGGAGGAGATTTTTCCAGCAACTTAACCAAACCGTTTGGGATCATATCTGAGCCTATAAATAGACCCCCAGGGTCCTCATTTGGAGGTATCGGATCCGCACGCCGATAGGCTGCCAGAGCACTACTCCGATCAAGTTCCACTCCACCTACTGCTAGTGTTGCATCCAAAGAGGCCGAGAAGAGGAGGAAGACGGAGCAAGGAGCGCATCTTCTTCACCGGGCTGCGACCACTCTCTACACCGAGCTCATGGCAGATCTCTCTTTCTCTCTCATCCTTCTTGTATCCCGCATCATGAGCGAGTAGTCCACTTTCGTTGGGGTGCGGGGATTAGCCCCACTGCCCATGCAAACCATTTTCTTTTATTAAACTTTCCATGGCAATGTATATAACTCTTCATTTTGTCGTTAATCGTTAAGCTCGTAGGTTGGTTATTTGCTTGTTCTCATCTTTTGTGCTCCCTATGTTGCGAGAACTTCTATGCATGGGTTTGAACGTTGTTTAACAAGTTGGACTCCTTGACGAGAACTTCTGATAGGATTCCTTGAGGTCGTAAGTGTGTGATTCGTGAGGGGACGAGCCATCTAGCCTTTGGTGACACTTTTGTGCGCCTAACGCCCGTATGGGGGGTTCACAACCTTAGTTGGATTTTGTATCTTATTGTTAATCGTTGATGTTTACTCATACTTTAATCGCTTACGTTCTTATCGGTTAACGCGGTTGACTCCTTGACGAGAACTTCTGATGGGATTCCTTGAGGTCGTAAGTGTATGATCCGCGAGGAGACGAGCCATCTAGCCTTCGGTGACGCTTCTGTGCACCTAACGCCCGTATGGGGGGTTCACAGCCTTAGTTGGATTTTGTATCTTCAGAGCCGTAAGACATGTGATCCGGATGGTGACGAGACATTTGATACCTATGGTGATGCTTATGCAGACCTAACGCCTGTATGGGGGGTTCTACAGCAGCTCTACTTGGAGTATTATATCTTGCCTGGATTGTTTGCAAAAGAGTATGTTTGTGTGTGTAGTGGTGGTCAAACCCGGTACCATCCCAGCGATTCCATATCATTGATCTAAACCTATCTTTAATTCTGCTTTTACTTTCTTGCAATTAGTTTAAACAAACCAAAATCAACCTTTTGTTCTAAATATTAGTTTTACTTGAACTTGATCCAGCTGACAAGGATTCTTAAAATGTTGTCCTTTGGGTTTGATCCTCAACTATACTGCGATAAGACACGTCCGCTTGCGGGTGGTATTATTGCACTTGGTTTTGGTAAAAACTCGGGGATTTCAGCCCCGGGTGAATTTGTTAGTGCATTCAAAACACCACGTCAAATTCTGGCGTCGTTGCTGGGACAACGAAATCAGTTAGTTTAATCTAGTTATTTTAAGACTAATCTAGGATTTTGGTTTTCTTTTGAAACAATCGCTTATCTACTTGAATTTGATCTTACTTTGTGGATCTCATTTTCAAATCTTTCCAACTTTCAGGTGCTCTTTAACGCATAGTGCATGCACCGTTCATACAGTCCCAGACTCACTGCAAGCTTTGATCCTGAGATCGATAGAACCCTCCATCGTCAGATCAGAGAAAACCAAGCAAGGATGGCACAAGAAGAAGAAGTAGCCTAAAGAGTGGCTCAAGCCATCAATGCGCAAAGAGAAAGGCTCATGCAAGAAGCCAGAGCTGCGGTTCAACAAGAGATCTTAGCAGCGCAAGCAGCAACACAAGCAGCCGAATTAAAAAAGATCTCAGAGAGTTCTCTATTTCGAAAGCTGCAAATGTTTATCATCCGGTAAAACCTCCTCCCATCGAGGCTGCCAACTTTGAGATCAGAGCACATTGGATCACTTTGCTTCAAAAGAACCCTTTCTATGGCAAACAAGCAGAAGACAACCAAGGTCATCTTCTGAGATTCATCGACTTATGTGCTATGACAAAGCAAAATGGGATCTTCGATGATGCCATTCGACTCCGTCTTTTCAAGTATTCTCTTGCTGATAGAGCCATTAGTTGGTACAATTCACTACATAGTGAAGTACCTATCACCACCTGGGAGCAGCTCCAAAATGCATTTCTAGAAAAGTTCTACCCCCATCTCTCACATATGAAATCAAGGGGTGAATCGCAAATTTCACTCAAGTCCCTGGAGAAACCCTCTCCGAAGCATGGGATAGGTACAAGGAGCTCCTACGCAAATGCCCACACCACGGAATTCCTAAGAATCAACTCATAGAAATCTTCTATAGGGGTGTGGAGGATGATGTAAAGATGTTTCTAGATTCCTCATATGGAGGAAACTTCATGCGTCAAAGTTACGACAACGCATGGAGATTCGTCACCCTGGGAGCAGAAAATCAAGCCAATTGGGGCAGATCTGTAGGAAAAGGAGTCTTGAAGGTAGCTATGGCTGAAGCTATTCCAGAGTACAAGTCTATCACAGAAACCTTGAAGGTCTTAGTTGCAAAGCAAGATCATATAGAATCATCCCTAGCTGCGATTGGAAGAGGACATTCACCCACTAGGCAACAAGAACATGTCAAGTCCACTTCTCTGTTTTGCGAAGCATGCAAAAGCACAGACCATTCCACTCTATCATGCAATGTTCTCTATGACGTTGTTCTAAGCAATGCTTGTGGACAAGGAGATAATTGCCAGTTGGAAAATCTAAATGTTATCAACACCACCCCTGGGTGGAACTATTACAATCCGAATCAAAATAGGAATCACCCAGGCTTCCAATATGGAAACCCTTCAGGAGCTATGAACTCGCATCAATTTGGTCCCAACAATCAATCAAGAGGGACATCAGGATTCCAGTTTAACCAACAACAGAACTTTGGGAATCAAGGAAACTTCAAAGGTAACTTTCAGAACAGGAACTACAATAATTATCAAAACAACTCTCAGTATCAGAACCTGAATCAGCAACAAGGTCAAACAGGACCCGTCCCTTCTGATGACAAGCTATCAACCATTGAAAATATGTTGCAAACACAGCAAACGATGATAGCCAACCAACAAGCCCAGCAGAAAGCTGTTGAAACTCAATTGGCTCAACTTGCAGCTAGCATAAAGCCGCCGGCTGGAGCCTTTGCTGGCCAACCTGAGAACAATCTGAAACATCCTGAACAGTTGAAGGTTGTCACCACCAGATTAGGAAAAGATTATTTGAATCCCCCCGTGGAGACACCTGTAGTTATTATTGAAGAATATGAACCTATGATGGTCCAAAACTCGACAACACCAGAATCGCAACCAACGGAAGGTAAGACTGATAAGGGAAGTCCTGAGAAGACTGCTGATGAAGAAGCTGAAACACCAAAGCCAGATATTCCCGTATATAAGCCTCGTATACCCTTCCCATCCCGCCTAAGGCAAACAAAGCTTGATACGAGCTTCATCAAGTTCAAAGAGGCTATGAAGAAACTCCATGTTGATATACCCTTCTTAGACGCTCTTGCTGAGATACCATCCTGGACTAAGTATCTAAAGTCGCTTCTCACTAAGAAGTACATAACTGAAGAATATGAAACTGTAAAACTGGCTACAACCACATCAGATATTATTCTGAGCAGAATGCCAAAGAAACACAAAGACCCATGATCCTTTGGAATTTCATGTCACATTGGTGATTCATCATGCAAGAAAGGATTGGCAGATCTTGGCGCAAGTATTTCTATTATGACATTCATTCTGTGCAAGAGATTAGGGTTTTCATAATTGCTTCCTACTGCTATGACTATTCAACTCGCAGACAATTCGATAAAAAGACCGTTAGGGATCCTTGAAGATATCCCAGTCAAGGTGGGCAAGGACGCATATGTTCCATGTGATTTCGTCATTATGGATATAAAAGAAGACACCATATATCCTCTTATCTTTGGTTGACCATTCCTCGCCACTGCTAGAGCCCTTATTGATGTTGAAGCAGGTACCTTACTGCTCAGGTTAGGCAAAGAGACTCTGGAGTTCAAGGTTTTCGAAAGTATGAGAAGACTGAGTATACAGGAAGAAGTCTATCTGATTGATTGCGTCGAGCAAATGTCACAACTGACCCAAGAGTATCACGAATCGTACGATCCCTTGGAAGTCGTTCTATCAGATCTATCAATCGATGAACCAATCGACAAACGAGCAGATGATTACATCAAATCCTTTGACTCTGCTAAAGAAGATGCTAAGGCCACTTGTGAAGAACTCAAGACTACCGAAATTACAGAAGAAACCAGCAAGAAATAAGAGGCCCCCGAGATGAAGCCCCTACCCGAAGGACTAAAGTACACGTTTTTGGACGACCTAAAAGTTTGTCCAGACATTATAAATTCCGATTTAACAACTGAACAAGAAGAAAAACTTCTAAAGGAATTAAGGGGAAGAAAGAAAGCCATAGGCTATAAAATGAGCGACCTCACAGGGGTCAGTCAAACGTTGTGCATGCACAAGATCCCTATGATGGAAGACCACAAGCCGACTATCGAGCATCAACGGAAGTTGAACCCGAATATGAAAGAAGTGGTCCGTCGCAAGATAATCAAACTTCTCACAGCTGGAATAATCTACCCAATATCAGATTCGCCATGGGTAAGCCTAGTACACGTGGTGCCGAAGAAAGGTGGAACAACTATTATAAGGAATGAAAATGATGAGCTCATCCCCACTCGAACAGTCACCGGGTGGCGGATGTGTATAGATTATAGGAAATTAAACAAGGCGACAAGAAAATATCATTTTCCCATGCCCTTCCTTGACCAAGTTTTAGAGAGGTTGGCTCACCAAGAATATTTCTGTTATCTTGATGGTTACTCTGGATTCTATCAGATTCCCATACATCCAGATGATCAAGAAAAAACGACCTTCACCTGTCCTTTCGGGACATATGCATTTAAAAGAATGTCGTTTGGTCTCTGTAATGCACCCACAACTTTTCAACGTTGCATGGTTGCAATTTTTGCGGGGCTTACTGAGACTGTTATGGAAGTCTTCATGGATGACTTTTCTGTATACGGAGACTCGTTTGATTCTTGTCTTAAGCATCTCTCCATGGTCCTCCAGCGCTGTGAAGAAGCACATCTGGTGCTAAATTGGGAAAAATGTCACTTCATGGTAAGGGAAGGCATTGTCCTGGGCCATAGGGTTAGCAGTAGAGGAATTGAAGTTGATAAAGCCAAGATTGAAGTGATATCTAATTTTTCTATTCCCATGAATGTGAAAGAAGTTCGCGCCTTCCTAGATCATGCTGGATTCTATAGAAGATTCATAAGAGATTTCTCCAAGATAACTAAGCCAATGACCAACCTGCTTCCAAAAGATGTTTATTTCAATTTCAATGAAGAATGCGTCAAAAGCTTCGACACGCTGAAGAAGGCCCTTACAACTACTCCCATCATTAGAGCTCCCGACTGGGACCATCCTTTTGAAATTATGTGTGATGCCAGTGATTACGCGGTGGGTGCCGTCTTAGGGCAATACATATAAAAGAAACATTATGTGATCTATTATGTATTGAAAACACTCGACAAAGCTCAACGAAATTATGCTACTACTGAAAAGGAACTTCTAGCAGTCATTTATGCCTTCGATAAATTTAGATCCTACCTTATTAGTTTGAAGGTCATTGTTTACACTGACCATGCTGATATATGTTACCTTATGGCAAAGAAGGATGCTAAACCAAGGGTGATTAGATGGATCCTCCTACTATAAGAGTTTGACCTGGAGATAAGAGATAAAAAAGGGACGGAGAATGTTGTAGCAGATCACCTCAGTCGCATCCACACTCTGGATGCTGAAAAGATTTCGATTAATGACTCTCTACCAGATGATCAACTAATGAGGGTCTCGGAAGTTATACCATAGTACTCTGACTTCGTAAACTATCTTGCTACTAGAGTTATCCATCCCCAATGCGTCGGGAATGCACTGAAGAAATTTATGCATGATGTGAAACATTATTACTGGGATGAACCATATCTCTGTAAACTTTGCGCTGACGGTTTGTATAGACGTTGTATCGCTGAAGAAGAAGCTCAATCTATCCTAGAACAATGTCACTCAGGACCCGTGGGGGGACATATGAGCTCTAAGAAGACTTCCTTAAAGGTTTTGCAATGTGGGTTCTTCTGGCCGACCTTATCCAAGGACTCTTACAATTTTGTCCTATCCTGTGATAAATGTCAAAGATCTGGCAATATAACCAAGAGAAACGAGATGTCAGTGAATCTATGCCAAGAAGTTGAGATATTAGATGTCTGGGGAGTGGACTATATGGGTCCTTTCCCATCTTCTAATGGATTTTCTTACATCCTAGTGGTGGTGGACTACGTCTCCAAATGGGTTGAAGCCATGCCAACCGTCACTAGTGATTCAAAACCCGTCATCAAATTATGCAAAGATGTTATCTTTCCCCGGTTTAGAGTGCCGCGAACCGTGATATCTGGCGGAGGTTCCCACTTTATTGAACGAAGATTTGAAGGTTTACTGAAGAAGTACAGAGTCTCACATAAGGTAGCTTCACCTTACCATCCACAAACAAGTGGACATGTAGAGGTATCTAATCGTCAACTAAAGGCTATTCTTGAGAAAACTGTTGGACGTAATCGAAAAGATTGGTCGACCAAAATCAACGACGCCTTATGGGCCTATCATACTGCTTATAAAACTCCCCTTGGGACTACCCCTTTTCGATTGATATATGGAAAAGCTTGCCACCTGCCAGTCGAGCTAGAACATAAGGCATGGTGGGTAATTAAACAATTGAACTTCGATATGAAAGAAGCAGGGCAAGCCAGGATTCTGCAACTCAACGAGCTGGATGAACTAAGAATGACAACCTATGAGAATGCACGAATCTACAAAGAACGTACAAAACTTTGGCATGATGGACATCTGAAAAGAAAGGACATACAAGTGGGAGACCAAGTGCTGGTTTTCAACTCAAGATTAAGGATATTCCCAGGAAAACTCTGCTCGCACTGGTCTGGACCATACATTGTCAAAATCATCTCTCCTCATGGCACCTTCTATTTATGGAGTGAAGAGTCAGGAGAATTCATAACCAATGGGCACCACCTGAAGAGATATTTCACCGCAATAGACATAGGCACCAAATCAGTGCTGGAACTCACCGATCCAAAGGACCCACCATGAAGCTGAAGGACTCTGTCGAGCCATCAACATAAAACAAAGGCGCTTGTCGGGAGGCAACCCGATCAATAATTCTGCTTTACCTTTCCTTTCCAATTTTTTTTTCAATTTTAGTTAACTTTTCCTTAAATAAAATTTGCCTTTTACGATAGTTTTTATCTTTCAGATAAGAAGTCGGAGTGGTGCTGATCGGAACGTAATCATACTTGGTGGTCATACTTGGTAAAACTTTTCCCCTCCATCTTGGATTTAGGGTTTTCTCGAGACGAGCAAATCTCTAAGTTTGAGGTGGAGGGTGGGTGGTACGTACTTCACTTCCACATACACCCTCTTTTCATACTCAAGTTGTCTTTATCATAAAATTTTTCAAAATTTTCAAATTTTTGAACAGATACCTGATGAAATTTTGACTCTTGTTGATAAAATGTAACTAACTATCTTGCTATGCATCTTCAATCATAATATCCTCCTTATTCAAAGTAAATCCTCAAGAGGACTTAATTTTTGAAACTTGCCTTTTGCCTGAAATCATCCTGTGAAGCTTATGATTCCTAACATCATAATACTTTTTACAAAAATGATAAGTATCTGTCAAACGGATAGGGATCAAACACGTCGTGCTTCATAACTGGCTAGTGGAACAATGGCTCAGAATCCCCACCGGATCCGCATCAAGTCATTATTTGAGCAGAGTATGACAAAGACAATAACCCTGTTTTGAATTGTAAATCAAGTTGCATTCTGATCTGAACTCTCTTCTACACTTCTTCTATCATCTTCGTACTCCTCCATCCATCAAAAGCACCAAAATAGACGAATATGTGCCAAACCCTAAGTTCGGGGTGGCATGCCACTTCCCCCTTATCCGCTTCTTCCATACCCCTTGCAATAAAAAGGGGTGTACCACCAAAAATGCGATCTCGAGTCGAATAGAGGAGAGATCCGCAAACAAAAAGATGCCAATGTGCACACAAAAAAGAAATGCAATCTCGAGTCGAATAGAGGAGAGATTTGCTTCTTCTTTCCATACCACCTTTCACTCCTTTTTCTACCTAAGGGCACAATACATGCCCCCACCATCCCGAAATACACTAGTGTTAGATCGGATGCACACTTGTTGATTCTACGGGTATCTCTGGACCCTTACAAAACTCTTTGACATGCTTGTTGTTGGAAAAAAAGTGAGGAGGAAGTGATGTTGGAAAATGAACTAAGGAACGAAGCTATGGTAAGATGTGTTTAGTGGTCCCAGGAGGTTGATGTACTGATTCATACTGAGCAGAAAGAAAACATCCGTGATGTGAAGATGAAGCAATCACATGGATTGTAAGTATTTCATTAGGCAATAGTTTCAAATTTTATGTCACTCAAGGACGAGCAACGTCTAAGTTCGGGGTGTTTTGATGAGTGCATACTCATCATGGAATTCAATTACCTTTTTAGAACAATTTCAACTCTCTTTCACACTGTTTCATCCTAATATGAATCATAATGAACAAAACTACTCAGTTGATTCAATAATCAGGGTTTTAACTAAATATCATTCATTTAATGCAGGTAAATCAAGCAATTCCACCCATGCAGTCCCAAGACCGTTTGAGCCCATGCGGTCCCAAGACCGTTTGAGCCCATGCGGTCCCAAGACCATTTAAGCCCATGCGGTCTCAAGACCGTTTGAATCCATGCAGTCTCAAGACTGTTTGGGTCCATACGGTCCCAAGACCGTTTGCTGGAATACGCGAAGAACAATCGACGAAATCGGTTGCCAAGGAAAACCATGCGGTCCGAAGACCGTTTGGCTCCATGCGGTCCCAAGACCGTTTGGGTCCATGCAGTCCCAAGACCGTATGGGTCCATGCGGTCCCAAGACCGTTTGGGCCCATGCGGTCCCAAGACCATTTGGGTTCATGCGGTCTCAAAATCGTTTGATTCATGCGGTTTCCAAGACCGTTTGACGCAAGCGCGAGGACCGATTGAAGGACTGAAGCTGTGCATTCACGCCGAGACCGAAACTGACCTCAAGATCGATCGACGCAAACCGTTTCGTGCCCAAACGGTCTCCAAACCGTTTGGCGCCAAACAGTCTCCAGACCGTTTGGAGGAGATTTTTCCAGCAACTTAACCAAACCATTTGGGATCAGATCTGATTCTATAAATAGACCCCCAGGGTCCTCATTTGGAGGTATCGGATCCAGACGCCGATAGGCTGCCAGAGCACCACTCCGATCAAGTTCCACTCCACCTACTGCTAGTGTTGCATCCAAGGAGGTCGAGAAGAGGAGGAAGATGAAGTAAGGAGTGCATCTTCTTCACCGGGCTACGACCACTCTCTGTACTAAGCTCATGGTGGATCTCTCTTTCTCTCTCATCCTTCTTGTATCTCGCATCATGAGTGAGTAGTCCACTTTCACTGGGGTGTGGGGATTAGCCCCGCTGCCCATGCAAACCATGTTCTTTTGTTAAACTTTCCATGGCAATGTATATAACTCTTCATTTTGTCATTAATCGTTATGCTCGTAGGTTGGTTATTTGCTTGTTCTCATCTTTTGTACTCCCTATGTTGCGAGAACTTCTATGCATGGGTTTGAATGTCGTTTAACAAGTTAGACTCCTTGACGAGAACTTCTGATAGGATTCCTTGAGGTTGTAAGTGTGTGATCCGCGAGGGGACGAGCCATCTAGCCTTCGGTGATGCTTCTGTGCGCCTAACGCCCGTATGGGGGGTTCACAACCTTAGTTGGATTTTGTATCTTCTTTTTAATCGTCGATGTTTACTCGTACTTTAATCGCTTACATGCTTCTTGGTTCACGTGGTTGACTCTTTGACGAGAACTTCTGACGGGATTCCTTGAGGTCGCAAGTGTATGATCCGCGAGGAGACGAGCCATCTAGCCTTCGGTGACGCTTCTGTGCACCTAACGCCCATATGGGGGTTCATAGCCTTAGGTTGATTTTGTATCTTCAGAGTCGTAAGACATGTGATTTGGATGGTGACGAGACATCTGATACCTATGGTGATGCTTACGCGAACCTAATGCCCGTATGGGGGGTTCTACAGCAGCTCTACTTGGAGTATTATATCTTGCCTAGATTGTTTGCAAAAGAGTATGTTTGTGTGTAGCGGTGGTTAAACCCGGTACCATCCCAGCAATTCCATATCATTAATTTAAACCTGTCTTTAATTCCACTTTTACTTTCTTGCAATTAGTTTAAACAAACCAAAATCAACCTTTTGTTCTAAATATTAGTTTTACTTGAACTTGATCCAGCTGACAAGGATTCTTAAAAACGTTATCCTTTGGGTTCGATCCTCAACTATACTGCGATAAGACTCGTCCGCTTGTGGGTGGTATTATTGCACTTGGTTTTGGTAAAAACTCAGGGATTTCAGCCCCGGGTGAATTTGTTAGTGCATTCAAAACACCACATCAGTAGTTCAACCTCGCCTTTTCCCAAAGGCCTACTTCTCTTAAGATCCTTCACATTTGAACAAATGTGAGATCTGCATCCGGTGTCAAGTACCCATGATGAAGAAGTAGTAAAGTAAATCTCTATCACGTATACACCAGAAGTAGAGATCTCTATATCTGACTTCTTCTTCCATTGTTACTTCCATCCTCTCCATGTAGAAGAAATCGGTTTGGCGAGAGAACCGTTCTCTCCCTTACCTATCGTTCCATTGATCTCTATCAATGAACTTTCATTCTTCTTCATCAATGCTTTAAGCATACATAGAGTGGATTCAAAGGCTCCTGGTATATCTAGATTGTGCAGAACACTTCTCACAGTCCTCAACCAGTCATGGAATTTATTCTCAATTAATTTGCCCATTTTAAAAGATGATTCCTTTGCCATTCTATAAGAGAAAATTACATTTTGTCAAAACTCCTTTTGATTTGATTTAAATAAAATTTGACGATAGTTAATTAGGCCTTTAATTAATTACCGCTCCCACTATTTTGACTCAAATTGACAGCCTTCACATCAATTCAAAAGATTGCAGTGCACACTCTTCTAGTGGGTCAAGATCCTAAAATCCTCTGAGCCATGGACCAGCTTGGGCTGTCACCCACAACTCAGATCTTCTAGGTAGGCAACTCTTTCCAATTGCATCATATGAAACTCTTGAAAGATGTCATATGCAACTCCTTGCCATGATCATATCCATGTCGCAAGGTGCTAGATCCTATCTAGGTCACCTTGTTAAGTCTGACCCAAAGCCAACACGATGAACATGCACCCTGCTTGGGCAGACCCACACATTCATCCTTCACACTTCCATGAGATAGACGGTGTACTATGCTTGGGCGTGCCCACACTTGGTCGATCAAGCTTCACACGTATGTCACATTTGGAAGGCATCTAAAACTTTAATATTTAATGAGGGATTTGGTTTTTATATACATAGACATATCCAATCACCACAATATATACATGCTATATCCCACTGAAAACATGTGAAACGATAAAAGCAATGATTATGGTCATTCTATTGTGATTGCTCGAGCTAAGAGGAATCACGGTCATCTAAGTATACATCACATGCAACCTGTACAAGATGAAATATGTGCCTGCCTTTCTGGGTTTGATCAGCTCATCTCCATGACTGATCGGCTCGCCATCAAGTTGGTTGTTCGGGTGCCACCAGCTGATCGACTGGTGCCTCCAGCCGATTGGTTCACCGGTCGTCGTGCATCTCCTCAGATCACCACCCGCTCATCTTACTCCTCGAACCGGTCGTTTGGAACACCTACCGATCAGTTCACACCTTGAACTGATCGTCTCAGGTCATCCTCTGTTCTTTGACATAACAAGAAATAAAATCTATCCTATTTACAATTGAATTATGAAACCTCAAGTTACATTCGGGGGGAGAAAAGGTAGGAAAAAAATTCTCGAATTATTTCGAGTTACATCAGGAATGAGAGAAAGGGAATCGGTGCACAGACCAAGATGCAAGAAACCACATACAACCACACACAGATATAGGGTTTATAGGCCATAACCATGCTACACATCCACCACAAAAATCGTTTAAGGGTGACGTGTATCGAGTGCATTAATATTACATATCATATATGTATATTTGGAATTTGTGGATTGGACATGCATAAAGCCAATTTTATTCACATCATATGCAATAAATAAAGGTGACGAACCAAAATCGATCATATCGATAATCCTAAAATATAGAGTAGTTGACGTGGCTCTGATACCACTGTTTGGTTTTAGAGGAGGCAGAGAAGCAGCAGAAACACAAATTTTCTCCCCAAAACCCAGAACAAAAGGAATCGTGTCAACATCTATATAATAGGAAAGATGGTTTGTGGATGCATACCTTGTCCCAAGGCTTGCTCGGCGACAGTTACTCGTACCTTGAGTGGTCTTCACCTCCGGTCTTGGACGGTGTCTATGCAGCTCCTGTCGCACCAAGACTGAAGTCTCCTGGACTCACCGGGATTGTCGGGATTGACAGTTGTCCTCCGAGCGACAGAGGTCTCCCGCCTCTGCAGTCGTCCACACGGACTGCCTGGAACTCCGATCTCCTTGTCCCATAAGGAATCGGAAGGAGTCACACCCTCCTGTCGGCGTACTAGTCGCCAACACATTCTCCTGCCACCAGTCACTTCTACAGTTGTCTTTCGCTTGTTGTGCCTCCCTTATCGGGTAGCACTTGCTCAGGCTCTCTCGGTTACCAAAACTAGAGAGAACGACAACTTTGCAGAGCAACTGGTTTGCACTGAGTTGTACTTTAAGAAGCCCCCAATACCACTATATATAGGAGGGTCATGGGACAGGGTTCTCTATCCCGGGCAATATGGGACTAAATCAGGAGTAGACGGGTTCGAGATTTTCCACAAAAACAACCAACTCGCAACTTGAACCGATCATTTCACAACTGAAACGGTCGGTTGAGGATCTGAGCCGGTCGGTTGACACCTCAACCGACCGGTTGGGACCCATGAACTGGTCGTCTGACTTCTGAACTAGTCGGTTCATGGTCCTGATCAGTTCCCGATTGACTTTTCTTCTTTTTGTTTCTAATTGGTATCAAATACTAATCCTTGTTCCAATCAAATTGGGTAAGTGAAACGAAAGGAAATTTCTCACCAATCCTACTTTCCCAACTTGCTCAGTTGCATCAGTTGAACTGATCGTTTCAACACTTGAAGCAATCATTTCACCCTGATCTTGAGCTGATCGACTCACCACCTGAGCCGATCGGTTCACCAAGATGAGTCGATCGGTTCATCACATGAGCCGATCGGTTGGGAGTGCAAATTGTGCAGAATCAGTCAATTGTAGTTTCAATCAATCTGATACTATAATCAATCAGTCCAACACCTTGAACACTATGATATTGAGCTATCAATTGATTGAGTGTTTAATTGAACTACTAAACTCCTTTAGTGACAAATCTAAACATTGTTTGTGAACAAAACTCCTTTTCCAGGTTAAATCCTATGTGTGTGACCCTGCAGATCCATTTCACGTTGGCAGTGAAAGTCCATAACACTTATGACTACACAAGCAAAGAGCGATGCCTAGTCACACATCAGTGCTACCCAAGTGAAATAGAAAGTTGGAGAACAACTTTCAATCCTACAATCCGTGAATGGTGTTACAGTGAATGTATAATTCCTTTGTTACTGATATCCTAAATGAACTCGAGGCATGGAACAGTCATCCTGTCAACATTCATTCATTTCCTTGATCTCAGAGTAGACTGGGTGAGATGTGTGTGACATCAATATCACATATTGATTCACACGTGCATGTGCATGCCTTTCTCAATCCTACTCATCAAGTGGCCAAGGACATCAAACTCCCTCAGGAGGGACAGATCCCATATCTATCACTCACCCCTCAAAAGCCCCATGTGTCAAAGCCACCCAATCATCACCTTTATAACAACCCATGTTTCAGGATTGTGTTTGATGATGTCAAAGTGTACCCAACGACATGTGTTGAGTGTAGTGATTTCAGGTCTAAGAATCACACTCACCACCATCACTGTGAGAGCTGACTGTGAATACCAAGTCATGGTTCCATGTGTCACTCTCACAGTGGGTCTGTCTGGTACCTTGTTCTCTAACAAGTACCTATGTGCTTGGTTTGATTTCATATCATGACTAATGAGATTATGTCATCAACCAACACATAATCTAGTCTTCAGTGTTATTGATGTCTATGGTTATTTCCACAATAACAACTGACTAGGGACTAAACAAGAACGTATACTCTTAACATCCGTATGATCTCATCATTTAGGTCCTTAACCTAAAAGCATACGTCATTGAGTAAAATCATTCTTTAGACATCTATCACGTTACACTATCATATCAGAAATAGTTTAAACATATAGATCGAAAATTGCCTTTATTATTATTCAAATCATTTACAAAGTATCCCATTACAATCATCATATGACTTGCTCTATGAGCATACATACCAACACAAGCTACTTTGTCTATTCTTCTCTGGATGCCCTGGCCAGGTATGCAGAGGATGGATGGGATAGAGAGAAACCCTAGAAATCTTAGGGTTAGGAGATTGGGAAGTAATGAAGGAGTAAGAGATTAAACATAGAATGTGATATAACTCTTGCTTTATATTGCTTCTTTAATTGGAGATAAATGGAAATGATCTTATATGTATGAATTCATATTATCAGTTTGTGGAATATATATGGTTCTTTTAAATTTTAGTGTATCATGAATTTGATTCAGTTATTCTTTGTATCAAGTCCACCAAATTATGTTTACATGAGTTTTCCCTAAGTGGATATTCTTTCCACATGTTTGAGATTAATAGGAGTCAGTTAATCTTGAGTAGCTCTTGGCTTCAGGACTGTAGGTCCGGCATGGTCCGGCTGGCAGGATGTATTAATGGGATCTAATGACTCCTATTAACAATATAATAAGAGTACACTCTTGATAGATTAGACCCAAATCATAGTGAGAATATACATGCACTAAGATGTTGAAATATATGGGAAAGATTAGAATAGCTAAGAATCAATTGGAACCGATATCTGAGATCCAACTTTGGGGTCTCATATGAGAAACCCTTAATTGGGAATAAAGGAACACAACATAAGGTTCAGATTAAGTTTAATGATTAGTATTATATGAACTCTAAATATTAAATACAAAAAAGACATGAGAAAAGTATGTAAGGGCCAAGATAGTAACAATCAATTATAAGGAATGGATCATATAATCGAGTAAAATGTTTTTATGTAATCTAAATAAAATGGAAAATAGAAGAAAAGAGTTAAGTATACAATAAGTAGATAGAAGTGAAGAGTCTTCATAAGAGCTAAAGTTAAGAGAACTAGATGAGCATGTAAATAATAAGACTAGGATAAAAAAAACTTAGATGAAACAAAGAGAAATGTTGGAAATGATGAGCTTGATTAAGGAATGAGGGTTATGATATAATTGAGAGCATGGAATGTGTAATTTTATTATGAAGTTTAATACATTCATCCTTACTACCTTTGGATTCCAAGTCTCTATAGAAAAACAAATTAGTTTCTAAAAGAATAACAAAAGTGTAGCTTAACAAATGAATAAGTCATATAAAGGTAGACTATATTCAGGAAGGGAAATCTTGATTGAAAGAGAAACTAAGTTTGACCTATGCATGAGCCATTTGATTTAAAATGAAGGATATGTAATGTATTAAACATGAGGTGAAACTAGTAGAGATATTATTGATTTAGTATTTCAACTTCACATTAGTAGAAGGATAAAAAAGAAATATGTGCAACATGGTATACATGATCATACACATGAATACAAAACATGATCATAAGAGAAAATTAGAAGTTAAAGATAATATGTGGAAGAGTAGTATATGGTAAGAGGATTACAGAAAGTAAGGAAGGGTTTGAAAGATGATGGAGTGATATAGATTATAAAAGAAAGAGGCTAGGAGATTCAAGCAAGTGCTAGTTAGTCAAGTATCCTTGTTGATAACTAACTAAACCTACATATGAGAAATGTATTAAGGGAATGTTTTAAGATAAGAATTCTAAGTTTCAAAATCATCTTCTCTTCCATATATTACTTAATGACAACAATGTGGGAATGAAGTGATAAGAAAATGAATCATATATGATGTATAGCCACCATGGTAGAGACATCTAGTGAATGTAATAATGACACACAATATGATGATGAAACCCTATCAGGGTAAATTGAGAATGTAATATATCTGAATGGCCAAGTAAGAGAAAGGAAATTCAATTGATAAGATAAGGAAGACTTCAGTAAAACTTGAGAGATCCAAAGTTTGAATTTCAAATTAAGGGATCAAAGTCACATCACAATAACATCAAGCTACTAATAAAGACCAAAACCTAGAATGTTAGAATTGTAATAGTTCAAGGGATGTCACCGGGGATTTGACCTTGAATACTAGCATCTCTATAAAACAAGATCATGCGATTTGCACTATGAGAGGTAAACTAGCACTGATAATAATCCAAGGTTTAAAGGTAGCTAATATGAAAGGTTGATAAACAATATGGAAATGATTCAGAGCAAAGGGTAAGAAATAAATTTGAAATGTAACAAGTGTGTTTTGAACAAAAGGAGAAATACAACATGAGTAAAGTGTGATAAGAAATAAATTCTTGCAGTGATGTCAAGAATGATGAATATTCTATTCTTACTTTGTATGTTTCAATTTTAGGGATGTTTAATCAAAATGAGAAGAATAAGTAACAAGAAGTAAGTAGTAATGAATGAGGAGATAAGAGAAAACAATGGCTTTCAGTAAGACGTGAATTTATTATTAGAAGTGTAATTTGTTGAAGGTATAATGAGGGATGTAAATTGGTTCTACGTATTATTTTAGTGTACATGTGCAAGAAATATGTTAATTAAAGGTGTCTGATAGTTGTAG
Organism: Alisma plantago-aquatica; assembly: GCA_963693085.1. Taxonomy (NCBI): domain Eukaryota; kingdom Viridiplantae; phylum Streptophyta; class Magnoliopsida; order Alismatales; family Alismataceae; genus Alisma; species Alisma plantago-aquatica. The sequence goes on from OY856412.1 coordinate 1,421,071,472, forward strand.
TCATTCTTACCAGTAATCCATCTTAGTATTGTACAATTGTGGTATGGTGATATGGGTTGAATGATGATGGAATAAATGGAGGGTTACCCTGAATAAAGTAGTCTTACCTATTCACTCATATGAATAGAAGGTATGATAACCATATTGTATTGATATGTAACCCTGATGAGGTATAGCTTATTATACGTAGATTTAATATAACTATTGATATGTAACCCTAATGAGGTATAGCTTATTATACCTAGATTTAATATAACTAAGTGATGGTAATTGGGTATGAATAGTCCTTGAATGACTAATACAATTATAGAGTACTCTATTACTATTGTCACTACTATAGAACATGCCTTTAGCGTCAGTTAATTAAGGGCTTTAGTGTCAGTTTCTAAGCGACACCCAAGTGGGTGCCGTTAAAGGTGGACCCCTTCGACATTGGTTCCCAACCAACACCAAAATGCTTCCCCGCCACCGAAAACGTGCCAGCAAAGGGACTATAGGCATCAGTTTTTTACAAAAACTGAAACTATAGAATTATTACAGACGTCGGTTATTAAAAGAACTAACGTTAAAATGTTTCCCGCCACCGAAAAACACGCCAGCAAAAGGCTTGTAGGCGTCAGTTTTGAAAGATAACCGACACCATATCAGCTGAACCGATGTCAGTTTTGTGCTAATAACTGACGCCATATCCCCTGCCTGCTACTACGGTCATGCTTCCCAGCACGGCCGTGGTTCTTGGCCACATAGACTTCGGTTTTTTGTCAAAAACCACCGCCGTATGTCTTTGGTGTCGGTTTTGTTCAAATAACTATCGCCTATGTTATGATTTTTTTTCTTATCAGTTTGCAGGCCTGCTGTATGCCTGGTCATTAGGATGAGAACCTGTTGTTCAGTTCTGAACTATAGGTTTACGACATCCATTGATATCAGACAACAACATGCCACAAACCTGCAAAATTAACAAGATGGATAATATTATATATATATGTGATTCACACACATGTATAAGCACATTTAATTCATATTATTTTTTCATCACACACATGTAAAAACTAGTAGCAACCTGCAGTTCCATTCATTTCATCTCTTTTCACATTTAGACACATGTAGAAACATTTATGTATTGATCATCTTCACACACATGACAATTCATAAAAATTCATTCACATTCACACAAAAATAATTATGAGAACAAAGTTATTCTTTATTCATCATTGTCAATAAAATTATATCTAAAAATTCCCACTCTTTGTACGGCTTTTGCCCATTCTTCTCTTACATCATCTAATTCATCTCTCATATAGGGAGCATGTACATCGAAATGCTTTCCACCTATGTCGAAGTCAGTAGTTTTAAAGACCTACAAAGATAATGACGTATACATAATTAATAATATATAATAAGATTGATATATTTCATATTATCTAATGAGATTATGTATAGTACCTGTTGTATTTTATCGATTTCCATTACGGCATGTTTGATGATTAGGTCCATAAATAGCATCACATAGTAGGCACATGCCCAGTCGTTGTCTTGTGTAGCACACTATAAATTGAAACATACAAAATATTCAAAAATACAAATAAGCATAGTTCACATAAATAATATATACATTGGAGTCAGGAAATTACTTTCACATTCTCCCAAATTAGTGACAAATCCTTTTTCCTAAGGACCTTTCCTCCAGCTTTTTTTTACTCTTGTGAAGCCCTACATATGTTAATGTAACCCATTAAATTTCATAATTAAATAGTAATGTAGTAACAGATGTGAACAGATATAAAAACATAAAATATTTCTCACGAGAATAATGGCCTTTTAATTGCATGTCCATATTATGTATCCAACTCATTCCCTGTATGATCTAGATAATAGACAGTGAATGTCTTGGGGACAATAACTAGTAGCTCCCAATGCCTACTGCTATAGGTAAGAAAGTTAAACATTAATAACTCAAAATCCACAATAAAAATGTAATTTTCTTAAGTCCAAATTATAAGCAAAGTAAACTTACTCGACATTGAATGGAGCTATTATCACCGTCTTCTTATTTTTACCAAAATATTCAAAAGCATCACAGTAGTATGAAGTAACTGAAGAAGGGTTTGTATCTACAAGACTAATCAAAGATGGAACCAAAAATCCCACATGGGAAAACCCAAAATCTGTACATATCTTGTGTAAGTGGCTGCAAACATGTATTATGTATGCATTAATATATAAGAAACTAGATCACCATATATAAAACAAGGTATATGGATGTATAAACAAGATCTCACCATATCCAAAACTCTATCATAGATGTGTTCAGCCATTCATAACTAAACAACTCCAAAATATCTTGTATAAATATTTTGTTTTCGTATGATTGACCTGCATTAATACCTATGCATTAATACATACGTATGCAGAACTTGTATTACATATTCATTAATACATATGCTAAACTTGTATAAATAGATTGTTATCGTATGATTTACCTACAACATCCTCCGGAATAGTAACAGTTATAGGGCAATTTGGATCATGTTCGCCGATCCATACTGCCACACCCCTACAATTAGGACCTATCGAGGTGTGTAGGTCCATTGGAAGCCAACTTGGTAGTCGAGGAGGTGGAGGCCGAGATGTAGCGGGTCTCATCTTTTTTACCTGTATATATAATTTTAGATCAATTGACTCATATATACACACTAACAAATTAAAGTAATGGAAATTTATCATACAATATCAATATAGAGGACATCCTCTTCGGGCCACAGTATCACTCTGCCTACTACCTCACCAAGTGTTTCATCATTTGGGTGTGCATGAGGTAGTTCAAAATCCATCCAGTCGGGGAGTACATGTATCAGGCTCACACGTACCACACCATCTGGTATTGGATACCCTTGAAACATGCACCCTTTAAGGAGTGGGTAAGCCGACACCTCTACAACGATATATTCTTGACTTTTAGTCGGCATGGCTTCAACCCCTATAAATTTACGTAAAGAATGTTATATGCATATATACACAAACATATCATCTTGAATAGACTAGCATTTATGTCATAAAAATACTTATAGAGAACGTGTTAGGTGGTGGGTCTATAGGATTACTCCCAACCTCTGCAGTACGAGCAGTAGGAGAAGAGCGGCCCGCCACAGGTATTGTCTAAGTGGCAGTCTGAGACGCCTGCTACTTGCTAATTGCTTCATGGAGTCTCTTATCAAGTACTTCCTCGACTCTCCTATCAATTAACGAATCTACCTATACATGGATAAAAGAAACACTAGCTTCTGATTATTGAATTCCCTTTTGCAATAACATTCTAAAATAAGAATAGGTTACCTCATCTTGTGAAAGTCCCGCTTTGGGACAGGTTAGTGCTGGGATGTCCCAAAGAATGCTTTGATGCCCACACCAGTGCTTGCACCCCTAATACATCCAGGATGCTCTGGGTTACCCAGAGCAACTGTCAATTCATCCCTTGTGCCCTGAGGGATGAACTTTCCTTCCTTCCTCTACTCATGCAGCTCCCACTAATCACCATCAACAAAAATTAGTAAGTAAACATAACAATAATCAATATCGATCGATTGCTCTAAGAGTTGATTTTTACCATTCTTACAGCCGCCTCAGCAGTTGCGGGCTTCAGTATGTCTCCCTTCTTGTTTTGCCTCCCAGCTATCCACATAGCATGGTGAGGTAGAGGTGCGGGAGTAGTAGTACAGGACTCTACAGTCTCCTAAGTAGCAGTAGGCTGAGAAGACTCAGTCTGTAGTCTTTGGTGAATGCATGCATATCCTCTTGGACCCATTGTGTGGTCGTGCACATTCAGTGCATGCCTTGCTCATTGAGCATTGCTTAATACCTAAAGGTTAATCTTGAATAGGTGAATACATAAAAACATATATTAATTAAATTGGGAGTGGCGCATAATACCTTGAATTCATCTGTTTCTCTTTGGGTAATAAACACCTCCCAGTCTTTGGGGTCCAGGTAGTTCCATTGTTGTGTGGCTTCCTATTGCCTAAATTTATTTTTTAAAGAGAATACAAACAAAAATTACTAGTGTAGAGTTAGTGAAATAGTGATCAATGTCTAGAATTGGAATTCAATCAAGAACCTCTTATCAGCATCACGTATGTAATCTTGGGTAAGATTGGTCCTATAGTTCCTTAGGACCCTCCCACAGTGTTGCATCACACATTTATGATGCATCTTTTCATCCAGATCAAATATGCTCTACAGATTAAATAGAATTGCTATTAACTAGTATCCTTAAAATTAGTAATCTACACAAATAGAATTACAAATAATAATAACTGACACATGGTTCCTTCCATATGTGGTCTTTCTTCCCCTTAGGAACTTTATGCCAGGATTCTAGGATAGGACTGCAATGACTATGAGTAAGAACACTAAGATATGAAATAAATGAGTTGTGGTTCACTCCATATGGATTTCCTGCAAGATCGAAATCCACAGCCAATTTGGGTCCATTGCCCCTTTGTTGTATTAACTTGTTCATCATTGTGATGCCCCACACTTTCTCAATTTTCTTTTGTTGCTCATCAAGTGTTGTAATTTCTTCAGGGGGGTACATCACCAACCTAAAATTTGATTAAAAACACACTTACATGATATAATTATAAATGAACCTATAGATAGAAACCTCAGGTATATATTCTTAAAACTTACATTGTCAGGCGGCGCAAGCACATCCTCACCCTCACGGTGATCATCAGCACGGTCATCATGGGAATGCTCATCCATCTGAAAGTTCACATTCAAATTATAAATTTCACATTGTAAAGTAACACTAATTGTAAAGTTCACATTATAAAGTACACATTCACATTGTAAAGTAATTCACATTATAAAGTTCACATTCACATTGTAAAGTTCACATTCACATTGTAAAGTAATTCACATTGTAATGTTCACATTCACATTGTAAAGTTCACATTCACATTGTAAAGTATTCGCATTGTAAAGTCCACATTCACATAGCAAAGTTCACATTGTAAAGTTCACATTCAGAAAAATAAAACATACAAAAAATATAAACATTCATGCCTCTAATATTTTGATCTTTTATCAATTAACAATCCTTCATTGTGATCCCCGTGAACATACAATTCATTGTAATCCCCAGCTTCAATGTTTGGTGGTGTTGGCAACCCAACTGAGAATGGACTAGAGTCAGAATACTTATCATAGTACTCTTCTTCATCTATAGGATCTTCAATGAAATGTATTTTACCATGAAGAACAATCGACCATTTATCATTTGCAGGATCATCGATAAAAAATACTTGTTTCGCCTGTGATACCAATACGAATGGTTCACCCTTCTCGCCAATCTTTTCAAAGTTCACTAACGTGAAACCCAATTCATCCACTATAACTCATTTGTTATTGTCAACCCAATTACATTTAAAGAGTGGAATTCTGAAATTTACATAGTCAAACTCCCATATGTCTTCAATGACACCATAATATGACATTTTAGCTTCACGTGGACTCTTATCCTTTGCACTTGCAAAAAACAATGAAGACGTATGAAGGGTGACCCCACTGTTTTGGACGAGACTCTTATCATCTTGACGCATTATGCAATATGAGAATCATTTATGTCAAATCCTTCATAAGGCATAACATTCAATTTTGGTTTAAAGGTGAGGCATTTGATGGTTTCAGTAAGATTATCTGGTGTTTGAGATAGTTGATGTAAGACTTTATCTTCAAACCACTTAATAAATGTCTTGTTATGCTCTCTAGCAAACCACATTGAATTGGATTGAGGATATTGTCTCTTGATGAAATTGGTATGTTCCTCGACATAAACATTCACTTCGTCAATGTTCTATAAAATATACAAGTGACCTTACTCCAACTGCTCACGGATGATTACTTTCACCCAAGATCCCAAAATTCCTTTGCCAAAATGCTCCTCAATATTCTTATCATTCACAGGAGTGTCATTAGCACTCAGAAAGTCATTGCAAAAATCTATAACCTCTCTCGCCACATAACCCTCAATAATACTCCCTTCAGACCGATAAAGGTTTCGAACATCACCTTTAAAAATGCTCATGTATTGTTCAAAGGGATACATCCAATGTAATAAAACTGGTCCCAAAATTTTCACTTCTCTAGTCAAGTGGACAACAAGATGTACCATGATATCAAAGAACGAAGGAGGAAAATACATCTCAAGCTGACATAGGGTAACGACCACTTCTCTTTGCAATTTATTGAGAGTATCATGGTCAATAACTTTGCTACACAGACTGTTGAAAAAGAAACAAAGTCCGGTGATTGCAAATCGTACATGCTTCTGCAATATAGATCAAATTGCCATGGGCAATATTTGTTGCATTAGAGTGTTATAATCATGAGATTTAAGACCTATCAACTTCAGATCTTTCATTGATACCAATGTATGAATGTTGAATGAGTAACCTTGTGGCACCTTAACATTTACCAACCATTCACAAAAAGCTTTCTTCTCCTTTCTAGACAACGCGTAACAAGCGGGAGGTAAGTATGTTCTCCGATCGCTACTAACTACTTCTGTTAATTCTGTCCTTATTCCTATTTCACGTAGGTCCATTCTGGATTATATCCCATCTTTAGTCTTACCTGGTATATTCAACAGAGTACTGATGATGCTATCACATACATTTTTCTCAACGTGCATGACATCGATACAATGCCTGACTGTCAAAGAACTCCAATAAGGAAGATCCCAAAATATTGACTTCTTCTTGAATAACGACTTGTCACTCTGTTTGGCCATCATACATTGTGATCTCTTACCAAATTCATTGGCAATGTCTTTTACTCTTTTATAAACATCCTCCCCTGATATAGGTTTAGGTGCACTCTGTTCCTCATTACGTCCATTGAATGCTTTGTGCAACCTATGATACAGATGAAATTTTGGAAGAAACCTTCGATGACCAAGATATACACTCTTGCCTCCATGTTTTAGTCGTATTGAATCAGTATTCTCTTCACATATAGGACACACTTTAGATCCTTTGACACTATATTCAGATAAATTCCCATACGCTGGAAAGTCATTCATAGTGCAAAACAACATAACGTGCAAACAAAATGTCTCTCTTTGTGAAGCATCATAGGTCATCACACCTTCACCCTAGAGCTTCTTCAAGTCATCAATCATAGGTTCAAGATAAACGTCGATATCATTTACAGGTTGTTTAGGGCCCGATATCAAATATGACAGCATAACATACTTATTTTTCATACACAGCCAGGGAGGAAGATTGTATATAACAAGCATAACTGGCCAAGTGCTATGTTGGCTGCTCAATGTCCTGTATAGATTCATCCCATCTGTACAAAGCCCAAGTCTTAGATTCCTATCTTATTCACCGAATTCAGGGTACAATAAATCAATCTTCTTCCACTGTGGGGAATCAGACGCATGTCGTAGGATCCCATCATTATTTTTCTTAACATCTGCATGCCACCTCAAATTCTTCACATCTATAGGATTGGCAAACAAGCATTGAAACTGTGGTATTATAGGTAGATGCCACATCATCTTGGTAGAAGAACCAATTTTGGACTCCCCTGAAGTCTTCAATTTATACTTTGACGCACTACATTTCGAACAATCTTTCAAATCCACATAGTCCTTTTAAAATAATAGACAATCATTCGGGCATGCATGTATCTTCTTGGCCTCCATTCCCATTGGGCACAACAATTTCTTTAACCGGTGCGTTGAGATTGGCAGCTGATTTCCTTCAGGAAGAATTTCTTTCAACAAAGACAACAATGACATGAAGCTTTTGTCACTCCATCGATTGTTAGTTTTTAGTTTATACAATCTCAACACAATGCTAAGCTTTGTAAACTTACAACCTGTGTATAACGGTATCTCAGCATCATGCACAATGTTTCTAAATATGGGAGGTGGATCAGTGTGCTCGACCCTACAACTATCCAGCATCGCATCAATGATGTATTTCAGAACTGGTTCATTCACATCTACATCATCGAAAATTTCTTCTTCCATACAAGCACTGCTATCGACATCCACTGATTTTAGGCTTGAAATATCTCCATGTCGGCGCCACCATGTATAGCCTTATACAATCTCCTTGCACATGTCATGACTTTTGATTTTGTCACCAGTGCTGACTTTCAAGTTGTTACCGCAATGCCTACATGGATAGTAGAACCTATCTCTAGGTTGTTTCCTATCTTCCTCAGTAAATCTAATAAACTGGTCAAGACCAGAAATAAACTCGGGGGTGCAGTGATTTGGAATGGACATCCATGATCTATCCATTCTATGATCAAATAGAAAACAAGTATACATTAGAACAAGATTAGGGTCTAGGGTTAAAAGATTAGGGTTTATGGTTAAAACTTTAGGTTTTTTCACATAGCCGTCACCACAGTCATCACACCCACCGGAGCCACGGCGGTGGATCCCCGACGGTCTGCTCTTGATGTTGCAGGTTGCGAGTCACCACATAGGTGGTTGATAGTGTGCCGCTGAGACATGGCGCAGCTCAGACTGTGTGTCCCTATTTGCCGACACAAAGATCTGGGTTAATTCTAGGCGTCCGACGACAGGCTGGGCCTCTTGAGGGTGCGAGCTGCTGCTCCACCTCGTGCATCCGTCTCTTTTGATGGTTGGTTGGAAACGGAGAAGAAGAAAGGAGCACCCTGCAGGTGTTCGATGATTGACTATTGTCCAAGTAATCGATCGCCCTCAAGGTGTTTGACAAGGGGTCCCTGTGCATACAGGGGCTTCAGGTGGGATTGGGTTTAGGGGAAGGCTTGGTGATTTTCTTCTCCTCCTAATCCTTGTTGCAGTTGCATGAAGTCTAGCATGCAGGTTTCTGGTTTTCTGTTGTTTCTCGACCGATGAAGAGGGGTTGGACTTCTACTTGGATCCCACACATTCAGGGAATGGTTCAAATGCGAGTGGGAGAACGGTGGTTGTCCAGCTCAAGGACATAAATCAGTAGTCAGCTAAAGGATGGACCCTATTTTGCTTCTTGTCTCCTCTGCTACAGCTGGTTTAGAACACCTTCAAGGTGTTGGATGATATGCAGTCAAGTGCATCATGAGGGTTTGGCTTAAGAGGGGGGTTGATCCCCTTTTCTTCCTTAGTCCATGTTGCTTTTGCGTGCAGGATTTACCTTCTGGTGATTGCTGATGGTAGAGGTCTTTTTGGATTTTAACCAGTGAGAGACCTGGTCTTGAGTAGCTAAGAAGACCAGAGACTTCATGGCTAGTTACTGGCAGGATTGCTAGTTTTTGTTCTAAGACAGGTTGATGTTACTAATTGTGGGTACGCTGAATGCATGTAACAGTGGCTTGTAATAGACTTCTTCTAGTAGGATTGTCTGGTCCTAGCTTGCATAGTTGTTTAGTCTTATTAGTCTCATTTTGGGTTAGTTTTTGGTGTGTCCCCCTGCGTGGGGATTTTGACCCTTTTTGAGCTTCTTAGCTCTTGTCTATGTATTGGGGTACCCAGTGCCCAATGTTTTTGGTATTAATAGTAACACGCTTTTTGACCGACCAAAAAAAAAAGAGATTAGGTGTTCAAGAATAGTCCCAAACCGGGGACTATCCAAGATTTACTCCTATGAGTAAATCTTGGACGGGTTTCTAGGCCAACAAATACATGTGTTGTCATTCTTATATATAATAATTGTGTACCACCAATCCCATTCTTGAACATCGAATCTCACTAGTAAGTGTATAATGTGTATTGGGTTTTCAAGAAAATTTCAGCAGCATTTCCCCGTTGTTCTCCAAGTACATATGTACTTAGAGAACAAACGGGGAAATGTTGCCGAAATTTTCTTGAAAACCCAATACACATTATACATTTACATCCTAAGTGAGATGAGGTGTTCAAGAACAATCCCAAATCGGGGACTATCCAAGATTTACTCCTAATGAGTTAATCTTAGATGGGTTTCTAGGCCAACAAATACATGTTCTGTCATTCTATAACATTTATTTGAACATTTCGAGTGTCCATGCATGTTCATCTTCAAGATAAAGATTACACATAAATTAGTATGACCTAGGGATGTCGAGATTCATAATTGATTTCAAACTAGCTCATGCATTATCATCAATCTACACCATACAACAGGGATTCATGTAGATGTTAGGGCGACATATCACTACAAAATCAGAGATTTAACATTAGGGTTTTAATATGTTAGATAGATTGATCACAAGATTTCAGCAATATAGTTAATTCAAGATTATGGTGAAATGTGTATTAGGGTTTTAATATCTTAATTCAACATGCATAAAAATTTACAGAATTAGGTCAAGCATTAGTATTCATTTGCAAATGTATCTTCTTCTTCCTGCTCCCTCCTTACCAAATGGATAAAAGCAAGGCACGACCTGTATGCTGGATACGATCGTGGTTGTGTTGGTTGAACATGGCCCTGCTGGCCAGCACGGCCGTGGTCGGCCAACACAGACATGGTCATGTCCAGCCCACAGGTCGTGCCTTGCATTTATCCATTTGGTAAGGAGGGAGCAGGAAGAAGAAGAGATGGAAGAAGAAGAAGGGGTGGAGGAAGAAGAAGAGGAAACAACCTACCTATCAGCGACGTAGAGGAAGAAGAAGAGATGGAAGAAGAAGAAGGGGTGGAGGAAGAAGAAGAGGCAACAACCTACCTATCAAGGACGTGGAGGAAGAAGAGAGAAGTTAGGCATCCCTATCGGTGGTGGTGGCGGTGTGAGGAGATAGCGGGCAAGAGGAAGAAGATAGTAGGGGGCGGCGGAGGCAGCGGTGTGAGGAGCAGCGGGCGGCGGCGACGAGCAGGGGGCGACAGCTTCGGGCGGGGTTTATTTTGCGATGAAACAAAGAGAATGGGGCGGAAGAGTCTATTTCTCGATCGATCAGAGGTTATTAAGTTAACAAAGGCATCGGTTATGTAAAAAATCAACACCTAATAACCATCAACGTCGGTTGCCAGAAAAAATCGACGTCCATTGGACAATCTTAACCCTAAATTTTTTCACAGGGATGGCGCGTGAAACCTTATCAGCTTCGGTTTTTCCACAAAAATTGACGACCTTTGGAGGTAATTTTTTTGTCATTAGGCGTCGGTTATTAGGTCAAAAAATGTATGTCGTGTGTGAAACTTTGGGGGTAATTTTTTTCGCTCGAAAAATTGGATTTGGCGGGCTATTTTAGGCGTCGATTCATTATAGGGAGCCGACGCTAAGTAAAAAGTGATATCCGTGTTTGACCGATCTTCAAATATAGATTTCGGTCTCTATAATTAGCTGACGTTGTAGGGTTTAGGCATAGGTTTTTGATAATAACCAACACCTCTAATTGTGACGTTATAAGCTATTTCTGTAGTAGTGTGTTGAAACCCTAGTATGCTATAACCCGATGGTTATACCTTGATTTATGTGTGGGTTCATACTTGAGAATAGTATGGAATGTGATGGTGATGCTTCACCTTATGCATCCAAGATCCAATGGGGATGTTGTGAGTAAGGGTTCAGGTATAAGTGATGATTAGTAATATTAGTATAATTTATCTTGTTGAACCTAACTCTAATACAACTAAATAAAGATGAGTATATATGTTTAACATTCTTATATGATGGAATGATGGTGGAATAACCTCCTTAATATGTTAATTGGTGGTTATCATAGTCACATGGTTGATACTTTCTTATGCTAAACATGTGCATTATGAATATGATGAGGGTTAATCATATCTAGATTCCTTACATGTTGATGTAATAAAGGAATGTTCTTAATATTAATATAACCCTGCTATGATTGTTTATGAATATCTCCGAGCTCATTAATGCAATATTTTGTTGATCTGGTGTATTATATGTAAGTGATGTTGTTGAGCCTTATTATAAGGCATGAAAAGATAACAATGATCTTGCAGGGAATAGTATGATGGTCTTAGTGACCTTTGGGCATGGTTGAGCCATGGATGAAGTATAATCCTCTTATGTTGATAAGGGTTGATACCATGTGATATTGTGAAAAAGATTTATATGATGACTAGTGTGGTCTCATGAATTCAAGTGAATAGTACCATGTGATGATGAGATGAGAAATTATGTGTCACACGTTTTATATCTTTTAAAATTTGTGGTTTGAAGAGGAACAAATGAGTCAATGTTGAAAATAAAATTCTAGACTGTAGTATTTGAAAGCTTAAAAGGAGAGAGATAGCCCTAGTGAAAGGTTCTTCAGAGGAATCATGTATAGAAGAAGTTACTTAGAAGGTAGAATCAAATATGTTTAACAACTATCTTTTCCTCTTTTAGAAATTTCGAGACGAAATTTTTATTAGAGGGAGAGAATTGTTACAACTCGTTCCTAGCTTTGTTGGTAATCCTAGAGATTTAAGATAATCTTAAAATTTAGCATACTTTTATTAGTAATATTCTATGTTGTGATTTATCTTAACTTTGGTAACCTTAAATAATTGTTTATGAAACCCATAATCATGACTTAACACTACCATAAAGATCTGAGTTGGAGTAACATAGCATTAACCCATACATGTATGCAAGAAGAGAGTTAATGACATTGGAGGAAATAATTAATAAATGATTTTTCTTTGATAATATTATCAAATGATATTATAGGATTGTGTATAATTTAATTATGAATCCAACAAAAAAAGAATGAACTAAATCAAAGTTAAAATGAGAGAGTTATGCCCTTTTTAGTAAACATATACAGAGTACCGTGACCGCAGCTGACACTGCGACTGCGACTATGACCAACACTGCGTCAACACTGTGACCACTGCCGACACCGCGACCGACGTTGCGTCGACACCGTGACCGCGACCGATGCCGCCCAGGATAGCCAATTGTAAAACGATCATATCTCAAGCAATACTTATCAGTTTTCAACGAAATGAAGTGCGTTGGAACCGCCATTCAATCCTCTATCATGCTAGACACTTGATCAATGAGAATGCAACCTGGAAGGTGATTTTTGGGGTAATTTTTGAGGAAGAACGTGAAGAATGATGGAAATCTAAATGGGTTGCTATAGATTCAACTTGGTAAGTAGTTTTAACCGTCAATTCTTCATTTCTCCTTGCTCAGAATCTCTGATCCAACAAATTTAAGGTTTGGGTTAACCTCTGATCTTCATCTTCTACCTACATCATACCTTCTTTAGGGCTGAAAGGAAGAAGAATAAATCACTAATTTGCTAGGGTCTTGCTATGGATTTGAGATTTTCAGAGATGGGATGCATTTTTAAGGTGATTTCACACCTTAGGGAGAGTGGGTACTTCCTTTAAATAGTAGAATGCATGAAAATGAGTTAAATCATTAAAAATTTCAATAGCTTAGTATGTGTGTACAAACCGTAAATGGTCTTTTTGACTTGGTTTTGCAAGTTGATATGAAATGGATGATTTATCTGTTGTGACAAATTTCATATTATGAAATCACATTAGAAATGATTGCAATCCATCTAAATGAGAATTCTGAAAGTAATTGTAAAAGTTACATGAATATACTAAAATCTAAGATTTTTAGCTATGACTGAAATTGTTGTATAATTGAATAAAGATGTTTGCTAAGTTGATTCTCCTTAGTTACGAATGATTGTTTTATTTGTATGTGTATTGAATATATGTCAGATAAGATCTTGGATTTCATTCGATGATATCAATATTTGATTGATATATCAGTAAGGAGGGTGAAACCCTAAATGAATAGAAAGTTGAAGATTTGCAAATAGGCATCTTGATTCAATGTTATTCTTGATGTATGATGTTATAGTAAATGGCATGGAAACGCTAGTTTAGTTCAGTACAGGGTTTCATATATATATATATATATATATATATATATATATATATATATATATATATATATATATATATATATATATATATATATATATATGGGGATTTATTTGCTGCCCGCGGGGGTAACCTAATTTTTCGCTACCTGCACATCCAAAAGTGTAACTATATGGTACACAAAAGTAACTCTAAAATCAAACAAGTAACTATATTGATAAAAAAGTAGCAATATGACTAAAAAAGTAACTGCGTAGAAAATATACAATCAGTAAATATATGGATGTATCTTTTTATTTTAGTGGGGCAAATGATATTATTTTTGGATGAAATTTTTTGGGGAGCTAGATAAAATGCTCCTAGCTCTACAATTGTGAATTTTTAAAAAAAAAAGTGTCAGGAAGGGTGTGCTAGTAGCTACCCGTGCGGGTATTAAAGATGGGCCCATATATATATATATATATATATATATATATATATATATATATATATATATACACTGTGTATTTTGTACATGATTACTTTTTAGTCGTATAGTTACTTTTTGATCAACAAAGTTACTTTTTTTTATAGCAAAATTACTTTTCTGGTCAGAACAGTTACTTTTTGACTGTTGGGTAGCGAAATCCAGGCTACCCACACGGGTATTAAAAAAACGGCCTATGTATATATATATATATGGGATAAAGAGAGGCATTCTCTCCCCCTCTCCCACGCCCGTGACGGAGGCCGAACGTCCGGGAGGGTGGTAAACCAAGGCGGCAACTGGGATTCGAACCCGGGTCCCTTCGTGAGGGGACACCGTGCTTGACCACTTGAGCCACTCCTTGTCGGAATATATATATATATATATATATATATATATATATATATATGTATGTATATATATACATATATATATATTTGATTATATATGAACTACTGAGAGCAATTCTTATTGAACGATGTTATGATGTATTCAATCCTTATGTGAATTATGTGACAAGTGAATGAGGTAAATGAAACCCTAGCGTTAGGGGGGTCAGTGAAACAAGTATTTTGATATAAATGTTTCTCAGTTTGAGATAAGAGTTTAGTTGTGTTAAATGTTATCAGATGGTTTATGAAATGAACGGTTTATAAGTCTAAACAAAGATATGTTGATGTGATGATTAAATTGTGAATTTAAAGAGTGAATTAGACATGTAGGTACCCTGAACATTGTAGAATCCTCTCAGGATGAGGCCTGTGCTGTGAGGAGGAAACAGTTTCCTGAATGGAGGTAGTCCAGATCGAGGTAAGCCAGAGCGCACCAGTAGGGTGCAGGGGTCTTGACTAGTAGGGAAGACTCCTTACAGTTGTGTGGTACCCAACACCAACTGGGGATGTCGGTGGTAGCTGTGTAGCATGTTGAGTGATCAGTGATCAGTAGGTCCATTGATGCATAATAAGCCTGAGGGCTTTGACTCACTGCTTGAGTACCCAGGTTGAGAGGTGGAGTCTGAGATATCTGACTGCTTCCATTAGCATCCGCGAGGCAGACGTGTCGAGGCCCACTGTAGATAGGGTCTTACTCAAGAGATAGGCTTAGAAACCCGGGCATGCTTCTAACCCTTGTACAGTGAGATCATAGCTTGCTGTGATTCGTTCAAATGTTGTGGTACACCTCATGTGGGTTCAGGGAATAATAAGATGAACGAGAGGTTAAACAAATGTGTGCAGTTATACAATTATTCATTGTATGTTTCTGAATTATTGGTTCTCTTTATGATCAATCAAGTGTTTCATATATTGATTCACTCTTGTAGATATCTAGAGTATCCTTCCATATTTATGATTGTGAATGATTAGACTCTTTAAAGCTTACTGTTGTTATAACTAATATCAGTTTCTAATTAGAATGTCTATAATTATATAAGTGCTTTAAACTATTTCTTTGAAGTACTCTTTCACTGAGCGAGTAGGCTCACCCCTCTACTCACAATTCTTAGGGATAACTCGTGGACTTGAAGAAGGTCAATGCATTAGAGTAGATCTACCACATGAGTTAAGTATGAGATTAGTTAAGTTCAGTCAGTCATTGTCACTCTAGGTCCTTGTATGGAAGTGAGAGAGCTATAAATGATGTTTTGTATCTTTGTTTCCTTAATAAGAGAGAATTTATCTGATTGTCATGTCATATGTACATGGAAGTGTGAGAAATAGAATGACTGTATGGATGTGTATAGTTAATGTTGAGATCATATTAGAGTAATAAAAGTTTAATTCTTTTATAAAGTTTGTTTATATGATTGAATGTGAGAAAACAAAGAGTTTGAAAGAAAAAAAATCAAGAGTGAACTTTATATTTAGTATAATACTCAAACATATGCCCACATCTCATGATTAGTGGTAATCGTGAGATGTGGGTGTGACACATAAGATATACATAAAAGATGTCTAATCAAGCATATATGTGAAATAAACACATATGTATCTATAGAACAATGATTAAACTAATATTAAGTAAGAAAATTCATTGTTCCACAAAGCACGACATGGGAATTACTCCCCCATACCCAAGAAAAGAAGATCTATCACCCATGCCTATAGAAAGTAGATACAAGCAATAAAAAATATTGTTAACATCATAGTAGATGGAAATACACTTGGATGTTTGTGGAAGAAGTAGCAAAAAGTTGGAACTCCGGTTAAGGAGTCAAAACTCTATTCTTACTGCTAGAAAGTCTCTAGAAAGCTTCATCCTAAGAGTGGAGAAAAGAGAACAATGAAGATCCCTATTGCAATTTTTGGAGAAGAAGGACGAAGAAGAAGTTTCTTTCTTGAGAAACCATCTTTTGTCCCTTAGAACACCTCCAAATCCCCTAGATTTTCCTTGTTTGAGTCCCTCTTCAAATGGTTTGAATTATTCCATGATTACTATCCCAAGACGGTTTGGGGTTGTATATATAAGAGTGGAGCAGTTCAGTTTGCATTTGAATGAAATCTATAGGTGACACAGCATGTTGGACGGTCAACCTGGCGTATTAGATGCGATAATCAAAGTCCAACTGCCTCGATCAATGATGACATGACGTGTTGGTTTTCCAACACGGTGTTTTGCTGTGATTCAGGGAGTTCAGGATCCAGGCCCTAGATTGTGACACGACATGTTGAAATCTCGACAAGGCTTGTTGCCACAATTTTGAGAGTTATGGATCTAAGTTCTAGATTGTGACACGAGCATTGAAATCTGGACACAAACATGGGCATAAAAATCTGGATAAGGTGTGTCTGATGTAAACACAACATGTTGAAATCTGGACAAGGCGTGTCATTGACAGTTTCAATAATATTGATGTTATGAATATTTAGATGATTGGGGAATGTATTGATGGATGATATGATTCTTTTTTCCTACTTTAATGCTAAAATGATATACCTACAATCCAAACCATAGAGAAAGTAAAGATCACAATAAAGTGGAAAATCTAGTATGATTAAGAGTGATTATTGGGTAAAAATGATTTGGAAATGCAACCAAAAGTGATCCAAAAGATGATACAAAATACACACATCAACGATCAATCATGGAAGCCCAGTGATAATGTCCCTCTATCACCCCTCCCCAAACTACAACTTTGTGAAGTTCAGTCTGGTTTGGTCTCAAACCGATATTATTCTTTATAATTTACCTACACACTGCAAGGTAGGCCATTTCTATTGAACTATTAATTGGTTAGTTTGATTTGATGTTAGATAAATTGTTATGTTTAAGCTTTGTAATTTTGAACCATAAATAAATAATAGGTGGTTATCATTAAATTTGAACAAATAAGACATGACTATATTAAAGATAAAAATAAGAGTAGATACAATCACAATCATAAAAATGCTACCAAGTATATATTTATGCATGTAAAAGTTTATAATTTTGTTATTTAAAAGATTTTTTTGAATCATAAGTATTACTTACTAATCTTCACCAGACATGCCACATGTAAATTCAAAGTAGAGTCACATCATGCATGCAATAGTAGAAAAGGAACTAACTTGCTTTCTAGATTAGATACTTGATTGAGTTTCATTAGAATGATTACAATATCTTTCATCTGTGTTTGTCCTATAGTGTTCAACTATTAATTGAATCTTTGACAACATATAACACATATGGTATGGGTTCTATTGATGATACATATTAGTAACACATCATTATACATATATAAGTGTAATGATATTAAAAAAATATTATATAATTATTGGACATTGGTCTAGTCTGATCTGAATGGTCAAACTGACCCCTCACACTAATACCATTCACTAAGTAGTAAGATTTAGTCTAGTGAGTTTCGAGATCATACCAGACCAGTAACCTCTTTAAACCAAACCACACTAGTTGGTTTGGTTCAATGTACTCTAGTCTGATAGTTTAGTCTATTTCTTTGCAACCCCTACTATTCACATGTGTATGTGTTAGCATTCACTTACTTCAATAATATACTAGTTAAAAGTACGTGCTAAGCACATATACTAATATATAAATTTTGCTTCTCAATTCTATAAATCCATACATAAATCCACTGTCTTAGACCAATAATGTAAAGAAAGGCAACCACTTACACATCTAGACGGTTAGCTTCAAAGTGAGACAAAACCAAGTAATTTGGAGAGGATTAGGCTGTTTTGTTTTGCACGATTAAGCTTATCTACTAGATGCAAAACCTTTTTGAATTATGTGTGCCCTTTTGAGGTTTAAGTAGGGGGACATCAGTGTGCATTTGTTGGGGTTATAACGAGTATAAAGACACCACCCTAGATGGACGAAAGAATAGGTTTTCTTTCCCTGTCCCTTCCCAATATATGACCTGATAAGTGATATGACAAATATTTTGGTAAGTATACATAATTATAGAATCCAATTTAGAGTTGTAGTTAGACATCAAAAAATTGGGTCTATTTTAGATTTACCACTTTCTAGTCCCTACTCAAATTTGAATGTATTGTCATGTATACTTGTTTGGTTCAAAACCAACCTAAAATTAGTTTTTGAACACCCATAAAAACATAATCATGTGATCCACATTTGTGTTCCTGACTTCGCAAAAGTTCTAGTTCAGAATTGGGTAGTTTATATCCGTCCAGACACTTGTCTACTTAGAACTAACCTTAAAGTGATTCTCCTAACACCCTTAACCACCATTTTAATGAATAGTTATGGACATGGGATGATGTATGTTTTTGTAGAGTGTTAGTTACAAAGTCTGACTCAATTTACGAATTCCTAACCTAAAAGAAAATATGAAAATAAGCGTCAATGCATATTTAAACAATAATGATTTGCACCATATGTTAGAACTTGCATGGTTGAAATTTTCCAATTCTGAACAAGTACAACTTGACAAAATTCAAGCACAAGAGCGGTCATGTTTTAATTCAAACATCAATTTTCAAACACTAACCCAGATAGACAAATTGAACCAACAAATTTTTTAGATCGAAACAAGCACCTTCATGGTCATCAACTATACTGCCATACACAACAATTCTATACCAAACTTCATTTCGAGACGTGTCACATATCACCCTTCTCATAAGATGTTGTGAGATACGGGCCATGAAATATCCAACAAAGTAGGAAGCAAGCATCAAGATAAGCCCCCCACCCTGAAGCAAATGTCTTAGAAGCTACAAGACATAGAAGCAGGCCAAAAACAATATTTTCCAATCTATTTTATGGTGGCTCAAAACAATTTGGTATTCCTTCTGCTTTAGACAAGTTAAGTGGACATATTTGAAAGGTTGTTATTAATGAAACTCACTCAGCCTCACTATGGTTTTTGTACATGTAAAGCATCCAAGAAATAAAAAACAACTACGAGAGCCTCTCCATTGACAACAAGAAAGAGGGGGTAACTCACTTAATATCGAACTTCATAAAAAATCAAGTTCTAACTTATGCAACTTGTACTCACCCAAATTAATGACTGCCCTAGAATCAACTTACAAAATCATTTGACACCCCTAATTAACACTATCATGAGTTGTGATGGACTTAAATCTAGATGAGAAAGAAAGAAAAAAATCAAATGTCCAAAAGCACACAACTAAATAGGAGAATTGAGCACCCACTTAGAAAAAAATATAAAAATATAAATAGTCACAACACATGGTAGTAGGTCCAATAAAAATATAACATGGTCAACCTCTTATATATGTAAAGAAATTATGATGCAATAAAGTACACAACGAAATGGGTGAATCGAGGAATTTGATAGATAAAACTAAAGGTCCAGACAGAAGCAAACACACTAGAGTAGGTTAACAAGCACACATTGTCAACTCCCTCTAAGGAATAAAAAATGTGGTAATCTATTTATAAAATGAAGAGAAGTTCAAACATTTGACACCACATACTTTTGTTTAGGCAACTGCATACTTTGAATATATTTCAGAAGTCCAATTGTATCATTTTACATCTTTGTTGCTAAAAAGGCTCAATGTGTTCTATAATAGTTTTGTTTATTTTTTTCTAGAGGTGGAAATAGGTTTCAGGTTGGCTGATTTTTGTTTCGAGTCATCACTCTTTTATTAGATCCTAAATTTGTAAAAGGTAACATTTTGGATCGAAGCCCTTGTTCCTAATCCGACCCGCAAATACTTGAGGGTCTATTGGGTCAATTCAGTTCTAAAGTTCATATCCTAATCCAACCCTTGACCCTATTTGTATTTTTATAATATATAATTATGACTATCAGGTCTATCGGGTAATTCGGATTTAAAGTTCATATCCAAACTTGAACCTAAATTAATTTTTGGAATTTCTAGGTTTGTTTGAAGATTGGGTTCAAAAATCTTAGATCCCAACATCATCATCTAAAACTCAGTCCCGACTATGTTAGGGTCAGTTACATGGATCCTTCATTTTCATTCAGCCCTATCACGGACCATTTTCTGGTTGAAATGTAGATATTCAAAATCTTTCTTTATAAGCTCATCCCATATTAATTTAGGTCTTCCTCTTCTTCTATTTCTTGTAGTTGAATCAATAACATTGCTTCATATAGACACATTAGTCAGTTTGTGTTGCACATGTGCATAGCATCTGAGTTGGCCCTTGCACAACTTGTCCTCAATGCTCGCCAACCCCACTTTATTCCTTATTTAATCATTTCTCAAGCGATCTTTTCTTGTCTACCCACATATTCATGTCAACATATGCATTTCAGCCACGTTCATCTTGTTAAAACCTTGTTTCTTCACCGCCCAACATTCACTCCCATAGAACATGGTTGGTTGTATAGTTGTTATATAAAAATTACCTTTTTAACCTGAAAGGAATCTTCCGATCACATATACTCCAGATACACTCCTCAACTTCAACCATCTTGCAGTGATCCTGTGACAAATATCATTTTGGACATCCCCATCTATTTGAATAATAGAACCCAAGTAATGAATTTATCACATTTTGGTATATCTACTCCGTCCAACTTGGCTCCATCATTCACACTATGAGATTGGCTAAATTTGCAATGCATATACTCAGTTTTTTCTCATGTTATCATCAGTCCATTTGATTCTAATGCCTCTCTCCATCGTTCAACTTTATCATTTAATACATCTTTAGTTTCATCAATTGAAAGAATATCATCAACAAATAACATACACCAAGGAATATCATCTTGAATATTCTTTTTCAGCTCGTCCATAACAAGATTGAACAAATATGGGATAAGTGTGGATCCTTGGTGTACCCCAACTATGATAAGAAAGGTTGGTGTCTCTCCTCCAGGAGTCTTCACAGCAATAGAGCTATCATACATATTTTTGATCAAGTCAATGTATTGGATGGGCACACCCTTTTTCTTCAAAACCATCCACAACACTTCTCAGGGTACTCGATCATAAGTCCTTTCCGAATCAATAAACACCATATGAACATCTCGTTTGATTTCTCTATACTTCTTCATAAACCTCCTTATCAGAAAAATAACATATATTGTTGATCTTCCAGACATTAAACCAAATTAGTTGTTTGATATCAATGTTATAGATCTTAGCCTATGCACAATAATCCTCTCTCAAAGCTTCATTGTGTGACTCATCAACTTAATACCTCTATAGTTTGTGCAGCTCCGAACATCCCCTTTGTTATTGTAGATAGGGACTGTAGTACTATATCTCCACTCATCCAACATCTTCTTTGTCTTCATGAACTTGTTCAAGAGCTTTGTTAACCATATAACTGCTTCATCCCCCACACTCTTCCATACATTAATGAGAATACCATCTGGTCTGCATGCCTTTCTCATTTTCATCTTCTTCAAAGCATTGTTATCCTCAAATGATGATTTTTGTCGTATGTAAATGATATCTCTTGTATTCATGTCACACGAGTCGCTAACATTATTTGTAGCATCTTCATTGAAAATCTTATGGAAGTAATTTCCCACTGGTTCTTGATATCATTGTCCTTCACCAACACACTGCCATCTTTATTCTGATGCATTTTACTTGACTCAAGTCTCTTCCTTTTCTTTCTCTTGTATGATCCATTTTATATATATCATTTTCCATTCTTTTGTGTCAAGTTTCTTATAATTATCATCAATGTACCTAGATCTTGCCTACTGAGCAACCTTTTTAGCTTCTTTCTTTGCTTGCTTGTATCTTTAGAATGTTGCATCATCTTGAGATTTGGGCAAGATCCTAAAGATCTCCCTTTTCAGTTTAATAGCCTTCTGTACTTCATCATTTCACCACCAAATCTCTTTCTATGGAGGCCCACAACCTTTGGAATCTCCCAAAACCTCTTTGGAAACTTTTGTTGTGCATGAGCTCATGTTATGTTTAATGCTTGGGCCCACTGTCTAAGGCTCTAGTATAGTTTCAGGAATGACGACTGTCCCCACAGATCACCACTAGCCTTAACTGCGTGCTTTGTCCTCACTCACGCGCATGCTAGGATTAACTTCCCGGTAGGTCACCCATTCCAGTACTACTCAAGACTGACATGTCACATGTCCATGTGGGGCCCACCTACTGGAGGGGTTATGGCTCTGATACCATTTGTATTGCTCGGGCCCATCCAAGTCTCTAGTAGAGTTTCATAAATGACGAGTGTCCCCACATACCACCACTAGCCTTAACTGCGTGCTTTGTCCTCACTCACGCATATGCCAGGATTAACTTCCCGACAGCTCACCCATCCCAGTACTACTCCAAGCTGAGCACGCTTTACTATGGAGTTCTTAGTGATGGGCTCCCGGAAAAGGAGATGCACCTTGGTGATATGGGTAGTCCAATCATTCCTTGTAAGATCATGTTATCCGATGCCTCAAATCCTGGAACGTTACAATAACCTAGCTCTGATACCATTTGTAATGCTCGAGCCCACTGTCCAAGGCTCTAGTAGAGTTTTATGAATGACGATTGTCCCCACAGACCACCACTATCCTTAAATGTGTGCTTTGTCCTCACTCACGCGCATGCCAGGATTAACTTCCCGACAGGTCACCCATCCCAGTACTACTCCAAGCTGAGCACACTTAACTATGGAGTTCTTAGTGATGGGCTCCCGAAAAAGGAGGTGCACCTTGGTGATATGGGTAGTCCAATCATTCCTTTTAAGATCATGTTATTCGATGCCTCAAATCCTAGAACGTTACATTATGCCACATAGTGTTAACATCAGACTCCAAGTTCCAAGTTCCCTCCTTGCTGAATTTATCATGATTAGTCAATTTCTTTTTTCCTTTAAGATTGGCCACCACTTGATCCTACTATCTTGGTTTCTATTATGATTGCCTTTATTGATCTTAATGTTAATATCCAAAACCACCAACTTATGTTGGGTCGTGAGTTCTTCGCCAGGAATCACTTTACAATCCTTACATATCATGATTAACCCGCCTCGTAAGGAGATAATCAATTTGGCTACAATTGTGCCCACTCTTGAAAGTAATCTTACGAGATTCTCTTTTCTTGAAATGGGTGTTTGCCAAAATCATATCATATGCAACTGCAAAATTTAAAATCCTCTATCCTTCTCCATTTCTATTGCCATATCCAAAACCACCATGAACTCTCTAGTATCCAACATTGCTACTCCCCACATGACTATTTAAATATCTCCCAATAATAATCGTCTCCTCTATCGGTATTCCCTGCATCATTTCATCCACGTCATCCCAAAAATCATTCTTAGCCTCCTCTCTAAGGCCAACGTGGGGGCATAAACACTAATAATGTTAAAAATATTTTCCCAAGAACAACCTTGATAGCTATGATTCTATCGCCCATTCTTGTGATCTTTACAATATCATCCTTCAACATCTTGTCAAAAATAATACCTACACCATTTTTATGTTTATCAATACATGTATACCTGATATTGTATCATGTGTCTCCAATCTTTCTACAACGTTCCCCAGCCACTTGATTTCCAGCAAGCAGTCTATATTGACTTTTCTTCTCATCATGGTATCCATTATCTCCAAAGATTTTCTTGTCCGAGAGCCAATATTCCAAGATGGAACTTGTAATCCTTTTTTATTGAACTCGCTTCTTTACCTACCTTCTTCGAAAATGTTGTCCTTACAAAATTTTCACTAAATTTTGGCAATGATTTGGCTGTCCAGCTTCTTTACCCATACCCATCCAAGATGTGGAAACACTTGCACATTTTTCTCTACATTCAGACAATATTGTAGTGGGACTAGCTTTTTTACCCACACCCATCCAAGATGTGGAAACAGGGGTGGAACTAGGTGGGGAGATGGGGAGGTTCGAACCCCCTCCTCCCCAAAAAAATAATGAGATGTGATTATAAAAATATAAAAATACTAACACTATGTAGATATATAGATGTTTCAAAGTATCCTTCACTACACGACTGTCTAATTGAAGTGATACTTTACACCTTTAGTTGTGCAAGTGGTGTAAGTTCTAATCTTGGTGTTTGCATATATTATTTTTCAGCCTCCCTTTGTGAACTCAACCACCCCTATTGTGCATTTATGGTTCCACCCTTGTGTGGAAACCATTGTCCGTCCTTCAACACAGCCGTGCGCCTTTGTGTCGAAACTCCTTACATATTTATCACTGCACTTGGATAACAATGCAACACGTCCAATGAAATTTTTAAAAGAATCTATGTCATAGAAAGTGTGATAAAGTTGTTATGGTCGGCTGTCAACCTACCATCATATCTCCTCTTTTACTTAGATTTGGGACCGACTATATTTGTTAAAAATGTATAAAAACATAGACAGAGTTAGAAATCTTAGATCCTGACGCGTTTAAATTTGTTGTGTTCAGATCCTTTCGAGTCTTGTTTTACCGATTCTAATTTTTTTCATGGTTTCTTTTTTGAAGACGATGGCCAATAGTATGATCGTGGTCTTTTCCATTTTCCCAACCATTCTAACCTTGAAATGGAAAGGAATTAACTTTGGAAATGCCTGGGCGGTTTCAGGCGTCCTGAACGCAGTGGAAAACTGCCATCCCCTGCCCAGTTGGCCCCCTACCGCTCTACAGACATCAACTTTTGTCTGAGCAATTATGATCAGCTGAACTGGGCCAAATGAACCATCCGGTCTCAACTACCCCAAGTGAACCGGTAGGGCCCCTATGACCCCCATTTCTCCAACAAAATGGCACCCCACAACAGCCCGATATTTCCCCCCAAAACAGCCCGCCAATACCAATTTTCTCCCCCCGATATTTCCCCCCAAAACCGCCCATCGACTTCTGCCATTGCACCCAATTCCACTGCGCCCATTTCCACGACGCCCACTTCTGCCATTGCGCCGCGCAGACTTCCCGGCCGCCGATGCCTAATCTTTCACACATTGCGGAGATCACCTCACACCGGCTCCTCCTATCTCTCTCCTTTGTTTTTCTTTGCCCTAACTCATGGACAATGCTGGTAGGGACAACTCTGACGATGACTTCCAAGAGATGATGACCCTTGCAAGCGCAAGGAGGTCGCTGAAGCTCGTGGTAAGAAGGAAGAGAACAACTACTGCGGGGGCGAGCTGTTGTACTATAGATTCTGAGAAGGAAGCAAAGAAGTACGCAATTGGAAAGGAAAAGGAAATGTGCCTACTTATAATGTATATGCCTACTAGTAACTGGAATGCGCCTACTTGGGCGTATACGCACATACTTGAGCATATATGCGCATAATTCTTATGTATATGTGCCTACTTCTGATGTGAAATGTGCCTACTTAAAGTAACGTATATGCACCCACTTCTCATTTGAATGAGCCTACTTCTGGTATGAAATGCACATATTCACGCCTACTTGGGCTTGGACCGATCGATGCGCCTACTTAAAGTATATGTGCCTACTTCTAATTGGAATGCGCCTACTTCTGGTATGAAATGTGCCTACTTATAATGTATGTGCCTACTAGTAACTGGAATGCACCTACTTGAGCATATACATTGGTGGAACTCAGCAAAAGTCACATCTTTAGCAGACTCCCCAATGGATCCCAAAGTAGAGTAGTCAAGGAATTGGTCCCCATATGACATGTTTACATTGTCGTTGTGGGTGGGGGACTTGGGCTGGTGTCCACCTTCTTGGTGACCTTTGTCATAACCTTTCTGAGAAGGTTCTGTTGCTTGGCCAGGGTCCTCTCCATCATCAGATTTATCACCTGAGGAGGTGGTATCGTTGTTAGAGTCGGCAGAGGAGTCAGAGTCTTCTTTGTCATCATTATCGCCATCTTTGTCAGCCGCTACTTTTTCTGATGTCTTCTTGTGTGTGGTCTTTTTGCACCGCCGATGGGTGGCTTGTAACTCATCGAACGCCACTTGCACATGCTCGTGTGTTTTGAGCAGTGTGTCATGTGTTTCTTTGATATCGTTATATCGGCCCTCGGCAGAGAGGATTCGTTCTGTATGATATGTTACTTGAGCACGTAGTTGCTGGATTTCATTATTTGTTGACTCCTCTTGGCGATTATTTAGGTGTGTGAGGGTGTTGCTGATGTTGTCCAAGTGTGTGCTAAGAGTTGTTTGTTGCTGCTTGAGCTCGCAGAGAGTCTCGGGCAGAGGTTGAGTCTGCGTAGAGATCTCATCGACTTGCTTAGCCATCGCTTCTTGCTAGCGCTTCACTCCAAGGACCAGCTCATGCAAGTTGTTGTAGTGGTTGTTGATTTGATCAACTTGCTTAGCCACATCAGCTTGTCGTTGCTGAAAACCTTGGAGGATGTTGGGCAGGGCACGGTTATGTTTGTCGATCATGGTCACCTGTTTGGATAATCATATCCCTGCACACAAGAAAAAATAGAATGCATAATGTTAGAAGGATCGGTGAGGAGGTTTTGTATGGCGTCAAATTGACGTCCGAATTCCTCACCGATATTGGAAAAGGGGACCCCAGAAGCAGAAGGGTGGGGTAGCTGGGGTCTGTGTGAGAGGGTGGTAGTGTCTTGTGGAAGAGACATTGATGGTGCCGTGAACTGTGTGGTGACTATGAATGGGGTCACCAGCGGTGTCAGGGTGGTGGTGGATGTGACAGGTGGTGGTATCTTTGGTGAAAGTGGTGGGAGCGATAGTGATGGGGGAGAGAATGTGGAGGTGGATGGGAAAGTGGTAAATTCGGGCGTAGGGGTGGAGAAAGGAGAACCCGAAGGGAAAAGGGGTGAAGAAGAGGATGCGGGTGGTAGTGTGGTTGTGGGGAAAAAAGGAAGGGTGGTGGATGTTGGAAAGGTAGAGGGTGGTGAGGTGGTGGTGGTTAGCTCAACATTTAGACTCATAATGAAAGAGTCTAAAGATGAGGTGGTGATGTGATCTTCGAGATAGGGGTTGTCTTCTGGATGTGGTTTGGAAGTTGGCGTCCCCGACAATTGTTGATTCTGTGAAAGTCTTGTGGATGGTCATTTCACAGGAATTTTTGTTATTCTAGTTGTCATGGCATTGATGCTAAGCTTAGTTTGCCCTACTCTTATTTTCTTTGTTGGTGATTTGACCGTAGCTAAGAGTTTGGTAAGCTCCTCGTCAGTGAAGAGGAGCTTTTCCTTGTCATAATCTGCGAGCTCCGGGAGCGATAGTAGGGTTCTGGATGATTTGACTATAGGGCAGAAGACGTAATGTAGTTTTGCATCCTTCTCCTTAATAATGAAGAAGTTCTTCAAGGTTTGTTCGTTAGTGAGAATGTGGCCCTTTATTTGCGTGCATCTGGGTAGAGGTCTGTCCATCTTGAGGTATTTGATGATGGATGTGACATGACCCCCCATGCAAATTTCCTTCCCCAGGGCGTAAGTAGATAATTTCTAGATCATATGACGTCCAATGTTAACTGGCATCCCATGTAGAATGGACTAGAGAACAAAGAGATCTGACATTATGACATTCCCTCCTTCTGTCCTGGGGAAGAGTGCGCCTGCGAGAATTTTGTGTAAGGTGCGCACTAGTCCAGATTGTATGTTTGATGCCTTGCATGTCTTTGCATCATAAGTGGGGAGCCCAGTCAGAGATTTCCAAAAGTTGTGCCTGTTGAAATTAGGGTTCTCAGTTCCCACAGCCTTGGCTTTCTTTATCTGCTCCTGGTTGTCAATAAAGATTTCATTCAGAAGATTTTCTATTATCGCAGTGTCATTACCAAAAAGCTTGGTGGCCAGCCGGCGGTCACCACCATCCCTTGCTCTGTGTGCAATGTCCACCGTCTCTTTGGTAAGATGGGTAAAGAACTATGTGGTGGGTTCGATATATGAGATTTCAAGGATGAAACAGAGTCTGGATAAGTTGGCGTTGTCGAGCATTGTGAGGATTCTGTCATAGATCCCCATCTTCAGTAGTACGCTTGAGCAGACATACTTTGTTGGATTTATCACTTTGTCGATGGATGGGATGGCGTGGATGTAAAGGTTTTCTGGTGGGGGCACGGTGGTGGTGAGAATTGAGAAGATGAGGGTGGTAGTAGGGGTGGTGGTGGTAGGTGTTGCAAGGGTTTGGTCCCTAGCAGAGGCAGGGCGAACCTGCTTTCTTGTTCGTTTCTTGGAGGGTTGTCCGGTTGCAATTTCCTGGACCTTTCTTTTCCCCTTTGATTTTTCAAATGAGGATTCCTCCTCAGGGTTTGTCTCGTATTCAGAGCCTTCATCACTAGAGGATATTTCGATTTCTTCTTCAGGTGCCTCAACTAGGCATTTGTTGAGGCGATCAAGGTCACACAAGACATCTATGATTTTGACCTTTGGCGGGGCCTTTCCAGTCTTGTTGTAGTCATCTATGATCTTATGGAGTTCGGCTCGATCTTCCATCAGTTGCTCATTTGTCCAGATTGGAGCGTCTTCAGATCATGTGGCCTCCTTTTCTGGTGATGCCATATCTGAAAAATGGGGAATCATGAGTAAGAACAACATGTTTAGAAAAATTGGATTTTATTTGTATTTATGTGGTTTTATATTTTAAGAGATTGTGGAAGGCCAAACGGTTTCAGGACCGTTTGGTTCCAAACGGTTTGAAGACCTTTTGGTTCCAAATGGTTTCAGGACCGTTTGGTCCCAAACGGTTTGGAGACCGTTTGGTCCCAAACGGTTTGGAGACCGTTTGGAAGGTGAAACGTTTGGTGAAAGAGAGGCATATCCGACGGCGATGAAGATGAAGGCGACGATTGAAAATTGGAGTCGACAACGATAAAGACGAAGGCGACGATGGAAAAGGTGGAGGGTGCCACGCCGGCGCCGTAGATGATGACGGAGGTGAAGACGGTTGCGGAAGCGAAAAGGTCGGACAAGTTGCCGTGGTGGTGCATGAAGGCATTGGCGATGGTGGTTGGACTACCTTGCAGCTGAAGGTGGAGATGACGACCGTGAAGCAAAGAGCGGAGGCGCGGTGGTGAGGTCGACGTGAAGGAACACAGAACTAGGTCGACGGAGGTGAGCCGCGCGGGAGCAGGAAAACAGAGGCAATGGAACATCTCTTGCGCAAGGGTTTGAGAAAGCTCGAGAGTCGAAGAGAGAAGAAGGATGGGGTAGGGTTTATATTTATAGGAAATGGGGGTTGACCTGACAAAAACCCTAGGTCAAACGGTTTAGCGACCGTTTGGACTCCAAACGGTTTCAAGACCGTTTAGTCCCAAACGGTTGGAAGACCGTTTGGCTCCAAACGGTTTCGAGACTATTTGGCTCCAAACGGTTTGAAGACAGTTTGGCTCCAAACGGTTTGAGGACCATTTGGTCCCAAACGGTTTCAGGACCATTTGGTCCCAAACGGTTTGAAGACCGTTTGGCTCGAAACGGTTTGAGGACGGTTTGGTACCAAACAGTTTCAGGACCGTTTGGTCCCAAACGGTTTGAAGGACCAAAACGGTTTGAAGACCGTTTGGCTCCAAATGATTTCGAGACTGTTTGGTAGGGTTAAGGTTGAACGGATTTTTTTAATGTTGTTTTGGTTTTTATATATATATATTTATATTATTTGATTTTGTTTGTTTTTTTGTTTGTTTTGGTTATATGATTTTTTTGTATATTTTCAGAGGTAATTAAAAGAACGTAAAATGGAAGAAAGAGCTTAAATCTTGGGTTTCCTCCCAAGTAGCGTCTGGGTTTTACATCACTGGCTCGACGAAGATTTGATGTTGTTATGCTGACGTTGTGTGGTTTCAATTATGACAACTGTTCAGGCTTATTCTGTCCATGTCTAGGGTTTGATTCGGGCTGCCCTACAAATGTGCCTGCTGGAGGCTTCAATTGTGCAGCAATTTGGGCAAGTTGAGCTTCTACTGCCTTTTGCTGAGCTTGTTGATTAGCGAGCATAGTTTGTTAGGATTGCAACATCTGGCTGAGAAGGAGTATTTTTCTGAGGAAGTTGTTGTTGTCCTTGTTGAGGTTGTTGCGGAGGCAACGCTAACTGAGGTTGTTGTAACTGAGGGTGCAGCTATGGGTGTAGAGGAGGATGAGTATACTGATAGTAGGCAGATGGGTTCCTGGGGTAGTTGGCTCTCGGGAAGTTGTTCCTGGGGTTCCCTTGATTTTGATTGAAATTGCTTGGGAATCCAGGTGGTAACCTACTGGAGGATCCTCCCTGCATCTAGTGTTGTGGATTTGCGGTCCCAACAGGGTTCCCGTACTGAAATCCTGGGTGGTTCCTTGGCTGGTTAGGATTGTAACAGACTTATCCAGGAATAGAATGCATAGAATTGACTTGTTCTGGCAGTTGCTCTTCAGACTGGTCAGTGATTGGTTCATACTGTTGTGGTGGTGGATGCATATCCATCATCACATTGTAGAGTAAACTGCATGATAGAGTTGGATGATCAAATGCATGATAGGCTTCACAGGTTCCTGTGGCAGCCTTGACCTGTTGAACCTGAGGATTTTTCTTCTTGTTAAGATCTCCGAGAGAAGTTTCAAGAGCTTGTTGCTTATGGGCTATGATCTTTAAGGCTTCAGCGATAGCCTTCATCTCCATCGATTCCTTGGCTTTATAAACTTGAGGACTCCTCTGCCAGCTGATCGTCCCCAGTTGGACTGATTCTCAGCTCTGAGTGTGACTATTTTCCAGGCATCCTCATAGTTCTTTCTCATAAAGTTTCCTCCAGATGAGGAATCCAAGAATTGTTTGATGTCATCACTCACTCCCTTATAGAATGTTTCTATTAGTTGGTTTTGGGAGATGCCATGATGAGGACACTTTCGCAGAAGCTCTTTGAACCTTTCCCATGCTTCAGCAAGCGATTCTCTGAGAAGTTGAGAGAAGTGATTAATCTGCCCCCTAATTTTGTAAGTCAGTGAAGGGGGGAAGAACTTCTCCAAGAACTTTTCCTCCAGGGGAGCCCATGTGGTAATTATTGGCTCCCTTTCGAGTGAGTTATACCAGCTTAGAGCTCTCTCATATAGAGTGAAGTGAAAAAGATGCAACATTATTGCATCGAAGGCAACTCCGGCTTGTGGAACCAGTCGACACAGTGCCTTAAACCTTTTCAGATGATCCATGCAGTCATCTCCAGAACCTCCAGAGAATGAGATGCCATGCATGATCTGAATCCATTGGGTTCGGATCTCAAAGTTGGGTATATTGATGATTGGAGGTCAAACCGAATGGTTGTCTTTGTAGTTCTTAGGGACAACATAGTCCCTCAACTGCTTGTTCCTTAGTTCCAACTGAGCATCTTGGTTTGCTGCCTCATTTTCAGCTCTGATGCGGGCATGTTCTTCCGCACGAATCTCTGCTTGAATCTGAGCACGAGTATCAGCGATGAGTTGTGCTCTTTGAGCGACGATGGCGGCGTTGACCCTCTCCATCACTAATGTAGCCTAGCATTGATCTTCAGCCATTTTCCTGGCTCTTTGGCGATTGAGTTTGATGCGGCGATGGATGATTCTCTCTACCTCAGAGTCGTACTCCAGATCATGGGAGAATCTGCGGTTATGCGATGATCGCATACACGTTTTCTACGTGAGTAGATAAAAGAAAACACCTTTTAGATGATGGCAGAGATATAATGAATTCAAGAAGATATGGATTTATGATTAAAAGAAAGTGTAAAACCCTAACCAACTAGTAAGATACTAAATGAAATTAAAACGTTTCGTTGTCCCCGACAACGACGCCAATTTTTGATGGAGCTTCCACTTACGTGGAATTGCATGCACCAACTAAAAATCCTAAAGATGGTAAGTCTTTAGGTTTAGCCTTGCTTATACTAGATAGAGAACTCCACCCACGTATGCTAAGATACGTGGAAGTCTTATCGTAGTATAGTTAAGGGTCGAATCCACAGGACAACGGTCTTGTTGCAAGCAACAAGATGAAAAACGTTAAAAGTTCACTTAATTTCTTAATAGTAGGCACTTAGATCGAAAGGTTGGTTTTGTTGTTTTAAACTAAGAACATGTAAAGTAAAGAAAGCAAGTAAATTTAAGGATGTAAAACTATGATAAGAAGTCACTAGGGTGTGATCGGTTTTCACCACCACTACACATGGATCAAGACATGCAACATAAAACATAACCTGCAACAAGAGTTTAGTCAGTTAGTATCTTTGTAGACTTAGTTTCCTTTCAGAGAACTAACTACGAGAAGTGTGGGAATGTTGTAATGCCAGCCATTCCCGAACGAAGGGTCACCTATTTTGCATCATTCCTTTCACAAAGTGTGTTCCTCGACTTATCAAGGTTGCACTTTTATACGTCAACTGATTCCATTTCATAGTATGAAAGTGCAATGAATGATAGTGAGTTTACTCCACTTCTTGAGAGACACTTCTAGATACCGAAACAGATGCATGGTGGATACATGCACCAAGAACCAACATACAAATGAGTTTCGAATCTAATAGTACAAACGTAGACAATTCATACTAAAAGAAAAAAGATAACACAAGTTGGTGATCAAGCAACAAGCATTCATTAAACATTTGATGTTGAACTGAAAAGATAATATCTATATTGCAAACTATGGATTACATTTACATGATATGAAAACATGGGTAGCGGGGCTACTCCCCGCACCCCAGTGAGAGAGACTACTCGCTCATAACTAGGACAAAGAAGGAGGCAAGAAGAGAGAGAGATATCGTCATCCCTACAAACGAGAGATGAAAGTCAACCCCTTGGAGAGAGAGATGATCCACTAGCTCCACAGGTTGCTTGATGACGAGATCCCCTCTTCCCACCTTCTTTGGCAGAGAGAGAGAAAGCATCTTCGAGATGAAGTATGGATCTCAGACCGGAAGCCCCTGGGCGGAGGATGGAAGTCGAATGTGCTCTGGAGTGATAGAGGCAGCCTTTGAACGTCTGAAACTTGATATCTTTTGGAGGACCCTTGGGGTCTTATTTATAGGCCTTAAGTGAAGTCCAAACGGTTTGGAGACCGTTTGGACCTTAAGACCGTTTGGACCTTAAAACGGTTTGGATCTTAAGAACGTTTGGACCTCAAGACCGTTTGGATTCATGCGGTCTCAGGACCGTGTGACTCCATGCGGTCTCGGGACCGATTGGCTTCATGCGGTCTTGGGACCGTGTGACTCCATGCGGTCTTGGGACGGATTGGCTTCATGCGGTCTTGGGACCGTGTGACTCCATGCGGTCTCAGGACTGATTGGCTTCATGCGGTCTTGGGACCGTGTGACTCCATGCGGTCTCGGGACCGATTGGCTTCATGCGGTCTTGGGACCGTGTGACTCCATGCGGTCTCGGGACCGATTGGCTTCATGCAGTCTTGGGACCGTGTGACTCCATGCAGTCTAGGGACCGATTGGCTTCATGCGGTCTTGGGACCGTTTGAGCCCATGCGGTCTTGGGGCTGGTTAAGTCTTTTATGATTTTTTTGTGTCTTCTTCTACAAATATAAAAGGGAAAAGTTAGTCTAATAGTATATTTACAATAAGAGGGAATATTTAGGGATTATGTCTAATTTTAATTGGGAAAGAGTGTGGAAAACTAAAGAAAAGACTAAGATAATCATCCAAAATTGGAGGTTATCATACGCGCATACTTCTTATGTATATGTGCCTACTTTTGATGTGAAATGTGCCTACTTGAGTGTGAATGTGCCTACTTGAGCGTCAATATATATGCGCCTACTTGTAATGCCACTACTTTATGTAACATTAATGTGCATACTTGTCATGTTCCTACTTGAGCCTGGATACATATGCGCCTACTTAATGTGAAATGCACCTACTTATAATCTGAATGCGCCTACTTAATGTGAAATGTGCCTACTTATAATCTGAATGAGCCTACTTCTACCATGAAATGGGCCTATTGTAGTGTGAATGCATCTATTTGTGGGTTGAATGTATATGTGCATACTTGTAATATATGTGCCTACTTATAATGTATATGCACATACTTGTAATGCGCCTACATGTGAAATGGATCGATGGGCCCACTTAATGCATGAAATATGCCTACTTCTAGCATAAAATATGTGTAGTTCTGATATGAAATGTTGCCACTATTTGAAAGTATGTGTGCCTACTTCTTATTTGAAAGTGCCTACTTCCACTATGCAATGCGCCTACTTCTAATTTGAATGCCCCTCGTTTGTTCTGTGAATGCGCCTACTTCATTTCAGGAGATAAATTAGGCAATATATAGTAGAAAGAGCATTTCATCGAGCAATTGTTGTGCACCATGTGCCTACTTGTAATGTCAATGTGCCTAATGTAGTTAGAAATGAGCCTAATTTAGTCACTAATGCGCCTACTTGCATTTGAAGCGATAAATTAGGCACTATATAGTAGAAAAAGCAGACGATCATTTCATCGAGCAGCTGTTGTGCATCATTGAATAAGGCATTACCTTTGATGGGAAGAGGTAGGAGCTCCCTTAGATGGCTTGCCTTGAACTCCACAGTCCTTCGACCGAATTTGAACGCAACCTCATCTTTGTTATAACACGAAGCAAGGTCGTGTATCAGAACTGCGTCGTTGAGAGGTATCCTCTTGATTTGCAGGAGTGACTAGAATGGGGTCCTTGCGAAAATGTTTTTTCGTCATCAGTAAGTGTCATGTAACTATTATGGAAGATCTTCCATGAACACCTTGACTTGACCAGCTTTTGCTTATCCCCAACTTCATCATCTTCATCACCTTCATCATCCTCTTCGTCTACACTTTGCTGGAGGATCTTCACCTTCTTTTTGTCTTTGGTGGGTGTCAATTCAGCAGTTGATGGCCCTCTTTTTGCAGCAGTTGACGGCCCTCTTTCTTCAGTTCGCCCCCTAATTTGCTTGGCGCCCTTCTTGCTTGCGATTTCTCAGCAGGCCTTGCCATCAGAAGTATGCGAGTATACATCATAATTATGCACGTATAAGCTCAAGTAGGCGCATTCCATTTAGTAGTAGGCGCATATACATTGGAGTTAGGCACATTTCAGACCAGAAGTAGGCTCATTCAAGTTAGAAGTAGGCGCATATACTTTAATTAAGCGCATCGATCAATGCCCAACTAGTCATATATACATTATAAGTAGGCGCATTACACATCAGAATTGGGCGCATATACATCAGAGGTATGGACGTATACACTCATGTAGGCATGTGGGCGCATATACATTATAAGTATGCACATATACATCAGAAGTATGCACGTATACATCAGAAGTATGCGCATATAAGCTCAAGTAGGCGCATTCCATTTAGTAGCAGGCGCATATACATTAGAATTAGGCACATATACATTAGAATTAGGCGCATTTCACCGGAAGTAGGCTCATTCAAGTTAGAAGTAGGCGCATATACATCAGAGGTATGCGCATATATGCTGAAGTAGGTGCATTCCAGTTACTGGTAGGCGCATACACGTTAGAAGTAGGCGCATTTCATAGCGGAAGTAGGCTCATTGAAATTAGAAGTGACTATTTGCAATTAATATGTGCGCTTATTTTAAATTTGAGTGCCAATTTTATGCAACAGAATGTGGTAAGTATATGAAGAAGAGTCTCCAACTACAACAGATATCGCTATGTCACAGCAAGGGAATGAAGAAGAGTCTCCAAAACACAATGAAAAGAATCCAGGAGAAAATCCCCTGCTATCACCAGAACCCAAAAAAAATGAAGAAAATTTCACTGAAACATTAGGTATTTTGGTGCTCCTACCTAGTTACAATTGAAATGTGTAATATTGTATTTTATATGGGGCAATCATATATTGTAAAATTGAATGCCAATGTTATGAAACAGAATGTGCGAAGTCACCCGATAAGTCACCATCAAGAATAGATATCCATGTTTTAGATCAAGGAGAAATTCTCCAACCATCACCTCAATCTCCACAACATCAAGAAAAATTTGTTGAAACAACATGTATTTCTACGCGCCTACTTAAATTTCACTTGGTAGTTATATTTCACTTGTGGTGTGTTTTTTCACACTTAGTATGTGCGCCTTTATGAAGCAGGATGCACCAAGTCAGACGATAAGCCCACTCCAACCGCCATGGATATTGCCCTATTGGAAGACTTAGTGCAATACAACTCACAAAGCAAACGGATCATACCTATTCAAATATCAGAAGATTCACCAATAGTGAAGGGCAAATCCGTAACTCGTCTTCAAATCAAGCTAGATAAAACTACAATAGAACACCTTGATGATGCAGATCAAAAGTTTCTATAAGAGATATTATCAAATTATACTATTGGTAAACCACTATGGTCGTATGCAGATGTTGGAGTGATGTCGGGCAACTTGTTTCCAACACTACAATATCAGGGGCTTGTATCTGAAACGGTAAGAAATTGCTATGTTAACATGAAACTACAATTTGTATATTTCAAATCTTAAATAAGCATTACTAACAATTCATTATTTTTTTGGTGTACGTAGTACATACAATCCATCATTCATATCTTTAAAAAAAATTACGTGCCAACTGCAGATCATCCTATGCCTCTAATATTTCATGTTAACACGTGTCGTGCAATAGTTAGTTCTCATGAAGATTACATAAACATGTACTTCAAGAGAAGAATGGATGAGATAAAATGCAAAGAAAAACTAATAATGGTGCTTCACTCCAACTTGCATTGGCATTTGATAGAGATTCGCATGAAAGAAAATCTTATAATTCATTACAATAGTGCATCCTTATCACGTGTTGCAAAGAAAAGAGCAATGCCACACCTACCAAAGAATGTGCATGAGAAGCTGGCATGTCAAATAGTAAGTCGTATTGCACCTACAAATTTCAGTAATGCGACAACATCTTGTTGTAATGTGCATAGATCTTGTTGTAGTGAGCCTACATCTTGATGTAGTGCGCCTACATCTACCTTTAGTGCGCCTACATCTTTTTGTAGTGCGTCGAATGTGCCTATTGCTTGCAGTCTGACATTTGAATTATTTGTTTGAAGGCAAAGTGGTTGAAAGATACTTTTAGCACCAGCTTGGACCACAATGTCAAAGATAGGAAAGTCTAGTACTGCAGAAACTGTCCACAACAGCCTGCTCTTAGCAATGATTGTGGTATTTTCATACTTCATTGGATGAAAAGAATAATGGATGGCGAGGACATTGCTGGTGATGAAACTACAACCAGCACTATCCACAGGATGAGAGGGACATTTGCAATTCAGATATTGAAAAACGAATGTAGTATACTCAACGACAATGATGAATGAGCCTATCTTTCATGTAAACATGTTTTGTAACATATTTTGTAAGCCGAACTTTGGCAATGCACCTAATTTGTAGTTGTACATTTAACCGGCCTCATTTAATGTATATGTGCCTACTTGCAATGTAAACGTGCCTACTTTAATGCTAAATGCGCCTATTTAATGCTAGATGAGCCTATTTGATAGCTGAATGCGCCTACTTTACTTGTACATGCACCTTCTTGCAATGTAGTTGCGCCTATTTGAGTGCTACACGTGCTTACTTGTACATGAGCCTACTTTTTTGCTAGACGTGCCTACTTTTGAGGTGAATACGTCTAACAGTAATGTAAATGTGCCTTGTAAACGTGCCTACTTTAATGCTAAATGCGCCTAGTTAATGCTAGATGCACGTACTTGACCGTTGAATGCTCCTACTTGACTGCTGAATGCGCCTACTTTACTACTGAGTGCACCCACTAGTATTGTGAACACGCCTACTTTAAAGACTTGGGTGACACACGTGCCTACATGAGTGCTCAATGCACCTACTTTAAAGGAAAATGTGATTTCCTACAAATGTAGAAGGTCATACTTGACTAGATGCGCCTATTTTAAAGACTTGGGTGACATGCGTGCCTACATAAGTGCTCAATGCGCCTACTTTTAAGGAAAATGCACTTTCTTGAATGTGTCAACGTGACTACTTTAGTACTATATGAGCATAAATATTTGAAAATACAAAATGACACCACATACAAAATGGCACCATATATGAAACAAATGATCTTCAATATAAATTTTTGCGATCGAATTTAGTTACCAAATTTCAAAATGGCACCACATACGAAAATATGTTTCCACTATTTGCACTGTAAGTTAGTGAGCTATCACTGTATCTCTCTTAAGTATAATATTTCTTTACTATAATCTATGTATTTGTCTTTAAGTGTATGTGGTTGAGCTATCACTGTCTAGCTATCTGAAAAGACTATCACTGTCTATCTATCTCAAAAAACTCTATGTATTTTTCATAGTATGCTACTTGTATTGACGTTTCTGTGTTTTGTGCATCCTTTCTTCAAAAGACTTGAGCCTTCTCTTATGTGGACGACCAACTTGACCAGCCATATTTGGATTTTTGATGCACCTATCAATATGTGGTTCATCAACCTAGAAGAAAATACGATAGTTGTTTATTATAATCTAAAAATGATAGTTGTAAATCAAATACAACAAAATTTGTATTCAGTTGGCATTACTTACAGTGTCTGCTAGACTAACATCCCTTTTTACTTTTTCCAAACCTCTCATAATTTCATCAAATTTTTCTTCAGAAATGGCAGCCGATTCTGTTAACAACTCAACATTTTTATAACAACATTATACCGATTGACAGAGGTAGAATAGTCAACAAATTCGATGGTATCACGTTTGGTTACAATTCACTTCACATCTTTCCTCCATCTATCAATCAAGTGGTACTCCTCATTCAATTTGTCAATTCCTAAGAAAATATAGACTGCAAACATGTGTCTACATACAATGCCTGATGATTCAAACATCAAACAATGGCAAATAGCTCCCTAGAGTTGAGTGTTAAAGACAACACTAAAAGACTTAGTCTGTGGCAAAAAAATTGGCATCAACAAGTATCCTTTTCTTTTCCAATACTTCAAAGCAAGCATATGGCCCGAATGAGTATGTTTTAGTTGTGTTACAGTACATAAGTCCATGTAGCTCTCTTTGAAATTTCTTCAAGATTTCCAGAGTATACCATTTAGCAATATGTCCCTCCATTTCAAATGAAGTCCGCATAACTGGTTTTTTGTGAATACATTCATAGTCTGCTTCAACTTCTTTCTTGAACTTGGAACTTACATCAAGTTCAAATTGTTGAACAAATTCCTTCAGTGAGGTTCTCTCTTTGAAATATCCTTTGAAAAATGCATTAATTGATTCACTCCTTTGCATTGTAGACATTCCAGCCCAAAATGATATTTTTGACATAGCATGGCACCCACATCTCACGGATAAGGTACATCCGTTGAACCCATCTATTTTGTTGTAAATTGTGGACTATTACAATTCAGCCCACCTGGCTTCAAAATCAACATGCATAACAGAGTCATACACTGCTCCTTTAATAGCTTTTAGAGCTCCTTCAGAATTCTCAAACTTATGGGGTAACTTCTTCATTATATGCCACAAACACAATCTATGTTTACTATTGGGGAATACTGCAGCTACATCATTAATAATTGGTTGTGCTTGGTCTGTAATTATGCCTTTTAGATGCACACCTTCCATACATAACAACCAGGTTTTGAATAGCCATATAAAATTCTGAGTTGTCTCTTCACATAAAAGCCCACAACCAAGCAAGATGGTTTGCCCATGCTGGTTGACACCAACAAAAGGTGCAAATGGCATATTGTATTTATTAGTGAGATACGTACTGTCAAAAGAGACAACATCACCAAAGTACTTGTATAAAGATCTTGCTCTTGAATCAGCCCAAAAAACATTCCTTAATACACCTCTGTCATCTACATCCATGACATAGAAAAAGTTTGAGTGCACATTCTACATTCTTGTGAAATACTCTTGCATTGCTTTGGCATCTCCGTTCACAATATTTAATCTCCTAGCTCGGCTTATAAAATTGCGTGCATCAGTCTCTGTAAAACTTAGGTTGGAAA
Source organism: Alisma plantago-aquatica (assembly GCA_963693085.1). Lineage (NCBI taxonomy): Eukaryota > Viridiplantae > Streptophyta > Magnoliopsida > Alismatales > Alismataceae > Alisma > Alisma plantago-aquatica. The sequence continues at coordinate 1,421,112,024 of OY856412.1, forward strand.
CCCCTCCAGCTTCAACAGCAAGTGCAACCATTGACTGTGATGTTGATATACCAGCCTGGTCATTAATAAGAAGCCTTTTCTGCTGCATAGCGGATACACTCCTCATGGAAGGTAAGAATCTTATATGGTCCTCACCAAGCATAACATGGTTATGATCATTACAATAATTGTTAATAATGTATTTGTCATTCTTTAGATGAACAAATAAATAAGCAGGACAGTTCTATCTAGCACTACACCTTTGGGGGAATGACAAGTTATCCTTGGCCCTATTACTCACTCCTTGTTTAACACAAACCATCTTCATCCTAGATATTTCACCATGACTATTCTTTCCAGAAGACAAAACTCTAACACCAAAATCATTTGATATGCCAAACCTTCTATAAAAAACTTTAACTTCATCAATTGAATCAAATATCATTCCTTCGTAGGAGATACTTGCATCTACAAAAATACAAAATATATTTTAAATGTATGAGAATGGTGAGAGTGTTAGGGGGCTTCAACTAAAGGTGGGCGCATATAGTAGTAAAGTAGGCGCATTGACGTCTTAAGTAGGCACATTTCTAAGACACGTGTTCCATTGCACAAAAAAAGGCGCATACATCACTAAAGTACATTATGCGCATTGACGTGTCAACTAGGTGCATCTGCATCTCAAATAGGCGCATTCGTCAAAGTATGCACATCTGCATCAAAAGTAGGAGCATAGACGTCTTACGTAGGCACATTTCTAATTAAGTTAAGCACATTTTGCAATGAAGTAGTCGTGTTCCATTTAACAAAAAAAAGGCACACAAATAAGTAAAGTAGGCGCATTTCTCACTCGCATATGCGCATTGACGTCTAAAGTAGGCGCATTGACGGTCAAACTAGGCGCATTGTCCTATATCAATCAGGTAGGCACATTCACATCTCAAATGTAGGCGCATAGACGTCTTATGTAGGTGCATTTCTAATTACGTTAAGCACATTTCACAATGAAGTATTTGTGTTCTATTTAACAAAAAAAGGTGCACAAATAAGTAAAGTAGGCGCATTTCTCACTCGTGTATGCGCATTGACGTCTAAAGTAGGCGCATTGACGGTCAAACTAGGCACATTGTCCTATATCAATCATGTAGGCACGTTCACATCTCAAATGTAGGCGCATAGACGTCTTATGTAGGTGCATTTCTAATTAAGTTAAGCACATTTCACAATGAAGTAGTCGTGTTCCATTGAACAGAAAAAAGGCACACAAATAACTAAAGTAGGCGCATTGACGTCTAAAGTAGGCGCACTGACGTCTCAACTAGGCGCATTGGCATCTATCAATAAGGTAGGCACATTAGTATCTCAAATAGGCGCATTCATATAAAGTAGGCACATATACGTCTAAAGTAGGCGCACTAACGTGTAAAGTAGGTGCGTTCTTCTAAAGTATGCGCATCTACATCTTATGTAAGCGCATAGACGTCTTATGTAGGTGCATTTCTAATTAAGTTAAGCACATTTTGCAATGAAGTAGCCGTGTTCCATTGAACAAAAAAAAGGCGCACAAATAACTAAAGTAAGCGTATTGACATCTAAAGTAGGCGCACTGACGTCTCAACTAGGTGCATTAGCATCTATCAACAAGGTAGGCACATTAGCATCTCAAATAGGCACATTCGTATAAAGTAGGCACATATACGTCTAAAGTAGGCACACTAACGTGTAAAGTAGGTGTGTTCTTCTAAAGTATGTGCATCTACGTCTTATGTAGGCGCATTTCTAATTAAGTTAAGCACATTTCACTATGAAGTAGTCGTGTTCCATTGAACAAAAAAAAGGCACACAAATAACTAAAGTAGGCGCACTGACGTCTCAACTAGGCACATTGGCATCTATCAATAAGGTAGGCACATTAGCATCTCAAATAGGTGCATTCGTCTATAGTAGGCACATATACGTCTAAAGTAGGCACACTAACGTGTAAAGTAGGCACGTTCATCTAAAGTATGCACATCTACATCTTATGTAGGAGCATAGACGTCTTATGTAGGCGCATTTCTAATTAAGTTAAGCACATTTCACAATGAAGTAGTTGTGTTCCATTGAACAAAAAAAAGGCGCACACATAACTAAAGTAGGCGCATTGACGTCTAAAGTAGGCGCACTGACGTCTCAACTAGGCACATTGACATCTATCAATAAGGTAGGCACATTAGCATCTCAAATAGGCGCATTTGTCTAAAGTAGGTGCATATACGTCTAAAGTAGGCGCACTAACGTGTAAAGTAGGCACGTTCGTCTAAAGTATGCGCATCTACGTCTTATGTAGGCGCATAGATGTCTTCTGTAGGCGCATCTCTAATTAGGTTAAGCACATTTCACAATGAAGTAGCTGTGTTCCAATGAACAAAAAAAGGGCACACAAATAACTAAAGTAGGCGCATTGACGTCTAAAGTAGGCACACTGACGTCTCAACTAGGCGCATTGACATCTATCAATAAGGTAGGCGCATTAGCATCTCAAATAGGCACATTCGTATAAAGTAGGTGCATATACGTCTAAAGTAGGCGCACTAACGTGTAAAGTAGGCACGTTCTTCTAAAGTATGCACATCTAAATCTTATGTAGGCGCATAGACGTCTTATGTAGGCGCATTTCTAATTAAGTTAAGCACATTTCTCTATGAAGTAGCCGTGTTCCATTGAACAAAAAAAAGGCGCACAAATAACTAAAGTAGGCGCATTGACGTCTAAAGTAGGTGCACTGACGTCTCAACTAGGCGCATTGGCATTTATCAATAAGGTAGGCGCATTAGCATTTGTAAAGGCACATTCGTCTAAAGTAGGTGCATATACGTCTAAAGAAGACCCACTAATGTGTAAAGTAGGTGCGTTCATCTAAAGTATGCACATCTATGCCTTATGTAGGCGCATAGATGTCTTATGTAGGCGCATTTCTAATTAAGTTAAGCACATTACGTAATGAAGTAGCCGTGTTCCATTGAACAAAAAAAAGGTGCACAAATAACTAAAGTAGGCGCATTTCTCACTCGCGTATGCGCATTGACGTCTAAAGTAGGCGCACTGATGTGACGACCGTCTTGCGAAAACAAGATTAACTAATGCAGAAGCGTTCATCAAGCAGCGGATTAGCGAAAATCACTAAAAATTAAAACTTTTTGCAAAAAGATCCACACATAGGAAATCTTTTCCAACAAATGCCATTGTATATCATATACATTCTATTTCAAACGTACATATCATGTACCATCTTTTTCCAGAGACTACATCATCAGCTGCTTTATAAACATATATGCAGGCAGCATACAAATCTCGAGGCATCAAGCCAAAACCTCAGACTGATATATCAAAAACACTGACTAAAAACTCTGAGGACCTGAGAGTACAAAGACGACACATACGACTACTATCTATATGACTAGACAGACAATATCTCCACCTGAGATCTTATTGTTGTCCCTGGTGTTGTTTTTGTTGCTGCTCTTTCCCTGTTCTAGGGTTTCTGCTCTGCCTTTCATGCATACCTAAAAATGTTTCCCATGGGGGTGAGACAATTGTAAATTGCCCCAGCGAGAGATATAACTCTCCGCCAGAAACATTGTTATAGAAGATTATGAAATTAAACTGAGCAGGGGTTACTTTTACATTAATAGGCAGAATTATTCTTCATAGAACAGAATAAGATAATCTCCATTTTCAATAAGAGCATTACATCTACCCATGGTAGACTCATAGTTCATCTATCTACTTGTAATGAATACAACAGATATGAATAATCATCAATGAACTATAGATATATAATAGAAATGTAACATTAGCCAAGTTCTCTAGCATAACTTATTAACAGAAATGCTACAAAGAAACATGATACTTGTTACCCAAGCATCACACATGGCTCACAAGGCCATTCATATCTTGTCACCTCTCACTAGGCAAAAACTTATTCACATGGCTCACAAGGCCATTCACATCTTGTCACCTCTCACTAGGCAACAAATTATTCACATGGCTCACAAGGCCATTCACATCTTGTCACCTCTCATTAGGCAACATCTTATTCACTTGGTTCATGAGGCCATTCACATCTTGTCACCTCTCACTAGGCAACAACAACATCAACGCACAAAAAGCCAATCAACATTTATTATATAAATGTCACAGCCCAAACTTGGCTATATTCATCATCTCATCATACCTGCATGGTTATTAGGCATGATAACAGTCATACAAGATATTCATCACATCATGTGATACAATAGTAACACCATCATTCCTTAATCAGGAATTAGGGTTCACTATCAAACATGGCTTATCATTCCCTTTTCCCCAAATTAGGGTTAGGGTTCCCCATTTCTCATTAATTCAGACCCTCTTGAGTTAACCAACTTTATCTTGTATTAAGGTATTTCCCCTTTTAATACATACCATCACAGAATACTCACCCTTAGCATATAATGCATAGGCCACACATTAGAATTGTCCAACTATCTCACATGATATGGACTTATCTTAGTTTAAGGCATAACTTTATTATAAATTTGCCTATAAACAATCGCAATGATACGCCCTCAACTAGGGTTTCACAAGGATACACCCTCAACCAGGGTTCACAATGATACACCCTCCACTAGGGTTTCACAAGGTTACACCCTCAACCAGGGTTCACAATGATACACCCTCCACTAGGGTTTCACAAGGATACACCCTCAACCAGGGTTTATAAGGATACACCCTCAACTAGGGTTTCACAAGGATACACCCTCAACCAGGGTTTATAAGGATACACCCTCAACTAGGGTTTCACAAGGATACACCCTCAACCATGGTTCATAAGGATACACCCTCAACTAGGGTTTCACAAGGATACACCCTCAACTAGGGTTCATAAGGATACAACCTCAACTAGGGTTTACTAATCATATATTGGATCCATGCATTTGTTATGCATTATTGATTAGTACCATTAAGGGTATCTCTCACCAAATTACATTAGGTTTCCAAAAAGGTTTGATCAATTGGACCTTCAATGACATGAGGTATCCAATTGAATTGGGGTTTTCAATGTTGATTCCTTCAATCATTGAATTCATGGAACAAATCATCAATTGGACCTATACTCATACTTCAATTGAGTTTAATAGGTCACCCTTAAACTGATTTGACCCTCAATTGATCATCAATTAGGGTTTGATTCAATTGAATTAGGGTTTGGAATCGAAGATCCAACAACACGCATCAATGCAAGATTGGTTACTTTGAAACTATTGAACCATTATCCAAATTGGGTATGACCTGACCCCAAACGGTCTTGAGGTCGTTTGGATGACCTCCAAACGGTCTTGAGACCATTTTCCCATCAAATAACTCAAAACCAAGCCATCCAAGTAGGGTTTGGATCATTGAAGTGCTCACCAATTCAGCAATTTATTGCAGATCAACTTGGTACCTTTAGGCCTTCAAACACCTAACCATACTCAACCCTAGACCTCCAAACGGTCTTGGGTGACCACCAAACGGTCTTGGGTGACCACCAAACAGTCTTGAGACCGTTTGGATGAACTCCAAACGGTCTTGAGACCGTTTGGCCCATCCATCCTTTGGATTCTAGTGAAAAGTCATCAAGGATTGGTCTATTGAGTTGATCAAAAAATCAGCACTTCATTGCAATATGATTGGTACCTTTTGTCCTTCAATTGATCAACTATACTTGACCCCAGACCTCCAAACGGTCTTGGGGTGACCCCCAAACGGTCTTGAGACCGTTTGGGCTAATCAACCCAAAATTTCAACTTAACTCATTGGAATTTCAGCACTGTTTTCAATTAGGGTTTGCCTAATTGATTAGCCTTCAACTCATGATCCCTTTGGAGTTAACCCCTCAAATTTGGAGGGTCATTAACCAACATCATTAGGAACAGGAATCGCAAACGTTCAACGCTTGGTCAACTCAACCAAATGGTCTTGAAACCCCAAAAAGTTCAATTAAAACAGCTGATTGAAAATCAGCACTTAATCCAATTAGGTTTCCCTAAATGATTAGGCTTCAACTCACAATTACTTAGGAGTTAATCCCTCAAAACTTAGTGAGTCATTATCCAACATAATTAGGATCAATAATATCAAACGGTCAACACTTGGTCAACGCACTCAAACGGTCTTGAAACCGTTTTCCCAAGCAGGTCAAGTTGATCAGGTTGAAAATCAGCACTTAATCCAATTAGGTTTTCTCTAATTGATTAGGCTTCAACTCACGATTCCTTTGGAGTTAACCCCTCAAATTTGGAGGGTCATTAACCAACATCATTATGAACAGGAATACCAAAGGGTCAACGCTTGGTCAACCATATCAAACGGTCTTGAAACCGTTTTCCCAAACAGGTCCAGTTAATCAGGTTGAAAATCAGCACTTAATTCAATTTGATTTGCCTATTTGATTGGCCTTCAACTCACGATTCCTTTGGATTTAACTCCTAAAATTTGGTGAGTCATTATCATAAATAATTGGTAACAAAATTCCCAAACGGTAAATGCTTGGTCAACCATCTCAAATGGTCTTGAAACCGTTTTCTCCCAAACGGTTTCAAACCGTTTGCCCTTAAACGGTTTGCTGAAACCGCATAGCCAATCAAATTAAAACGATTTGGAGTAACTATAAAAACCATTTGGCTTGGTAATTTTCTTTGGATAAGCATATAGTATGATTTCATCATCCCCTTCCTTCGAACAACCAAGAACATAAACCGTTCTTGATGGAAATTGCAGCAAAGAAACAAGAGTATATCAAATTGAAGAAATCAATCAACAAAGCATAGAAGATTGATGCAATAGCAATGATTAAGGGTTTGAGTTATAAAACCCGCCTCCAATTGAGCTCCAAAGCTCCAAGCTCACGCCATTAATGGTGGATGAAGCTCTAGAAACTCCCCCTAGGCTCGTCCTCAAGCTTTTGATTGCAAAAGTTGGCTAGGGTTGAAGAGGAGATCGAAATAAGAAGGAATCCATAATTTATTTTCGATTTCCTCCATGAAATCAAGGAGAACGAAGGTCAAGAGCTTACCAACAGGTAGGGAGTCGTCCTCCTGCTCCTCTCTAGCTCCTTTGTCGGTTTTTCAAGCAAAGGAAAGAAGAAAATCCGAAATAGCCTTTCATTTGGCTTGAAAAATGAACTTTTATAAGGAAATTGATGAGAGAGAAAATGCATTATTAAAATGCATTAAATTCAAAAAATAACTTGGCCGCCTCTTCCCCCTCAACTCCATAGATACGAGGCACCTTCCTTTGCCTTTAATTCCCCTTCATTATCCTCAATTTAAAGAAAAGCAAATTAAGCACCTTAATGCTTATTATATTAATATCCCATATGTGAATGGAATTACTTTTCTTTATAATAAGGTGAGTGGAATTTCACCTACTTAGGATATTTGCGTTCCTTATCTTGTAAAAGGAACGTCCATCCTTATTCAAAATCAACCCAAAACATTTTGGTTGAAAGCCCTTCAATTATTTTTATTCATTTTTGCCCTAAATCGAATTAGGGTTTCAATTAGGCATTATTCTTGATTATTTTAATGTCAAGATTCTCTCTCCTCCAACTTAGTTCAAATGAGGAGTACCTCTCATTTTATTTACTATACATTATGCCAAGAAATATTAAGGACCTTATTGAAGTGGTAATTTGCATATTGAACCCTAGATTTTGGGTAAATTGCACTTTACTCCAAAACTAGGTTTTAATGCACAACATTGTCCAACAAGCTCTATCTTGGTGTCCAGGCTTGTAGAAACCATACTACTACACCATATTCATCCTTATGATGTCTCAACATCAGAGGAACATCTTATCATGTGCAATTTGCAAGTTAACCCCTCAACTTGGGTAATTTGCACTTTAGTCCAAAACAAACAAAACATTGATTTCAACAATGTTCAAAAAGGACTAGAATTGCAACATAGGTTCCTCTTGAGGCCTAATTACTTTTCACAAGATGGTATTAAACATTTAATCACCTTTCTTAATCAAAACACCTAGGGTTAGAGTATAACCCAGGTTAGGGATGTTACAAATTATAAACCCCTAACAAGGATTTCGTCCCCGAAATCCCAGAAAAAGAAGGGACAGATTTATTCAGTTATCATTCCCTCAAGTCTCCACATAATATCTTAGTATCATGGAGATATCATGGATCTTGTAATCCACACAAAGTTCCTTTCATTAATTCAACTTTAGCAATGTTTATGTTTATGCAAAACATAAACCCCTAACATATGATGTCCATATTGTTGGAAGGAAGAAACATAAAAGAACATACTTCAATCATTACTCAAGAATATATACCAAAAGAGAAACATATATATCTAATAGAGATAATTTACTCAGCAATCCTTTATTTATAAAGTTCACTTAGCAAACTCTATGTAATTGGGAATGTTCACTTAGCTTTTCCTTTTTAGTTGGGAATGTTCACATAGCTCTTCCCTTTTGATTAAGAATGTTCACATAGCTCTTCTTATTAGTTAGGAATGTACACAATGCTCTTCCCTTTTGATTAGGAATGTTCACATAACTCTTCCTATTAGTTGGGAATGTTCACATATCTCTTCATTTTTTATTAGGAATGTTCACATAGCTCTTCCTATTAGTTGGGAATGTTCACATAGCTCTTCCCTTTTGATTAGGAATGTTCACATAGCTCTTCCTGTTAGTTGGGAATGTTCACATAGCTCTTCCTATTAGTTGGGAATGTTCATATAGCTCTTCCCTATTGATTAGGAATGTTCACATAGCTCTTCCTATTAGTTGGGAATGTTCACATAGCTCTTCCCTATTGTTTTCATTATACTCTCTAGATTGTTTCAGAATGATTGCTTAATCAGGGCAATCAAAAAGATACCAATCTAAGAGTTTCCATACTCACTTTATCATCAATAGTTGTATACCTGGCCAGGGTTTACAAATACTGAGATCAAGTAGTATGCACTTACATGCTATCATATTCCTTACTTTTCATATCATTATACACACATGATTTTCCCTTGTTCCAACATGACTAAGTCATTTAGGAACTCTTTTAAAGCTCAATCTTTCTGTATTAAGGACTGATAACCTAGAATGTAAAGTTAGTATCCAGTCCCCTATATGCATTATTGTTTCCTTAATCTGACCAACAATAGCATGATCATAAGACTCTCTATCCTGATCAGGTCTTAATGGGGATTCTCAGGCACTCATACTATTCTCGTCTGATCCCTTGCACCTCTTCTTGGTGCAGCAACATTGCCCTCAGCAATGTGTTTCTTGTGTTCTCCAGTCATTTTAAACTTTACCCTTTTTCTACACAAGCAGAAATCATTATAGGGTATACTGGAGGACACTAACACAGACTCAACAACTTAGTCCTATGTCTCTGTAGACTCAGCGAACCTAGAGCTCTGATACCACTAAATTGTGACGACCGTCTCGCGAAAACAAGATTAACTAATGCGGAAGCGTTCATCAAGCAGCGGATTAGCGAAAATCACTAAAAATTAAAACTTTTTGCAAAGAGATCCACACATAGGAAATCTTTTCCAACAAATTCCATTGTATATCATATACATTCTATTTCAAACGTACATATCATGTACCATCTTTTTCCAGAGACTACATCATCAGCTGCCTTATAAACATATATGAAGGAAGCATACAAATCTCAAGGCATCAAGCCAAAACCTCAGAGTAATATATCAAAAACATTGACTAAAAACTCCGAGGACCTGAGAGAACAGAGACGATACATAGGACTACTATCTATATGACTAGACAGACAATATCTCCACCTGAGATCTTATTGTTGTCCCTGCTGTTGTTGTTGCTGCTGCTCTTTCCCTGTTCTAGGGTTTCTGCTCTGCCTTTCATGCATACCTAAAAATGTTTCCCACAGGGGTGAGATAATTGTAAATTTCCCCAGCGAGAGATATAACTCTCCGACAGAAACATTGTTATAGAAGATTATGAAATTAAACTGAGCAGGGGTTACTTTTACATTAATAGGTAGAATTATTCTTCATAGAACAGAATAAGATAATCTCCATTTTCAATAAGAGCATTACATCTACCCATGGTAGACTCATAGTTCATCTATCTATTTGTAATGAATACAACAGATATGAATAATCATCAATGAACTATAGATATATAACAGAAATGTAACATCAGCCAAGTTCTCTAGCATAACTTATTAACATAAATGCTACAAAGAAACATGATACTTGTTACCCAAGCATCACACATGGCTCACAAGGCCATTCATATCTTGTCACCTCTCACTAGGCAAAAACTTATTCACATGGCTCACAAGGCCATTCACATCTTGTCACCTCTCACTAGGCAACAACTTATTCACATGGCTCACAAGGCCATTCACATCTTGTCACCTCTCACTAGGCAACAACTTATTCACATCTTGTCACCTCTCACTAGGCAACAACAACATCAACGCACAAAAAGCCAATCAACATTTATTATATAAATGTCACAGCCCAAACTTGGCTATATTCATCATCTCATCATACCTGCATGGTTATTAGACATGATAACAGTCATACAAGATATTCATCACATCATGTGATACAATAGTAACACCATCATTCCTTAACCAGGAATTAGGGTTCACTATCAAACATGGCTTATCATTCCCTTTTCCCCAAATTAGGGTTAGGGTTCCCCATTTCTCATTAATTCAGACCCTCTTGAGTTAACCAACTTTATCTTGTATTAAGGTATTTCCCATCTTAATACATTCCATCAGAGAATACTCACCCTTAGCATATAATGCATAGGCCACACATTAGAATTGTCCAACTATCTCATGTGATATGGACTTATCTTAGTTTAAGGCATAACTTTATAATAAATTTGCCTATAAATAATCGCAATGATACGCCCTCAACTAGGATTTCACAAGGATACACCCTCAACCAGGGTTCACAATGATACACCCTCCACTAGGGTTTCACAAGGTTACACCCTCAACCAGGGTTCACAATGATACACCCTCCACTAGGGTTTCACAAGGATACACCCTCAACCAGGGTTTATAAGGATACACCCTCAACTAGGGTTTCACAAGGATACACCCTCAACCAGGGTTTATAAGGATACACCCTCAACTAGGGTTTCACAAGGATACACCCTCAACCAGGGTTCATAAGGATACACCCTCAACTAGGTTTTCACAAGGATACACCCTCAACCAGGGTTCATAAGGATACACCCTCAACTAGGGTTTCACAAGGATACACCCTCAACTAGGGTTCATAAGGATACAACCTCAACTAGGGTTTACTAATCATATATTGGATCCATGCATTTGTTATGCATTATTGATTAGTACCATTAAGGGTATCTCTCACCTAATTACATTAGGTTTCCAAAAAGGTTTGATCAATTGGACCTTCAATGACATGAGGTATCCAATTGAATTGGGGTTTTCAATGTTGATTCCTTCAATCATTGAATTCATGGAACCAATCATCAATTGGACCTATACTCATACTTCAATTGAGTTTAATAGGTCAACCTTAAACTGATTTGACCCTCAATTGACCCTCAATTGATCATCAATTAGGGTTTGATTCTATTGAATTAGGGTTTGGAATCGAAGATCCAACAACACTCATCAATGCAAGATTGGTTACTTTGAAACTATTGAACCATTATCCAAATTGGGTATGACCTGACCCCAAACGGTCTTGAAGTCATTTGGATGACCTCCAAACGGTCTTGAGACCGTTTTCCCATCAAATAACTCAAAACCAAACCATCTAAGTAGGGTTTGGATTATTGAAGTGCTCACCAATTCAGCAATTTAATGCAGATCAACTTGGTACCTTTAGGCCTTCAAACACCTAACCATACTCAACCCTAGACCTCCAAACGGTCTTGGGTGACCACAAAACGGTCTTGAGACCGTTTGGATGAACTCCAAACGGTCTTGAGACCGTTTGGCCCATCCATCCTTTGGATTCTAGTGAAAAGTCATCAAGGATTGGTCTATCGAGTTGATCAACAAATCAGCACTTCATTGCAATATGATTGGTACCTTTGGTCCTTCAATTGATCCACTATACTTGACCCCAGACCTCCAAACGGTCTTGGGGTGACCCCCAAACGGTCTTGAGACCGTTTGGGCTAATCAACCCAAAATTTCAACTTAACTGATTGGAATTTCAGCACTGTTTTCAATTAGGGTTTGCCTAATTGATTAGCCTTCAACTCATGATCCCTTTGGAGTTAACTCCTCAAATTTGGAGGGTCATTAACCAACATCATTAGAAACAGGAATCGAAAACGGTAAATGTTTGGTCAACTCAACCAAACGGTCTTGAAACCGTTTGCCCAAACAGTTCAATTAAAACATATTGAAAATCAGCACTTAATCCAATTAGGTTTCCCTAATTGATTAGGCTTTAACTCACAATTCCTTAGGAGTGAATCCCTCAAACCTTTGTGAGTCATTAGCCAACATAATTAGGATCAATAATCTCAAACGGTCAACGCTTGGTCAACGCACTCAAACGGTCTTGAAACCGTTTTCCCAAGCAGGTCAAGTTGATCAGGTTGAAAATCAGCACTTAATCCAATTAGGTTTCCCTAATTTATTAGGCTTCAACTCACGATTCCTTTGGAGTTAACCCCTCAAATTTGGAGGGTCATTAACCAAAATCATTATGAACAGTAATACCAAACGGTCAACGCTTGGTCAACCATCTCAAACGGTATTGAAACCGTTTTCCCAAACATGTCCAGTTAATCAGGTTGAAAATCAGCACTTAATTCAATTTGATTTGCCTAATTGATTGGCCTTCAACTCACGATTCCTTTGGATTTAACTCCTCAAATTTGGTGAGTCATTAGCATAAATAATTGTGAACAAAATTCCCAAACGTTCAACGCTTGGTCAACCATCTCAAACGGTCTTGAAACCGTTTTCTCCCAAACGGTTTCAAACCGTTTGCCCTTAAACGGTTTGCTGAAACCGCATAGCCAATCAAATTAAAACGATTTGGAGTAACTATCAAAACCATTTGGCTTGGTAATTTTCTTTGGATAAGCATATATGATGATGTCATCATCCCCTTCCTTCAAACAACCAAGAACAGCAACCATTCTTGATGGCAATTGCAGCAAAGAAACAAGAGTATATCAAATTGAAGAAATCAATCAACAAAGCATAGAGGATTGATGCAATAGCAATGATTAAGGGTTTGAGTTATAAAACCCGCCTCCAATTGAGCTCCAAAGCTCCAAACTCACGCCATTAATGGTGTATGAAGCTCTAGAAACTCCCCCTAGGCTCGTCCTCAAGCTTTTGATTGCAAAATTTGGCTAGGGTTGAAGAGGAGATCGAAATAAGAAGGAATCCATAATTTATTTTCGATTTCCTCCATGAAATCAAGGAGAACGAAGGTCAAGAGCTTACCAACAGGTAGGGAGTTGTCCTCCTGCTCCTCTATAGCTCTTTGGTCGGTTTTGCAAGCAAAGGAAAGAAGAAAATCCGAAATAGCCTTTCATTTGGCTTGAAAAGGCACTTTTATAAGGAAATTCATGAGAGAGAAAATGCATTATTAAAATGCATTAAATTCCAAAAATAACTTGGCCGCCTCTTCCCCCTCAACTCCATAGATACGAGGCACCTTCCTTTGCCTTTAATTCCCCTTTATTATCCTCAATTTAAAGAAAAGCAAATTAAGCACCTTAATGCTTATTATATTAATATCCCATATGTGAGTGGAATTACTTTTCTTTATAATAAGGTGAGTGGAATTTTACCTACTTAGTATATTTTCGTTCCTTATCTTGTCAAAGGAACGTCCATCCTTATTCAAAATCAACCCAAAACATTTTGGTTGAAATCCCTTCAATTATTTTTATTCATTTTTGTCCTAAATCGAATTAGGGTTTCAATTAGGCATTATTCTTGATTATTTTAATGTTATGATTCTCTCTCCTCCAACTTAGTTCAAATGAGGAGTACCTCTCATTTTCTTTGCTATACATGATGCCAAGAAATATTAAGGACCTTATGGAAGTGGTAATTTGCATATTGAACCCTAGATTTTGGGTAAATTGCACTTTACTCCAAAATTAGGTTTTAATGCACAACATTGTCCAACAAGCTCTATCTTGGTGTCCAGGCTTGTAGAAACCATACTACTACACCATATTCATACTTATGATGTCTCAACATCAGAGGAACATCTTATCATGTGCAATTTGCAAGTTAACCCCTCAACTTGGGTAATTTGCACTTCAGTCCAAAAGAAACAAAACATTGATTTCAACAATGTTCAAAAAGGACTAGAATTGCAACATAGGTTTCTCTTGAGGCCTAATTACTTTTTACAAGATGATATTAAACATTTAATCACCTTTCTTAATCAAAACACCTAGGGTTTGAGTATAACCCAGGTCAGGGATGTTACAAATTATAAACCCCTAACAAGGATTTCGTCCCCGAAATCCCAGAAAAAGAAGGGACAGATTTATTCAGTTATCATTCCCTCAAGTCTCCACATAATATCTTAGTATCATGGAGATATAATGGATCTTGTAATCCACACAAAGTTCCTTTCATTAATTCAACTTTAGCAATGTTTATGTTTATGCAAAACATAAACCCCTAACATATGATGTCCATATTGTTGGAAGGAAGAAACATAAAAGAACATACTTCAATCATTACTCAAGAATATATACCAAAAGAGAAACATATATATCTAACAGAGATAATTTACTCAGCAATCCTTTATTTATAAAGTTCACTTAGCAAACTCTATGTTATTGGGAATGTTCACTTAGCTTTTCCTTTTTAGTTGGGAATGTTCACATAGCTCTTCCCTTTTGATTAGGAATGTTCACATAGCTCTTCCTATTAGTTGGGAATGTTCACAATGCTCTTCCCTTTTGATTAGGAATGTTCACATAGCTCTTCCTATTAGTTAGGAATGTTCACATAGCTCTTCCTTTTTTATTAGGAATGCTCACATAGCTCTTCCTATTAGTTGGGAATGTTCACATAGCTCTTCCCTTTTGATTAGGAATGTTCACATAGCTCTTCCTATTAGTTGGGAATGTTCACATAGCTCTTCCCTTTTGATTAGGAATGTTCACATAGCTCTTCCTATTAGTTGGGAATGTTCACATAGCTCTTCCCTATTGATTAGGAATGTTCACATAGCTCTTCCTATTAGTTGGGAATGTTCACATAGCTCTTCCCTATTGTTTTCATTATACTCTCTAGATTGTTTCAGAATGATTGCTTGATCAGGGCAATCAAAAAGATACCAATCTAAGAGTTTCCATACTCACTTTATCATCAATAGTTGTATACCTCGCCAGGGTTTACAAATACTGAGATCAAGTAGTATGCACTTACATGCTATCATATTTCTTACTTTTCATATCATTATACACACATGATTTTCCCTTGTTCCAACATGACTAAGTCATTTAGGAACTCTTTTAAAGCTCAAACTTTCTGTATTAAGGACTGATAACCTAGATTTTAAAGCTAATATCCAGTCCCCTATATGCATTATTGTTGCCCTAATGTGCCCAACAAGAGCATGATCATATGATTCTCTATCCTGATTAGGTCTTAATGGGGATTCCCAGGCACTCATACTATTCTCGTCTGATCCCTTGCACCTCTTCTTGGTGCAGCAACATTGCCCTCAGCAATGTGTTTCTTGTGTTCTCCAGTCATTTTAAACTTTACCCTTTTTCTACACAAGCAGAAATCATTATAGGGTATATTGGAGGACACTAACACAGACTCAACAACTTAGTCCTATGTCTCTGTAGACTCAGCGAACCTAGAGCTCTGATACCACTAAATTGTGACGACCGTCTCGCGAAAACAAGATTAACTAATGCAGAAGCGTTCATCAAGCAGCGGATTAGTGAAAATCACTAAAAATTAAAAGTTTTTGCAAAGAGATCCACACATAGGAAATCTTTTTCAACAAATGCCATTGTATATCATATACATTCTATTTCAAACGTACATATCATGTACCATCTTTTTCCAGAGACTACATCATCAGCTGCCTTATAAACATATATGCAGGGAGCATACAAATCTCGAGGCATCAAGCCAAAACCTCAGACTGATATATCAAAAACACTGACTAAAAACTCTGAGGACCTGAGAGTACAGAGACGACACATACGAATACTATCTATATGACTACACAGAAAATATCTCCACCTAAGATCTTATTATTGTCCCTTATATTGTTGTTGATGCTGCTCTTTCCCTGTTCTAGGGTTTCTGCTCTGCCTTTCATGCATACCTAAAAATGTTTCCCACGGGGGTGAGACAATTGTAAATTGCCCCAGCGAGAGATATAACTCTCCGCCAGAAACATTGTTATAGAAGATTATGAAATTAAACTGAGCAGGGGTTACTTTTACATTAATAGGCAGAATTATTCTTCATAGAACAGAATAAGATAATCTCCATTTTCAATAAGAGCATTACATCTACCCATGGTAGACTCATAGTTCATCTATCTACTTGTAATGAATACAACAGATATGAATAATCATCAATGAACTATAGATATATAACAGAAATGTAACATCAGCCAAGTTCTCTAGCATAACTTATTAACAGAAATGCTACAAAGAAACATGATACTTGTTACCCAAGCATCACACATGGCTCACAAGGCCATTCATATCTTGTCACCTCTCACTAGGCAAAAACTTATTCACATGGCTCACAAGGCCATTCACATCTTGTCACCTCTCACTAGGCAACAACTTATTGACATGGCTCACAAGGCCATTCACATCTTGTCACCTCTCACTGGGCAACAACTTATTCACATGGTTTATAAGGCCATTCACATCTTGTCACCTCTCACTAGGCAACAACAACATCAACGCACAAAAAGCCAATCAACATTTATTATATAAATGTCACAGCCCAAATTTGGCTATATTCATCATCTCATCATACTTGCATGGTTATTAGACATGATAACAGTCATACAAGATATTCATCACATCATGTGATACAATAGTAACACCATCATTCCTTAACCAGGAATTAGGGTTCACTATCAAACATGGCTTATCATTCCCTTTTCCCCAAATTAGGGTTAGGGTTCCCCATTTCTCATTAATTCAGACCCTCTTGAGTTAACCAACTTTATCTTGTATTAAGGTATTTCCCCTCTTAATACATTCCATCAGAGAATACTCACCCTTAGCATATAATTCATAGGCCACACATTAGAATTGTCCAACTATCTCATGTGATATGGACTTATCTTAGTTTAAGGCATAACTTTATTATAAATTTGCCTATAAACAATCGCAATGATACGCCCTCAACTAGGGTTTCACAAGGATACACCGTCAACCAGGGTTCACAATGATACACACTCCACTAGGGTTTCACAAGGTTACACCCTCAACCAGGGTTCACAATGATACACCCTCCACTAGGGTTTCACAAGGATACACCCTCAACCAGGGTTTATAAGGATACACCCTCAACTAGGGTTTCACAAGGATACACCCTCAACCAGGGTTTATAAGGATACACCCTCAACTAGGGTTTCACAAGGATACACCCTCAACCATGGTTCATAAGGATACACCCTCAACTAGGTTTTCACAAGGATACACCCTCAACCAGAGTTCATAAGGATACACCCTCAACTAGGGTTTCACAAGGATACACCCTCAACCAAGGTTCATAAGGATACAACCTCAACTAGGGTTTACTAATCATATATTGGATCCATGCATTTGTTATGCATTATTTATTAGTACCATTAAGGGTATCTCTCACCTAATTACATTAGGTTTCCAAAAAGGTTTGATCAATTGGACCTTCAATGACATGAGGTATCCAATTGAATTGGGGTTTTCAATGTTGATTCCTTCAATCATTGAATTCATGGAACCAATCATCAATTGGACCTATACTCATACTTCAATTGAGTTTAATAGGTCAACCTTAAACTGATTTTACCCTCAATTGACCCTCAATTGATCATCAATTAGGGTTTGATTCAATTGAATTAGGGTTTGGAATCGAAGATCCAACAACACTCATCAATGCAAGATTGGTTACTTTGAAACTATTGAACCATTATCCAAATTGGGTATGACCTGACCCCAAACGGTCTTGAAGTCTTTTGGATGACCTCCAAACGGTCTTGAGACCGTTTTCCCATCAAATAACTCAAAACCAAGCCATCCAAGTAGGGTTTGGATCATTGAAGTGCTCACTAATTCAGCAATTTATTGCAGATCAACTTGGTACCTTTAGGCCTTCAAACACCTAACCATACTCAACCCTAGACCTCCAAACGGTCTTGGGTGACCACCAAAAGGTCTTGGGTGACCACCAAACGGTCTTGAGACCGTTTGGCCCATCCATCCTTTGGATTCTAGTGAAAAGTCATCAAGGATTGATCTATCGAGTTGATCAACAAATCAGCACTTCATTGCAATATGATTGGTACCTTTGGTCCTTCAATTGATCAACTATACTTGAGCCCAGACCTCCAAACGGTCTTAGGGTGACCCCCAAACGGTCTTGAGACCGTTTGGGCTAATCAACCCATAATTTCAACTTAACTGATTGGAATTTCAGCACTATTTTCAATTTGGGTTTGCCTAATTGATTAGCCTTCAACTCATGATCCCTTTGGAGTTAACCCTTCAAATTTGGAGGGTCATTAACCAACATCATTAGGAACAGGAATCTCAAACGGTAAAAGCTTGGTCAACTCAACCAAATGGTATTGAAACCGTTTTCCCAAACAGTTCAATTAAAACAGATTGAAAATCAGCACTTAATCCAATTAGGTTTCCCTAATTGATTAGGCTTCAACTCACAATTCCTTAGGATTTATTCCCTCAAAACTTGGTGAGTCATTATACAACATAATTAGGATCAATAATCTCAAACGGTCAACGCTTGGTCAACGCACTCAAACGGTCTTGAAACCGTTTGCCCAAGCAGGTCAAGTTGATCAGGTTGAAAATCAGCACTTAATCCAATTAGGTTTCCCTAATTGATTAGGCTTCAACTCACGATTCATTTGTAGTTAACCCCTCAAATTTGGAGGGTCATTAACCAACATCATTTTGAACAGAAATCTCAAACGGTCAACGCTTGGTCAACCATCTAAAACGGTCTTGAAACCGTTTTCCCAAACAGGTCCAGTTAATCAGGTTGAAAATCAGCACTTAATTCAATTTGATTTGCCTAATTGATTGGCCTTCAACTCACGATTCCTTTGGAGTTAACTCCTCAAATTTGGTGAGTAATTAGAATACATAATTGGTAACAAAATTACCAAACGGTCAAAGCTTGGTCAACCATCTCAAACGGTCTTGAAACCGTTTTCTCCCAAACGGTTTCAAACTGTTTGCCCTTAAACGGTTTGCTGAAACCGCATAGCCAATCAAATTAAAACGATTTGGAGTAACTATCAAAACCATTTGGCTTGGTAATTTTCTTTGGATAAGCATATAGGATGATGTCATCATCCCCTTCCTTCAAACAACCAAGAACAGCAACCGTTCTTGATGGAAATTGCAGCAAAGAAACAAGAGTATATCAAATTGAAGAAATCAATCAACAAACCATAGAGGATTGATGCAATAGCAATGATTAAGGGTTTGAGTTATAAAACCCGCCTCCAATTGAGCTCCAAAGCTCCAAACTCACGCCATTAATGGTGGATGAAGCTCTAGCAACTCCCCCTAGGCTCGTCCTCAAGCTTTTGATTGTAAAAGTTGGCTAGGGTTGAAGAGGAGATCGAAATAAGAAGGAATCCATAATTTATTTTTGATTTCCTCCATGAAATCAAGGAGAACGAAGGTCAAGAGCTTACAAACAGGTAGGGAGTCGTCCTCCTGCTCCTCTCTAGCTCCTTGGTCTGTTTTGCAAACAAAGGAAAGAAGAAAATTCGAAATAGCCTTTCATTTGGCTTGAAAAAGCACTTCTATAAGGAAATTGATGAGAGAGAAAATGCATTATTAAAATGCATTAAATTCCAAAAATAACTTGGCCGCCTCTTCCCCCTCAACTCCATAGATACGAGGCACCTTCCTTTGCCTTTAATTCCCCTTCATTATCCTCAATTTAAAGAAAAGCAAATTAAGCACCTTAATGCTTATTATGTTAATATCCCATATGTGAGTGGAATTACTTTTCTTTATAATAAGGTGAGTGGAATTTCACCTACTTAGGATATTTTCGTTCCTTATCTTGTCAAAGGAACGTCCATCCTTATTCAAAATCAACCCAAAACATTTTGGTTGAAAGCCCTTCAATTATTTTTATTCATTTTTGTCCTAAATCGAATTAGGGTTTCAATTAGGCATTATTCTTGATTATTTTAATGTCAAGATTCTCTCTCCTCCAACTTAGTTCAAATGAGGAGTACCTCTCATTTTATTTGCTGTACATGATGCCAAGAAATATTAAGGACCTTATTGAAGTGGTAATTTGCATATTGAACCCTAGATTTTGGGTAAATTGCACTTTACTCCAAAACTAGGTTTTAATGCACAACATTGTCCAACAAGCTCTATCTTGGTGTCCAGGCTTGTAGAAACCATACTACTACATCATATTCATCCTTATGATGTCTCAACATCAGAGGAACATCTTATCATGTCCAATTTGCAAGTTAACCCCTCAACTTGGGTAATTTGCACTTTAGTCCAAAACAAACAAAACATTGATTTCAACAATGTTCAAAAAGGACTAGAATTGCAACATAGGTTCCTCTTGAGGCCTAATTACTTTTCACAAGATGATATTAAACATTTTATCACCTTTATTAATCAAAACACCTAGGGTTAGAGTATAACCGAGGTCAGGGATGTTACAAATTATAAACCCCTAACAAGGATTTCGTCCTCGAAATCCCAGAAAAAGAAGGGACAGATTTATTTAGTTATCATTCCCTCAAGTCTCCACATAATATCTTAGTATCATGGAGATATCATGGATCTTGTAATCCACACAAAGTTCCTTTCATTAATTCAACTTTAGCAATGTTTATGTTTATGCAAAACATAAACCCCTAACATATGATGTCCATATTGTTGGAAGGAAGAAACATAAAAGAACATACTTCAATCATTACTCAAGAATATATACCAAAAGAGAAAAATATATATCTAACAGAGATAATTTACTCAACAATCCTTTATTTATAAAGTTCACTTAGCAAACTCTATGTAATTGGGAATGTTCACTTAGATTTTCCTTTTTAGTTGGGAATGTTCACATAGCTCTTCCCTTTTGATTAGGAATGTTCACATAGCTCTTCCTATTAGTTGGGAATGTTCACAATGCTCTTCCCTTTTGATTAGGAATGTTCACATAGCTCTTCCTATTAGTTGGGAATGTTCACATAGCTCTTCCTTTTTTATTAGGAATGCTCACATAGCTCTTCCTATTAGTTGGGAATGTTCACATAGCTCTTCCCTTTTGATTAGGAATGTTCACATAGCTCTTCCTATTAGTTGGGAATGTTCACATAGCTCTTCCCTTTTGATTAGGAATGTTCACATAGCTCTTCCTATTAGTTGGGAATGTTCACATAGCTCTTCCCTATTGATTAGGAATGTTCACATAGCTCTTCCTATTAGTTGGGAATGTTCACATAGCTCTTCCCTATTGTTTTCATTATACTCTCTAGATTGTTTCAGAATGATTGCTTGATCAGGGCAATCAAAAAGATACCAATCTAAGAGTTTCCATACTCACTTTATCATCAATAGTTGTATACCTAGCCAAGGTTTACAAATACTGAGATCAAGTAGTATGCACTTACATGCTATCATATTCCTTACTTTTCATATCATTATACACACATGATTTTCCCTTGTTCCAACATGACTAAGTCATTTAGGAACTCTTTTATAGCTCAAACTTTCTGTATTAAGGACTGATAACCTAGATTGTAAAGCTAGTATCCAGTCCCCTATATGCATTACTGTTGCCCTAATCTGCCCAACAAGAGCATGATCATATGATTCTCTATCCTGATCAGGTCTTAATGGGGATTCTCAGGCACTCATACTATTCTCGTCTGATCCCTTGCACCTCTTCTTGGTGCGGCAACATTGCCCTCAGCAATGTGTTTCTTGTGTTCTCCAGTCATTTTAAACTTTACCCTTTTTCTACACAAGCAGAAATCATTATAGGGTATAGTGGAGGACACTAACACAGACTCAACAACTTAGTTCTATGTCTCTGTAGACTCAGCGAACCTAGAGCTCTGATACCACTAAATTGTGACGACCGTCTCACAAAAACAAGATTAACTAATGCGGAAGCGTTCATCAAGCAGCGGATTAGCGAAAATCACTAAAAATTAAAACTTTTTGCAAAGAGATCCACACATAGGAAATCTTTTCCAAAAAATGCCATTGTATATCATATACATTCTATTTCAAATGTACATATCGTGTACCATCTTTTTCCAGAGACCTCATCATCAGCTACCTTATAAACATATATGCAGGCAGCATACAAATCTCGAGGCATCAAGCCAAAACCTCAGACTGATATATCAAAAACACTGACTAAAAACTCCGAGGACCTGAGAGTACAGAGACGACACATACGACTACTATCTATATGACTAGACAGACAATATCTCCACCTGAGATCTTATTGTTGTCCATGTTGTTGCTGTTGATGCTGCTCTTTCCCTGTTCTAGGGTTTCTGCTCTGCCTTTCATGCATACCTAAAAATGTTTCCCACGGGGGTGAGACAATTGTAAATTGCCCCAGCGAGATATATAACTCTCCGCCATAAATATTGTTATAGAAGATTATGAAATTAAACTGAGCAGGGGTTACTTTTACATTAATAGGCAGAATTATTCTTCATAGAACAGAATAAGATAATCTCCATTTTCAATAAGAGCATTACATCTACCCATGGTAGACTCATAGTTCATCTATCTACTTGTAATGAATACAACAGATATGAATAATCATCAATGAACTATAGATATATAATAGAAATGTAACATCAGCCAAGTTCTCTAGCATAACTTATTAACAGAAATGCTACAAAGAAACATGATACTTGTTACCCAAGCATCACACATGGCTCACAAGGCCATTCATATCTTGTCACCTCTCACTAGGCAACAACTTATTCACATGGCTCACAAGGCCATTCACATCTTGTCACCTCACACTAGGCAACAACTTATTCACATGGCTCACAAGGCCATTCACATCTTGTCACCTCTCACTAGGCAACAACTTATTCACATGGTTCATAAGGCCATTCACATCTTGTCACCTCTCACTAGGCAACAACAACATCAACGCACAAAAAGCCAATCAACATTTATTATATAAATGTCACAACCCAAACTTGGCTATATTCATCATCTCATCATACCTGCATGGTTATTAGGCATGATAACAGTCATTCAAGATATTCATCACATCATGTGATACAATAGTAACACCATCATTCCTTAACCAGGAATTAGGGTTCACTATCAAACATGGCTTATCATTCCCTTTTCCCCAAATTAGGGTTAGGGTTCCCCATTTCTCATTAATTCAGACCCTCTTGAGTTAACCAACTTTATCTTATATTAAGGTATTTCCCCTCTTAATACATTCCATCACAGAATACTCACTCTTAGCATACAATGTATAGGCCACACATTAGAATTGTCCAACTATCTCACGTGATATGGACTTATCTTAGTTTAAGGCATAACTTTATTATAAATTTGCCTATAAACAATCGCAATGATACACCCTCAACTAGGGTTTCACAAGGATACACCCTCAACCAGGGTTCACAATGATACACCCTCCACTAGGGTTTCACAAGGTTACACCCTCAACCAGGGTTCACAATGATACACCCTCCACTAGGGTTTCACAAGGATACACCCTCAACCAGGGTTTATAAGGATACACCCTCAACTAGGGTTTCACAAGGATACACCCTCAACCAGGGTTTATAAGGATACACCCTCAACTAGGGTTTCACAAGGATACACCCTCAACCATGGTTCATAAGGATACACCCTCAACTAGGTTTTCACAAGGATACACCCTCAACCAGGGTTCATAAGGATACACCCTCAACTAGGGTTTCACAAGGATACACCCTCAACCAGGGTTCATAAGGATACAACCTCAACTAGGGTTTACTAATCATATATTGGATCCATGCATTTGTTATGCATTATTGATTAGTACCATTAAGGGTATCTCTCACCTAATTACATTAGGTTTCCAAAAAGGTTTGATCAATTGGACCTTCAATGACATGAGGTATCCAATTGAATTGGGGTTTTCAATGTTGATTCCTTCAATCATTGAATTCATGGAACCAATCATCAATTGGACCTATACTCATACTTCAATTGAGTTTAATAGGTCAACCTTAAACTGATTTGACCCTCAATTGATCATCAATTAGGGTTTGATTCAATTGAATTAGGGTTTGGAATCGAAGATCCAACAACACTCATCAATGCAAGATTGGTTACTTTGAAACTATTGAACCATTGTCCAAATTGGGTATGACCTGACCCCAAACGGTCTTGAAGTCGTTTGGATGACCTCCAAACGGTCTTGAGACCGTTTTCCCATCAAATAACTCAAAACCAACCCATCCAAGTAGTGTTTGGATCATTGAAGTGCTCACCAATTCAGCAATTTATTGCAGATCAACTTGGTACCTTTAGGCCTTCAAACACCTAACCATACTCAACCCTAGACCTCCAAACGGTCTTGGGTGACCACCAAACGGTCTTGGGTGACCACAAAACAGTCTTGAGACCGTTTGGATGAACTCCAAACGGTCTTGAGACCGTTTGGCCCATCCATCCTTTGGATTCTAGTGAAAAGTCATCAAGGATTGGTCTATCGAGTTGATCAACAAATCAGCACTTCATTGCAATATGATTGGTACCTTTGGTCCTTCAATTGATCAACTATACTTGACCCCAGACCTCCAAAAGGTCTTGGGGTGACCCCCAAACGGTCTTGAGACCGTTTGGGCTAATCAACCCAAAATTTCAACTTAACTGATTGGAATTTCAGCACTATTTTCAATTAGGGTTTGCCTAATTGATTAGCCTTCAACTCATGATCCCTTTGGACCCCTCAAATTTGGAGGGTCATTAACCAAGATCATTAGTAACAGGAATCGCAAACGGTAAACGCTTGGTCAACTCAACCAAACGGTCTTGAAACCGTTTGCCCAAACAGTTCAATTAAAACAGATTGAAAATCAGCACTTAATCCAATTAGGTTTCCCTAATTGATTAGGCTTCAACTCACAATTCCTTAGGAGTTAATCCCTCAAAACTTGGTGAGTCATTAGCCAACATAATTAGGATCAATAATCTCAAACGGTCAATGCTTGGTCAACGCACTCAAACGGTCTTGAAACCGTTTGCCCAAGCAGGTCAAGTTGATCAGGTTGAAAATCAGCACTTAATCCAATTAGGTTTTCCTAATTGATTAGGCTTCAACTCACGATTCCTTTGGCGTTAACCCCTAATATTTTGAGGGTCATTAACCAACATCATTATGAACAGTAATTCCAAACGGTCAACGCTTGGTCAACCATCTGAAACGGTCTTGAAACCTTTTTCCCAAAGAGGTCTAGTTAATCAGGTTGAAAAATCAGCACTTAATTCAATTTGATTTGCCTAATTGATTGGCCTTCAACTCACGATTCCTTTGCAGTTAACTCCTCAAATTTGGTGAGTCATTATCATACATAATTGGGAACAAAATTCACAAACGGTAAACGCTTGTTAAACCATCTCAAACGGTATTGAAACCGTTTTCTCCCAAACGGTTTCAAACTGTTTGCCCTTAAACGGTTTGCTGAAACCGCATAGCCAATCAAATTAAAATGATTTGGAGTAACTATCAAAATCATTTTGCTTGGTAATTTTCTTTGGATAAGCATATAGTATGATGTCATCATCCCCTTCCTTCTAACAACCAAGAACAACAACCGTTCTTGATGGAACTTGCAGCAAAGAAACAAGAGTATATCAAATTGAAGAAATCAATCAACAAAGCATAGAGGATTGATGCAATAGCAATGATTAAGGGTTTGAGTTATAAAACCCGCCTCCAATTGAGCTCCAAAGCTCCAAGCTCACGCCATTAATGGTGGATGAAGCTCTAGAAACTCCCCCTAGGATCGTCCTCAAGCCTTTGATTGCAAAAGTTGGCTAGGGTTGAAGAGGAGATCGAAATAAGAAGGAATCCATAATTTATTTTTGATTTCCTCCATGAAATCAAAGAGAACGAAGGTCAAGAGCTTACCAACAGGTAGGGAGTCGCCCTACTGCTCCTCTTTAGATCCTTGGTCGGTTTTGCAAGCAAAGGAAAGAAGAAAATCCGAAATAGCCTTTCATTTGGCTTGAAAAGGCACTTTTATAAGGAAATTGATGAGAGAGAAAATGCATTATTAAAATGCATTAAATTCCAAAAATAACTTGGCCGCCTCTTCCCCCTCAACTCCATAGATACGAGGCACCTTCCTTTGCCTTTAATTCCCCCTCATTATCCTCAATTTAAAGAAAAGCAAATTAAGCACCTTAATGATTATTATATTAATATCCCATATGTGAGTGGAATTACTTTTCTTTATAATAAGGTGAGTGGAATTTCACCTACTTAGGATATTTTCGTTCCTTATCTTGTCAAAGGAACGTCCATCCTTATTCAAAATCAACCCAAAACATTTTGGTTGAAAGCCCTTCAATTATTTTTATTCATTTTTGCCCTAAATCGAATTAGGGTTTCAATTAGGCATTATTCTTGATTATTTTAATGTCAAGATTCTTTCTCCTCCAACTTAGTTCAAATGAGAAGTCCCTCTCATTTTCTTTGCTATAAATGATGCCAAGAAATATTAAGGACCTTATTGAAGTGGTAATTTGCATATTGAACCCTAGATTTTGGGTAAATTGCACTTTACTCCAAAATTAGGTTTTAATGCACAGCATTGTCCAACAAGCTCTATCTTGGTGTCCAAGCTTGTAGAAACCATACTACTACATCATATTCATCCTTATGATGTCTCAACATCAGAGGAACATCTTATCATGTGCAATTTGCAAGTTAACCCCTCAACTTGGGTAATTTGCACTTTAGTCCAAAAGAAACAAAACATTGATTTCAACAATGTTCAAAAAGGACTAGAATTGCAACATAGGTTCCTATTGAGGCCTAATTACTTTTCACAAGATGATATTAAACATTTAATCACCTTTATTAATTAAAACACCTAGGGTTAGAGTATAACCCAGGTCAGGGATGTTACAAATTATAAACCCCTAACAATGATTTTGTCCCTGAAATCCCAGAAAAAGAAGGGACAGATTTATTCAGTTATCATTCCCTCAAGTCTCCACATAATATCTTAGTATCATGGAGATATCATGGATCTTGTAATCCAAACAAAGTTCCTTCCATTAATTCAACTTTAGCAATGTTTATGTTTATGCAAAACATAAACCCCTAACATATGATGTCCATATTGTTGGAAGGAAGAAACATAAAAGAACATACTTCAATCATTACTCAAGAATATATACCAAAAGAGAAAATTATATATCTAACAGAGATAATTTACTCAGCAATCCTTTATTTATAAAGTTCACTTAGCAAACTCTATGTAATTGGGAATGTTCACTTAGCTTTTCCTTTTTAGTTGGGAATGTTCACATAGCTCTTCCCTTTTGATTAGGAATGTTCACATAGCTCTTCCTATTAGTTGGGAATGTTGACATAGCTCTTCCCTTTTGATTAGGAATGTTCACATAGCTCTTCCTATTAGTTGGGAATGTTCACATAGCTCTTCCCTATTGATTAGGAATGTTCACATAGCTCTTCCTATTAGTTGGAAATGTTCACATAGCTCTTCCCTATTGTTTTCATTATACTCTCTAGATTGTTTCAGAATGATTGCTTGATCAGGGCAATCAAAAAGATACCAATCTAAGAGTTTCCATCCTCACTTTATCATCAATAGTTGTATACCTAGCCAGGGTTTACAAATACTGAGATCAAGTAGTATGCACTTACATGCTATCATATTCCTTACTTTTCATATCATTATACACACATGATTTTCCCTTGTTCCAACATGACTAAGTCATTTAGGAACTCTTTTAAAGCTCAAACTTTCTATATTAAGGACTGATAACCTAGATTATAAAGCTAGTATCCAGTCCCCTATATGCATTATTGTTGCCCTAATCTGCCCAACAAGAGCATGATCATATGATTCTCTATCCTGATCAGGTCTTAATGGGGATTCTCAGGCACTCATACTATTCTCGTCTGATCCCTTGCACCTCTTCTTGGTGTAGCAACATTGCCCTCAGCAATGTGTTTCTTGTGTTCTCCAGTCATTTTAAACTTTACCCTTTTTCTACACAAGCACAAATCATTATAGGGTATACTGGAGGACACTAACACAGACTCAACAACTTAGTCCTATGTCTCTGTAGACTCAGCGAACCTAGAGCTCTGATACCACTAAATTGTGACGACTGTCTCGCGAAAACAAGATTAACTAATGCGGAAGCGTTCATCAAGCAGCGGATTAGCCAAAATCACTAAAAATTAAAACTTTTTGCAAAGAGATCCACACATAGGAAATCTTTTCCAACAAATGCCATTGTATATCATATACATTCTATTTCAAACGTACATATCATGTACCATCTTTTTCCAGAGACTACATCATCAACTGCCTTATAAACATATATGCAGGCAGCATACAAATCTCGAGGCATCAAGCCAAAACCTCAGACTGATATATCAAAAACACTGACTAAAAACTCCGAGGACCTGAGAGTACAGAGACGACACAAACGACTACTATCTATATGACTAGACAGACAATATCTCCACCTGAGATCTTATTGTTGTCCCTGTTGTTGCTGTTGTTGCTACTCTTTCTCTGTTCTAGGGTTTCTGCTCTGCCTTTCATGCATACCTAAAAATGTTTCCCACGGGGGTGAGACAATTGTAAATTGCCCCAGCGAGAGATATAACTCTCCGCCAGAAACATTGTTATAGAAGATTATGAAATTAAATTGAGCAGGGGTTACTTTTACATTAATAGGCAGAATTATTCTTCATAGAACAGAATAAGATAATCTCAATTTTCAATAAGAGCATTACATCTACCCATGGTAGACTCATAGTTCATCTATCTACTTGTAATGAATACAACAGATATGAATAATCATCAATGAACTATAGATATATAACAGAAATGTAACAGCAGCCAAGTTCTCTAGCATAACTTATTAACAAAAATGCTACAAAGAAACATGATACTTGTTACCCAAGCATCACACATGCTCACAAGGCCATTCATATCTTGTCACCTCTCACTAGGCAACAACTTATTCACATGGCTCACAAGGCCATTCACATCTTGTCACCTCTCACTAGGCAACAACTTATTCACATGTCTCACAAGGCCATTCACATCTTGTCATCTCTCACTAGGCAACAACTTATTCACATGGTTCATAAGGCCATTCACATCTTGTCACCTCTCACTAGGCAACAACAACATCAACGCACAAAAAGCCAATCAACATTTATTATATAAATGTCACAACCCAAACTTGGTTATATTCATCATATCATCATACCTGCATAGTTATTAGGCATGATAACAGTCATACAAGATATTCATCACATTATGTGATACAAAAGTAACACCATCTGTGGGCTCCAATCTCTAAACCATGATATAATCACGATTTAATCATGTGCGGAAGCATCGATAATCAGCGGAAGACGAAAATCATAGGAAATTAAAACTTTTCGAGACAAGAGCTTGAAACCACAAACCTTTTCCATAGAAAAAGGATTTAAACTATATACATCATTGTCAAATTACTTCTTGAGTAATTATATACAACATGATAAAAAATCTCTCAAGAACTCATACTCAAAACACTCCAAGACCTGAGAATACAGAGGACACTTAGGACTGACTCTAACTACACCATAAAGCAGGCTGAATCTCCACCTGAGATTTGCTTCTACTCCTGGTGTTGCTGTTGCAGGGATTTGTCACCTGTGTTCTTGTTTCTCCGTATTCGACGACCACCTAAAAAGTTGAAGTCTACGGGGTGAGACAATTATACATAATTGCCCCAACGAGAGTTATAACTCTCCACTAGAAGCTTTATAAGCAAAACAAAGAATAACTCAAGCAATAAAAGCTTTCAAAGTATTCAATGGCAGTTTTGATAGTAAATAAGAGTTCAGCATTTCTAAAATATGAAGAACATCTACATTATCCAAAGTAACATCAATCAAGTAACTCATAGTTAACTCTAGAGATATACCACACTGTTGATTATGTTTTTCAAACATTATTATGCCCTGTGGAGATGAGGCATACCACTCATACGCCAACTGATCGCTAAGAAGTCACATCAGTATCATACATAGGTCATTAAAAGAGTCAGATTCTTATGACCTCATCTTCCTCAGTCAGTTAGAGGATTGTTTGTTTAGACATCTGGCGGGATGTCCTTTGTAATAGCTTACCAGGGTAAACTGGTCCTTCGCTATTTTTAGAGTTACAGTGGCGTTCTGTACTCTCTTCGCCATCGGAAGATTTCTTGTTTATCTTTCATTGATGCGGTGTTTCTGTCTTTAAGGGAGAATAGTGATACATCTCACCTTTTGGACTTTGTGGTGGGGTTTGATGGACTACAAGAATCTACATCAAATCCTCTCACCTTTTGCATTTGTAGTGCAGGTTTGACGGACTATAAAAATCTACATCAATTCCTACACTAGGATGTAAGGTTCTACACATCCATGTACCCCACATACTCAAGAGTAAGTGATCCAGGAGTTCCCTGGGGAAAACCTGTTCCACCATCATTTAGACTCTGACAATGATGGTTCTATGATCAGGGATCTACATTTCAATTGATTAGTTAGGTACATTCAGTATTCTTAACATCATACATTGTTCTTCAAACAATAACATTAGCATAACAACTATATACGAGAATACTAAAATGTAGCAAGCCTAACTCTTTTCAATCATCAGTTCTCAGTCATCTCATCACAAGTCATCTGTCAAGCATGACCTTGATGGTGTTTATGGCTCTTACAACCCATAAATCACAAAAGATGTCACTAACAGTGCATCAAGATAATTCACTTATTCATAAAGCTTAAGGCATGCTTTCAATGAATATAATATGGTATTCCATACCTGGATATGACCATCATCTCATGACAACCTGCATGGTTAATTCAACTGATAACAGTAAACAATTCAACAATTAGGGTTTACTATTCATCTTTCATGTCATCACCCTAAAATTAGGGTTTACTATTCACTCCATGGTGAATTGTACTCATTACATCATCATGTAAGAGAAACATCATCATTAAGTCTCTTAAATAAGATTAAGATTTATTAGATATCATAATTAGGGTTTCCCTGACCTCACATAGGTGGATCATTTCCTAATCATGCACATTCATGTGTATTAGAAGTATCTTACTTGAGTTTCCACCTTAAAAGGGTACTTTCTCTCTCTTAGGATACTTTCTCTCTCCTCTCACTAGTAGATGGTGATAACACCACTCTAGATCAGGTTGGGTTAAGTTATCATTGACTAATACAGGCCAAAACATCACTATCATGTGATTAGGGTTTGATTAGAACAAGGTTTCACCCCTTTAAACCCTTCAAGGGTATTTTGGTAATTTGCCTCATGATCACCACCATGGGTCAACTCATTAATCTCATAGTCCCTTAATGACCTAGGTTACCATTAGGGTTTAGATTAGATCATCATTGAACCAAATACACCATCAATTGATTAAGTACAAACCACCATATACACCTCCAAACGGTTTCAACCTCCAAACGGTCTTGAGACCGTTTGGTCTTAAACAGTCTTGAGACCGTTTGCTCCAAACGGTCTTGAGGCCGTTTGGATGTGAAGACTGTTTGGAAGGGTTGACTTTCCAAACCTTTTGGAGCTCAAACGGTTTGAAACCGTTTGATCAAGACAACTTGAGATCGATTGGACCAAACGACCATGAGATCGTTTGAGCCCAAACGGTCTTGAGACCGTTTGGCCCCAAACGGTCTTGAGACCGTTTGGCCTCAAACGGTCTTGAGACCGTTTGGATCCTAACGGTCTTGAGACTGTTTGGATCCAAACGGTCTTGAGACCGTTTGGTCCAAATGGGCTCAAACTGTTTGGACCTCCCAAGTGGTTCAAAGGTTACCAATGTTCATGGATATGTATGCTGAAGCCCTCAATTGGCCAAAGCCATGTTAACCACTTATAAATTGAGTCAGTTAGTATTAGCCTTAGTCAATTGGACATCAAATTGACCCTCAATTGAAAGCCAATTAGGGTTAAAACAAACTTAATTAGGGTTTCAAATCGGATGGTCATCAATGTTCAACAATGTGAATAAATTCAAGATTGAACCTATCAATTGACCTCCAATTGGGCTCAAACTTGGCCCAAACGGTCTTGAGGTCGTTTGGACATCATCCAAACGGTCTTGAGACCGTTTGCCCAAAGTTTGACCAAAAACTAAGTCGGTTTGACTAGGGTTGAACTCCAATTGGGTCAAAAATCAGCATTTTTATCAATTCATCAACTTCTTGTAATTGGACCTTCAAACCCTTAAATTATCTTAACCCTAGACCTTCAAACGGTCTTGGGTTGTGCCCAAACGGTCTTGAGACCGTTTTGAGGAACCCCCAAACGGTATTGAGACCATTTGGGTCCTTCAACCCAAAACTCAACAAGATCTATGTATCAAATCAACAATTTTGACCCGATTAGGGTTTAGATGTTGAAGTGCCTTCAACTCTAAATTGGTTAAGAATTAGGCTTTGATTCTTTGCAGGAATGAAATTCAATATTTTATCAACAGACCCTCAAACGGTCGTCCTTTGGTCAACCCTATCAAACGGTCTTGAGACCATTTCAATCCAAACGGTCTTGCAAGACCGTTTGAGGGCAAACGGTTTGAAACCGTTTGACCCCAAACGGTTTGCAACCGTTTGGACCAAAAGGGTCCAAGGTCATTTGAAAAAGTAACATAGGGATTCATGCCCCTCATCTTCAACCTCTTTCAAGGTCGGTTCTCCCACCATTTTGCTTGCAAAAGTGCAAGGAAGAAGGGAGGTAGAAGAAGAACTAGCAAGTAAATTTTGCAAGAACAAAGTATGCATTATAAAGCAAGAGTTTAGAGTTATAAAACCCGCCTAAAGGTTGATTCTAGAGCTCCAAGCCTTCAAGCTACAAGCTTTAATGGCGTCCTTGAGGTTCCACAACTCGGTCAGAGGTGAATTCTCCAAGGAAATGTAGGGTTGATCGGCTAGAACAAGAAGACTAAGTAAGCTATCCACAAAACCAACCTTAAAGGATGAATTCCTCCATGAATTCGAGCTAGAAGGTGGTGTTCTCTTACCTAGAACAGGTTGGTCGTCCCCCTGAGCTCCAGAGCTATCCTTGGTCGTTTGAGCAAGAAGAGAAGAGAAATGAAGGGAAAGAAGGATCGTTCACTTATCTTGCAAGGAAGTGGCTTATATACTTTAGCCCTTTTTACACCATAAGGACCTCTAAAGAATGGAAAATCACATCTAGGTCCCTCCTTGCTCAAGGGCACGTCCAAACCCATCTATCCTTATGCAAAGATAATGAAATCTCAAGATCTAAGGGTAAAGAAAGTCAACCTACAACTAGGGTACATACATGAAAGGTCTCCATACCCATATTAGGTGACTTTTATCACAAAGATCATTTTCCTCATCTGATTACTCATTGATGTGTCCATTTCATCATTTCTACTCTAAATGATGACAAGAGTTATAAAAGATACTCTAGATGGTGGTAATTACAAGCTTCACCCCTCAATTTGGGTAAATTGCATTTTACTCCAAATTAGGGTTTTTAAGCATAAGGATTGCTTCCACAGCTGCACCTTGGTGCTCAAGCTTGGGAAATCCTTCAATATTCATCATAGATATCCTCATGATGTTTCAACATCAGAGGAACATCTTAACCTTGTGAATATTGCAAGTTGAACCCTTAAACTGGGTAAATTGCACAAAGGTCCCTGCATACAACACAATGCTACAACTTTATACAAAAGGAGCAAAAATTGAAATTATGTGTTGCTGAGGAACTTAATTATATGCCAGGGAGTATTCACAAGTATATAATTACATATTTAGGCAAAACTTCCAGGGTTAGGTTATAACCCAGGTTAGGGATGTTACAAATTCTTCACCCCTTCAAAAGGATTTCGTCCCCAAAATCGATAAAGCGTATTATAAGAAAAGAGTAGGGTATTTCCTTCTCATCTCATCCTCTAGTTCCCAAGTGGCTTCTTCAACACCACGATGGTTCCAGAGGACTTTCACAAGGCTTATATCCTTCTTCTTTAACTTTTTAGTTCTGTAATCGAGGATTGACACTGGTCCCTCCTCATAAGTTATATCTTCATTCAATTCTACTTCCATGGGTTGTAGAACTAACTCGGTGTCTGGGTGACATTTCCTCAGTATGGAAATGTGAAACACAGGGTGTAGCTTTTGCAACTCCTGAGGTAACTCTAGTCTATAGGCCACCTTTCCAATTCTTTCAACAATTGGATAAGGTCCCATAAATCTAGGAGCTAACTTCCCTTTCCTTCCAAAACGAAGGACTCCTTTACAAGGTGAGACCTTGAGATACACTCTGTCTCCAACCTGAAACTCTAGGGGTCTACGACGTTTATCAGCATACAACTTCTGCCTATCTTGTGCAGTCTTAAGTTGTTGTTGTATTACTTTAATCTTCTCTGTAGTTTGCTGCACAAGATCAGGGCCTAACAACTGGTGCTCACCAGTCTCATACCAACACAAGGGTGATCTACAACGTCTACCATACAAGGCTTCATATGGTGACATATCAATTCTATGCTGGTAGTTATTGTTATAGGCAAACTCTATCAAGCTCAGATGTAGATCCCAACTACCGGTAAACTGGAGAACACATGCTCTCAACAGATCTTCCAAGGTTTGTATAGTCCTTTCCGACTGTCCATCAATCTGTGGATGAAAAGCTGTACTAAACCTTAACTTGGTGCCTAAGGCTCTGTGTAAATGTTCCCAAAAACGACTTGTAAACTGGGGACCTCTGTCAGAAACTATAGTGACAGGAACTCCGTGAAAACGCACTATCTCTTGAACATACAACTGGGATAACCTTTTGGCAGAATAGGTTGTTTTGACAGGTAAGAAATGTGCTGTCTTTGTCAACCTATCAACCACTACCCAAATGGAATCATGTCCTTTGTTTGTCCTGGGTAGGCCAACAACAAAGTCCATGGTCACATGGTCCCACTTCCATTGTGGTATGGGTAAAGGTTGCATTGTTCCTGCAGGCTTCTGGTGCTCAGCCTTGACCTGCTGACACATAGGACACCTCAGAACAAACTCAGCTACATCCTTATTCATCCCAGGCCACCAATACATATCTTTCAAGTTTCGATACATCTTGGTGCTCCCTGGATGCATAGCATACATCAAAGAATGAGCTTCCTCCAGAACTATCTTGGAAAAGACTGTTGCACCACGCAACTGGTCAAAAAGATCATCAATCCTCGGCAAAGGGTACTTGTTCTTTATTGTTACTTTATTAATTTGTCTATAGTCAATGCACAACCGCATTGATCCATCTTTCTTTTTAACAAACAAAACCGGAGCACCCCAAGGTGAGGTACTCGGTCGAATGAAACCCTTCTCAAGTAACTCTTGAAGCTGTTTCTTGAGTTCTGCCATCTCAGCAGGCGCCATCCTATACGGAGTCTGGGCTATGGGTTTCGTATCTAGGACCAAATTGATCTCAAAATCAATCTCCCGAGGTGGTGGTATACCAGGAAGTTCTTCAGGAAACACATCCTCGAATTCCCTGTCTATAGGAACTTCAGAAGGGTGGGGACTCTCCTTGGTAACATCTACCACATGGGCCAAGAATGCATAACATCCTTGCCTCATCAACTTATCAGCAACCATAGCTGATACAAGACAGGTGGGCAGAATCTTTCTTTCACCTTGAAAGATCCATGTGTTGCTTTCATCAGCAAACACTGCCAACTTGGACTCACAATCCAAGACAACTCGATACCTTTCCAAGGTATCCATCCCTAGGATTACATCAAATCCCTGCATATCAAGCGGTATAAGGTCCACTTGAATGCGATGTTTAGAAAAGAAGAGTACGCAGGGAGAGCATACTTCTTGCAGAACGGCAGACCCACTCAACGGAGTCTCCAACCACAACCTATCTGCCCTATGACTAGTTGTCATATGGCAGTTGTGAATCACTCTTCGAGTGATGAAAGAGTGTGTAGCACCCGGATCAATCAGAACAGATACTACACAAGATTTAGACATATCAGAATATAAAAGTTCCATCTGACCTGTCACCACTTGTGGATTAACCACTGCCTCTGGTGGGTTCATAGCATAAAACCTTGTTGTAGCCTGTTGTTGAGGTGGTGCTGATGATCCAGCTTGAGACGCTTGCCCGCGTTCTCGACCTGTTCCTTGAGATTGCCCTCTCTGTGATTCCTGTTGTCCTTGTCTCGGAGGCTGTGTCACACTGACAGGCTTAGATCGGCAGTCCTTCATCAAATGTCCCACCTTACCACAGTTGTAGCAGCTTCTCTCTTGTGGTCTTGGTGGTCCAGTAGCGGACATTGATGCAGAACTCTGAGTCTCTCGAGGTGGTTGTCCTCGTCCTCTACCTCTACTTGGAGACCACTGAGTCTGAGAACTAGATCTAGATGGTGGAGGGTTAGGTGCAGAGGATCTAGGCTTCTTAAAGTCCATAGATGAAGAACCCTGGAACTGTGGATATCTTTTCTGAGTTTGCCTCTTCTCAACCACAGATATCTTTATCCTTCGGACTGACTCAACGAAGGTAGAGAATCTCTCTCGGTTTTCTAAGGCAGACACAGGGGTAGACATGTCAGCATTCAACCCCCTCTCGAATCTTCTGATTCTCTCTTCTTCTGTGGCAGCCATGTGCGGACAAAACCGCAACAACTCCATGAACTTAGCTTCATACTCGCTAATGTTCATGACTCCCTACCTCAGTCTCTTAAACTGAGAGATCTTCTCGTCTAGGAAGGTCTTTGGAAAATATCTCTGAACAAATTCCCGCTGAAAATCTTCCCACGAGATCTCTATTCCAGGTCTCTTCTACTCTTCCATTATCCACCAATGACCAACACTTCCTTTGAGAAGATAGACAGCATGTCTGACCTTCTCAGCTTTAGGGATATTGAGAATCCTAAAAGACTTTTTCAGTTCCGTCAACCATAGATCAGCATCTGCGGGGTCAGCAGTCCCAAGATACTCGGTAGCTCCGACACGACGTAGTCGCTCGAACGTCTTCCCAATACCTTGACCTTCTGGTTGGATAGGTGCCCTGGGTACAGGCATAGGCATCCTGTCGGTTATGTGTGTCATGGCAGTCATGAACTGCCCAAACATTGTCTGGACTGCTGGGTTACCCATGTCGGCTGGGTCGAACTGGGGTGGCTCTCTAGGTTGCTCAGGTGCAGGTTGTTCTATCTCTGGTACTCCTGCACCGCCTTGAGGTGCACTAGCACTACTTTCTACCACGTTCTCATCATGTGGCTCTGACATTCTTAAGTATCTTCTTCTCCTGAGGAGCAGCAAATTCTATTAGATAAGGAAGGAATACTAAAGATAGACTCGACTTCCTAAGTCATATGCCTCTGTAGACTCGACAAACCTAGGGCTCTGATACCACTTAATTGTGGGCTCCGATCTCTAAACCACGATATAATCACGATTTAATCATGTGCGGAAGCATCGATAATCAGCAGAAGACGAAAATAATGGGAAATTAAAACTTTTCGAGACAAGAGCTTGAAACCACAAACCTTTTCCATAGAAAAAAGATTTAAACTGTATACATCACTGTCAAATTACTTCTTGAGTAATTATATACAACATGATACAAAATCTCTCAAGAACTCATACTCAAAACACTCCAAGACCTGAGAGTACAGAGGACACTTAGGACTGACTCTAACTACACCATAAAGCAGGCTGAATCTCCACCTGAGATTTGCTGCTACTCCTGGTCCTGCTGTTGCAGGGATTGGTCACCTGTGTTCTTGTTTCTCCGTCTTCGACGACCACCTAAAAAGTTGAAGTCTACGGGGTGAGACAATTATACATAATTGCCCCAGCGAGAGTTATAACTCTCCACTAGAAGCTTTATAAGCAAAACAAAGAATAACTCAAGCAATAAAAGCTTTCAAAGTATTCAATGGCAGTTTTGATAGTAAATAAGAGTTCAACATTTCTAAAATATGAAGAACATCTACATTATTCAAAGTAACATCAATCAAGTAACTCGTAGTTAACTCTACAGATATACCACGCTGTTGATTATGTTTTTCAAACATTATTATGCCATGTGGAGATGAGGCATACCACTCATACTCCAACTGATCGCTAAGAAGTCACATCAGTATCATACATAGGTCATTAAAAGAGTCGGATTCTTATGACCTCATCTTCCTCAGTCAGTTAGAGGATTGTTTGTTTAGACATCTAGCGGGATGTCCTTTGTAATAGCTTACCAGGGTAAACTGGTCCTTTGCTATTTTTAGAGTTACAGTGGCGTTCTGTACTCTCTTCGCCATTAGAAGATTTCTTGTTTATCTTTCATCGATGCGATGTTTGTGTCTTTAAGGGAGAATAGTGATACATCTCACCTTTTGGACTTTGTGGTGGGGTTTGATGGACTACAAGAATCTACATCAAATCCTCTCACCTTTTGCATTTGTAGTGCAGGTTTGACGGACTATAAAAATCTACATCAATTCCTACACTAGGATGTAAGGTTCTACACATCCATGTACCCCACATACTCAAGAGTATGTGATCCAGGAGTTCCCTGGGGAAAACCTGTTCCACCATCATTTAGACTCTGACAATGATGGTTCTATGATCAGGGCTCTACATTTCAATTGATTAGTTAGGTACATTCAGTATTCTTAACATCATACATTGTTCTTCAAACAATAACATTAGCATAACAACTATATACGAGAATACTAAAATGTAGCAAGCCTAACTCTTTTCAATCATCAGTTCTCAGTCATCTCATCACAAGTCATCTGTCAAGCATGACCTTGATGGTGTTTATGGCTCTTACAGCCCATAAATCACAAAAGATGTCACTAACAGTGCATCAAGATAATTCACTTATTCATAAAGCTTAAGGCATGCTTTCAATGAATATAATATGGTATTCCATACCTGGAGATGACCATCATCTCATGACAACCTGCATGGTTAATTCAACTGATAACAGTAAACAATTCAACAATTAGGGTTTACTATTCATCTTTCATGTCATCACCCTAAAATTAGGGTTTACTATTCACTCCATGGTGAATTGTACTCATTACATCATCATGTAAGAGAAACATCATCATTAGGGCTCTTAAATAAGATTAAGATTCATTAGATATCATAATTAGGGTTTCCCTGACCTCACATAGGTGGATCATTTCCTAATCATGCACATTCATGTGTATTAGAAGTATCTTACTTGAGTTTCCACCTTAAAAGGGTACTTTCTCTCTCTTAGGATACTTTCTCTCTCCTCTCACTAGTAAATGGTGATAACACCACTCTAGATCAGGTTGGGTTAAGTTATCATTGAATAATACAAGCCAAAACATCACTATCATGTGATTAAGGTTTGATTAGAACAAGGTTTCACCCCTTTAAACCCTTCAAGGGTATTTTGGTAATTTGCCTCATGATCACCATCATGGGTCAACTCATTAATCTCATAGTCCCTTAATGACCTAGTTTACCATTAGGGTTTAGATTACATCATCATTGAACCAAATACACCATCAATTGATTAAGTACAAACCACCATATACACCTCCAAACGGTTTCAACCTTCAAATGGTTTCAACCTCCAAACGGTCTTGAGACCGTTTTCTCCAAACGGTCTTGAGTCTGTTTGGATGTGAAGACCGTTTGGAAGGGTTGACTTTCCAAACCATTTGGAGCTCAAACGATTTGAAACCGTTTGATCAAGACAACTTGAGATCGATTGGACCAAACGACCCTGAGATCGTTTGAGCCCAAACGGTCTTGAGACCGTTTGGCCCCAAACTGTCTTGAGACCGTTTGGACCCAAACGGTCTTGAGACCGTTTGGTCCAAATGGGCTCAAACCGTTTGGACCTCCCAAGTGGTTCAAAGGTTACCAATGTTCATGGATATGTATGCTGAAGCCCTCAATTGGCCAAAGCCATGTTAACCACTTATAAATTGAGTCAATTAGGATTAGCCTTAGTCAATTGGACATCAAATTGACCCTCAATTGAAAGCCAATTAGGGTTAAAACAAACTTAATTAGGGTTTCAAATCGGATGGTCATCAATGTTCAACAATGTGAATCAATTCAAGATTGAACCTATCAATTGACCTCCAATTGGGCTCAAACTTGGCCCAAACGGTCTTGAGGTCGTTTGGACATCATCCAAATGGTCTTGAGACCGTTTTCCCAAAGTTTGACAAAAAACTAAGTCGGTTTGACTAAGGTTGAACTCCAATTGGGTCAAAAATCAGCATTTTTATCAATTCATCAACTTCTTGTAATTGGACCTTCAAACCCTTAAATTATCTTAACCCTAGACCTTCAAACGGTCTTGGGTTGTGCCCAAACGGTCTTGAGACCGTTTGGGTCCTTCAACCCAAAACTCAACAAGATCTATGTATCAAATCAACAATTTTGACCCGATTAGGGTTTAGATGTTGAAGTGCCTTCAACTCTCAATTGGTTAAGAATTAGGCTTTGATTCTTTGCAGGAATGAAATTAAATATTTTATCAACAGACCCTCAAACGGTCGTCCCTTGGTAAACCCTATCAAACGGT
This sequence comes from Alisma plantago-aquatica, assembly GCA_963693085.1. Lineage (NCBI taxonomy): Eukaryota > Viridiplantae > Streptophyta > Magnoliopsida > Alismatales > Alismataceae > Alisma > Alisma plantago-aquatica. Next base: position 1,421,153,095 of record OY856412.1, read on the forward strand.
CTTGAAACCGTTTCAATCCAAACGGTCTTGCAAGACCGTTTGAAGGCAAACAGTTTGAAACCGTTTGACCCCAAACGGTTTGCAACCGTTTGGACCAAAAGGGTCCAAGGTCGTTTGAAAAAGTAACATAGGGATTCACGCCCCTCATCTTCAACCTCTGTCAAGGTCAGTTCTCCCATCGTTTTGCTTGCAAAAGTGCAAGGAAGAAGGGAGGTAGAAGAAGAACTAGCAAGTAAATTTTGCAAGAACAAAGTATGCATTATAAAGCAAGAGTTTAGAGTTATAAAACCCGCCTAAAGGTTGATTTTAGAGCTCCAAGCCTTCAATCTCCAAGCTTTAATGGCGTCCTTGAGCTTCCACAACTCGGTCAGAGGTGAATTCTCCAAGGAAACGTAGGGTTGATCAGCTAGAACAAGAAGACTAAGTAAGCTATCCACAAAACCAACCTTAAAGGATGAATTCCTCCATGAATTCGAGCTAGAAGGTGGTGTTCTCTTACCTAGAACAGGTTGGTCGTCCCCCTGAGCTCCAGAGCTATCCTTGGTCGTTTGAGCAAGAAGAGAAGAGAAATGAAGGGAAAGAAGGATCGTTCACTTATCTTGCAAGGAAGTGGCTTATATACTTTAGCCCTTTTTACACCATAAGGACCTCTAAAGAATGGAAAATCACATCTAGGTCCCTCCTTGCTCAAGGGCACGTCCAAACCCATCTATCCTTATGCAAAGCTAATGAAATCTCAAGATCTAAGGGTAAAGAAAGTCAACCTACAACTAGGGTACATACATGAAAGGTCTCCATACCCATATTAGGTGACTTTTATCACAAAGATCACTTTCCTCATATGATTACTCATTGATGTGTCCCTTTCATCATTTCTACTCTAAATGATGACAAGAGTTATAAAAGATACTCTAGATGGTGGGAATTACAAGTTTCACCCATCAATTTGGGTAAATTGCATTTTACTCCAAATTAGGGTTTTTAAGCATAAGGATTGCTTCCACAGCTGCACCTTGGTGCTCAAGCTTGGGAAATCCTTCAATCTTCATCATAGATATCCTCATGATGTTTCAACAACAGAGGAACATCTTAACCTTGTGAATATTGCAAGTTAAACCCTTAAACTGGGTAAATTGCACAAAGGTCCCTGCATACAACACAATGCTACAACTTTATACAAAAGGAGCAAAAATTGAAATTATGTGTTGCTGAGGAACTTAATTATATGCCAGGGAGTATTCACAAGTATATAATTACATATTTAGGCAAAACTTCCAGGGTTAGGTTATAACCCAGGTCAGGGATGTTACACCATCATTCCTTAACCAGGAATTAGGGTTCACTATCAAACATGGCTTATCATTCCCTTTTCCCCAAATTAGGGTTAGAGTTCCCCATTTCTCATTAATTCAGACCCTCTTGAGTTAACCAACTTTATCTTGTATTAAGGTATTTCCCCTCTTAATACATTCCATCACAGAATACTCACCCTTAGCATATAATGCATAGGCCACACATTAGAATTGTACAACTATCTCACGTGATATGGACTTATCTTAGTTTAAGGCATAACTTTATTATAAATTTGCCTATAAACAATCGCAATGATACACCCTCAACTAGGGTTTCACAAGGATACACCCTCAACCAGGGTTCACAATGATACACCCTCCACTAGGGTTTCACAAGGTTACACCCTCAACCAGGGTTCACAATGATACACCCTCCACTAGGGTTTCACAAGGATACACCCTCAACCAGGGTTTATAAGGATACACCCTCAACTAGGGTTTCACAAGGATACACCCTCAACCAGGGTTTATAAGGATACACCCTCAACTAGGGTTTCACAAGGATACACCCTCAACCAGGGTTCATAAGGATACACCCTCAACTAGGTTTTCACAAGGATACAACCTCAACTAGGGTTTACTAATCATATATTGGATCCATGCATTTGTTATGCATTATTGATTAGTACCATTAAGGGTATCTCTCACCTAATTACATTAGGTTTCCAAAAAGGTTTGATCAATTGGACCTTCAATGACATGAGGTATCCAATTGAATTGGGGTTTTCAATGTTGATTCCTTCAATCATTGAATTCATGGAACCAATCATCAATTGGACCTATACTCATACTTCAATTGAGTTTAATAGGTCAACCTTAAACTGATTTGACCCTCAATTGACCCTCAATTGATCATCAATTAGGGTTTGATTCAATTGAATTAGGGTTTGGAATCGAAGATCCAACAACACTCATCAATGCAAGATTGGTTACTTTGAAACTATTGAACCATTATCCAAATCGGGTATGACCTGACCCCAAACGGTTTTGAGGTCGTTTGGATGACCTCCAAACGGTATGGAGACCGTTTTCCCATCAAATAACTCAAAACCAAGCCATCCAAGTAGGGTTTGGATCATTGAAGTGCTCACCAATTCAGCAATTTATTGCAGATCAACTTGGTACCTTTAGGCCTTCAAACACCTAACCATACTCAACCCTAGACCTCCAAATGGTCTTGGGTGACCACCAAACGGTCTTGAGACCGTTTGGCCCATCCATCATTTGGATTCTAGTGAAAAGTCATCAAGGATTGGTCTATCGAGTTGATCAACAAATCAGCACTTCATTGCAATATGATTGGTACATTTGGTCCTTCAATTGATCAACTATACTTGACCCCAGACCTCCAAACGGTCTTGGGGTGACCCCCAAACGGTCTTGATACCGTTTGGGTGATCCCCAAATGGTCTTGAGACCGTTTGGGCTAATCAACCCAAAATTTCAACTTAACTCATTGGAATTTCAGCACTGTTTTCAATTAGGGTTTGCCTAATTGATTAGCCTTCAACTCATGATCCCTTTGGAGTTATCCCCTCAAATTTGTAGGGTCATTAACCAACATCATTAGGAACATGAATCGCAAACGGTCAACGCTTGGTCAACTCAACCAAATGGTCTTGAAATCGTTTGCCCAAAAAGTTCAATTAAAACAGATTGAAAATCAGCACTTAATCCAATTAGGTTTCCCTAATTGATTAGGCTTCAACTCACAATTCCTTACGAGTTAATCCCTAAAAACTTTGTGAGTCATTATCCAAGATAATTAGGATCAATAATCTCAAACGGTAAATGCTTGTTCAACGCACTCAAACAGTCGTGAAATCGTTTGCCCAAGCAGGTCAAGTTGATCAGGTTGAAAATCAGCACTTAATCCAATTAGGTTTCCCTAATTGATTAGGCTTCAACTCACGATTACTTTGGAGTTAACCCCTCAAATTTGGAGGGTCATTAACCAACATCATTATGAACAGGAATCCTAAACAATCAACGCTTGGTCAACCATATCAAACGGTCTTGAAACCGTTTTCCCAAACAGGTCCAGTTAATCAGGTTGAAAATCAACACTTAATTCAATTTGATTTGCCTAATTGATTGGCCTTCAACTCACGATTCCTTTGGAGTTAACTCCTCAAATTTGGTGAGTCATTAGAATACATAATTGGAAACAAAATTCCCAAACGGTCAATGCTTGGTCAACCATCTCAAATGGTCTTGCAACCGTTTGCTTGCAAACGGTTTCAGACCGTTTGCCCTTAAACGGTTTGCTGAAACCGCATAGCCAATCAAATTAAAACGATTTGGAGTAACTATCAAAACCATTTGGCTTGGTAATTTTCTTTGGATAAGCATATAGGATGATGTCATCATCCCCTTCCTTCGAACAACCAAGAAAAGCAACCGTTCTTGATGGAAATTGCAGCAAAGAAACAAGAGTATATCAAATTGAAGAAATCAATCAACAAAGCATAGAGGATTGATGCAATAGCAATGATTAAGGGTTTGAGTTATAAAACCCGCCTCCAATTGAGCTCCAAAGCTCCAAGATCACGCCATTAATGGTGGATGAAGCTCTAGCAACTCCCCCTAGGCTCGTCCTCAAGCTTTTGATTGCAAAAGTTGGCTAGGGTTGAAGAGGAGATCGAAATAAGAAGGAATCCATAATTTATTTTTGATTTCCTCCATGAAATCAAGGAGAACGAAGGTCAAGAGCTTACCAACAGGTAGGGAGTCGTCCTCCTGCTCCTCTCTAGCTCCTTGGTCGGTTTTGCAAGCAAAGGAAAGAAGAAAATCCGAAATAGCCTTTCATATGGCTTGAAAAAGGCACTTTTATAAGGAAATTGATGAGAGAGAAAATGCATTATTAAAATGCATTAAATTCCAAAAATAACTTGGCCGCCTCTTCCCCCTCAACTCCATAGATACGAGGCACCTTTCTTTTGCCTTTAATTCCCCTTCATTATCCTCAATTTAAAGAAAAGCAAATTAAGCACCTTAATGCTTATTATATTAATATCCCATATGTGAGTGGAATTACTTTTCTTTATAGTAAGGTGAGTGGAATTTCACCTACTTAGGATATTTTCGTTCCTTATTTTGTCAAAGGAACGTCCATCCTTATTCAAAATCAACCCAAAACATTTTGGTTGAAAGCTCTTCAATTATTTTTATTCATTTTTGCCCTAAATCGAATTAGGGTTTCAATTAGGCATTATTCTTGATTATTTTAATGTCAAGATTCTCTCTCCTCCAACTTAGTTCAAATGAGGATTACCTCTCATTTTCTTTGCTATACATGATGCCAAGAAATATTAAGGACCTTATTGAAGTGGTAATTTGCATATTGAACCCTAGATTTTGGGTAAATTGCACTTTACTCCAAAACTAGGTTTTAATGCACAACATTGTCCAACAAGCTCTATCTTGGTGTCCAGGCTTGTATAAACCATACTACTACATCATATTCATCCTTATGATGTCTCAACATCAGAGGAACATCTTATCATGTGCAATTTGCAAGTTAACCCCTCAACTTGGGTAATTTGCACTTTAGTCCAAAACAAACAAAACATTGATTTCAACAATGTTCAAAAAGGACTAGAATTGCAACATAGGTTCCTCTTGAGGCCTAATTACTTTTCACAAGATGATATTAAATATTTAATCACCTTTCTTAATCAAAACACCTAGGGTTAGAGTATAACCCAGGTCAGGGATGTTACAACTGACGTCTCAACTAGGCGCATTGACATCTGTTAATCAAGTAGGCGCATTTTCGTCTAAAGTAGGCGCATAAATGTCTAAAGTAGGTGCACTGACGTGTAAAGTAGGCACATCTACATCTAAAGTAGGCGCATTGACGTCTTAAGTAGGCGCATTCTCAATAATATTTGAAAATACTACGCGGGAGAAGTTATGCAAATTACAAAATAATTAAATTCTTTTACCTTGATCATTAGGGGGTACTTCTTGCACATCTTCGTTCTGGTCTATTGGAACATTTAGATCAAATGCATTACCATGTTGCTCGCTACCATGGTTATCTACATCTTCATTAATTTCTTCGCAATGACTTCCATGCTCAAGTTCTGCGAAATCAGTTTCGACCTCTTCTTCTTCTTCATCAGAGTATGTTAAATCGTAGTCACTTTCAAAATCAACATCAACATCAACATCTAACGACAATGAGGGAACATAGTGTTAAAAACGTACAAGTAATATCTCTAACACTACAAATGTTGTTTAATATGATGATATAAATGTGGGAACTTCAACAATAAATGAACTTGGGAACTTTAGCAATAAAGTACCACCGTCGAACTCCATGTCAAATTAATGAACTTAAGCAATAAATGCAGCAGTTTGCATCCAATCAAGTAGTTTGAGTAGTTAATGATGTAGCTGAGATGAAAGTTTGAAGAGAACGTGCTGATAGTTCGAGTAGTTAATGATGTAGCTGGGATGAAAGTTTGAAGAGAACGTGTTGTCATGCTCATTTAGTTCCACAATAGCTAGGATGAAGACTTGGGGAACAAGCACAAATTTCCCTCCAAAACTTTCGTTCTACGATGAATGCCCAAACTTTCCCTCTGTTTGTCCCTCCATCCTCCCCCCCCCCCCACCCCCTTCCACCTTGTAAAGTGATGGCAGTGCATAGTGATGGCAGTGCATTAATTGAGCATGCTACAGTGCAAGTGCAACAGAAAGAAAACTGGAACAAGCTTCACCTGTCCAACGCAAACCACCGGGAAAACTACCGCTTTCAGGGCGCGGCACGGATTGGGCGCGTCACCATAGGATTTTCGAAATGGAAACCTTCGGCACCGCTCTTCCCGCCACAGGACTCGCGCCAAGCCGAACCGTAGGACCCACCAGGTGCCACATCACCATTATTGTTTCCTTTGAATCGCCAGCTCGCTCCTCTCCCTTCCTTCAACGCGCTGACATGAAACCCTAACGATCGATCGAGCGGAAGAAGGTGAAGTTTCGGACCACATACAAATATTTAGGCCCCTGTCATGCTCCCAAGTTTCCTATCGCTTTGATCATGGTCAATATCTGGTCAGAGTCCCTCCCAACTGAGGCAGGTGTCTGTGTGGTGAGACCAGAACGTGCCCTGCCCGCGCCAGTGCGGATTCTGGGGCTCTGGTCGTGCTGACCGGCTTATGATGACTAGCGATATTGATGTTTCCGTCATCTCCGCGGGGCCGCTCACCGATATGGAGGATGTGAAGGGTTGGGTAACGGTCCTTCCGGGGAGAATTCCTTAGCCATCCTACGCGGGAATTAGCCAAGGGGTTAGGGATTAGTTCGGCATCACATAAACCTCCGCCAGCGATTTCCCGAAGGCTGCAGTTACGCGGCTGGGGATGCTGGCGAAGGTTCGAAAAGAGCTAAGCAAGTTACGGGATAATCATTGGATTTGTAGAATAGAGAAACTGGATCTCGGTATGTCAAGTCCACTCCATATGTCCTGTTTAATTACTAGATATCTTGCAATACATGGAAATAAACATGACATCATGGCCAGTTTCTTGATTCATCCTGTCTCCAAGATGTTATATAGTCATAGTATTTAATGTAGGATATCAGCTGCTGGATGAAGGATGTTGATAACAAAAACCACTCACCACTTCACACTTTCTTGAATTACAGTCTCATGAGTTATACCTTTGACACAATATGTTTTACGTGTATACACAGTCGCTCTATGCAGTTCACACAGTATATATAAATATAAGTGCCCTCTCACATCTGTCTTTCAAAAGGTTTGACGCCCAATATAGCGGGAAATCAGTACATGGATATCTTCAGAAATTTCTAGCTCTTTTGGCATATGTAGTTAAACAATCAATGACCTTGAATACTATGCGCACCCTAATTCCAAAGTCTATTTGCTTGTCTGAATTATATGTTCATAACACTGGAAGACCACTTTAATTGATGCCACTGAGTGAATTCCCTTGTAATTTGAATCAAGTTTTGGCAACATTAAGTGCTCTTTTTGGTGTACCAATAGGAATTTGTATAGTAATAACATCATCACCAGTTGAAATTTCCGCTGCAACAATGGTAACTGATTTCCTGCTAATCCAAACTGGCTGTCAGTGAGGTCTTTTCTTGGATTTGGATAAGATCTAATTTTCCTTCTGTGATCCCTTACTTGGACCATTGCCTGATAGCCTGATATTGTACCAACTGCAATGTATTTGTTTTGGTTAAAGCTTATAACTGAGGAATTTCAGCATGTCATTACCTACAAAATTACCAGCACAGCTTTCTGTGAAATTCTGGATTTAACTTCAATTTTTTTCTTGTTTTACTGACTTTTCTTTATCTTAAAATTATTATTTAAAAGAGTATGCATGATTTGGAAGGTAAATATAATTAAGCATTTTCTCAACCTTATGGAGGTCATACTCTGGATGGTATAAATGTATTGACGCAGCCATATCCTTAGTCTTAGAAAACCTATCCTGTGTATATTGATCTTAACTTCGACCCGCTATACTCTTCTGTAACCAGGATATATTCTTTTCATCCCACTCCCTATCGGCCAAAAAACTGCACTACAAAACTGTCCCGTATCTGTCATACTGATAAGATGAAACCTACAAAATTCGATCTGCCAATAGAAACACAAATACCAAGCTCTCTGTTGCATTATCCCTCTCTACCATGACCTTTCTCAAATATCCCCTCGCCCTCATCCTTGAAATAACAGCTCGTGCCTGATCTTAGCTTCTGAGATATGAGGGACCAACTGTCCAAAAAAGACATCAGTCTCTCCTCGTCAACATCTACCTCTACACCTTCAAGCCTCAACACCTCGATAGGTCTAACCCCATATATGTTACCTCCATACTACCTTCTAATCTACATAGTTCACTTTCGGGACCACCAAGTTACCCTATCCTTGGATCTTTCCTCACCATTCCCCTATTGCTCTCCCCCTCCTCTCCCCTCCGCCCATGTTCAACTTCAACTTCTGTGACTGGCTCCCACCTCTTCCTACCACCACAAGCCTTAGTTGTTTGATTCTCACATCAGGTACGAACCTCTTCGTCCCCCAAGTTTCCCCCATACTCCAATCCCTCCCCCCCACATCTTCACATGAAGACCCTCTATAGTAAACTCGTTTTGATCATGCTACTGACAAGTCTCCATATATACGTGATCTCTATCCTCTTTCCCTCATATCTACTCTTGCATTACATCGCTCATATACGCCCCAATACTACTGGTGGCTTAATTCCCCTCATAAGTGTGCAACCATTCTTTCTCCATAGCTCACACCATGGTTGTTAAGGCGGCTAGATGTTCCTTGTGGAGCGCCTAGGTGCCTAGGCGGGGCGGCCAGGTGTTTTGATTTTTTATTATTATAAAAATGATGATTTTTTGATATTTACATTCATATTTTCATATATGTAAATATTAAATGATGGTATTAATACATAGTATTACATAGAATTTAAGCTAAATCACACCTAATAATACCTAAACTAGAACTGATTGGCCCTAATTTGGACTCATTTGATCCAAATTTGATGTAATTTGACCTAGTTACCCTAATTTGGCTAAACCAGACCTGATTTTGTATAACATGACCTAATTAAACCCAATCTCCCTAAAATTTGCATATATTGACCTAAATGAGACCAAATTTGGCCAAATCAGACCTAATCTTCCCAAGTTAGAACTATTTTCCCCAAATTATACATGGTTTCCCAATGTGCCCAAATTTTACATGATTTGGCCTAAATGAAACCTAATTTTGCATATTATGACCCAATCTGACCTAACTTCCCCAAAATTTCCCTAGGTTGACCTAAACAAGATCTAATTTTGCCAAATCATACCTAATCTCACCAAACGAGACCCATTTACCCCAAATCAGACCTAATTGCTTAAATTTGACATAATCTGGCTTGAAATAAACCTAATTTTCGATGACATGACCTATAAAATCTAACTAGCCCAAATTTTCTCTATATTGATCTAAATGAGGCCTTACATGGCCAAATCAGACATAATTCCCCAAAATCAGGCCTCTTTTCCCCAAATTAGACCTAATTTTACCCTAATTTGACCTCATTTGGGATAAATTGAACCCATTTCAACCATAAAGTGACTCAAATTGATCAAGTACACAACTAATATATGCTAAATTAGCCTTGAAGTGGCTCAATTTGGTAGTAAAAGGCCTTAGGCAACCACTTAAGTTATCTAGTTTGTTGGCGTCCGGTTTGAGGTGGCCTGCCCTAAGTCTAGGCACCTAGACAATGCCTAGGCGAGTGCCTTGATAACTAAGGCTCACACCCAACATCTTTTGAGTGCCCTTCCACCCCTTGCATTGAACGCCTCCATGTTCATAACATTTTCTAACTTACTAATAAACTCTCCTCTTAGAAATAAGTGGTCCAACAACAACTCTTCTCTCTCGTAACACTCACACCTTGATACTGACTGTATCCTACAATTTCTTGCTCTATTGTCAACTACTACCACCTTTTGAGAACTACCCAACATAAAATTGAAGCCTTATGTGGCAACCACCCATCCCATTTGCAACTAACCCCTCTACCACCATACTTCCTCCCTCCCCTCTTAATTTTTTCTCAATCTTCTTGGTTGAAGCTAATTAAGGCCACTCGTCATCCTTGGGCTCCCACATCGGTGGGTCCTCTCGTGAAAGTATAAAAGCCTCCCTCCATAGAACCGCATGCCCCTTTTGGCTGATCAGTGTGTCTAGCATCTCCCACTACTAACCGCTATCCACATCTCAAGCTTCCTTCACTTCAAAGTTGCATTCCACTTGTTCCCCTTCCACAATCAGATCCCCTATACTCTGGTTTGTTGGCATGACAAATCCGTTGCCTTATACCTACCCTGACTTCCTCCATCCATCATTGAAAACACCCTACACTCTCTTCTAGATAAACATATAATATTGCCCCTTTCTTCAAGAACCAAGGGGCAAGGGTGTTTGTCACTAGTCTCCATCTCGCTGTGCTATATGGCTCCCTACAAAATTTCTCCCTTACGGTATCACGCTCAACTTTCCATATTGTTTTCACGAGACAAACTTGGTATAAGCTTATCAACGCCTATCCTTTCTTCTCCATCGGTATGGAGGGATGCAACTGGAATAGTTAGTGACCATCAGATCCCTCTCAGATTGAAAAGCAAAATTTATATAAACGCATATGTCGGCATATAGAAACAAGGTGTCGACTAGATGGATATGATATAATGCAAATCCCAATATGGATGGGTAGGTAGACAAGGAAGCTGTTTCAGAAATAAATATTTAAGGAACATAGTGGAGGTGGGGAGTATTGAGGACAAACTAGACGAGGGTCGCCTCAAATGATATGGACATGTACACCGTAATAACAAGTGTTTTAAAAATCGTACTAAACGGCCGCTTAATTGCCAACAGGTCCTGGCCGATTAAAACCCCCTGAAGTGGTTGTGGAGCGGATTGAAGAAAAACGGGCAGTTTTTACCCGCTTCACCTGTTTTTTCAGCTTTTTTACTGCTTTTTTCCTTTTTTCCACTTTTTGGCCTTTTTTTTAAAACTGCTGTAAGCATGTAACATTAAGTACATTATATGGCCCAATTAGTATTCGACTATAATATATTGAACCATGTAACATTAAGTACATTATATGGCCCAATTAGTAATTGACTATAATATATTAAACTTGCATACATTAAATGCTCTATGATATACCTAGTTCTAATTTAGATTGCATACTTTAAAGTATAAAGTATGCAAGCTGTAATAATATAGAACTGCTGTAATGTATCCAAGTAAATTATATGTAACTATGATGTAGTTTGGAATGCATAGTTTGATTATATGTACTGCTATAACACATGACCAATTGATGATGTGCAAAAGTAACAATATGTTTGTAAGGTATCTATGGTAAGTTTATTGTTTACAGTTTAGCTATGTAAACATGTGCTACAAAATTGTTGTTGTATCATTTATATACACTTATTATTTTATAGGTGTAGGGTGCTTTATTTATGACAAAGTATATTATTTATTATATTATACAGCTATACTTATTGTTTTATAGTTGTGTTATAAACAATTTGGGTGTTTATATTATTATGTACAGTGTTTAGATGTTATATAATAGTTGTGTTAAAATAGTATTTAATAGTATTTATATACATGTATGTAATTTTGCATCATGTATGTAATTTTGAATCATTAAAATAGTACAGTGTTTTATAGTTGTGTTATATAATAGTTCCAAAAATATAGTATTTATATACATGTATGTAATTTTGCAAAATTTTCTAAGAAATTAAAATCCAATTTTTTAAAAAGCACCTGCTTACTTGCCGCATGGCGATTAATCGGCTACAAGGTCCTGTTAGCACGCTTCCCGCTTCACGCTTTTTAAAACATTAATGACAAATGCACCTATCTGAAGTAATGCTATTAAGTCTGACCCAATTAAAAGAGGAAGAAACATAGCTAAATTAATTTTAGGCGAGCTTATAAAAAGCCATTACAATCTTTACATCTTGGTGAGAAAATGACCCTAACAGAGTTGAATGGAAAAGAAGGATCCATCTAGCTGACAGAACATGTTTGGGAATGAGGCTTAAATGATGAGGATGATGATGCATTATTGGAATCCATGTTTGACAAATGTAAGTGCTTTTCATTCATTTTGACGCTTGTGCATCACTCTTATATGACTATTTAGAGACATTATGTTCAATGTATGCTATATATTATATATTATAAAAGTGCACTGAAATAAAATAGGCCATGCGCCTAGGTAGTCACTTGCTTAGCCAGGCCAAGACTCCCTCTGACTGCCTTGACAAGTATCTTATTCATTGGCACTGCTTTTAAAAGTGCCCTACACAGTTACTTAAGCGGCCTGTTTAAGCGCCTAAAGCCGCTGGGCGGCTAATTTGAGCCCTTGACACTTGGTTAGGTGGTTTCCGTAGTTGCTCACTTTTTCCCACCTAGGCCGCTAGCTTAACAGACAGCTTTTTTGCTGCTTAGGCCTCTGTTTTCAGGTTGTATCTATTATGTTGAAAAAATAATTCAAGCACACCACATTTGTAGTAACTATTCTATACACATTCTACTTAAAATGTAGGTATCAAAATCCATACAAACAAGAAGTAAAACTATCTATTTGTATACAAATATGATTTATATATGAACTTACATATCTAACAACAAGCAAAGACCACATTTTCTACTATTACTGTCTGTAGTTATGTTAAAACCTAATTGTTAGTCTGTTAAACTATGTAATGTAGAATTTAATTTATCATGGAAGGATTAGTTAGTATTTATAATCAAAAGTCTGCTATTTACCATTGACATAATATTCCATTGCTATTATACAATTATTATAGTTTATTAGTTAACAATTACATAGCATACTGGTTAATGGTTATATACTACACTTTATATACAGAAATGGTATCATGCTTACTGTATGTAATTACTAAGTATTGAATTGTGCTAATTGACTGATACACGCACATTGTAATACTAATACATATATTTCATCTGTGCTATGTCTCTCAACATTAAATTCATATATATACTAATAGTAGTTATATCTCTAAAAGTTCAAATATATTATTATTAAAAAAGGTGCCTACTTAATTGTGCGTCTGGTGCTTTAAATAATTACATGGTCATATCCGCTCACCTCCTGCTTCATGCTTTCGAAAACTTTGGTGATTGGAAATCAACCCATTAGGCTGCTTGGGGAAGACATGTAATATTACTACAATGTAGAGTCATGAGGAAATTTTATGCAAACTCCCCATGACCCTTTTGGCCTAGGATGCTCCTTTAGGTGAGAGCAGGAGTTAGGCGCCTCTCCTGGCATCAAACTTGGAAGGTGTAGATAACCCCCATTTAAGGTAGTGAAGCCTGACGTCTTGCCGTCATCTTGCTATGGAAGAAGCAAAACAATAACTCAGATTTATCAAAACATATTCAACTGCCCTCACAGCTGGGTATTAGTAATTAAGCTGACTCAGAACTTTAATAGGTCGTGGCAATTGCTCAAATTGCCAAACAAGTTAGAAAATCTGTAAAACTGGAGCGACGCATTTTGGTTGTCTCCTAAAGCCCCAAGAGGAGGGGCTTGGTTGTGTCCAGATGCACGTGATGCAGATAGTGATCTCGTGAGTGTTGGCAATGCCACAATGAGTTATTGTAAGTGTTAGACGGGGAGGGGTGACACACGAGGTTAGGAGATATTCCGGGGGGGGGGAGCAGATCTAGATGTAGGGTTTAGATTAAGTGCTATGAAAACTTTCCAGTAATGTTTCTAGGCAAGAAATAAACAATAACTCAGATTTATCAAAACAAATACAATTGCCCACACATAGCCCTCAGAGCTGGGTACACATAACTATGCTGACTCAAAAGTCTAATGACTCTGCCGATTGCGCAAAGTTGTCAAACAAGATACAAAATACGTAAATATGAAGAGATTGTAAATAGATAATAATAAGATAACGAAATTGGCTAATTGGGTTCTTGATGAGTCTTTTGGGCCTGAACATGGGCCAATAGCACGGTTTGTCGTCGACATACTAATAGAACACAGACTAAGAGAATTTATGCACACAAATTATCAACGTGGCAGAATTAAAAATGGCAGAACCACAACACCTAAACCTAGCTTATATCTATCAGAAAAGCCTGGGGGCGAGAGCTAGAAATGTGGCATGAAATGAAGCACAGTTTAGGGACTTATCACTGAACCTAAAATGCCTAGTATTAACGAGGTCAAGCATTTGTAATGGAAGATATTGGTATATGATTATACTTGATTGAGTAGTAGTAGCTGCATGCAATGAATTCCGTTATCCATATATCAACTTCCTGAGACCTGCTAATTGCCAGTACCTTAGAGGCAACTGTATATCTAGACCAACCGGAGAGGTTGTCCACGTGGATTATCTGGCTTCTCAATTATTTATTTGAAATGAAATCATTTCATCACAAGTAGGCATATAAGCTTAAAAGATCAACGCCCATCAAGCCATTGACAACTCATTTGTTAGAGAATATGCTTTGTTATATAACCAATTGCATTAATGTCTTCTATTATGGTCATGAACCCTGGCCCACTCATCAACAACGGAGTTCATGTGTATATGCTACCTCTCCCTATATATAGTAGAGTTTTCTCATAAATAAAATTCATTATTTTTATTTTTACTTCTCTACGTAATATCAGGTTGCTCGATAGATATAACCAATGATTTAAAAAGCGGGTGAAGCGGCCACTTAAGCGGTCAAGCCTATGTCCCGTTGTAATTTTAGCTGAAGCGGGCTTTGAAGCGTTTTGGACTGAAGCGGCCGCTTTTTCCAGCTTTTTGCCGCTTTAGACCGCTTTTTCAGTCCCGCTCAAGCTACCGCTTCAGGGCGCTTCACGAAAAATATTGCCTGGAGTGGCCTAATCACTCGCCAAATCTATAGAAAAATGAAAGCACTACTTTTGGGAGATGTGATGCTCCAGCTGTTGTATCTCAAAAGGTGTAAGAAAGTTTAGTAATTAACATTTATCTTTACTTTGTTACTGCTGTTTGTACACTCTGTACAGCTAGACTAGTACTTTGTACTTTCAAATTTGTTTATGATATTATCATGTATATTTAATGTTGTTTATTACCGCTGATACTCTAATAGTCTTACATTTAGTATACTTGTACAAAACCTTTGCACAACCATCTGTGGACTGTAACAAAATGATGTCGTAAAATATTGTTATATTGTCAATTATGTACTTAGTGCAGTAACTTATTGTTCTTTATGATTTACTATGTATGATATTGGCATGTATGTTTAATGTAGTTTATTACCACTGACAAATTAATAGTCAACCATTTGGTATACTTGTACAAAAACTTTGCACAACCATCTATAGACTGTAACAAAATAAGGTAGTAAAATTTGTTATATTGTTTATTATATACTAAGTCTAATAGTTTATTGCTCTTTAGGATTTACTGAGTAATATCTAATTATCTTGATTCTACTATATATTGTCATGCATTTCTCTTTGTTACTATTTAAATGTGCATCTATTTATATTATGTTGAAGACTACCTTACTCAGTCAACAATATTTGTACAGAGTACTAGTATTTAACTATTACTACCTCCATTTTTTTACTAAATGATAATTTCTAAGCCCAATTGTTGAAACAATATTAAGTACATAGTACTAGTATGATACTTGATTGTTGAGCGAGGACTATGCGGTTTTATGATGTTTGAGTATTTTTAGCTTGTAACAATTTATACTTGTAAATAGGACCCTTTTTCATATGTAAAAGTCATTCTGATGTAATGAAATATCATTTAGATGCTTGATTAATGATATGTTAGCAGTACGACGGTCACCAAAAGTTTTCTACATTTTTTAAAACAATGCAGACCGCTTTTTACATATGCGGTTTTATGATGTTTGAGTATTTTTAGCTTGTAACAATTTATTTTTGTAAATAGGACCCTTTTTCATATGTAAAAGTCATTCTGATGTAATGAAATATCATTTAGATGCTTGATTAATGATATGTTAGCAGTACGATGGTCACCAAAAGTTTTCTACATTTTTTAAAACAATGCAGACCGCTTTTTCAAAAAGCACCCGCTTTGGTCCGTTTTAAAGCCCGCTTTCCGCTCCCTGCTTCAAAAGGGTTAATCCGCCCGCTTCCCGCTTTCCAAAACCTAGGATATAACCATTTCTCTTCTTATATTGCTTACTGATTCTTGGGTGTGATAACTTGAGAGCTCTTTATCTCACGACCAATACATTTTCCTTATCCATAAAAGTACAATGAATTTTTCTTGATTTTGTTTGAGAAAATGTTACTTTTATCTCACTACAAATTCTACTCATGTCAATAAGGTTTGGGAATCCAATATCATGGCAGAGGCCAAGGAAGCACAGACACGTTTCTAGACACGGACACTGACACGGATACGGACACGGGACACGGCAAATTTAAAAAATGTAGGACACGGACACGGACACGGCATTAGATGAGGGGAAAATGTTTTTTTAATATATCAATATGTGTGGATGTATGGTGTATGAACTGGAATTTATTTTTAAGTTTGTCCAGATTAAGGTATCTATGTATATATAATCTTATATGCATGTAGATGTGTGTCTTTGTGTGTGTAGTAGATATAATGTGAAGAACAAAACTAAACACGTAGTTTTTGTAAATATAGTATATTACAGAATATTTATATATATGAGGCTCATATTACTCATTTAACTAGCTTATTAGACCATAATTTGATTCATATTTATATATATAATCTTATATGCATGTAGAGGTGTGTCTTTGTGTGTGTAGTAGATATAATGTGAAGAACAAAACTAAACACGTAGTTTTTGTAAATATAGTATATTACAGAATATTTATATACATGAGGTTCATATTACTCATCTAACCAGCTTATTAGACCATAATTTGATTCATAGTATCTGATTCAGTGCTTAGACTTTACATATTGTTTTTTCTTTCAACAGATTTGCTTGTAATTGTGATCAGATCTTACCTCTATGTGACATTTTCTCAGTGATAGGACATGAACAGCAGCTGTATATTCAAAATTTGCATCGTCAAATATGGTATTACAGCAGCATCTGCTGTAGTGAAGTGTCCAGGAAGTGTCCGGGCAGTGTCCAGCTGTGTCCGGTGTGCTGAAAAAAACTAAATTGAACTGGACACGTCCCAGCCGTGTCCAAAACGTTTTGGGCCGTGTCCGGGAAGTGTCCGTGTCCGAAATGTGTCCGACACGGACACGGGGGCTGTCTAGAAGTGTCCGTGCTTCCTTGGCAGAGGCTTTACAGCTCCTTGCTTCAAACTTGTAGGAATCAAGCTACACCTGCTCAAATGGGAATGACAGACTTGGCAAGGCATGTTACAATGATTCACTCATTTCCAGGTCAAATGACAACGACTCACCACATTCTTGACATGAGCCTCACAACTTGGTTCTCTTTCATGTTTTAGCCCAATTCTTCTTTGCTCTGCACAAGGCCTAGTAAATTAGGCTAGCATTATCGACATGTCACAAATGCTTCTCCTTATACTTCTATAACATCACGTCTTTATATATGATCTACTCATATTCTACCAGTAAATTCGGAATATAAGCGTACTTGCAACATCTGAGGAGCTGTTGCTGTTTTACCTGATAACTATAGCACTACAATCAAGACTGAGTCATTCTAACACTGCCCCTCAAGCTAGCCGTATTAAGAAGCTGGTAAAGGCTTTGTCATGATATGGGCAACCAGATCTTTTGTTGACATGTCCTAAACCTTTGGTAATGATCGTATACCTGATCTTAAACAAAAAGTTAGTCAATTTTAATGTTTTCGTTTTGTGCATGAACAACCGGATTGATCATTAGATAGATACAAGTTATGGAATCAAAAACTGGTGGCTGTTGTGTAAGAAAATCCATCTCTTGAGTAAAGAACATAACAAGATGGAGCCAGATGAGTTTTGCAGTTGTATTATGTACTCTCCCCCAGTTAAAATGTGAAAAATTTACAATATTTGCAAGCACTATAAGGTTGAAGTGTTATGAAAGGATAATATGTGAAAAATTTACAATATTTGCAAGCACTATAATGTTGAAGTGTTACGAAAGGATAGATCATAATACCTTGTGTGGGTTGCATCAATGCCACAATATACCCAGTTGGCGTCTAAATAGGAATTAAAACAAGAACTGGAGATCGATGATGATGCCAAGGTTTGTAGTATGCTTATGATGCCTATAGATCTTTTTTGAACCGCTTGTAGTAATCATTGTAAGGGTTGGTCATGTGAAAGATCTATTGATGGTAAGTGAAAAGAGATGGAAAGGATCTAGAAGTTTAAAATCAAAAGACAGAAGTGTATCATGAAGTATGGATGGCTGGGTGCTGTTTGCTGAAGGAGTATGGTCGGGCTGAAGGCAAATTGTTAACGACATATTGGGTTAGTGCGTATGTACCTAGTACAAGGCTAATACCACAATTTTCATGATAGTACGTTCAATTGCTCTGTTTTGATCATGAGTAAGGAGGTAGAAAATATTATGAAAAATGCCTCGACTGTGAAGATGGGAGGAAAAGGAACAATTCACTTTGCACTGATAGGATTGGACGCTGCATTTTGCAGTGCAAGGCACGTTTAACTTAGTTTCTGATAAGGTGAAAAACAATAACAACATAGGAGATTTGGAAATGAAAAAAAAAACAATAACAATAGTGGAAATACTCTTAGAAAAAGAATAACCATGGATTTTTTTTTTGAAAATTCATCATGAAGCAAACAAAAGATCTATGGCATTCAGAGCTAGACATTAGCGTAAATCCCCTTTATAAGAGCAAGGTGGTGTAGGTGAACAAGAAGTGTGGATATCCAATACAAAACTACCAACCGAACCAACACCAACTGAGGTGTTGTGGCAACGGCATGTTAATCAGATAGGCACTTGGCACACCGAGGTAGGGAATCACATAGCTAATTAGCTATGGTCAGGTTTGCAACTGGAGAAAGGTATTTTAGGTTAGTGAAATGAAATTCCTTGCTGGTAATAGAGTCTGTATGAGCAGAAGTAGTGGACAGTAAGGTACTAATCTCAGATATTATGGACAATAACATATATGTTTTGGTAACGGTTGTTAAGCTGACCAGAAAGGTACTGGTTTAGTGAAGGTAAGTAGGAATACTAATATCCCTCTTCAATTGTTGGAGCTAGGTCTAGAATTAAAGATTTCAAGAGTGTCCACATGGTGTTCCATATACTTGCCAAATTGCAAAGGATGTTTGAGGCCAATGGTCTGCAGAAGCACTTCCTTGGAGAAGGACACAACTGGCCAACTATTTATTGCTATAGGTGAATCCATTCCTTATACGCTGGATTTGGAACTAGTGAGATGATGCCTTCTGTAGCTAGAAATGTACCCATTTGGGGTTTCTGTCCCATCCATGAAGCCCTGAGTTCAAAGAAAGATCGGAGATGAAGAAGCTGTGATTTTTAGAGAAGACAGTTAATAGTTGTGAGTTGGAGTGACAGGAAGTGGGTAACTTGGGATTAGAATAAGAAACATTGGAGAGATCAGTGTCACCAGTGCTGATTGTGTTGCAGTGCTAGATATTGCACAGGATGTCTATGCTGAGGCAGCCATGGGTCCAAAACCTTTTTATTTGTGTTCATGTCGATTTAGATATGATTTCCATTTTCTACATGCCTAGCAAGTTTGCTCCTTCTCTCTCCTTTTTTTGGTGTGTAGGATGATCTTATTTAACATGCCTTTCCATGATTCCACATAAAAACTACTCTGTCTCTGGTTTACGAAGTTGCCTCATTGCATATGATGTGGCCCGAGTACTGGAGTTTGTCCAGGTTCTCAACTATGGTTTGTGATACTATCTTCTTTCCCGTACTCAAGGTCCGTTCTATCAGAATTTTTTTCATGGCACTTGTTAGCTGCTTGTGTATGGCCCGTTGGTGGTGATAGATGCCAAGGGTTAAAGGCTTATACTATTTATCTTTGGGGTTTTGAGAAGGTGAGCATGAAGCTTTCCATTTTGGGCTTGTTATCTATGCTCGGGCTGTGGCCTCTCTACTGTTTCAGTCAGCTTCAGAATCGTCTTTGCTCAAATCCTCTCTTCGGTGAAAGCTTTAAATTTTAATCAATGTCACATGCACTGCAAAGTTCGACACATGCCATGCCTACAAACATAGTAAGTATGCTTTGGACTAGCAAAGGATACCCTATCCTTCTGGGTGAGGGTTTTGTTGTCATTACACAACTTTAAAGTGTGCTGGACCCTTGTAGGTCCCCCAGCCACATGCATTGTGCTCTTAGCGAGGAACTGTTCTTCCGTCTCTAGTGTGGAAGAAGAAAAACAGTTGGATTCCTTTCCAATCTTTGCTTTCTAGCAGAACAGTCCGCTCCACCATCTTTAAACACCAATCTATAAAACTGGTTAGTTTTGCGATCTTGGGCGTATCTTCACTTTTCTGTTCCACAATCAGAAGCTACCGTGTGAATCATGCCCTATTTTAATTTCTTTCGCAGTTTCACTATAGAATGACAGTAGACATGCCACATGTGTCTTTTTATAATGGACATCACACTTGCATGCGCTACAAGGGTTACCAGACACATCTTTATATTGTGATACTCGATGAATTTAACTCTATAATTTTCCAATCTAATGATCAATCTTCCATGTCAAGAAATGATGTTGTAGCAGGAATGGTTTGTTAAAGTATAGGTGCCTCGTGGGGGTACCATTACGGCACTATTATTTACATTAGACAGTGGAAAGGTGAGTTTTGAACCGGCAAGTTTCTTTAATAATAACAGTAACGTCAATTATGCAGTGTGCTATAACTATTCAATTCCCCTAGAATCCTTGGATCATTATCTCCCACTAAGGGAACATATATAAAATATTATCGTTCTCAGAGCAGCATTGCGGTAGATGCACATAATAATGGAACGTGTCGGCTGAGTATGTTTCTGGAAGTCGATGTGCAAAAGGATTACTAACAAGCCGTCAAAACTCCCAACTTCATCCTTACTAAATAATTGAACGACGCGTCACTGCATCTCCTGGATAACAAAAGCACAATAGTCTACGTTGGATGCTAAATCGGTACTATTATAATAAGCGCTTGATCAAGCAAAGTCTAGCAAATTTGTCCATATAATAATCAACAACTACCACTCGATAACAGATGTTGAAAGCTCCAGCCTAACAAGGACGCGAACTTTCTTCTCGAGATAAAACTATTCATTTCTTCAATAAAATATCAAACTAACAAACAGATGGAAGACGATACATATGTCAAAGACTTGTCAGCATCTTATTTTATTTGGATATTATACAGACCCATGGTTTGTTGGTACGTGTGTCTGGTCTCCACCAATTATATATCCAATGTTACAATATACAATATCAAATTTGCACCTCAAACCTAACTAAAGTATAAACCTGTACTTATCTACCAAGCTATAACTATATACACTCTTGACTCTACATCCCAGTTTACAGCATTAATCCTTCCCCCCTTCTATCCAATGACTATACAAGCACCCTAGAGCTATGTCTATATCTCAAAAGGAACTCATCAATCCCTACGAACCACAACGATTACCCAGTTCTTGTGACTGTAATTGTAATAAATCTATCTATAATATATGGAAAACGTATGGTAACCCAAGTTCCAGAGTTTCCTTAAGAAACGAAATCTGGCAGCAGTTGTGCAGCGAACCTCTTCCTGTTCTCAATGCTGTGGGTATCATAGGTGTTGGTAGTGACCACCGAAGTGTGATTGTTGCTGCTGTTGTTGTCATTCAGATTGCAGTAGCCATTGTTGCTGTCAGTGCCCACTTCAAGCCTCCTCCCCAAAGCAATGCCGCCATTGGATAAGTAAGACGGTTGCGCCGCTCCTGGCTGCTGAAGGCTTTGGTCACAGTGCTGGAGTCCCAGTGTAAGAGACACACTGTTCCCAGAAAATCTGGGCGCAAACTGTGCGGGGTCAAACCGGCCGATATCCCCAAACGCGTACCCACTAAAGCCAGCCGCATGGCTCGTTATCAGATTGAATCCCTGGTCATCGCCTGCCTGCATTATGTCCCCAAATTTCATAAACATTTCCTGATTGTTTGGCTCCTCGGGCTTTAGGTCCTGTTGCATCATGGAGAATGCCATCGGATTCAGTTCTTGTGCTTCATCAGTCCTTGCCTTTTTGATGGTTGATTGAATCAGACCCTGAGCTTCTGCCTCATCGTATTGGGCCAGTGGCACTCGAAGATTCGTAGGAGATTGTGGCGGGATGGTGAAGTGCAGATTTTGTTGATCGTGGTTGTGCTGCGGGTTGAACGTCCTGCTCATGATGCTATCACTTTGCTCTGTTCGACTTGGGCTGCTGTTGGAATTTGGTGTCGAGACCTGCTCGGCTTTGTCCCTTAGTTTGGCATTGCCGCTGTCCTCTGGGTTGTTCTGCTGCAGTTGCTGTTCGAATCCTTTAGTCTCTTCTTGATACATCTCCTCTACCATGGGCTTCCAGAGTCGGACCCTTGCGTTGATGAACCAGTTAGAGACCTGCATTGCGAAGAAAATGGCAAGTTTCAAAACAGGTTTCCCTCAAAGGTTACAGAACGTAAATACTTTTAACGCAGGCTTAAGACTCTACCTGGTTCCTTGTCAGCCCTGTTTGCTTTGCCAACATGAGTTTATCTGAATCCTTTGGGTACCTGCAATAAATCGTCCATCTGATATTAGCAACCTTGGCAGATAAAGGAGCTGGGGCACAGTCAAGCATGATGCAACTTGAGGCTTTTCTTACGGGTGGAGGAAGTGCTCGAATAACCATGCCCGGAGCACTGATACCGAACGCTCCGGCAGACCACGCTGAGGCCTCCAGGCGTTATGCTGCATCATGCCTAGCTGCTGCAGCGCCCTCTGCTGCCGGAGGTGGTGGTCCACAAGCCGGAGCCGTGATCCAGCTGGCGACTTTGATCCACCCATGTAGTCATCCTCGCCTAGACTCTTCCCTGCTGCACGAATTTGGCTCGTGATTGCGTCTCGTAGACACCTGAATTGCTTAGATATCGTGCGTAGCGCCAAGGAGGTGTAGGTTCTGGCCGATCCGTGCCCAGCAATGGATTCGAAGGAGGATATCACGATGAGCATCTGCTGGTGGTATTGCCTGTATCTCTGCTCCACCTGAAAAAGTTGAGGTGTCATGTAGGGAGGGTTAGCAGTTGCTCTTCTTTTCAACAATTCTGGGAGAGGAAGATTAAATGACAACATACTGATGATTTTTCATTTTTTTTAACGGAATACTGATTGTTTTCTCTAGCCAGTTGGAGTAAAACTAATCTTTCCATGACATAATTTGATTTAGATTGAGCGGTAATTAACTAGGAATAAGAGGAAAGATAATTGATTTCTGTGTAGTCGGAGACATGTTCTAGCAACAGGCACGATAATTGCTACATAAATAAAGGTGTCTATATTATTTCCCTTTCGAATAAAAAGCTGGCTATTTCACTAGCCTTACCTCATCGAGCATATTGATGAGTTTTGCTTTCTTCATCTGCAGCTCTTGTCTCTCTGCTGTACTGAGATCGGGCACCACGTTTTTGCCGCTAGCTTCCCCGGTGCTCCCAGATTCTGTCTTGCCATCCCCATCTGCCTTCTCGGCTGCCTTGATAGCCTTTGACGTGTCCTCTTTAACTCCTCTTGGTGTCCCAACACTTACAACTTCATCCAGTAGCTGCTGAGCCGCCTTCAGGTACTTTGAACCCATCACAAAACTCTGCAATCCAGCTCCTCCGTTGGACGCTGACGAGGTCGATGGAGGACCGAATCTAGCATCGTGTTGGCCTCCTGCTGCAGCGTTCGGGTTCTGAGGAGGCATCACAGTTAGCGCCCCTTCCTGCTGTCCTTGCTCTGGCCTGTAAGCGTTGTAGTTGGAGTGCTGCGGCGAGAGGCTGAGGGACAGGCCTTTCTGGGACTGCTGTGTGTCGAGAGTAGTAGGCCGTGGTGGAGTCCCCAGTTGGGACACCAAGCTCACTTGTCCATTACTCGCCTGAGTCTGGTTCCACAGGTTGTATTGAGCTCTAGGGATCAGTCCTTGAGACATGTCGTTGGCCATCTGGATTGAGGACATCTGCTGCCGGCTCAGCTCTGGCGTAGCTGCCGCCACCGTGGGAGCTTGGAGGGGGATACCGACGAAGTGGTGGTTCTGCTGGTGATGACCGTGCGACGACGGGCTCGCCTGGTCCAGCGAGCTAGCGGAGGCCTGGTTGAGGAAGAGCATGTTCGCCGCCGTTGCAGGGCCAGCTGGATCGGCCGTTCCATATCCGGCGTACCTTGGGTTCATGAGGTAGAGCGTCTGCAGACCATCGGGCTGGATCTCCGGACCGCCGTGGAAGTAGGTCGCCATCAGCCGCCAAATCACTCACTCTCTGTCTTTGGGGGGTGGGGGTCTTTCTTGCGATTGCTTCCAAGCCTCACCCTCAATCCTCTGATTGACGATTACCTGTCTCCCCTAGAAAAAAGGATGGTGGATATCTTTGCTTGAGAAAAGGATGTTGTGAAGCACACAAGAACAACAGAGTCGTCCTCCAACCGAAACCGACCCTCCTCTTCTTCAGCCCATATGGCTGGTATCTGCGAAAGAAGTCATCATGTTAGGAGAAGTGTTAGCGTTAGCGGCTGGTGAGGCGTAGGAATACATTCATATTGACCGGTGTTTTTTTCTTCAAGGAACGTGTATATATAAATATAATCGTGTTTGGTAACGGCAAGGGAACCGACCGGAGGAAGCAAGTAGTAGCTAGATAGGCGATGGTATAGAAAAAAACCGGTTGTTGGAGATTATAGCAGGTAAAAAAAACCCGTGGAGAAATTCATGAAGTGAAGCAAACGCAAAAGGTAGATAAAACAAAGAGCGAATAGAAAAAAAAAAACAGTACACCACCATACAGTCTAGATCACTGCAACAACCGGTTTGGTTGTGGAGACTCCGGTGAATTGGGCAGTGCATCGAACAGAAAAAGAGGATCCATCTTCTGATACCCAACAGCATCGCGACCCAAGACAGAGCCATGAATTATACGGGGGTCTAACAGTCTGATTGATCAAAAGGCAAGGAAGAAGGTGAACAAGTTGGTAGCTGCAGAAAAGCATGCTGGTGGAGGAAGAAGAACACACACACGGCAGAAGAAGAAGAAGAAAAAGAAGCTAAAGCAGCAGCTCAAGCAGAAGAAGAAAGCCTGCATCTTTATGCCCAGCAACAGCAAAGATCACGAGCATTTACCTCAGCGACGCGAATCCAAGACCACGTGCATCAACTTCATCTGGTATAGAAAGGGCAGTCCCTCTGTCTCTCTCTCCCCCCCTCACTCTCTTCCTATCTCTCTCTATCCGCTCTGTCTTTGTTTATTTTTCTTTTTAAAACTGCTATTCTCCAGCCATCATCCGACTGACATCTTTCCCCACCTTGCTCCTCTCTCTTTCCGTCCCCTCCTCCTACTATCTTCTTCAGTCCCTATTATTTGGTCCTTTCTCTCTCTATCCCTCTCTCCCCCTTTTGAGGGGGCTCTTACAGTGACAGAAAACCCATCTGAGAGCTGCTGCTCTATCCTCTGTGTGGGGGAGAGAGGGAGGCTAGGTCACGCAGATGGTGCAATTATGGGAAGGGAAGGAGAGGGATTGGGTGCTTATATCAAACAACAGACCTTATTCTGTGTCAGAGCCTTATTCCTGCAACTAGTAATAATGCTCTCTCTCTCTCTCTCTCTCTCTCAATCTCAATCTCAATCTTTCTCTCTCTCTATTGTATCAGACCTTTCTCTCTTCCTCTCCCAATGAAAAAGAAAAGAGATATAAAGAGCCAGCGGCAGACAATCAATGAGAATAAGGGAAGAGGGAAGGGGTAGAGAGTGGGGAAAGATGCCAACCTTTCACTTGTGTTATCCTCAAGAAATTTTTTTCCACACTACACACCTATGACCTCTCACGCACACACACTTACCTTTCTCACCTTTCCTTATGCTACTTTTCCACTTGCTACTTTTTCTTCATCCCTCCCCTCTGCTTTGTCCATAAGCAGACAAGCTTTCACATCCAGGTGGTTCTGGATCTCGTTTTAACGCAATCCTGCACCCAATGTTACCGCTGGGGCTTGATTTTCACCTGTTGGGTCGGGGGGTAAAGTGGGGATGGGGAGATCAAAAGAGGACGAACGGGGGTGATGGTGGACTCCTGCGAGTGGGATGAAAAGAACAAAGGTACGGGAGGGTGGCTAAGGTGCCGTGTCGCTGGCCGATTTGACGCCACATCGCACCTCATCATTTGTTTGCAGGCTTTGCTCCTACGGTCCGGGACCTAGGACTGGGAGAGCTCAATCGGACCAGGATGGACCGAGATCGGGTCGGTTCAGCTCGGCTCAAGGTGCAGCAGCCTTACAAGTCACAACCCACACGTTCGCGGACAAAGGAGCTCGGATGGGTTATTGTCGCTGCTGAGCCCGGAGATAGATTTGGAACCTGACAACAAGACGCGCACAAATGTTGGAAGGAGGGGCATGGCAGAGACCCTCAGATTGGTTTGTGGAGGAGTACTGTCAAAAGAGGGAAGAATGGAGGGAGCAAAGCTTCCTGTAGTGGGGGACTGTGGAAAGAAGGACGTTCACTCCCCAGTCCATGTCAGATGAATCTAGTCGATGTACTATATCAAAAGAAAACGATCTTGTTTGTGGCTAATTCACTATAGGCGCATTGTCATCGGGTAGTGGCTTTAATTTCTGTTTTCAATTTGACCGTGCTTTGCATTATCGTTTACCCTTATAGAGCACCAAGTAGAAGAAAAGTGCGGAAAAAAGGGTTTCCGGAGTGCGCATGCAACTTAACCTCTTGGTTCTGATGTAAAGTATATACCTTTCCGTGAAGAAAATCTATTTGTAAGTTTATTCTTTTGGTCTTTTTCGTTTATGTTGTCTTATTTTCTTGGGATGGACCATGTGTCCAAGATTCCTAGCATTGTGTTTGCATTAGAGGAAATAGGTTCGGGGTGGGGTGGGGTGAGGGGAAAGGGCTCGACAAGCCTGCTTCATAGTTCTTTACAGGATTGAGTTGTGCTATGTCATTAGAATTATATGCCCATATTGCAAGAATGCAAACATGCTACTTGTTGGATGACTTATTGATTCATTGAGCTGGATAACTCAATCTCCCCATTGAGCTATCTACATGAATCATTCTATAGGAAGGGTATCTAGAACATGGACAATTGAGTAGCTTTACTAAACACCTCAAGGAATCGAAATATTTCCTACCCTCTGTTAGTGGGATGCATGATGAGTTGGAATATTGGCTTTTAGCCCATACATGCTCATAGTAAGCTAGAAGATCACACTGAAGAATATCGTGGGCATCTTGAGCTAGATTAGGTAGGTCCATTGGTCATTGTTTGTTGCAATCCCTTTATGTCTAGGCCATCATTTATATTTATCAAGCTAGATAAACAACAACTTAGTACTCGAAGAGAACAACCAAGCATTGGAATAAAATGGTCAAGCATCTTACTTACCTAATGGTAAGGAGAAAGATCAACATTGTTTAAATGTGGTTTTGATTTTGAATCAAAGGATGATATATATACAAAAAACAAATGGAAGAGTGAAGCAATGAAAGAGAAAAGATGTAGGAGACATTGATGAAGAGTATTACCAGCCTTTAGTGATTGTAGGTCAAGTGCCACTCTTAGTTAGTTAGTTACTTGAGTTATGTATGGGCTTATTAGTAGATCGAATTGTTCCTACTCAACCAAAATAATCATTGTAAATGAATACATGGTGGAGACTAGGATTGTTCTTGGATATTTGCTTGAGGCAATTGTTGTAGAGGTGCCTTAGGAGGTTGATCTGAGTGGACATGAGTGTCCTTCATGTTAATTTAGAAAGTCAATGAATTGATTGATGACCTCTTAAGGTTTTTCCCAAGGATATGGGTTTTAAGTGCTAAAATGTGACGAGATGTTTGTAACTAGGGTATATCAAGACACTGATTCGGGTAGGTGGGCTTTTAAGTAAGGCTAAAAATATATTCAGGGTTTGATGAATGACAAGAAATTTCTTAAGTCTAAGACTCTCTAAGGGAACATTTGATTAATCAGATGTAGTCGTAATGGGCTGTATTTTATTCTCTAGTAAGATGAAAACTATGTTGATTCAAGGGATTGGAGAATTTGAAGCAATCTTGCAGTTTCGGGCAAGTAATAATTACTGGATATAGTTTTCTATTTCAAAATGGTTGGGCGCCATGCTCCCACAAGTTAAACATTGCGTTCTGTAGAAAAAGAAAGCGACTAGCCTGGCGTTCGCTACACAAGTACAACTGAGTCCAAAGCTAAAATTTTATATTTGGGAAATTTTTGGAACCAGTAAAATCATGTACCGAGACTGTTTCAATGCTGCATTCCATCTAATCCAGTTAAACGCAGCAAAACAAACGTGCCCTAAGTGCAAAAGGTTAGTATGTGTCAATCATATGAAGCTTGATGTTAATTTGATTAGAGGTGGGTCACTTTCATCTCTATTATTATTGTTTCAAGGAGATGACAAACTCCTATGAATTTATTAAAGCTCTTCAAATGTTGTAAGGTATCGTCCATTATGTTGTCTTATATTTTGCATACTAAGTAACTTCTTTACTCTAGGAAGGTAGACATAATCGAGCTTAAGGAGCTAAAATATTGATTTATGTGGGCATCATCCAAGAGAAGAAAATCTCAAATTAAGCTAATAATTTCAATTTGTTATATAAAAATGTTTGAAATGATTCCATCCTTTATGAGAATAAAAAGGTACATTATTGGTGTTGAATCAAATGGGTTCTAGAGGGGGGGGATGAATAGAGCTAAAAACACTTGCACAAAATTCATTAGACCTTCAAGTTACAATTATGTATGTGATTACAAATATTGAATTTGTAGTGCAACTAAACATACACAACAAGAATGAGAGAGCTTGAACAAACACAAGAACACAACCTCTTTAGAGTGATTCCAATATCCAAACTAGGAGATAATTAATCCACTACCTAGAGAGGTCAAGCTCTAGGATTTTGCAACCAGTGTATACTTATATTCCAATTTTAGACATACAAGATGATACCTTGTCACCCGTGTGACACCCCGCGCCACACAAGGTGAGATTACTCAAAACATAACCACAAACGAAAGATTAACAAGCGTATTATCAGAAAACACTATAAATTAAAACTATTTTCATAAAACTACCAAACAACAAGAACCTTCACATGTAAATCCTTTCATGCTTCAAAGCATATACATGGCATGCTATCAACCTGTAACCAAAGAACTGTTCTAGAACATATATATATGATTCCACCACATCTGCACATAATAAGTACACAAACCAACCACATAAAGAAAAGTTCGCAAAACATCTACAAAACGTTCCCAAAGACCTGAGTGTACAAGGATGACTCTAGGACTCTATCAACAAAAGACGTCCAACAACACTTCCAACTTTGTCAGTTATTGCTCCTCTTACTACTGCTCAACCTCCACTGCACAATTTCTACCTCTTCGTGCTCGTCCACCTAAAAAGGGTGTGGGAAACCCATGGGGTGAGATTCCAAATCTCAGCGGGAGATATAACTCACCACCGACTCTATTATTATCACAGATAAGATAAACAAAGCAGCAGTAAAGTTAAAACTATGTGAAACAAGTAATGATCATTAACAAGAAGATCAATTATTGTCTGATTTATGAAATATCTTAATAATTTAAAAGGAATATGAAGAACATGTATATTTCCTATCAACAACATTTTATAAAGGTCAAACAAGGCCTCATCCAATGTTTTCATATTTTGATCATATACAGTTATACTACACGACTAATTATGCATTTTATTATGCCTCGAAGATTTGAGTCGTACCACCCAAATCCCACCGACCACTTGATAAGTCGAAATCGATGCCATACAAGGTCTAACGGAAGAGCTGAAATTCACGACCTCACCACACCTCTTGGTCAGCACAAGGGAAAACACCACAGAGACATATCAGTCAACTGCAACAATGACACATAGTTAAATTTAGGGATTGGATCACACATGGCCATCCACATATATAATCATAACTAACCCACCTTGGTACATGTACATCACCAGGAGAACATGCTCAGGCATGGCTGTTCTAACAAGGAGTGGCTCACGCATGACCATCCACGCCACAACGAGATCGACTCACGCATGGTCATCTCACACATCCTGTAGTTAAGGATATAAGGAAGTACTCGACTTGTACTCCACATATTAAAAAATATGCACTCTGAGTTAAACTCATTTCACCATTCAGCAAGTGCTGACACTGAATGGATCTATGGCACAGGGCAAACTACAAGATTAAGTTCCACTTGATTAATTAGGTTATTTAAACACCCTTCAACATCAATCAAGTTACAATGTACAACCTTTAAACAAAATCTACATAAACAAGGGTTTGACACATCACTAGAACATATTGAAGCATATAAGGTGTGATCTCTACACTTCATGTTTGTTTTTCAACCTATGTCCAACACAAGGACCACATATCTTGCAGTGATAACCCCTCTCATCACTGAGGAAAATCATCTCATGCAAGGCAATAAACCATCATTAGGTCATAAGACCATTTACCTTATCTTTCAAGAAAGTCAACAACACTTTATGCCTCACAAGGCCCATTCAAACAGATCATAGCCACCATAGCTCATACCTGGCTATGTACATCAACTAGTGTTGCCTGAATGGTTAGAAACTGATAATAAGAAAGCAATATATCATCAACACCATCATCTCATAGGACTGATGCTATACATTTTACATCATTAGAATTAGGGTTTCTCTTTACTCAATTAGGGTTTACAAGGTTGGATCAACAACCACCCTTAGATTATCATTTTCATCATCGTCATGACACATGTCATGGGGTATAGAAACATAGCTCTCAACATCATTCATAAGGTATGTTATGAGATATAGAAACATGGCTCTCATTATCATATATATGACCACCCCAAAGGGTATCACATCATATCATGTCACCCTATAATTGACATGGTGTATCACAAACGCCACCACAAGATATCAATTAGGGTTACAACATAGGGTATCAGGTTAACCCTAGGTGTGACGGGAAACACACAAATGGTGTATCAGTTGAGCACTTCAAGGTGTCGGGCTAACCTCATAAAGACATGTATCAGGTTATCACCATAGGGGAGTGTGACGGTCAACACCACAAAGGTGTGACGGACACAACAAAACCCAGACTGTGACGGGCAATACCCAAGTGCATCGGGCAACAACTAGGGTCGCTAGGGTTAGGAATTAACTGGCGTCACTATTTAAGGTGTATCCGGCAACATCACCTCTAAGGTATGTCGGCCTCCACTCGACCAAGGCGTCACGGTCTAACCTTCATAACAGACCATCTCCACGAGGCACACTCATAGCCATGCCGGATAACACCTTAACCATTCAGGTACTCTAAGAGTGTGACGACTAGTACCCTTCATGCGTAACAGTTAGCCATCACTAGGTATCGGTTTAGGTGTCTCTAGGTCATGACGGGCTAACACCCTCCAATCAACGCATATGTTGCCATAACGGTTAACAACCACATGCCAAGATAACCATCTCGACCCACAAAAACCTACTTATGCACAAGACATGACGATCTAGGAATCACCCAGAACATGTCGACTTACACTCCACCAAGGCCGTGACGACATGTCACAAGGTGTGACGGTCCTTGGAATCATAGGTCATGACGACCACCTTCCAACATATCGGCCTATCATGCCTATCGGCCTAAACATGAATATCGTCCCACTCATCATCAACCTTAGAATGATGTTACAAGCAAGGCAAAAGAAGTGCAACACATGAGCAACATCTAAATAAGATTTCTTTTCCAAAACAGATCACAAAACCACCAAAAAGGAAGTACTAACAAGAAAGGGATAACGGGCCAAAGATAAAGAACAAGATAACAAGTAAAGGGTGATAATAACAAAGAGGGTTTAGAGTTATATAACCCGCCTCAAGGATCACAACCAAGCTCCAAGCTTCATGAGCTCAAGGTAGAAGAAGATCTTCCAAGCTTGATCACCACAACACCTCCAAGAGAGAAGATGGAACCAAGGTTAAGAGAGCATGAGAGGGAAACGAAAGTAACCAAGATCCATGGCTGAGAAGAAGAAAGAAAGAGGAGCTAAGGATCATGGCTTACCAAGGTAGAGGATGAAGAGAGCACCACAAGCATGGGACTCGTCCTCCAAGCTCCAAGGGAGAGACTCCTCTAGCTCAAGGTCGTCCACCAAAGAGGGAAAGCAAGGGTGGACAAAAGGATTCTCTTGCATGGAGAGAAAGAGGTATATATACAAGAGAGATGAAAGAGAGAGAAAAGGGAAAGTGTCACCACCTTAGAACCCTAGGTGACACTTGTCCACGAAGAAGGGCCACATGCAACACCATGCAACAAGGTGATAAGATCTATGTCTCGCCCACTAGGTCACTTAAGATGGTCAAGGCCGATACACATATCTACCCTCTTCACAAACCAATAGGGGTAATCCCTAGGTACCAAAAACCGATATGGTGCTCTTCTAGACACCACAAAACTGATAGGATGTCCCTCAAGACACCCAGAAACTGATACAAGGCCTCTCCAAGGTTCTCAAGCCTGAGACTCAACGAACCTAAAGCTCTGATACCAACCTGACTGTGACGCCCCGCACCACACAAAGCGGGATTACTCAAAACAAAACCGCGGAAGAGAGATTAACAAGAGTATTATCAGAAAACGCTATAAATTAAAACCATTTCATAAAACTGCCGAACAACAAGAACCTTCACATATGAGTCCTTTCATGCCTCAAAGCACATACAAGGCATGCTATAAACCTGTTATAGAAGAACTGTTCCAGTATATATATATATATATATATATATATGATTCCATCTCAGCTGTACATAATAGGTATACTAGCCAACCACATAAAGAAAGTGCGTTCACACAACATCAACAAAACGTTCCCAAAGACCCACGTGTACATGGACGCCTGTAGGACTCCATCAATAAAAGACGTCCAACAACACTTCCAACCTTGTCAGCTACTGCTCCTCTTGCTGCTGCTCTACCTCCGCTGCACGATCTCTACCACTTCGTGCTCGTCCACCTAAAAAGGGTGTGGGAAACCCACGAGGTGAGATTCTGAATCTTAACGGGAGATATAACTCACCACCAACTATATCATTATCACATATAAGATAAACAAAGTAGCAGTTAAGTTACAACAATGTGAAACAAGTAATGATCATTAACAGGAAGAACAATTACTGTTTGATTTTTGAAACATCTTAATAATTTAAAAGGAATATGAAGAATATGTATATTTTCTATTAACAAAATTGTATAAAGGTCAAGCGAGGCCTCATCCAATGTTTTTATATTTTGATCCTATACAATTATACTACACGACTGATTATGCATTTTATTATGCCCCGAAGATTTGAGTCGTACCACCCAAATCCCATTAACCACTTGCTAAGTCAAAATCGGTGCCATACAAGGTCTAATGGAGGATACGAAATCCATGACCTCACCACACCTCTTGGTCAGCACAAGAGAAAACACCACAAAGACATATCAGTCAAATGCAACAATGACATATAGTCAAATTTAGGGATTGGCTCACGCATGACCATCCACATATATAATCATAACTTGACCACCTTGGTACAGGTACGACGCTAGGAGAATAGGCTTACACATGGCCGTTCTAACAAGAAGGAGTGGCTCATGCATGGCTGTTCTAACAAGAAGGAGTGGCTCACGCATGGCCATCCACACCACAACGAGATCAACTCATGCATGGTCGTCTCACACATCCTGTAGTTAAGGATATAAGGAAGTACTCGACTTGTACCCCACATATTAAAAAATATGCGCTCCGAGTTAAACTCGTTTCACCATTCAACAATTGTTGACACTGAATGGATCTATGGCACAGAGCAAGCTACAAGATTAAGTTCTACTTGATTAATTAGATTATTTAAACACCTTTCAGCATCAATCAAGTTACAACATACAACCTCTAAACAAAATCTACATAAATAAGGGTATGACACGTCACCAGAACACACTGAAGAACATAAGGTGGGACCTCATCACTTCCTGTCTGTTTTTCAACCTGTGTCCATCACAAGGACCACACAGCTAGGGGTGACAACCCCTCCTCTCATCAATGAGGAAATAATCTCATATAAAGCAATAAGTCATCATTAGGTCATAAGATCATTTATTCCTCTTTTAAGGATGCCAACAACACTTTATGCCTCACAAGGCCCATTCAAATAGATCATAACTACCATAGCTCATACATGGCTATGTACATCAACTGGTGTTACCTGCATGGTTAGAAACTGATAACAAGAAGGCAATACATCATAAGTACCATCATCTCATAGGACTCCTTCCATACATTTTACATCATTCGAATTAGGGTTTTTCTTTACCTGATTAGGGTTTACAAGGTTGGATCAACAACCACCCTTAGATCATCACTTTCATAATTGTTATAACACATGTTATGAGGTATAAAACATATCTTTCAACATCCTCCATACGACTACCCCATAGGATAGCACATCATATCACGTGACCCAAGCATCAAAATGTTGTATCATAAATACCATCACAAGGTATCGATTAGGGTTTCAACCTAGAGTATTGGGTTAACCCTAGGTGTGTCAGGCAACCATACTAAGGTAGGGTATTGATTTAGGGGGTGTTAGGTGAGCAAACATGACATCGGGCTACCTACTCAAGATGTGTATCATTTTATCATCATGAGGGTATCAGGAAGCAACACCTAAGGAGAGGGTGTCAGCCAACCCAACCTAACGGGCATCACCATCACAAGGTGTGACGGACATCAGTAGGTACATGGAAACACTTGGGTATGTCAGTATCACAAAGGGTGGCAGGTTGCTTAGGGTTTTAGCAACACATCCAAGCCAAGACGTGTGTCCCAACTACAGATTTATTGGGCAACCACACCAAGAAGGGTATCAGTTTAGGGTGTGCTATCCTCTGGCCAACTAAGGCGTTGGCATATTGGCATAATGCAACGCACGAGTTGGGTCTATCGGGCATCAACGCCTCTCAAGGCGTGACAGCTAGAGTCCTAACAGGCAACACTTCTCCAAGCAACACATAACTTTTACTCTCATATCGATTTACACGTGCATAAGGCGTGATAACCTAAATGTTACCAAGGCGTGTCGACCCAGGCCTCCCCAAGAATGTGACGACCATCCAACAAAAGGTGTTAACCTAGACCTTGCCAAGGTCGTGACGACCAGTCACAATTGTGACGGTCAATGGCATCACAGACCGTGAGGCCACCCATAGCCTATCGGGCTAAACATGCATATCGACCCACTCATCTTCAACCTTAGAACAACGTTACAAGCAAGGAAAGAAAGAGTAAACAAGGGCAAAAACTAAACAAGATTCCTCTTTCAAAATAGAACACAAAGCCACCAAGAAGGAAGTACTAACAAGCAAGGGATAATGAGACAAAGATAAATAACAAGACAACAAGTAAAGTGTGATAATAACAAAGAGGGTTTAGAGTTATATAACCCACCTCAAGGATCACCACCAAGCTCCAAGCTTCACGAGCTCAAGGTAGAAGAAGATCTTTCAAGCTTGATCACCACAACACCTCCAAGAGAAGAGATGGAACCAAGGTTAAGAGAGCATGAGAGGGAAAAGAAAGTAATCAAGGTCCATGGCCGAGAAGAAGAAAGAAAGAGAGAAAGGAAGCTAAGGATCATGGCTTACCATGGTAGAGGATGAAGAGAGCACCACAAGCATGAGACTCGTCTTCCAAGCTCCAAAGGAGAGACTCCTCTAGCTCAAGGTCATCCAGTAAAGAGAGAAATCAAGGATAACCAAAAGGGTTCTTTTGCATAGAGAAAGAGGTATATATACAAGAGGGATGAAAGAGAGAGCAAGGGTAAGGTGTCACCACCTTAGAACCCTAGGTGACACTTGTCCACGAAGAAAGAGCCACATGCAACACCATGCAACAAGGTGATAAGATCTATATCTCACCTACTAGGTCACTTAAGATGATCAAGGCTGATACACATGTCTACCTTCTTCACAAACCGATAGGCATAAACCCTAGGTACCACAAACCGATATGGTGCATCTCTAGACACCACAAAACCGATAGGATGTCCCTCAAGACACCCACAAACCGATAGGATGTCCCTCAAGACACCCACAAACTCATACAAGGCCTCTCAAGCCCGAGACAACACTCCTAGGTGTAAGACACACCTCACACATGTGTCCAAAACACCACCAAGGATGTCACCACACAACCAAGGTCTAAAAAAGGTGCCCATGTATTTCTCTTTCCTATAGATGATTCTAAGAGAGAAGGAACACTCTAGAGGTGGCAAATTTGCACATCAACCCCTACTCTGGATAAATTGCAATTTGCACCAAAACCTCTCCGCAAAGCACAAGAATCACCCAAACAAGATCAAACAAGGAACTCAAGCTTCCAACATGCCTTGATTACATATCAAATGATTAGAGCAAGGATCTAAGAAACATACTTAAGCAAAACAAATATGGTTATCCCAAAACGTGGGTCAGGGTTCTTACAAGCCATAAACCCCTAACAGAAATTTTGCCCCCATAATCCTAAGAGAAAAGGGAGGGGTACTTCCTCCACATCTCTTTCTCAAGCTCCCACATGGATTCCTCAACACCACAATGATGCCAAAGAACCTTCACAAGTACAAGGTCCTTCCTCTTTAGCTTCTTCACTCTCCGGTTAAAGATCAACACCGGATCCTCCACATAGGTCACATCCTCATCAAACTTCACCTCCACAGGCTAGAACACTAACTCTATATCTAGATGACACTTCCTCAACTTACTCACATGGAACACTAGATGCAACCTATGCAACTCAGGGGGTAACTCCAACTTGTAGGCCACCTTCCCAACTCGTGCCACAACTGGGTAAGGTCCCATAAATCTGGGAGCCAACTTACCCTTCTTTCCAAATCTCAGAACACCCTTACAAGGAGAGACCTTGAGATATACCTTGTCTCCCACTTAGAACTCCAAGGGTCTACAATGATTGTTTGCATATGACTTATGTCAGTCTTGTGCTGCTTTCAACTATTGTTGTATCACTTTGATCTTCTCTGTCGTTTGCTGTACAAGCTCAGGACCAAGAAGCTGATACTCACCTATTTCATACCAACACTATGGAGATATGCAACGTGTCTCATACAATGCCTCATTAGGTGCCATATCAATACTACTATGATAGCTATTGTTGTAGGAGAACTCTATCAAACTGAGGTGTACATCCCAACTTCCTGAAAACTGAAGGATACAAGCCCTCAAAAAATCTTCTAAGGTTTGAATGGTCCTTTTGGATTGACCATCTATATGCGCGTGGAAAGCAGTGCTGAACTTAAGCTGCATACCTAAAGCTGTGTGCAGTCATTCCCAAAAGTGACTTGTGAATTGAGGACCTCTATCAGACATGATAGTAGCTAGGAAACCATGCAAAAACACTATCTCATCCACATAGACTCGAGCAAGCTTCTCTGCTGTGAGCGTTGTCCTTACGAGAAGAAAATGCACTGACTTGGTCAACTTGTCAATGATCACCCAAATGGAACTCATAACCTTTGGCTGTCCTAGGCAGACCAACTACAAAGTCCATAGTTACATGATCCCATTTCCATTGAGGTATAGGAAACGGTTATAACATTCCTGCAAGCTTTTGATGCTCAACTTTAACTTGTTGACATACCACACATCTTGCAATGAACTAAGCTACATCTTTCTTCAAGCCTGGACACTAATACATATCCTTTAGATTGTGGTACATCTTGGTACTACCTAGATGTATAGAATACATGGATGAATGAGCCTCCTCCATCACCATCTTCCTTAGGTTATTAGCATTAGGAACCACTATCCTGTTATGGTAACAAATTGTCCCATTATCAGACTCATGAAAACCATCACGCTTTTCACTGCCAAACTCTGATCGAATCTGCTGTACCTCAACATCCTTCTATTGTGCCTCTTTGATCTGCAGTCTTAGCGTAGGCTTCATATGTAGGTGTTCTAACAATCTAACTAACAAGGAAACCTCCAACCTAACATTCATTTGACGCAAGGAGACCAACATGTCTCGCTTGTGGCACATCAAATAACACAACTGGCCTTTATCTATGGATGGGGATGAAGACTTCTTACTCAATGCGTCTGCCATGACGTTCGCCTTTGCCGAATGATAATCGATCGTGCAGTCATAAAATTCGATCAACTCCATCCATTGACGCAGTCTCATATTCAACTCCCACTATGAAAACATGTACTTCAGGTTCTTGTAATCCGTGAAGATCTGACATTTTCCCCCATACAGATAGTGCCTCCAAATATTCAAAGCATGAACCACTGTAGATAACTCCAAATCATGGGCCAGTAATTCTCCTTGTATTTCTTAAGCTGATAAGAAGAAAAAGAAACCACTTGCTTGTCCTGCATCAACACGCATCCCAAACCATTCTTGGATGCATCACAAAAGACGATGTATCCTTTTCCTTGCTCAGGCAAAACCATAACCAGTGCACTCGCCAACTTCTCCTTCAACGTCTGAAAAGCACGTTGACATCTATCATCCCAAATGAATGGCACATCCTTCCTCATTAACTTAGTTAGGGGTAAGACGATAGCACTGAAGTCCTTGATGAACCTCTTGTAATATCCTGCCAAACCTAGAAAACTGTGCACTTCTATCGACATCTTAGGCTGCTCCCATTCTATCACAAACTCTACCTTCTTAGGATCCACACGTACTCCTTTGGTAGATATAACATACCCCAAGAAAACTACCTTATTCAACCAGAACTCGCACTTGCTAAACTTAGCAGAAAGCTGGTGCTATCTCAACATGGTCAACGCCTGACGAAGATGGTGTTCATGCTGTTGACTATCACGATTATATATCAAGATGTCATCTATGAAGACCACTACAAACTGATCAAGGAATGGTCAGAACACCATGTTCATCAAATCCATAAACATTGCTGGTGCATTGGTCAGCCCAAACGACATAACCACGAACTCGTAGTGATCATACCTTGTCCTAAAAGCTGACTTGGGTATGTCATCCTCCTTGATCCTCAACTAATGATATCCTGATCTCAAATATATCTTTGAGAACACTGTCGCACCACACAACTAGTCAAACATATCATCTATCCTCGGCAAGGGATACTTATTCTTTATCATCATCTTGTTCAACTGTCTGCAGTATATGTACAACCTCATAGACCCATCCTTCTTCTTCACAAATAATACTAGAACACCCCAAGGTGACGTATTCGGCCTGATCAAACCTTTTTCAAGCAGTTCTTGCAACTGTTTCTTCAACTTTGTCATCTCCGTCAGAGCCATCTTGTACGGTGTCTGAGCTATAGGTTGTGTTCCATGGAATAGATTGATCTCAGAATCAATCTCTGGAAGTGGGGGAACACCTAGAAACTCCTTAGGAAACACATCCTCAAACTCTCTAACAACTAGCACCTCATTAATACTAGGACTCCTTGCCTTAGTATCCATCACGGGTGCCAAGAATGCCTTGCAACCCTATCTCAGAAGCTTCCTTACTACCATAGATGATACAAGACACGTTGGAAGAATCTTCCTATCTCCTTGGAAGATCCAAGTCTCACTACCATCCACAAACGTCGCTTGCTTGGAACTACAGTTCAAGACAACTCTATACTTCTCTAAGGTATCCATTCCAAGGATCACATCGAATCCATGCATGTCAAGTGGTATGAGATCCACTTGAATGTTGTGTCCCAAAAAGGAGAGAACACAGGAAGGACACACATCCTGCAACACTGTAGAACCAACCAACGGGGTTTCTAACAACAAACTATTCTTCTTACGACTAACAGACAAATGGAAACTACTAAGCACTTCACGTGCGATAAAAGAGTGCATTGTACCCGGATCAACCAAAATAGATATAAAGTAAGAAGAAGACAAATCAGAATAAAATAACTCCATTTGACCTGCCACCACTCGTGGGTTGACCACCACCTCCAGTTGACTCATGGAATAAAATCTAGCCGTAGCCTGTTGTCACCCCTGACCCCTGCTTCCTTGAGCAGATGATCTAGCTTGTGACACTTGGCTTCGTCCTCGTCCTCCTGCGCTACTGTTCTGCTGTCTCTACGAGCCCCACTGGCTCTGCCTTGGTTGCTGGGTCACTTCATCATCCCTTACTGGAAAGAATGGTTTGGTATGCCCAACTTGTCCGCACTTATAACACATAATGTCCTCATACCAAGGTCTAGGTGGTCCTATCACCAATGTTGATGCAATACTGAGGGTTCCTGTGGGTAGAAAACTATGACCTCTTCCCTTACTTGGCGACCACTGTGTCGAAGCACCGAACTTCTGCGATACTAGAGGTGTAGAAAACCTTGGCTTCTTAAAGCCTCATGATGACTGTCCCTGAGACTGTGCATACCTCTTCTTGGTACTTTCCTCTCTCTTATCTTTCACAGATCATTCTATCCTTCAAACAGACCACAAACACAACAAACCTCTTTTGATTCTCCAAAGTAGTAGCTGGGGTAGACAACTCAACATTCAACCCCTTCTCAAAATGACGAATCCGCTCGTCATCTGTCACTGACATGTGAGGATAGAACCTCAACAACTCCATAAACCTTGCTTCATACTCGTTGATCGTCATGGATCACTGCCAAATCCTCTCTAACTGGATGATCTTCTCGTCAAGATACGTCTGAGGAAAGTACCGACTAACAAACTCTCGTCGGAACTCCTCCCAACCGATCACAACACTGAGTCTCTTCTCCTCCTCTATGGCCCACCAATGGCCAACACTCCCTCTCATGAGGTACACCGCATGCTTCACCTTATCCTATTCAAGGATGCTCATGATCTTAAAAGCCTTCTCAAGCTCAGTCAACCATAGATCCGCATCCGCTGGGTTAGTTGTTCCCGCATACTCAACCGCTCCAACACGACGAAGCCACTCAAAAGTCTTCCCAGTGCCTTAAGATTCAATATGGGGAATCGGTGCCCTAGGCTAAGGTGTAGACATTCTATCCACCCTATGAGTCATAGTAGCCATAAACTACCCAAAAAGAGATTGAAAGGAACGCTTTTCAACCATGGTTGGGTCAAACTAGAGGACTTCAGGCACCCGATCTTCTCATGCCTGGTTCCTTGCATCACCAATTGGTACTGCAACATTGCTCTCGATAGTATGTTCTTCGCATTCTCTAGACATCTTTAAGATTTCTTCTTCTTCTACTGCATAAGTCGAACTAACTATAAGACAGACTGGAGGATACTAGAACAGACACAACCCTAGTCCTAGGTCCCTGTAGACTCAACAGACCTAAAGCTCTGATACCAACCTGACTGTGACGCCCTGCGACACACAAACCGAGATTACTCAAAACAAAACCGTGTCATATTATTAGAAGAAACTATAAATTAAAACCGTTTCATAAAACTTCCAAATAGTGAGAACCTTCACATATACATCCTTTCATCCCTTAAAGCACATACAAGGCATGCTATAAACCTATTATCGAAGAATTGTTCCAGAACATATATACATGATTCCATCTCACCTGTACATAACAGGTATACTAGCCAACCACATAAAGAAATTGTGTTCACACAACATCTACAAAACGTTCCCAAAGACTTGAGTGTACAAGGATGACTCGAGGACTCTATCAACAAAAGACGTCCAACAACACTTCCAACCTTGTCAGCTATTTCTCCTCTTACTGCTGCTCAACCTCCACTGCACAATCTCTACCTCTTTGTACTCGTCCACCTAAAAAGGGTGTGGTAAACCCACAAGGTGAGATTCTAAATCTCAGCAGGAGATATAACTCACCAACAACTCTATTATTATTACAGATAAGATAAACAAATCAGCAATAAAGTTACAACTATGTGAAACAAGTACTGATCATTAATAGGAAGATCAATTACTGTCTAATTTATGAAACATCTTATAATTTAAAAGGAATATGAAGAACATGTATATTTCTTATCAACAACATTATATAAAGGTCAAGCAAGGCCTCATCCAATGTTTTCATATTTTGATCCTATACAATTATACTACACATCTTATTATGCCCTGAGGATTTGAGTCATACCACCTAAATCCCACCGACCACTTGATAAATTAAAATCAGTTCCATACAAGGTCTAATGGAAGAGCCGGAATCCACGACCTCACCACATCTCTTAGTCAGCATAAGAGAGAACACCACAGAGACATATCAGTCAACTGCAACAATGACACATAGTCAAATTTAGGGATTGGCTCACGCATGGCCATCCACATATATAATCATAACTAACCCACCTTGGTACATGTACATCACTAGGAGAACATGCTCATGCATGGCCATTCTAACAAGAAGGAGTGGCTCATGCATGGCCATCCACACTGCAACAAGATCAACTCATGCATAGTCATCTCACACATCCTGTAGTTAAGGATACAAGGAAGTACTCAACTTGTACCCCACATATTTAAATATTATGCACTATAAGTTAAACTCGTTTCACCATTCAACAAATGCTGACACTGAATGGATCTATGGAACAAGGCAATCTATAAGATTAAGTTCCACTTGATTAATTAGGTTACTTAAACACCTTTCAACATCAATCAAGTTACAACGTACAACCTCTAAACAAATCTACATAAATAAGGGTATGACACGTCACCAGAACACACTGAAGCACATAAGGTGTGACCTCATCACTTCCTGTCTATTTTTCAACCTATTTCCATCACAAGGACCACATATCTTGGGGTGACAACCCCTCCTCTCATCACTAAGGAAATCATCTCATGTAAGGCAATAAGCTATCATTAGGTCATAAGACCATTTATTCCTCTTTCAAGGATGCCAACAACACTTTATGCCTCACAAGGCCCATTCAAATAGATTATAACCACCATAGCTCACACCTGGCTATGTACATCAACTAGTGTTACCTGCATGGTTAGAAACTGATAACAAGAAGGAAATACATCATAAGTACCATCATCTCATAGGACTCATGCCATACATTTTACATCATTAGAATTAGGGTTTCTCTTTACCCAATTAGAGTTTACGAGGTTGTATCAACAACCACCCTTAGATCATCACTTTCATCATCATTATAACACATGTTATGAGGTATAGAAACATAGCTTTCAACATCCTCCATACGACTACCCCATATGATAGCACATCATATCACATGACCCAATTATCAACATGCTGTATCATAACACCATCACACAATATTGATTAGCATTTCAACCTAGAGTATTGGGTTAACCCTAGGTGTGCCAGGCAACCATACTAAGGAAGGGTATCAATTTAGGGTGTGTTAGGTGTGCAAACATGACATCGGGCTACCTACTCAAGATGTGTATCATATTATCATCATGAGGGTATGGGGCAGCAACACCTAAGGAGGGGGTGTCAGCCAACCCAACCCCTCGGGCATCACCATCATAAGGTGTGACAGACATTAGCAGGTATAGGGAAACACTTGGGTATGTCGGTATCACAAAGGGTGATGGGTTCCTTAGGGTTTTAGCAATGCGTCCAAGCCAAGACGTGCGTCCCCACTATGGATGTATTGGGCAACCACACCAAGAAGGGTATCACTTTAGGGTGTGCCAACCTCTTCCCAACTAAGGCATCGACATATTGACATAAATCAACACACGAGTTGGGTCTATTAGGCATCAATGCCTCTCAAGGCATGACGACCAGAGTCTTGACGGGAAACACTTCTCCAAGCAACGCATAACGTTTGCTCTCATATTGGTTTACTTGTGCATAAGGCATGATAACTGAAATGTTACCAAGGCGTGTCGACCCAGGCCTCCCTAAGAACATAATGACCATCCAAAAAAAGGTGTCGACCTAGGCCTTGCCAAGGCCGTGATGACTAGTCACAACTGTGATGGTCAGTGGCGTCATAGATCATGACGACCACCCATAGCCTATTGACCTAAACATGCATATCGAATCACTCATCTTCAACCTTAGAACATCGTTACAAGCAAGGCAAGAAAGAGTAACATAAGGGCATAAACTAAGCAAGATTCCTCTTCCAAAACAGAGTGTAAATCCACCAAGAAGG
Source organism: Alisma plantago-aquatica (assembly GCA_963693085.1). NCBI lineage: Eukaryota > Viridiplantae > Streptophyta > Magnoliopsida > Alismatales > Alismataceae > Alisma > Alisma plantago-aquatica. The sequence continues at coordinate 1,421,197,375 of OY856412.1, forward strand.
AAGTACTAACAAGCAAGGGATAATGAGCCAAAGATAAATAACAAGATAACAAGTAAAGGGTGATAATAACAAAGAGGGTTCATAGTTATATAACCCACCTCAAGGATTACCACCAAGCTCCAAGCTTCACGAGCTCAAGGTAGAAGAAGATCTTCCAAGCTTGATCACCACAACACCTCTAAGAGAGAAGATGGAACCATAGTTAAGAGAGCATGAGAGGGAAAAGAAAGTAACCAACATCCATGGTCAAGAAAAAGAAAGAAAGAAAGAAAGCTAAGGATCATGGCTTACCAACGTAGAGGATGAAGAGAGCATCACAAGCATGGGACTCATCCTCCAAGCTCCAAGTGTGAGATTCCTCTAGCTCAAGGTCATCCACCAAAGAGGGAAAGAAAGGATAACCAAAAGGGTTCTTTTACATGGAGAGAAAGAGGTATATATACAAGAGGGATGGAAGAGAGAGCAAGGGGAAGGTATGACCACCTTAGAACCCTAGGTGACACTTCTATACGAAGAAAGAGCCACATGCAACCCCATACAACAAGGTGATAGGATCTATGTCTCACTCACTAGGTCACTTAAGATGGTCAAGGCTGATACACACATCTACCTTCTCTACAAACTGATAGGGGTAAACCCTAGGTACCACGCACATTTACCTTATTCACAAACTGATATGGGTAAACCCTAGATACCACAAACCGATATGGTGCATCTCTAGGCACCACAAAATCGATAGGATGTCCCTCAAGACACCCTCAAACTAATAGGATGTCACTGAAGACACCCACAAACCGATACAAAGCCCGAGACAACACTCCTAGGTGTAAGACACACCTCAAACATATGTCTAAAATACCACCAAGGATGTCACCACACAACCAAGTTCCAAACAAGGTATCCATCTCTTTCTCTTTCCTCTAGATGATGCCAAGAGAGAGAAGAAACACTCTAGAGGTGGCAAATTTGCACATCAACCCCTACTCTGGGTAAATGGCAATTTGTACCAAAACCTCTCCACAAAACACAAACATCACCCAAACAAGCTCAAACAAGGAACTAAAGCTTCCAACATGCCCTAATTACATCTCAGATGATTAGAGCAAGGATCTAAGAAACATACTTAAGCAAAACAAACAGGGTTATCCCAAAACGTGGGTCAGGGTCCTTACAGATACCCACCCTTCCATTTGAAGACAAGGGAGCCAATAACCAACCCAGGTCTTACCTATTCGGAGGAGCTAGAGTCTTCTACCTCTATAAGGTCTTACCCACTTTTGTAAGCAGTTGGACACCTTCACCAAGGAGATCCCCTTCTTGTACCAAGTATTTTTCCTTGAAGGATTCACCCACTTCTACTCCTGGATCTTCAACCTAGACCTTCTCCTTCACCTTGGAGAAGCTTTTGCACCTTCTTCTATAGCTTAAAGAAGGTTGCACCTTCTCCTTCACTTGGAGAAGCTTTCACCAACTTGATCTTGAAGAAAGGGTTGGGGAAAAGGAAGCTTTGAGACCTTTACAAGCATACAATGAAGTAGTTCTCTCACACAGATCCTATCTCACTTATATGGACATTTTGATTTACAAATAAGAGAGAGAAAGTAGCTCAAGTGGATTGGATGCACTCAACTATAGCTAGGATCTTGAATAGCATGAAGGAGCAACCTTAGAATGAACTCTAAGATGTCTTATTTATAGTTGTGGTGTCTACTAGAGGGTAGGAGCACTAAGGAACATTTTCTAGCCATTTGGGGTGTTGCAATGGATATAATTTTGAGTTTTACAACACTCCAATGGTTAGAATCATTTTTTCTGCACTTCCCATACAATATTCCTTTGAGTTTTAATAAAGTTAACTCAACCGATTGCATTATGTGACAAAGCTAATTTAAAACATTGGTCGAGTTTATCCTGAATGAAACTCGACCGAATGCTCAAATTAGTTTTTCTTAGTGCAGGGATCGACCGAGTTCTGTGTATGGTAAACTCGACTGAACCTGAATTTTCTCAAAATTCATCAAGTGGATCGGTCGAGTTTGTCATAGGTAAAACTCGATCGAAAAACAACCTATAATGATATTTGAAAAATGTCATTAGAGTGATTAAACGTTCGAATTTAGGGCTCTTGATTTTTCTCATCTTAGTTATAAGTCATTACATCAATATAAAAGATTACCAAAAATTATCCTACGGGTTTTAGGGTGTTTTCCAAAAAGTACATTTGCATTGCTTTTGACTTGAACTGGGTCAAGCTAGGGTTTGATTGCATTGATCCTTTTCATGTACCTAATGGCTGAAATCAATCGTAAATAGACATATTAGATACATATGAATGGAATGGTTAAGTCACTATCAAAATATGGACAATGTATAATTCTCAGGTCAACAATTGGTAGATAATGAAAGAATCAACTGGGTTTCATCACCATGGATGATAAAATTACCATTCAAGGAGATGAACCCATAATTATGGGTTTGGGTAGCTTTTTCTTGGCTAAGAACTTGCTAGTTGACCAAGTAGTCATGAATCATCTTTGAACCACTTTATGATATGGATTTTACAAACACACACCTATTATAGGCTAGATTTTTTATGATCTAAAGAGCACATGCTTTCATACTTACATGGTTATCCTAGTTTTGTCTCGTGTTTCCAGATTGTGAAGCATGTGATGAAGGGTTGTGAAACTCATTAAACAAGGCTAATGACCACATAACTTGGTTGCAACTCGGGTCATGATCACGATGCTTGATCATGACACCTCAATCACAATATGCCGGAATGTTGGAACAAATGTCATTGCTACATGTTTAGTAATTGCAACAAATCTTGTGATGAGCTATTGAATCGTGATGCTGTACTTGATTGTAGACATGCATATCAACCATGGCCCATCTTATGTTTGCTCCTCTAATCAATGATTATTTGATTTTAGTTGATTATTACTTTAGGTGAATCAAAATACTACTGGATTATGGTTGTAAACCCTATTTACTTCCTGTCTCAACATTAAAAGGTATAGACACCCCCTTGTACAATGTGATTTTATTGGGTTGGGAAACTGGACCATTGCATACGAGAGATAGATGAATAAAGAAGGTATAAGTAGCACGTCGTGAGCATTGGTAAGCTTTCTTCATCATATTGTATACAAATGCTATTCCACAAACATATAATTTGTATGCCTTTCCCTGCATTGTTTGTTTCAATTGGACCCATTTGTGATTTTTATTGGGGAAATTTGTTAGTCTGCTAGCTTTACCACCTCTAAAAAACCCAACATTTGCCTCATCAGTTGCCTTGACGGGCAAGCTTACCGCAATTCACACACATGGCTGAATGATTTATGAGTTTTCAACACATTTCATACCATGCCGCTGCTAGGAATATTGGTTGAATAATCTTCGACAAGCAATGTATTGTGTGGCTTCCAATTGGTTTCCCATCTGTTCTCATTTTTTTTTTCCAAATAATTTGCCTTACTTAGGCAAGCTGATGTTCTGATTCATTTGAAATAGATGTAGTTCGTAAAACCTGCTGCTGGTTGTAGCACATGTGGGTTCAAAAGTCGTTGTGGGCACCAAAGGGAGTTTATATAAGATCATTTAAATGTCTTGAATCACGCTTACGATGAGACTGTAGACCACCTCCACAAAATAAAAACGATTATAAAAGAACTTGCCTCCCTGAATAGTGGGTCATAGAGGTCTATTGGCTAAATTACCTAGCTCACTAAACGGTAGATCTTTAGAAGAAAACAAATTGCCGGTCATTCCATAACATTTGACACCTGCTCGTCCAATGACTAAGTTAATGACGACAACAGAAATAAAAGGTTCTTGGCCTTTTAATGAAAATGTCTCCACCAGTCAGCAAAAGATGCTTTCTCTTCCTGTCATTATGTACCTCTTGACCCACAAACAAGATGAATATATCGTGAAACATATTGTTTATGGGCGAGAAAGCTGGTTGTTTCTTGGGGGTGGGGGAGGGGACGGATTGATATAGAAATGCCACCCTTTTTCTCTCCCTCCAAAAGAACGATTCAACTAATTAAAACAAAAGAAAGGAGTTAGCTAACATCATCCTAACCCTATATAATACCATACTTACACAACACATAGGCGGGAATTATGCGCCTCCATTGCCCACTCCCCTGCCTTCTTTTTTCCTCCTTACCACCGAACCACACAGCCAACGCATGTGGGGTATAAAACTATGTGCATGCAATACGTTTTTTGTCTTCATTGTCCTAGTTAATGTTTTTCTACACCACTTAGAATATATCTTATCATCTTATCGTAGCATAGGTACCGTTTGCTTTCTTCCCCACCCTACTCCGCATTTTCTTAACTCTGTGCCTGCTTGCTTCTTTCTGCTCTCATCTTTACCTAATCTCTTGGCGGGATGTGCGGGATATAATGAATAAAGCAGAGATCTGGAATCCAAGCGATACGACGAACCACCACCGAGGCAGAACCCATACACCAACTCTCCGCCTGCTTTGTTTAAAGGCAGAAAGATCAGGTACCCAAGCAGATCAATCGTGGCGCATGTTGACGTGCGTATCTCTGCCTGCCTGCTTACGTGGTCCGGGCTAAAGAAGTGCCACCTGGAAGGGAAGGGTTTCTGGTTATATCCTAAACGCAGGAAGACAAGAAAGGGTCATAGGTGGTGCTTCGTTAGCCGCATGAGGAAGGCCTAGGCGAGAGGGTGGCTCTGAGCCGTTGGAGGACGAAAGTTGGAGGAATGCTTACTTTTGAATTCAAGATGTACATATGAAAGTTGTGTGTCTGTGTGGTTCAGTTATACAAAAACAAAGAAACAATGTACATCCTAGTCCTACTGGGTAAAGTAGGCTCTATCAAAGCCGACATCCAATATTACAGTCTGTCTGAGTAAGATCACTCAGCTTTCCGTCCAATTTGCTTTTGTGCTTGCACTGCTTTCATCCTCCGGTAGTGACAGAACTCAGCATGCTAAGTCACAAAACCACACATCATCAAGACCACCTAATCCAAGAAATGGATCTTCTTTATACAAAGCTAATTTAGAGGTTAAAAACATGGCCGCGTGAAACTCAGCACTGGCTCTTTAGAAATGGTGAAGACCTCATTGGCTCGTAGCTGCCCAAATAAACATGCAAAACACACGACAAAACTAGTAGGCGGAGGATCATACACTAGTCAAGAATAACCAACTATAAAGGCAGCAGCGCACCCAGCGAAAGATGTGAATGAAATCAGAACACACTAGATTTATTATTCCAGGTAACAAACACATTAGGTGGAATACCAACAAGCATGGCAGAAACAGAACAGTTTTGGGAAACAATATGAAATGATTTCATTGGAAAAATACACCCTTTTCCTCTCTATGCCTGATCCCCTCCTGACATTTAGTTGCTCTCCCTTGACTCTCCGTCGCCCATCTATTGGGTTGATATCATGGAAAAAGGATACCATTTCGCTACTTATAGTGGCTACAATAGAACCCCGTCTGAACTCCAACCCTATTGTTCGTCTACTCAAAAATTTGCCCATCCTTATCCTTCTAGTCTTACCATGATCAACCCTTTTGTGATTGTTGGCGACATAAACAATCTATCAACACTCAGAATGATACTGTTGGAATGGAAGGAAGAGGCAAACTCACAAAAAAACATAAGAGCGGTATCTCCCAATGCAAACTCCTCTTCAAGATCTATAAGAAATGAATAACTAAATAATGGTTCCCTTCTGTGGTGTACTCGTGATTGAGAACAATTATAGCCTTGGCAATTGGACTTTTAGGTTCTCAATCCGTAAATGCTAGCAGAAGACTTGCAACATTAGTTAATATCCACACATACGACAAAGGATGATGCATGTGGTGCCCAAACCATATTCACAAATGGGTTTTAGAAATAGCTCGAATAAAGATGAAGCTATTGATCTTGAGATTGGATTAAGGAAAAGGGTTCTTGTAAGAACATACATTTAGGTTCCTTATATTGTATTGTTACTTTTTAACATGGTTAATGTATGAAGTGTAACTTTGCTTGAATGCCTTAAGTGGTGTTTTTGCAATTGCTCTGTTGAGGGCCAATTCATGAAACAAGTGAGATATTGCTATAAAAATTAGTGAATGACATATTTCAGTCAAGTTGTACACTAATAAAACCATAAAAGAAGTTTGAACAAGTTTGAAGTTGATTTGTATAATAAATATCTCTATAATGAATTTAATTACATGATAACTTGGAGAGCAATCCTTGGTTACGAGGATTGTCTAATTAAATCCCATCTAGTTTCCCGAGGAGGAGAAGTAATTAGGTGTTGCCATCAAAATTTAAGAGAAAAAAGACACTCTTATTGGTTTAGGGAAATTCTAGACGATATATCCTTTTATATAATAAATGAGATAAAAAATCAAAGGACTCAATCAATAAATGATTTAATGACTATAGAGGGACCTAAGATTGAGCCCCATGATGTGTCATGTGGCCCAAATCATTCTATCTTGGATCAACAATTTGTGCGCCATCTTCCACCTCTCAGCAGAGATGGAAACCACACACTTCGTTCCCCTCATCCAAACCCACATCCTCTCTCTCTCCAATCATTAGTAAACTTCCCACTCACCTTGACAATCACTTCCCCTAGCCCCTCTCTTACCTTTGACTCATACACAATGAGGAATAGTGGAGTATAAATGAAATACCCATCCTCCCTTACCCGCCTATTCTAAGGAATATTAGAGAGGACTAGACCTCTCCCCACTACTATAAGAAGGGCATGGGAAGAACCAGTTAGCCTACCACTCACAACCCTCCTCTCAATTACACAAAGAGCACACTTGAGCCCTTCACCATTGAGTACCACCCTCTATGGAGACCAACCCTACCTGACTATCCCGGATGCCTCTAGACAATTAACTTAGCCTGAAGCATCTTTAGGAATCCACAAGGACAAAGAAGGTCTCATGTGGTCATCCCTATTGTCGAGGAGCCATCATTAACTCTACCCACCACCTGCTTCTTCCCTCACAATAGTGATGAGTTGCATGCATCCTTAAGATCGATGGAAGCCTTCATTTGATCTACAACGACCAACGATCCTCTTCCAATCACCACACCAAGTCAAGGATAGGTAATGCACTATCATATCTCCTTCCCTAACCCCACTCTTCATATCGAGACCTTCTCACCTCCTCATGAGCTCCAGCCACCCCACAACTCATGTAGGGGTCCGTTAGCCTTGACCACGCATGGCGAAGCTAGCCACAACCCTCGTAACCCTAGGAGGAGAGTCAACCTATAGGTTGACCTCCGTGATCGAGAAGCTTGCTGCTTAGGTAGGGGATCAATATCTAGGGGTCAATTACCATCTTGCCCCAACACGTACCAGTCCAAGGCTCAACATGAGGGGCTATAGGATAATTTTCCTTTTTTTTCCTTATCCAATTCCCAAATCTTATAGATGAAGGAAAATGGTTGATATGGTAGCCTTCTATTAGTCTGGAGAGATGTTACTTAGAAAATGTACAACCTTTTAACTCTTGCTTAGAATATGGCCGATGTACTATATCATTTTAATATGAAAGATGAGCATAATACAAATAAAATAGTTTCATAATTAAATTTCTTTCTGAATTCAGATGTACCGCTGGGCTCTCTTTTAATATGGAGTATTAAGTGTAACACCCTGGTTTCATAACTATGAAGACTAATCTTGTGACCAACTGATGACATCCTTAATGTACCCCTTTATAATATAAATAAGGTTGAATATGATGGTTTAGGGTTTCTAACCCTAAATTAGGGATCCATAGAATCAAACCTTCCTTGAAAACCCTAACCCTAAGCAAGACCCCTAGATGACCTCAAAACTCTAAGTATGGACTTTTGAGAAAGTAAGTGACATCTTGGTGTTGAACTATGTTTTTTAGATTAAATCTTGTCTGGACTTAAGCCATCCATTGTTTTGGCATCATCCCTAATATGAACCAGGTCCTTGGATTAAGTTATGAATATTCTCTTAATTTTACTTTTTGATGATTCATGAATGTTTCCTCAAAGTTTGAGCAATATGCCTGAACTTCTTGGTTCCAACCCTTAGGGTACTATGTGTCTCACATGTGTAAGTAAGAATTTCTAAACCAAATCTTGAATCTCAAGGGTGATTTAGCAAGATAAACAATCCCATAAGATTAAGGGTTGATCACTAAGAGAGTGACTACAAACATGTGTAGAACTTGTGACACAAGTCCAATGTTGTAAGTATCACTAAAGAGTCCAATACTACAACCAAATCCATGAACTCCATTACTAGAATAAGAGATGGATACACCCAAGGAGATATAATATATATGGATTAGATATTGAATTGAAAATGCAAAGTTATTTATTCCCAAATAACTGAGATTGTGCTATCTATGTTGACAACTCCTATATGCAAACTTTGGGTTGAATCCACATACATAGCATAAATATGTCTTAACCACATTTTATTTTGTCAACATCTTAGCATAAATATGTTTGAGGAGGAAATGTTGTGCTAAACCTAGCCATGGGGACCCAGTTGAGGTTTAGAACAACCTTTCATCCTCAAATAGATGATCAGTATGACAGAACCATTCTGATGTTGGAGGATCTGTTCAGAGCTTGTGTCTTGTAGTTTCTTAGAAGTTGGGATGGACACTGAGTTTGATAGAGCTTTCCTACAACAACAGTTATCAGAGGAGTATATATATGACATCTTATGAAGCTTTGTATGGGAGATGTTGTCGATCCCTGCTTTGTTGGTGTGAGACAGGGGAGTATCAACTTTTGGGTCTAGAACTAGTGCAATAAACTATAGAGAAGATCAAGGTGATACAGTAGCAACTGAAGGAAACCCAAGATAGACAGAAGACTTATCCTGATAACTGCTCTAGACCGCTTGAGTTCTAAGTTGGAGATCGAGTGTACCTTAGGGTCTCTCCTTGGAATGGTGTACTGAGGTTTGGTAGGAAGGGTAAGTTGTCTCTTAGGTTTATGGGACCATACCCTATCTTTCATGTGTTGGGAAGGTGGCATACAAGTTGGAGTTACTACCAGATTTGCACATGTTGCATGATGTCTTTAATGTCTCCATGTTAAGGAAGTGTCACCCTGATACATAGATAATGTTTCATCCAGTAGAGGTTGAGTTGGAGGAGGATGTGTCATATGTCTACGACCCTATGTTGATCCTGGATAGGAGGGTGAAGAAGTTGAAGAAGAAGGATATAGTTTTAGTGAAGGTTTTGTGATATCACTGTGGTGTGGAGGAAGCCACGCGAGAATTAGAGGATGAGATGCATAATAAGTACCATCCTTGTTTACATAGGATTTTAGGGGGAAAATCCTTGTTAGGGGTTTATGGTTGTAAGACCCCTAACCTTGCCTTTTTGGTTGAACATGCTTTCTTATCATAATTAGATGCTTAAAACCTTGATATAACCTTGTGATGTGCTTTTATATCATGTGACAAGCTTATGTTTCAAGTTTGGTCCACTTTGGATGCCTTTTGAGCTAGTTATACATATATGTGCTTGTTTTGGACTTAATTAGTGTTTACCCACTTCTGTGATTCTTCTTACAATTTGTCACATGCTTGTTGTACCTCACATATTTTGATATCATGTTGGATATAGCTGAGATTTGGGCAGCCTTGTCACACCTTGGTTTGATGTAGTGAGATCATATGTTATGAATTAGGGTTTTGCATGGATGCCCTAAGTTGATGGTTGACCTTAAAGTGTGTTTGTCCGATGATCACTTTGTTTTTGTTGATCACTATGTTTTCCTTTGGCCTTAGTTCTTGGTAGTCGATGATATTTCCTTTGTGTTATCTAGGGTTGGTGCTCGATGAGGTACTTCATTGATCTTGGCCGCCAATATCACCTAGGGTTAACAACTTTTTGCTCTCCCTTGATCTCTTCGGTTGCCAACATCATGCCTCATTGGTCGTTTACTTTTCTAGACCAAGTGGTCATTTGATTTTCTTGGTTTGGTCACCCTAGTTGCTTAGTGGAGATGCTTGCATGGTTCATATGTGTTGGCCTTAGACACATGGCATGTTTAACTTGACACCTAACCCCTTTCTCTCTCTCCAACCTTAAGTTATATAAACCCCTCTTTTTACATGAAAATTTCCTCTTTACACACCTAGTTTTCTCTCTCTTCTTCCTTGGTTGATCTTGAAGCTCATCCCTTTGTGCTTGGTGGTGAAGGAGGAGCTCAAGGTTGAAGAAGGTGGACCGATCTCCTTTGCATGTGGAGCTAGGGTTTGAATCTTCCCTTCTTGTGATCGTTTGGTGCAATCTTGCTCTTCTTTTGGGTTTTGGTGAGTGAGATCCCCATCTTTTCTCTTCAGATTCCTTGCTGTCCTACCCTTCTTCTTTCTCTTCTTGACCTAACCCATGGTATTCCATGGTAGTGATTGAGTTAGAGCTTGAAGATGATCCCTTTCTTTGCTTCCTTGACCTAGGATTTGCTCTCTTTTGTGGTGGAGCTAACTTGTCTGAGAGTAGTGCTCAAGCTAGGGTTTTTACCTTTCTTCTTCAAGCTACCTTGCTGTTTGCAGTTGCTTCATCATCTCTAAGGTGAGTTATATAACTTCCTCCAAGATTATTGATTAATTTCATCTTGCATGTACATGATATTGCCTCATAATGTTGTTATAAGTAGAAAGATAATAATATCCTTTAACTAGGGCTTGTGTTTACATGGTGATCTTGAGTAGATAACTCTTTTGATTGAACCCTAAATCCCTTGTGCATGAGTCCTCCTTGGTGATGGAAGTTTTGGTCCTTGCATGCTTGTAAAAATTTTGGTTTTTACTCTCTCTCTCTCATATTATGGTTGCTAAATTAGGGTTTTAAGTTAATATTCTCTCTAGTGATGCATCTTGATGACCTTTCGGATTATTGATGATGAACAACCTATTTGGATTGATGCGGTCGATGAGTTTTTGGTCTCTCCATGGCCGCAGAGTTTTGTTTGGATGATGGTCATTAAGATTTCCTTTGTATGGTTGATAAGACTTTGATGACCTATGGTCACTAATCCTTGGACCTTTTGTGGTCGATGAGATGTTGGACTCTTAGTGGTCACCTAGTTTTGTGTGATGTTTTCATTAGTCACCAACGCTACTCATCCTTAGCAGTCAATGAGGTCAACTAACTTTAGCAGTCATTAAAGATGGTGAACCTAGTTTCATCGGTCGCCAATATTTCTAATGTATGGTGGTCGCCAACCACCTTGTTTCTTAGCGGTCAATGACATCCCTAACCTAAGTAATCGACGAAGGTTTATGATCTATATGGTCGTTATGTTTTTTTGACCTTATGATGGTTATGTTTGACCTAAGTGCTTTCATGATTTATGGTGTTTTTCTTTAGGAACCCTAATTCGTTGGTGCTTGGTTACACTTGATTTAATAGTCTTACCTTTGCCCTCGAATGAATACAAAGTTAAGGTTTTTGTAAAGTGTTGTTTGGCAATGTTAGTTCAACTATTATTAATGAACCTAATTCTACTGCAAGTACATGATGATGATACATAGCCTCTTGTGTAATTACTATGATAATGGAGTACTTTCTCTCTCTATGTTGTTGTAACCATATATCTGTCATATGAATATTATGTCTCTTAGATATAATGTTATACCAACTTATATGTCTCATGTATGGTGATGGTATGAGGAGACTTGATGAGGCATGGAAAGATAATGATGTTCTTACATGAAACAATGTGAATGATCTTATGACCTTAGACATGGCTTTGTGCCCTAAATGAGGTATCATCCTCAGTATGATGTGACAAGGATTTAAAATCCTATGATGATATGATGATGAGTATGGCTACATGTAGGAGCAGTGAAATAATACCATGTGGTGATGTGATTAGCCTTATGTTTCATACATTTTGTATCTTCTAAGGTTGTAGTCTACCCATGCTTTTGTAGAATTCTTTTAGGGTTTGTATGTAACTTGATTGATGCAGTTAAAACATACCAATTGACATTAACTGATCAAGTGAAACCCTAATCATGTAATGCCTTGTGTCACAGGTCTATTCTAGTGTCAGGACTTTTTGGATGGTGAAACAAGTGTTCCTAAGGGAAACTTGGAGTGCATACTATTGAGTAATGCGGGGTACTTGAGACTGTGTGTCCTTGTCATCATGATCCCCATATTTTGAGGATGCATGTAGTGATACCTCAGTAGGAGAATGACTGCGGTCGTATCTCAAGTTTTTTTATATATGATGAGATGGAGGACAATTGCGGTTATACCTCAGATATTTGCGTTTTATATACCATGGTTCACTAGTACCATGACCTATATACCAAGGATGGACTAGGCTATTTTTCAGATGGACTTATATGTCACTGCGGCAAACTCGTACTAACTGTGGGTGGAGGAGATCATAGGATTTCGACTCTCCTAGATCTTGTAAAAAACGAATTTTGACTTAGCAGTGGTCAGTTGGTGTTGAGTGGTATACCTCAACTCCTTAGGGCTAATAAAAGATGTAATACAACCATGTAGTATATCTATTTAGGGTTAAACACACTTCACATTGGATGTTAACCCTTGCCTTGTTTCTTATAATATTTAGTTGTTATATAGTGTGGTAAGAGAAATCAACTGTATAGAAAGTGGTAGCCTAACATGTTTCTTATTTATTATGCTAGTCATGTTTTACATGTTTAGTTACTTAGCCTACTTAACCTGCTTAGTTACCTAAATCTACTTGTCCTATTTAATAATGATGCTTTCTGTAATCAATAACCGTTGGTTGAGATTTATATCTCTTATTGGGACATGAGTCTCACCTCGTGGGTCACCACATATTTTTAGTTGGTCGTCAATAGTGTGGTCAAGATTGTGGTGCTGAGGAGAAGCAACTTTACTGTAGTAGAAGCAGAAGGTTGGATAGTAGTAGCTTGTAGAGTCCTAGAGTCACCCCTATACACTCAGGTCCGGACTGGGATGTTTTTAGATGATTTTTATATTGACACGCGGTTTTTTTGGCAGTGTGCCTATGTTTTGTATATGGCATGTATATGTGAAACATCTCTTTTGTATATAGGTTGTGGCTGATGCCATTGTTCCAATATGTAAATGCCTAGTATGATATGTGCTGTGATACAGGTTGTTGGACCATTATATAATGTTTTTGAAAATAATGGTAATGTTGAAAATAGTTTTAATTTAACCTCTTTTGTGGTGATGTGGTTTGATTAGATGTTGATCATATGTTTTGTTTTGAGTAATCTCATTTGGTGTTTCATGGTGTTACAAGATCCCAAACCCCAGTGACAACCCAAAACCTATTTGAGTACAAGACCCTCATATTGGTCCCAACCTGCATGAGGATGACTTGTTAATACAAGCGAGATGACATGACTAAAACAACACAAGGCATTGACCAATTGCATTACTACCCTAACCTTAATGGAATTAGACCAAGAAGAAAATGGTGCTCCCAACCCTATCTTCTCTCGACTTGGAGCTACTATCCTAGACTTTGTCAAGTTGAAAATCAAGAAGTTCTAGGGATAAGGAAAGTTTGAAGTAGTAGACGATGCTGAGTTGGCTACTAGTAGTAGAGAATGTGTTTCACATCCTAGAAATTCCAGCAGACAAGAAGGTGATCTTTGCTACCCATCTCATAGATTGAGCCACCAAGATCTGGTGGGAGAACTACATTGCAACCATAGATCTGGGTCAAGACCCAATATTATAGGAGTATTTTCATGCCGTCTTCAACCCATATTTTATCCCCATATCTACCTAAAAGGAAAAGGAGAACCTATTATGAATCTCTATCAAGGAGATATGTTTGCTACAAACTACACCAAGTAGTCTACACTCCTTGAGTGCTTGGCCCACATTCTCTATGAGGAATGCTAAGTGCATCACTTTGTTGACAACATGAACCCTAACCTCCATCATCATGTTATGGCTAGAAGACCTCCCAATTTCACCGAGGCTCATGACTTTCCTTGAAGATGAAAATTACTATCGTGGTTCTTAGAAACCAACCTTGTGGATACCTGGGGTTCACTAAGGTATCTCTACCCCCACGCCCAGTTGAAGAAAACCTCATGGGAAAAATTACAACAAGGTAAAGGGAAAAGGGAGTAGGAAGCCTCACAATGGAGAAGGGTCACCTAGATGCAAGAAGCATGGGAGGAGACACCCAGACAAGTAAAGTTTGGAAAACCATTTTTCTTTTGAGAAATCAAGAGGGGAACTTCCAATCCAACTACCCCCTTCCAACCTCACAAAGAGATGGTTCCATCCCAACCCAACCCATTACTGCAACCTAAAGTGCATGAGATAGACAAAATGCCAGAGTTTTTTTCCATCAAATATGAAGGGGCCCAATCTAATGCTAACAAATTGATATAAGGTACTAGTTTCATTTTTCTTAAATACATGAAATTTCAATTGCTATTGTGGTAACCTAGGAATCAAACATGCCATACATGGATTTGGAGGCATGCTTGATGTAATAGGTCACTTAGTGAAAGTTTATTTGGTTCTAGAAATATGTTCATTTTAAAAAATCTCACAAACTATGCTCGATTTAGTTTTCAAGGACCTAGGTTATTGGATGTCAAAACCCCATGGAACATTTTTCTTGTGCTTACTGAAAACACATGTCATACCCGTTAAATATCAAAATTTTGAACTCCCTACCAATTTCATCCTATTAGACATGAATGGATTTAATGTCGTAATAGGAGATGGAATGGCTCTATGATTATCATGCAAAAATAGATTACATGGAGAAGTAATTATGAGTAGAAAGAGAGGGATACCCACCCTTCACCATATGTGGTAGGAAAGATGCCTCCACCAGTCTCTATGTTTCCTTTATAAAAGACAAATGGATGATAGACAAGGTTTGCATAGCATTCCTAGACATAGTCATTGAGCCATATTATAAGATATGCCCCCCTGAGGAATAAACTTAGTGTGAGACTACATTAATGTGTGGAGGGTTGTGTTATCCACTGAGCTACCTCCCAAGACTAATTCCATTTCTAGATCCTCATATAGAATGGAACTTGCCAAGTTTCTTAAACTAAAAGCAACTCTAGGAACTATCCTCATACATTATCCTAGGGAGCCCCAATACTCTTTTTAAAGAATAAGGGCAGTTCACTTCCTATGGGAATTCACTATCAAATTCTTATCCAAGAAACTACAAAGAATAAATACCGCATGTCTATAATCGATAACCTCTCTGGTTAGAGAAAAACCACCCAATGTAATAAAATATTGATGTACAATCTAGGTACCAAAAATTGAGAGTTAAGGAAGAGAATATCTTGTAAATGTTCATTAGGACCCATTATGGACATCATGAATTCCTAGTCATTTCATCTAGGCTATCTATTGCTAATGGTGTATTCATGAATCTTATGAATATTGCATTTGAACTGTTCTCAGATACTTTGGTCATAGTATTCATTGACAATATCCTTGTCTTTTCAAATAACATGGAGCAGCATAGGGAACACCTATCTAGGGTCCTGTATATCCTTAGAGACAAAAAGTTTTATGGGAAATTCTAAAAAAGCAAACTCTAGATCGATCGAGTCATGTTTCTCTGACACATCATATCTTGAGGAACTATTGCGGTAGACCTGACCAAAGTGACAACAATACATGACTGTCAAGTACCCAATTCACCTATAGAAGTTCACAATTTCCTTGTATTATCCAGGTATTATTAAGGACTCATCCTGTGCTTCCCAAAGACTACACTTCCACTCACTAAGCTCACATGGAAGAATGAGAAGTTTGTATGATCTAACATATGTCAAAATCTTAATTCTAGGAGATTAAGAAAAACTAACTTATACTCCAACATTAACCCTCCACTAGACAAAATCATCATCTTCAATGATACATCAAAAATGGGATTAAGGTGCATCCTAGAATAAGACAAACATGTGTTCGTTAAGGTGCTACATAAGACTGATTCATACAAGGTTGTGGGGCCAAACAAAGTTGACACACTCTTTCTCAAGAAGAACTAGAATACCATTTTGTCCATTTGTGATGAAGATGTTTAGAGGATCTCTATCTAAATGAAAGTTGGACAAAAATATCTTTTATGCGTCCCTTGTACTCATCCCTAAGACCCATGTTCCCGAACAATGCAACCAGTAACCACTAGGGTGAATTACTCAAATCACAATTTAGAGATTATAGAAATCATGTACGCCCTAAAGATTTGCTGATATTTCCTATATGGAGACACATTCAACATGTTCACCAACCTCAAGAGCCTAAAATACCTTGTGACCCAAAAAGACCCAAATCTATGTCAGAGTGATGGATGTAACATCTAAAGGACTATGACTTTACCATAGCCTACCCTCCTAGTTAGGCTAATGTGGTGGCTGACACTTTTAGTTGTAAATAACTCACTTTGTGCTGCTAGAGTGGAAACCTAGTGGAGAAAACTTGAAGAGTTTTCTAGATGGAACTTAAAATCCATTTTTGATAGGTTTTTCACCTAGACAACACCCAAATCATTCCTGACTTTCTTACTGGGAGTTTCCACATCTTAGTTGCCTAAGCCTACCCTCGAGAAGATGAAATTCCTTCTCTGTATACCTCAAAACCACCTATCTATGGGTGTTTATGGATGTATTCAATACAAATAATGAATCCGGGTCCTCAAGGAATCACCCTTGATGTCCCATTTCCATTGCACTATTAGAAAAGGTTGTAACATTCCTACATGATTTTGATGCTCTGTATTGACCTGATAAGAAACTAGACATTCAACAAAAAACTCTTCTACATCACGCTTCAAACCCGACCACCGGTACAAATCCTTCAGATTATAGTACATCTTGGTACTGTCGAGATGCACCACATACATTGAGGAATGAGCTTCCTCAAGAACCATCTTCCTCCAATCCTCAACATCCTGACCATTGTCCTATTATGAAAGTAAATTATCCCATCCCCTGTCTCATGAAAACCATCACACTTCTTGTAACCAAACTTTTCCCTGATATTCTGTATCATGGTATCATTTTGCTGTGCATCTCAAATATATTGCATTAATGTTAGCTTTACCTATAAATGTGCTAACAAGCCTTCCAATAGAGAAACCTCCAACTATACATTCATCTGATGAAGCAACACCAACATGTCTCGCCTATGTCACACCATAGAGAGAAATTGTGCCTTATCTACATACAATGCCGAAGATGAAATAATGCTCAACACATCATCAACCACATTTGCCTTCCTTGGATGGTAGTCTATGATGCAATCATAGTCCTTTATCAGCTCCATCCAATCCTTTGCCACATGTTCAACTCCTATTTTGAGAAGATATATTGAAGGTTCTTGTGGTCAATGAAAATCTGACACTTCTCTCCATATAGACAGTGCCTTCAAATCTTCAGGGCATGCACCACAACTGCAATCTCTAGATTGTGCGTCAGGTAATTCTCCTCATGTTTCTTAAGCTGTCATGAAGCAAAAGAAATCACATTCTTGTCCTGCATCAACACACATCCCAAGCCCTTCTTTGAAGCATCACAAAAGACGATGTAGCCTTTCCCTTGCTCTAGAAGCACTAACAATGGAACACTGGTCAACTTCTCATTCAACAACTAGAAGGAACACTAACACTTGTCATCCCAGACTAAAGGAACACCTTTCCTTGTCAACTTGGTTAGGGGTAACACTATAATGCTGAAATTATTAATCATTTTCCTATAGTAACTACCCAAACCTAGGAAGCTTCAAACATCTATCGGTGTCTTAGGCTATTCCTATTCCAGCACAGACTCCTCCTTCTTAGGGTCTAGACAGACACCCTTAGTAGATATGATGTGACCCAAAAAAGACACCTCCTTCAACCAAAACTTGCACTTACCAAACTTGGCATATGACATGTGATGCCTCAACAATGTCAATGCTTGGCGTAGATGTTGCTCATGCTATTGACTGTCCATGGAGTATATCAAGATGTCATTGATAAACACCACCACAAATTTATCTAGGTACAATCTAAACACTCTATTATTCAGACCCATAAAAGTTGCATGTGCTTTGGTTAGCCCAAATGAAATAGCTAAGAACTTGTAGTGACCATACCTGGTCCTAAAAGTAGACTTGGGTATGTCATCTTCCTTGATCCTCAGTTGGTGATAACCTAAACCTAGATTGATCTTTGAGAACATAGTATCACCTCTCAGCTGATCAAACAAATCATCAATCCTTGGAACGAGTACTTGTTCTTTACAGTAACCTTATTCAACTTATGGTAATCTATGCACGAACTCATATATCCATCCTTCTTATTTACAAACAACATGGGAGAACCCCAATGGGAAGTGCTCAGTCTGTTAAAACCCTTATCTAACAACTCTTGCAACTATTTCTTCAACTCCTACATCTCTGCTGCTGCCATCCTGTAGGATCACTGTGCTATGGTTTGTGTTCAAGTAACAAGATTGATCTCAAAATCAATCTCTTTAGGAGGGGGAACACTAAGGAACTCTTTAGGAAATACATCCTCAAACTCTCATAATATCAACACCTCCTAGATACTATGACTCCTCACCTTGGTATCCACAACATGTGCCAAGAAGGCCTCATACCCATATATCATGAACCTCTCTGTTGCCATAGCCGACACCAAACACGTAGGAAGAATCTTCCTATCTCTTTGAAAGATCCAAGAAGCATCTCCATCACAAAATGTCTCCACCTTGGAAGTATAGTCCAAAACAACCTTATACCTTTCCAAGGTATCCATACTAAAGATCACATCGAATCCATACATGCCAAGTGTCATAAGATCTACATGAATGCTTCATCTAGAGAAATAAAGAACACAAGATGAGCACACCTCCCACAACTTGGCGGAACCAACTAAAGGGGTTTCTAGTCAAAGACTACCAGATCTACTACAAATAGGCAGATAACAACTATTTATCACCTCTTTGGTGATAAAAGAGTGCGTTGCACCTGAGTCAACCAAAATAGATAGGAAAGTAGATGTAGATAAGTTCGAATGAAAATGTTCCATATGACCTGTCATGACCCATGGATTGACCACTCCATCTAGTTGACTTATAGTATAGAATCTAACTATCGCATGTTGACATCCATGCCCTCTGCTAGTTGGTCTAGATGACCCTGCCTATGATGTGTGACCATGTTCTCTACCACCATTACTACTAAACTAGTGCTGTTGAGAACCCCACTGACTCTGCCTCAGTTTCTGTGTCACTTTTTCATCCTTCATGGGGCATGACCACCTGATATTCCCTACTTTCCTACACTTGTGACAAGTCCTAGAATTATATTGTGGCCTAAATGGCCCTATCACTGACATAAATGTTGTACTGCATGCTCCTACTGGCAGAAAACTATTACCTATGCCCTTACTCGGGGACCACTATGATGACACTTCTGATCTTGACTCAGAGAAACCTGACCTTTGCTGTGATTATGGTGAAGAAAACATTGGCTTCTTGAAACCACTAGACGACTATCCCTAAAACTAAGATGGTCTCTTCTTGGCGTTGGCTTCACACTTCTCAGTAGCAAACCTCTCAATCCTCCTCACTGACTCCACAAAGGTAGACAACCTCTCTCTGTTCTCCAAAGAAGATGTTGTAGACAACTCTGTGATTAGGCCCTTCTCAAACCTCCAGATATTATCCTTCTCTGCCCCTACCATATGAGGATAGAACCTCAAAAGATCCATAAACTTTGCCTCATACTCATTGATGGTCATGCAACCTTGTCGTATCTTCTCAAACTACACCATCTTCTTGTCCAGATATGTCTTAGGGAAGTATCAACTCACAAACTCTTTCTGAAATGGTTACCAACCTATCACAACTCTGTGTCTCTTCTCCTCCTCTATGGCCCACTAATGGCCAACACTGCCCTTTAAAAGATAAACATCATGCTTTAGCTTGTCTTCTTCTGGGATATTGAGGATCTTAAAAGCCTTCTCCAGCTCCATCAATCACATATCTATATCAGTCGGGTCTGCTGTACCCACATACTCAATCTTTTTGACACATCTCAACCTCTCAAATATCTTCTCAGAACCTTGAGATTCTGCATTAGAGATAGCTGCCCTATCTTGAGGCACGAGTGCTCTATCCACTATATGCGTAATTGAGATAAAGTGAGTTTTACCTTTACTTTTGTTCAATTCCAATTTCACCTTCATTATGTACACTTATGACCCAATTTAATTTTCTTGGCTACTACATCAATGTTTATACTCAAATTCAAAATATGATGACCAATATGAATTTTGTACACATTATGACACCACCAATTAGGTTAAGTTATCACTTTATCCAAAGAAATAAAATTTTCCATGAAACTTCATCTTCTAGTTATAAATTTTTTTCTAAACGTTCTTCACATTTTTTGGACATGTGATCCAAATTTGACTTCAATTAGACATTCCTACTAACTTCTACAAATTCTTGAAGTTATATGCTAAAAGTCCCTTTTATTTGCCTTTTTATTTTACCATTATCATGTCAGCAATCCATTGCTTAAGCGGGTGGCAAACCTCAAACCTTAGATCGGGCTTCCACATATTGCAGCATGGTCTTGCTAGCCAAATTGTCGTCTCCTACCTCCCACAATCAGTGGGGATGAGTCAATGAGGTCAAAACATACAGTCACTTGTTTTCGACCATGATTTGAAATTCCATTCGAGCAAATCACCTAGTCTCGCAATTTTACACCCATCGATACCTAGTTTGACCAGCATTAAGGCACAAAATTTCCATCAAAACCTTTCCCCCTTTTCTCCTTCTCACTCCAGCTACCTTGGATTGCAACCAAGGATCTATTCAGCATAAACCCTAGCCCTAACACTATAAAAGGACTCCCCCATGCTCACCGCTACCACACCTCACTAAGAGCCTCGACCTCACTCTCTATTTCAGACCTGAGCATCAAATATTACTCCCAGATCTTTCCTACTATCTGTGCAGCACTGCTGGCCTACCATCTTGGGCATTCTTCCTCCTCACCTCCTCTCCCCAAATCCCGACCTCCATCCAACTCGCGAGGTCTTGGCGGACTTGGATGGCCCTCTTGCTGCCTCCATCGAAACCCCCTGCCCCCTTCCCTCTAGCACTGCCAAGGCCCCTCCGCCTCACTTCCTACCTCACACGTAGCCTGATCGAAGAAGGATTGGCTCGTGAATCGCTGGTCCAGAGAGCAAACCAATGTGGGCCATTGAACTGATTGGACCGGTTCAAACCAGCCAATTCGAGTAATTGGGCCGAGTCTTTGATAAGTGAGCCACCATATCCGTGTCACCTATGTGGCATAATCCTGACCATCCATAGATCATTAGACAACTAACCTTTTTCTAATTTAAGGTATTTTACCTCCTCTCTGCTAAGAAAATCCAATAAATGAATAAATCCTGCAAAAACTCTAACTTTTAATTTCTAGCTCCAAAAATTATGAAGCAATAGTTCATTTTGATTAGAAAAACCCAAGGAATTGATTAAAAATACTTGTAAAGCCTAATTTATTATGGATTCCACTAATATCCTTAGATTTTGATCTCTTGCTCATATAATTTAGCTAATGAATCTATTTTGTGTTTAATCTTTGGGAAACCCTAATAGTTGACTTTGATGACTATCTTGAAACACTAATATAGATCGAACCTTATTGGCTTATCTATATGGAATATGAATCATGTTCTATGAAATGATGGTGAATCTTGATGATGCGATCTTAATAATCTATTGACCGAATATTTGATCTTTGACTTTACTCATTACATCAATCAAAACTTGATCTAATCTTGAATACCAATGATGCTAATTCATCATGATGATGATCTAGAGACAATGATTTGAATAATGATGATAATAATTAGGGTTAACATGTGTTCCTAAAATACCTAGGTGGGTCATTCCTACTTGAAATATTCTTGACACTTGAATAATGTTGGACATCTTGAAACATTGTTGATTATAAGTGGATGACCTAACTCCAAGGATTAATAGGAATGAGTAATCCTAATTTCAAATACCGAAACATGATCCTATAAACATCATGATATTGACCCTTGATCCAATCTTGTTGGTCTAGGATCTGACTCAAGGGGCATATCTATTAATTCTTGGAATCCATACTCTAAATATCCACCAAGAAGGTATACTATTATACCACCTCCTTGAACCTAATAGCATTGATGATGCCTTTTATGTATCTCTTGATTTGTATGCATGGCTACATACTTGTTTGAGCTACTATTCTCTACTGATTAGTCTTTTGATTTTTCCTATATTATATTTTGAGACAAACTTGAAATCATAAATGATATGGCCCAATATGACTAGCCAAATTATGATGATGATGATGATGTTGACAATGTTGATATTGAATACAAGCAACATCCTCATTTAGAGGGTGGAGCTTGTACATGTTGATCGAACTCCTACCTCATATGAAGAGATGGAGCCTGGTGACCTCCGCCATCTCATTGGGGTGATGGCGTCACATAAAATATAAGCATGCTTCTCGATATCAACATAATGGGAAATTCATAATAAAATCTTGTCGAACAAATATTGGTTTTGAAAATCACATTGCTATACATTTTGATTATAAGTCCTGCCAAGTATACTATTTTGATATAAACTATTTTACTTGTTTTTAATAGCGTACCATGCAATTATTTATTGTGTCATGATTGCTTGATCTTAAGTAATGAAAAGAACTAAGGACTATGCACTTACTATCTATTTCATTGTTGAAAATAAAGACTACTACATCTACTTAGACTCTACATGGGAGCTAATATAAAAGGGATGTAGTGTTTGTTTAGTTCTCTTATTTGTATCTTCTTTCCAATGTTGCCTACGGGCCTATGTAATAAAAAAATTGGTTCATTTCAAGAAAAGAAGAATATTATTTCATTTATGCATATTATATGTGTGTGATTTTTAGGCCACTCAAGGACGGGCACTCTAATCCCTTTAACACTGCCCATTTGGACAGTGAGATTGGGATTAGGGTAAGAATGATTTTGTGACAGTTGGTATCAGAGGCATAACACTTCATATGCATCAATGCAATGATGTTCTTAATCACTTCTTTACAATGAAACTGAGGTGTCTAGAAAGAGCATAAAGGAGGTTTTGGCATAATTCCTCCTATCCATATTCATGGTGACTGAGGTTCCCCTTCTCCACCTGGCCTTAGTGGATCCAGGAATGGATGGAAGGACTTCCTATAAACTTGGAGAGTCTTATATCATCTCATCTCTTCTTTAGGGACTACTCAAGCCACCTATATATTAGAAGGAAACAGGATGACTTCTCATCTTCTTTCTCTCATTAAGGTGTCATGACTTGATCTATACTATCTCTATTTTGAGTAGCCTACAGATGGGAAAGAAATAAAATTCAAAAATAATTTGAGATTTTTTTTGCAATATTGCCATGATCTATCATATCCTTGATTTGAAAATTATAAATTAGAAAACTTATATCAATTGAACCCTTGCAGATGGCCCCAAAAACCAGGAACAATAGGGATGCTGAAGGAACCTCTGGTGCCAAAGATAAGGGAAAGAAGCCTCACATGAATGATGATGAGGATGTCAGTTCTACCAATAAGACCACTGATATGGGGAGTGGGAAATGAAATAGAAAGCCTTTATTGATGCACTTCATAACCTTGCAATCCAGACTGCATCCTCAGTGCCCAACCATCACCCAAAACCCATTACCATCCAAGATTTCCTGAAGCTTAGCCTAGAAGCCTTTTATGGGGAAGATAATGATGATGTCCTTGATAAGTCTGATGCCTGGTTGGTGTCCATGGAGAACACCTTTAGGGATTTGAGGTGCCCTGAACAAGACAAAGTTGGTTTTGCTACCTACCAGCTGAAAGGAGCGGCCAAGTTGTGGTGGGAAAATTATTTTTGGTCACAACAGGTCATCCCTATCAACTGGGAAGCCTTCAAAACCCATTTTCACCAATCGTTTCCAGCCCACCTCTGAGAGAAAAGAGAAGAAAAAACAATTCCTTACCCTTACCCAAGGTACCAACACAATGGCTGAGTATAGTCGACAATTCTATCTCCTATAGAGGCATGTCACCAATCTCACATAAGAGTAGAAACTTGACTGTTACATTGATGGGCTCTTCCTTACCCTGAAAGCTTTGGTCTCGTAATCCAAACCTACCACTTTCCAGGAAGCCTATGACCATGCCTTATCTATGGAGAGAACCCTGGGGATGGGACACAGGAAGCCACTACCTACCCTTGCCTACCTAAGGCTTACTGAAGCTGTACCCACAAAACCTAAGAAGAAAGGGAAACCCCATAATGGTGGAAATAGAATAGAAATCGATATAAGAATCCCAAAAATCCTCCTGCTAAAAACTAGAATCAAGGCCAGAACCAGAACTACAATTGAAGCCCTATGCAGAATCAAAATTTTGGCCAAAATAGAGGTCAAGGCCAGAATCTCAATGTTCCTCATTTCCACAACTATGGTAACCTCCATTATGGATAGTGCAAGTACTTGTTCCCCGTCTACCACTTCTACAAACTGGAGGGACACTTCAGAGACAATTTCCCTCACCCTCCTCCAACATGGGCCAAACAGGGCAAGCAATGACAAGCCCGTGTCTTTGTAGAGAATGAAGATGAGGAAAATGCCAATGGAAAAAAACTCATGGAAGGCACTATTTAATTCAAAATTATTTTCAAAAAATTTGTATCATGATTATCTTGTACAAACTCCTTACACTAAATATATGTATACCTAGGTATGATGCAAATCTATGACCATTTTGTTGTTACTCTATTTTACTTGGGTTAACAAACACCTTCATGTCGAAGAGTCTTGCCTGTATGCTCAATCTTGAAACTAGGTACTTAGGGTACACACTGTATGTAACTACCCCAAGTGGGAAAATGGAAGTCTCCTACTATATTGTCAAAAAAGTCCCTCTATCTTATGCTTGTCGTAAGACATGGAGGAATTTGACCTTATTTTGGGGATGGATTTGCTCCATAGAAATCATTCTATGATCGATTGTCGTGCCAAGAAAGTCATTATTTCTAAACCCAACCTCCATGTTCTTGCAATTCCTGGTAGAAAATATTGAAGTCAAAATAGTGTCATTTCTCTAATCAAAGCTCAAACCTTGATATCGAAAGGGTGTAAAGCATACCTAGCAACTATAACTGTAGTCAATCTTGATACGAGTCCCCTAGAAAACATTGATATAGTGCATAAGTACCCGAGTGTTTTTCCTGAGGAGCTTCCTGGGCTACCACCTGATCATGAAATTGAATTTTCTATCGAACCAGCACCCGATACCACACCCATTTCTCGGGCACCTTATCAGATGGCCCCTGCTAAATTGAAAAAGCAATTGCATGAATTTATAGACAAGGGTTTCATCCGCCCTAGTACCTCTCCTTGGAGAGTACCATTCTATTTGTCAACAAAAAGGATGGATCCGTTTGCATGCGCATTGACTACCATATGATCAATCAAGCTACTATGAAAAATAAGTATCCGCTGCCCAGAATTGACATCCTTTTTGATCAACTTCATTCAGCAATGTCTTTTCAAAAATTGATCTCTGATCTAGTTACCACCAACTCAAGGTTATAGACAAAGACATCCCTAAAACCACCTGTCGAACTTGGTACATGCATTATGAATTTTTGGTCATGCCATTTGGGTTGGCCAATGCCCCGGGTGTATATACGAACTTGATGAATAATGTCTTCTAACCTTTCCTTGATGAGTTTGTAGTGGTCTTTATTGATGACATACTGATATATTCAAATGATATTGAGTCACATCATACTCATATTCACAAAGTTCTCTATGAAAAGTTGTTAAAATGTGTATTTTGGATTTTTGAAGTCATGTTCTTGGGCCACATAATTTCTGGTGGGAAAATTTCTATTGACCCTGCCAAAGTCTTGACTGTTCTCGAGTGACAAGCCCCAAAAATTGTTTCTAAAATTCAAAAATTTCCGGGTCTTGTTGGTTATTACTGATGTTTCCTTCAAAACTTAAACAAATCTACCTTGCCCCTCACAAAGCTCACCAGGAAAGGAGAGAAGTTTGTGTTGTCAAAGGAGTGCGGCTCTAGCTTTCAAGAGCCAAAGACAAAGCTAACAACTACACATTTCATGACCCTTCCCTTAGGAAATGATGGATTCATCATCTTCACCGACACATCAAGGTTCAGTCTGAGTTGCCTCATGCAAGAAAGAAAGGTAGTTTCTTATGCCTCTTGACAATTAAAGCCAAACGAGGTCAACTACCCAACTCATGACCTCGAGCTTGCCACCATCATATATGATTTGAAGATATGGCGACACCGCCACCTTCGACATCCTCATCGACCACAAGAATTTGAAGTACATACTGACAAGGAAGGATCTCAATCTTAGACAGAGGTGATGGTTTGAGTACCTCAAAGACTATGATTTTACCATTGCCTACCACCCTGGTAAGGCAAATGTAGTGGCCGATGCACTCAGTAGGAAACAAGCTAAATGTGCTGCTTCTTTCACTACTGAGTGGAGAAACATGGAAGTCATGTCACCATGGGCTCTAAGGTGTGTGGGTGATGTTCTCAGATTGGCCAACATCCATGTAAACCCAGGTTTCCAATCTAAGATTTTGTCAGATTAGAAGAATAGCAAGAGTCTTGAGGAGATGACTAAGATGCTAAAAAAACTCTAGAAACATCTGATAGTCGATATTAATGGTGGAATCTAGTACAAACAACACATTTGGGTCCCATAGGATTCAGATATGACAGAAAGGGTGTTACGAGAAGCTCACGGGTCAAAATATATAATGAATCCTGGATCGACTCAAATGTACAAGGATCTATAGAGGCATTTTTGGTGGAGGAATATGAAGACCGACATCGCTACTTTCATATCTAGGTGTTTGGCCTACCAGTAGATCAAGGCTGAACATCAAAGTCCCACAGGTCTTCTACAACCCCTACCTATCCCCGAGTGGAAATGGGAAAACATCACCATGGATTTTATGATGGGTCTACCCAGGACCAGGAAAGGGAGTGACGCCATTTGGGTTGTAGTCGATCGTATGACTAAATAAACCCATTTTATTCCGATCAAGACAAAAACCAAAGTCCTAGAGTTGGCAGAGCTTTACATTCATGAGATATTCAAATTGCATGGGATTCTTGTATTTGTGATGCAAAATTCACTTCTCACTTATGGCGACAATTGGAGGAAAAACTAGAGACTCAACTAAATTTTAGTACTACATATCACCCACAAACTAATGGATAGTCTGAAAGGACTATTCAAGTTCTAGAAGACTTACTGAGATCATGTGTCCTTTATTGGGGTGGTTTATGGGACCACTACCTTCCTCTTGTTGAGTTCGCCTACAACAATAGCTACCGGTCCAGTATAGACATGCCTCCATATGAAGCTTTGTATGAAGACCGTGTAGGTATCCACTTTACTAGGATGAAGTAGGCAAAAGATGGATTATGAAGTCTGAAGAGCTACAACTTTATTCTGATAATGTCAACCTAATCAAGCAAAGGCTGAAAGGGGCACGAGACCGTCAGAAGTCTTATACTGATGCACACATGACTGATACTCAGTTTTTAGTAGGTGATCATGTTTTCCTAAAGATTTGACCAATTCGATCCATCACAAAGAACAAAGGAAAATTTAGCCCTAGATACATGGGTCCATTTGAAATTTTGGACCGTATTGAGGAATATGCATACAGGTTGGCTTTACCTCCAAATATAGCATGATGCACAATGTCTTTCATGTGTTGAACCTAAAGAGGTATGTCAAGGACTTTAGCCATGTCCTCAATCATGAACCAATCGAATTAAAGGACACCCTTGTATACCAAGAAGTTCTAGTCAAGATAATTGATACTCGCACCAAGGAGCTAAAAAATAAGAAGATCGAGATGGTTAAGGTATTTTGGAAGCACCATAATAGTGATGATGCTACTCGGGATTTGAATTCAAACACAGAGGAAAGATTTCCTGACCTTTTCAAGGAAGTCTAAATTTTGGGGACAAAATTCCTAATAAGGAGGGGAGGATGTTATAAAGTGAGTTTTACCTTTACTTTTGTTCAATTCCAATTTCATCCTCATTATGTCCACTCATGACCCCAATTTATTTTTCTTGGCTACTAAATCATTGTTGATACTCAAATTCAAAATATGACGACCAATGTGAATTTTGTACACATTATGACACCATTAATTAGGTTAAGTTATCACTTTATCCAAAGAAATAAAATTGTCCATGAAACTTCATCTTCTGGTTCTCAAACTTTTTCTAAAGGTTCTTCACATTTTTATGAACATGTGATCCAAATTTCACTTCGATTTCATTCCTACTAATTTCTATGAATTCTTGAAATTATATGCCAAAAGTCCCTTTTATTTGCCTTTTTATTTGACCATTTCCATGTCAACAATCCATTGCTTAAGCAGGGGGTGAACCTCAACCCTTGGATCGAGCATCTGTGGATTGTGGCCAGATCCTGTAGATGAACGGTTGTCCCCTACCTCCCACAATCAGCGGGGAGGAGTCAATGAGGCTGAAACATACAATCACTCATTTGCGACCACGATTTGAAATTCCATTCGAGCAAATCACTCAGTCTCGTGATTTCACACCTACCACTACCCACTTTGACCACCATTAAGGCACTAATTCACCATCAAAACCTTTACCCCTTTTCTCCTTCTCACTCCGACAACCTTGGTTTGCAAACAAGGATAGATTTAGTGCAAACCCTAGCCCCAACACTATGAAATGACTCTGCCACACTCTCTGCCACCACACCTAGCTAAGAGAATCATCCTCTCTCTCTATTTTGGCCCCAAGAATTAGCTATTTCTCCCTAATATTACCTGCTATCCATGTAGCACCATTGGCCTACCATTTTGGGCATTCTTCCTTCTTGCCTCCTCTCCCCAAATCCCGACCTCCATCCAACTCACGAGGTCTCAACAGACTTGGAGGACCCTCTCACTGCCTCCATCAGAGCCCTCTGCTCCCTTTCCCCCTAGCACCAGTGAGGCCCCTCCACCTCACTTCCTGGCTTGCGTGTAGCCTGACCGAAGAAGGATTGGCTCATGAATGGCCGGTCTAGAGAGAAAACCAACGTGAGCCATTAAACTGATCAGACCACTTCGAACCAACCGAATCAAGGAATTGGACCGAGTCTTTGATCAGTGAGTTGCCTCACCTATGTTGCCTCTGTGGCATAATCCTGACCATCCACCGATCATTGGATGACTAACCTTTTTTTGATGTAAGGTATTTTACCTCCTCTCTGCATAGATAATCTAATAAATGAACAAATCTTGCAAAAACCTTAACTTTCGATTCCTAGCTCCAAAAATTATGAACCAATAGTCCATTTTGATAAAAAAAAACTGAGGAATTGATTAAAAATACTTGTGAAGCCGAATTATTTGGGATTCCACATATATCATTAGATTTAGATCTCTTTCTCATATAATTTAGCTAATGAATATATTTTGTGTTTAATCTTTGGGAAACCCTAATAGTTGACTCTGATGACTATCTTGAAACACTAATCTAGATCTAACCTTGTTGTCTCATCTATCTTGAATATGAATCATGTATCCTAAAATGATGGCTAATCTTGATGATGACATCTTAATATTATGAATGTTCTAAATCTTGTGAAATACTTGATCTATTGACCTAATATTTAATGTTTGACTTTACTCATTACATCAATCGAAGCTTGATCGAATCTTGAACACCAATGATGCTAATTCATCATGATGATGATCTAGAGACAATGACTTGAATAATGATGATAATAATTAGGATTAAAATATGTTCCTAAAATACCTAAGTAGGTCATTCATACTTAAAATGTTCTTGACACTTGAATAATGTTGTACATCTTGAAATAATGTTGATTATAAATGGATGACCTAACCCCAAGGTTTAATAGGAATGAGTAACCCTAATCTTGAATATTGAAATATGATCTTTTAAACATTATGATCTTGACCCTTGATCCAATATTGTTGATCTAGGATCTGACTCAAGGGGTGGATCTATTAGTTCTTGGAATCCATACTCTAAATATCCACCAAGAAGGTATGTTATTATACATCATCCTTGAACATACTAATATTATTGATGATACCTTTTATGTATCTCTTGATTTGTATACTTGGATACATACTTGTTTGAGCTACCACTCCCTACTGATTAGTCTTGCGATTTTTTGTATATTATATTTTGAGACAAAGTTGAAAACATAAATGATATTTACCATTATGACTGCCCGAATTATGATGATGATGATTCTGATAATGTTGATATTAAATACAAGTGATCTCCTCATCTAGAGTGTGGAACTTTTACATTTTGATCGACCTCCTACCTCATATGGAGAGAAGGATCCTGGTGACCTCCCCTATCTTGTTGGGGTGATGGAGTCACATAAAATATAAACATGCTTCTCGATATCAGCATAATGGGAAATTCATAATAAAATCTTGTCGAACAAATATTGGTTTTGAAAATCATATTTCTGTACATTTTGAATATAAGTCTTGCAAGTATACTATTTTGATATAAACGGTTTTACTTGTTTTTAATAGCGTACCATGCAATTGCATTGATTGTGTCATGATTTTCTTAGATTTAGGTAATGCAAAGAACTAAGGGTTATGCACAGGATATCTATTTCATTGCTGAAAATAAAGACTACTACATCTACCTAGACTCTACATGGGAGCTAATATAAAAGGGATGTAGTGTTGGTTTAGTTCTCTTATCTATATCTTCTTTCGAATGTTGCCTACAAGCCTATGTAATAAACATTTTGGTTCATTTCAATAAAATAAGAGTGCTATTTCCTTTTTGCATATTATCTGTGTGTGATTTTTGGGCCACTCAGGGACACGTGCTCTAATCCCTTTAACGCTTCCCATTTGGATAGTGGGATTGGGATTAGGGTAAGAATGGTTCCCTGTCAGTAATCATCACCATGAGCTGTCCAAACATTGACTGATTAGCAAGATGTGCCATGGCTACAAGGTCAAACTAAGGCATGCAAGATGCTCCCGGCCCCATTTTAGGCATTCTATCTTCATGCTCCTGCCTCCTAGCACCACATCCTGACATGGCATAGATACTCTCTGCATGTTCTTCACATTCTCCAGACATATCTTCATAAGCATAATCTATAATCAGGTACATGTTGGATTATGTAAGAACAGACACAAACCTAAGTCCTATGTCCCTATAGACTCAACAAACACAAATCTCTGATACTGACTCTATAATGTGGCAACTCACCACACTAAACTAGATTAATCAAAACAAAACACACCATCAACTATGAAAACAAATCATGTAGACAGAAAAGAGAGTAAATTAATGTAAGGAGTGGGATCCAAGAGGGGAACCACTCCCTACTGGAAATAAAAAGGCAACATCCCTTGAACCAAACACCACATAAATTTTTTCAACAAGGGATGATAACCAATTCATTCAACATGTATGTATCATAACACTATAAGTAGCAGCGGAAGAGAAATTGTCTAACCATCACAGAGCTTGATATCATTATACATCACTTCATCACACATGGGCGTCAAAAAAGAAATCTAACATATTAACCAAGGATCTAGCTGAGGGTCATCTAACCACCTCTTCAAAGTTCCCAAAATCTCAACTATAAGGTTGAAGTCCAAGTCCTTCTTGGTCTACCTGGGGTTGGAAGCATACCCCACAAAAGGAGAAGAAAAAGAAACATCAACAAAGGATGGTATGTGCATACTAAATAGGAAATTGAGCAATATATGGTAATAAGGACATAAAATATAAAAGCTTCCCATATAAGAGTAAGGTACTACCCAAAACAGGAATAAAAGATATGAACATCAACAAAAGAGACATATTGAAGCAAAGTATAATAATAAGGCATACATGTGTAACATTGGTGACAAAACCAGAATAATATATCATGTTGGTAGGAAATACACATCTACCATAAATGTGGGGTGAGTAGGAAATGATACACATCCACTCGAATGTGGGGTGAGCAAGAAATGATACACATATGCTCAAGCATGAATTTTAACATCTTCCCCTATATTTAAATATGCAGGAATTTTAACATCTGCATTCGCATATGTGGGAATTTTAACATCCACATGAAAATCACATTCAACATTATACTAGTAGTCACCACATGATGCATATCAAAAGACAAAAAAGAATATAAAAGAATAGGAAAAATGAGAACATCCATCCAAAAATATCCATCACATAATGTTCCATATATACATCCACTACCATGGTGGGAAAAGAAGCACATATCAACATATAAAAATCCACCTCAAAGTGGGCACATACCATAAAATAAGTCTAACATGCTCAAAGCATAAGAGAAGATACCAAAAGAATATCCATGATCACAATATCAATAAAAACTATAGTAGTTCACATGAACCATGTTTTTCAAAAGAAAAGACATTGTGTATAGGCTAATGTCCATAGGACCAAGAGCATGATAAATATAGGTGAATTGCTCAACATAGAATAATAGGGGATGCAAACATACCTCAACTTCAGAGTCTACTCTGTCCAAATCCAAGTCTAGGTCCAAGCCTAGGCCTCCAAAGAACCTATTAAGGACATATATAGATTTTTGGTCAACTTCACATTGATTTTTCAAACCCTACAAAATCACCTTTTTCTTAATGTGTGAATTAGGTTATGAAAACCATGCCATATTTTAAGTACCTTTTCCTGAGTCCAAAACATATTTTATTATTATTTTCTAACTTGTATATATTTAGTTATGAATTTTACAAGTTATTACTTATTTAGATTAATCCATTAAAATTACTTATTATCAATCATTGGATTTAGGAGATAAAACACCACCACTAGAAAGCTTACATTCTTTTGAATTTATTGACTATTTATTTGAAATTTTTGGATAAGTAAATAATTAGTTATGATTTTTCAAAGTTCAACCAATAAGAAAATCACGATATGCCAAATAAGCGAGAAAGAAAGGGAAAGAGAAGGGCGGGGCCCACATCACTTGGCCCAATGAAAACTGGCTAAGTTAGCGGGTCAATGGCTCAGTTGACTCGCCCCAAAGCAAAGGAAAAGAAGGTGAAATGATAGAAATGCCCCTGGGCGATAAAATAAAAGAGAACTTAGCAGTGAGGGATAGAACTGGAAAAACACAGGGAACTTCATACCCTTCATCGGCCAAGCCATGAATAGTGAGCAACAAGTTGCTGTTCACACATGATTGAGAGAATTCACGTTTATTGATAAATTGAGATACTAGAAGCGCATGAAGGAAGAGAAGAAGATGGCAAACTTACTGATAGGTGGGATTGAGCTGGGAAGATAAGGAGAAGAAGCAATGCCCACCACAAACCTGTGTAGATTTATTAATCATTGGCAACAACACGTGCTATACATAGAGGAATTGAGACAAGAGGAGAGTTACACATGAGCCGAGGAAGGTTGGGGTAGAACTATTTATAGATGGGGGTTCATTTTAGGGTTCATATGTGGGGAGGTTCGAGAAGCTTTAGATGAGATTTGGGAAAATCACCAATCAACAACCGCAAGACACGAGCAAGGTATGGTTTGGTGTGGAATCAGATAAGGAATACATAGGAGAAAGAATTTTAGTTTGTGATGAAGAAGAGAGCGAGAAAATTTGATTTTACCAGCTGTCCCGAAACCTACTAGTTTCCTTCCCCGACTCGACAAGAAGATGACGCCTAAGATGTACGATTTAGGGGCGGGTGTATCTCGGCCATTCAATCATGTGAAAAAAAAGAAAAAGAGCGCGTGATAGATAAATGATCCAAAATCATAGTCACAATGGGATTTGAATAAAGTGGTATATTGAATTCATTTCTATTTTCCGTCTCCTCTTTTGAGGGCACAAATGAATCCCAAATTAGATGAAATTTTACACAAAGGTTAATTAAAACACGTGGATTCTGAATATGAAATTAGATTTTCTTTTGAAGACTTTTAATGTGTTAAATAAATCAAATCTTATTTTCTCTTTCCTCCTTCATTAATGGCATTAGGATTTTCCAAATTTTATGAAACTTCACCCACAATCCATATTTAATGTGTTGGATATGAATTTGCCATCAAGTTCACACGTTGGAGTTGTTTTTACAATTATTTAGTATTTTGAATATTTTATACTCTTTGTCCCTCCTAATTACACCTTTTAAGCAAACTTTCTCCAAATTGGATGAAAAATCACCCAAAGGCTATGTTTATTATGTTGTTTACGAATCCAAGATTATTTTCCTCTTTTGGAGTCATTTATTATTTTATTTGATATTTTGGAGAAAACTTAGATCTTCTCTTTCCAAAATGAATTAAATTAATTATTATTATGTAAATAATGTGAAACTTGACTCCCAAGGAAATTGGGACCCAAGGAACACGATTCTTAACTTGGATTCCATTTTTGAGATTTCTTTTAATGAGTTGTTAACATTTGTGGCCATCATTAGCACATTATTTCATTATTATCAGTTTTGCTTAATCCATTATGTTTCATAACTTAATATTATCACCAAAAGAATTATGCACAAAATTTTATCATCATCTTATGTGACATATTTTATATGTCTATTATTGGCTTAAGACTAATTATTTCATTACAACTAACAAAACCTTGTTTGGCTAAATCCAAAAGATCAAACTTCTAGCGTAGGGTTTGAGACCTAGTATGCTATAATTAAAACTGATTTCAACATTACCATCGTGTTCAGAAACATTACATAAAGGTTCAACAACCTATATATCATCACATACCATATCAGGTATTTACATATATGTCCAGTGATCTCAGCTACAACCTGTATACAAAAAGAGATGTTCCACATATACATGCCATATACGAAACATAGGCACACTGCCAAAAAAAACTGTGTCAATGTACATCATCTACAAAACATCCCCTGCCCAGACCTGAGAGCACATGGATGACTCTAGGACTCTACAACTACTATCCAAGGGTCTATTTCTACTTCTCTCCAAGTTATTTTCTTCAACACCACAATCCTGACCATGTCACTGACAACCACCTAAAAAGATGTGGTGACCCAAGAGGTGAGACCCATGTCTCAGTGAGAAATATAACTCTCAACCAACGGTTATTGATTACAAGAAGTAACTTTATTACTAAATAGATTAAGAAGGTTAAACTACTTAAGCATGTTAAGCATATTGAGCATATTCAATACACTAAGTTAGTTAAATAGATAGGCATATCAATAGGTCACACTATCACCTATTAAATAGTTAATTTCTCTTACCACATAGTATAACAACTAATCAATATAAGAAATAAGGTAAGGTTTAATAATCTAATGTTAATCATTTTTAACCCTAAGAAAATATGCTATACAACTGTATTACGTCTTTTATTGAGCCCTGAGAGGTTGAGGTATACAACTCAACTCCAACTGACCACTACTAAGTCGAAATTAGTGCCATACAAGATCTAGGAAAGCCAGACTCCTATGATCTCATTCACCCTCGATCAGTACGAGTCAGCCACAACGACATGTATAGTCCAGCTACAAAACAATGTAGCCTGCCCTTGGTATATAGGTCATGACACTAGTAACTAGGTTATACAAAACCCTATCATCTGAGGTACAAATGCAATTGTCCTCAATCATATATACAAATATCTGAGATACAACAACAACCATTCTCCTACCGAGGTATGACCATAGACATCCTCCAGAACCTTGGGATCAGGATTACAAGGAAACATAATCTCATGCACCCTGCATACTCAACAATATTTGCTCTGATTTTCCCTTAGGAGTACCTATTTCACCATCCAACAAGTTCAGACACTAGAATGGATCTATGGCACAAGTCACTACATGATTAGGATTTCACTTGACTAGTTAATGCCAATTGGGTATATTTTAACTACATCAACCAAGTTACATACAAATCCTAAAAGAGTTATAAAAAATCATGAGTAGAGTGCAACTTCAGAAGATATAAAATGAGGTATAATGTTTATTACATCACTACATGGTACTATTTAATTTCCACATGTGAGATCATACTCATATCATACTATCACAAGATAAAAGTCCTTATCACATTGTTTAGAGGATAACACCTCACTAAGTACACAAAAACCTATTCAAAGGCATAAGACCATCCACATTGTTCCCTACAAGAACATCATTATATGTTCATGCCTCATCAAGGCTCACCATTCCATCGCCATACATGTGACACATAAGATCAATCATAATATCCCATTTAAGAGCCATGATGTTCATATAACAACAAATTAGAGTTACATCAACATAGTGAGAGAAAGTACTTCATTATCACACTAATCACACAAGGAGATATGTATCATCACTTGCTGGATATAGGGTTAGGTTCAATGAGGATAATTGAATTTAACATTAACAATCAACACTTTACAAAACCTTAGGTTTGCATTCATTCGAGGGAAAAGGTAAGACAATTAGATCATGTGTAACCAAGCACAAACAAATTAGGTTTACTTAATCAAAACACCATCACTCATAAACCAGGAAACATAGTGACCATGGGTAGAATTCCTCATCAATTACATAAGGTATGACCCTCCATGGAGACCCCTGAGATTAGGGTGACCACTTTGGTGGCTGCTAATGTTAGCCTCATTCATCGACCACTAGGGTTAGATGCCATCAACGACTGCTGGGGTTAACCATCTCAATGATCACTAGGATCTAGAGACTTTGGTGACCACTAGGGTTAGGGATACTTCAACGAACGTTACAGTTAAGAAAAAATTGCGAGCGATGAAAACATAAAGCATTGGCAACTGTTTGGAATCACAACTATTAACGACCATCAAAAGGTGTAAATCTCATGAACCACTTGAGTTGAAAAAATTACCGACGACCACATAAGATGTAAAATTCTTAGCAACCACATTGATGAAAACATAGGGACCTATCAAAGGATAGAAGTCTTGGTGACCATAGAGAGACCAAGAACTCATCGAACATAGGGATCCAAATAGGTTGGTCATCATCATTAATTTGAAAGGTCATAAAGTTGCCTTATCAAGGAAGATGGTCATTTCAAAACCCTAATTATCAACCATCATTTGAGAGAGATAAAAACCATTGTTTCCAAAGCATGCAAGGACCAAAACTTTCATCATCAAGTAAGATAATTGCACAAAGGATTAGGTTTTATCCAGGAAGTCACTCTACTTAAGAACTATCATATAACCACAAACCCTAGGTGGAGACATCATCTTTATACTTAGAACAACATCACAAGGCAATATCATGTACACGCAACATGAAAGTAAGCAATGACCATGGAGGAAGTTATATAACTCGCCTTAGAGACGATGTAGAAACTCCAAACAACAAGGTATCTTAAAGAAGAAAGATAGAAAACCCTAGATTGATCACTCCTCTCAGCCAAGCTAGCTCCACCTTCAAGAAGGAAGCAAACCCTAAGTAAAGGAAGCAAGAAAGAGATGTTCTTCAAGCTCTAACTCAATCTCTTCCATGGAGCACCATGGGTTTGACCATGAAGAGAAAGAAGAAGGGAAGAACGTGAAGGAAAATGTAGGTAAAGAAGGAGATATCACTTACCAAGGTCAAGAAACCAAGCAAACAAGCACCAAACATCCTCAAGAAGGGTAGATCCAAACCCTAGATCAACATGCAAGGTTGATCAGACAAGCTCTTACAACTTGAGACCCTTCTTATCCACCAAGAAAGGGGGATGAGCTCCAAGAAACTAAGGAATAATAGAGAGAAAAATAGGTGTGTAAAGAGGTTGTTTGCATGTAAAGAGAGAGGTTTAAATAACTTAGGGTTGGAGAGAGAGAAAGAGGGTTAGGTGTCAAGCTAAGTTTGCCATATGTCCAAGAGATCTCATCCATGCAAGCACCTCACTCATCCATGCAATTAGGGCTACCAAAAAAAGAAAAACAAATGACAAAACTTGTCCAGAAAAAGCAAACAACCACTAAGAACTTTGACAACCAACTGATCAGAAATCCAGATAGTCGCTAACCCTAGGGATCTTGGAAACCAAGATGAGTTAGGAACCTCATCGACCATCAATCCTAGGTATCCCAAGAAACCTTGGGGGCAGCCAACTCTAGATAGAACATACAAAACTTTGGTGATCTCCAAACAAGGTGGTCTCACCGATCAACACAATTCAAGGTCAACCATAGACTTAGGGCATCCATGCAAACCCTAATCTCAACATGAGGTGTCAACACATCATATCAAGGTGTAACAAGGCGCCCCAAAGCACCACTATATAAAAAATGATATGAAAACATGCAAGGAACAACAAGAATGTGATGAATTGTAAGAAAAACTCTAGATGTAGGTAAATTGCAATTAGGTCCAAAACACACATATATCTGCATTGCTAGCTCAAATAGTGTCCAGACTGGACGAAACTTGAAACATAAGTTGGTCAAATGATATCAAACCACATCATAAAGTTGGATTAAGGTTTTTTGAATCTAATTATTATAAGTAAGCATGTTCAACCAAAAGCCAAGGTCACAGGTCTTACATAATCCATAATTTCTATCCTAAGATGGCTTGAGGTCATATATATAAATGTGGGCTAGTTGTATTTGTATTTGATTAAAATTTGTAGGTGAAACAATGTGTTGGGATGGCCAACCTAGCATGTTAGATACAACAACTGAAGTTGAAGTGCCTTGATCGATAATGATACAACATGTTGGTTGACCAACACGACGTGTTGCTACAATTCAAGGAGTTGTAGATCCAAGTTCTGGACTATGACCAGCATGTTGAAATTTGACATGGCATGTCTGATGATCTGGACATGGCGTGTTGATTTTTGGACACAACGTGTCAATGAAACTTTTGACGACATTGATTTTTTGAATGTTTAGATGATTGGGGAATGTGTTGATGGATGATATGACGGTGTTTCTCCCCATTTTGATGCTAAAATATTGTACCCACAACCAAAACCATAGAGAAAGTAAAGATAATAATAAAGTGGAAAATGTAGCATGATTAAGAGTGATTACTAGGTGAAATTGGTTTGGAAATGCAACCAAAAGTGGTCCAAAAGATGATATAAAATATGCATATCAATACCATATCCAAAATTGTGGGAAGCTGTCCTCGGTATGAGGGTTTATTTGATATCATAGAATAGATTAGTGAGAAAGGTTATTGTTTGGCCCTAATTCATTAGTACAACTTGATGCATGATGTGTTCCATGTGTCCAACCTAAAACATTATGTGAAGGAACCTGCCCATGTGTTGAACATTTCACCCCTAGAGCTCCAAGGTAGCTTGACCTACCCAGAGACATCTATAAGGATCATGGAGTTTAAGGTGAAGGAGCTTAAGAATAAAATATAGAGATGGTTAAGTTCTTTGGAAACATGATGCTGAGAATGAAGCCACATGGGAGCTAAATATGACATGGAAAAAGTACATCCATTGCTAGATGAGAAGAATTTTGGGGACAAAATTCCCTTAATGGGGGAAAGGATGTAAGAACATGCATTTTCTCCTTATATTTTATTTTTACTTTTCAATATGATTAATTTATGAAGTGTAACTTTGATTGAATACCTTAAGTGGCTATTTTTGCAACTAAACCCTTGAGGTCCAATTCATTAAACAAGTGAAATATTGTTAAAAAAATTAGTCAATGTCTTATGGATTGAATTGAAGTATAACTTGAAGATCAAGCCTTATTCATCATGATTTATATTTAAGTCTCTTATAATTTTCATAATGAAGATACATTAATTAAGATTTTCCCTCAAAATTTTAGAGCAAAAGGACGCTTTTCTTGTTCTAGGGAAAATCTAGAAGATATAACCTTTTTTTTTAAAAAGATCAAAATTAAATGAATCAATGAACAAATGATCCCATTACTATAAGGGGAATTGAGACCTGACCTTATGACGTGTCATGTGCCTTTGGACCATCCCATCCTGGATCAATGACCCATGGGTCATCTTCCACCTATCGATAGAAATGAAAATGCATGCTTTATACCCCGCCCCAAAACTCACAACCTCTCTATCCAATTACCATTAAGCCTCATGATAACCTTGCCAATCATCTTCCCTTTTCCTCCCATTCCCTTTGACCCCTTTGACAAGGAATGGTGGCATAAATAAAACTCTCATTATCCCTCTCCTTTCATATTCTAGGGTTTGATACTAGAGAGGGATCAACCTCTCCCCACCTTTACATAAGGCATGGGAAGAACCACTGAGACACCCACTAAGAAACCCTCCCTACAATTTTGTCTAGAGAACAACTGAGCCCTCCACCAGTGAGCACCATCCTCTTTGATGGCTACCACCCCTACCCAACTAACCCAATAATGTATGTACAATTAACTTGTCTTAAAGATTCTTGAGGACTGTACAAGGAAAAGAAAGGCTCTGAGTGGTTGTCCTTATTTCCAAGGAGACATCCTCAACTCACCCAACCACTTACTTCTTCCTTGGAAATATTGAAGAGCCCTGGGAACCCTCAAGATCGATGGAAGACTTCATTTGACTCCACAACGACCCATGATCCTATTCCAATCATAACACAATGTCAAGGAGAGGTAGTGCCTTCTATTCTCTTACTCCCCTAACCCCACTCTTCCTATCACAATCTACTCACCTCCCTGATAGCTCCAACCACCCCAATGCTCATGTAGGGTCTTGTCATCCTTGACTTGGCATGGAGAAGGCAACTATAGCCCTAGAAACAACCCTTGCAGTCCTGGGAGGAGAGTCAACCCCCACCCCAAGTTGATATCCATGTCCCGTCTACTTACTTCTTACACAAGGGAATGATCTCTAGTGTCCATTTACCATCTTTCCCCCAAGACATGCTAGTTCAAGGCACAACATGAGGGGTAATGGGTAATTCCCCCTTTTCCTTATTGTGTTGGAGAATCTTTTAAATAAAGAAAAATGGCTTCCCGTGGCATCCTTCTATTGGTCCACAAATGGCATGACCCAAACCCACCAAGTAGGGTTTAGGCCTGTCAAAGAGGGATTAAACTAACACCTATTTATGATCATTTACTAAAAATCATCCTCAAATTTTTTTTTTGTATTAGTAGAAAAAATACAATATCGAGTTAACTAGATGAATAACCTCTTGATTTAACATAAAGAAAGACTTTTCATTTTATATACATCATTTACAACTTATAACTGCTTCTCTCTTTTCTCAATCTCTCATTTCTATAATCAAGAGGAAGCATAAGAGACTGACTAACTATTCTATCTACTTCTTCATAATACCTCTTCTCTATTCTTGATAAAAGCTGGCTTCTAACTCTTCTAGAGGAGCTAGTCCTTTACCTGAAAGATATTTCAATTGGATGATGAGATACTGGACCAGTGTGTAGAAAATCAACAAATAACCATGATAAATTAGTTGATAGATATATAAAGTTAAGGATGTAAACATGTTAATAAAGTAATTAAAACTATCTTATCATTCAAACTTCACATGAGTATTGATAACAACTGATCAGAGTAAATCACTAACTATCCAATTAGTTCTTTAGTCCATTTATGCCCTGGACCCACATGAGGTGTATCAAAACATATAGAAGTATCAAAAAAAGCTAAAATATCACTATACAAGACTAAGAATAATGTCTGGGATCCTAAGTTTGAATAACTAGAAGCCCCATCTACAACTAGTTTTGCCACATCTAGCTCACAATGGATAATGAGGGCCACTAGATATCTAGACTCCCTTAAACCTAGGTACTCAGGCAGAGTCAAAGGACTCTAATTTATTCTACATCAGTGGTTCTACTGAATATTTCACTGACCAAAAACATGTAAGGAAATATGGAGACAAAGATGGCAACACAACTTTTTTTTCTTGCCATATTTGTAAGGCCCCTAAAATTGCTTAATGAGTTGAATAAGCTTAGTTATCATAATTTAATTCTTATAACCCTAATATAACCTTGTGATATGCTTTTAAATCATATGACAAACTTAGGTTTCAAATTTGGTCCAATTTGGACACTGTTTGAGCAAGTTATGCATTTTTATGCACATTTTGAACTTTTCTACAATTTACCCAATTGAGGGATTTTCTTTGCAATTTGTCACATACATTATGCTCCTTAGATGTTATATTATTATTCTTTAGTTTTTGATCCATGGGGCTCCTAGTTGAGCCATGGTTTGAAGGTTTTGTACTCAAGGGTATTTTAGGGTGTACCCCTTCATAGATGAGCTGCCTTTAGTAGATATCAACTAATGAATTATGTGATTGGCTGGGAAATTCAACAAAGGAAAGCTAAGAAAGTCTGTATGGATGGTGGGGGAGCTTCTAGTGTGTGTGCTTGTATATTCTTAATAGTTTAAGGCCATAGACACATGGGGAAGCTACTTTTAGACCTCATGCTTACTTCCATCCTTATCCATGGGCTATATTTACCTCTTCCTTGCCCAAGTACGAAACTATGATTACTTTCTCTTTCCTCTAACCTAGATCAATGAGTCCACTCTATTTTCTGTGGAATCAAGTGCTCTAAGGTAGAAGACAAACTCCTTTTTGGAGAAGAAGGTCTCCTAGAGCTCCATCTAGCCCTACCTAGGGTTTCCAAGGTCATCTTCTAGGGATTTTTACCAAGGCAAGTTATTTTCTTCTTCCTTCTCCATTTCTCTTGGTCGTATCCTTCCTTAGACCTTTCTCCAAGTTGGAATCCTACTGTTTCATGGTATAATTTGCTCTAAAGCTCTAAAACCCTACCTTTCTTGTTCCTTATGCTTAGGGTTTGCTCATTTGATGAAGAAAGGTGCTAGGTGGACAAGTTCATAGATTATGCTTGGATTTTCTACCTACCTGCTCGATATTTCTTCTATGTGGGGTTTCATCTTCTCATTAAAGGCAAGTTTTATAACTTGCTCCACATTTATTGCTTACCATAAGCTTGCTAGCTCATGTTCTTGCTTGAAAATGATGATCCATGCACTAAAAAGCTATGCTTGACTTACATTTCGATTTTTATAATGTTCCCTATTATGATTTCAGTTCTAGATGAACCTCTGATCATGTGTATGTTATTCCTAAGGTATAATATGACTTGGATCAGGTTTGTTTGACAACCTATGGTGCTAATCACCTATAGACCAATGGTCAATTTTAGGGTTTAAAGTTGATTTCTTTTATAAACACATGACTCAATGGTGGTACCATTGCAACAACCAATGGTGTTGTCTTCATGAAAATTGATGGTGGTGACC
This sequence comes from Alisma plantago-aquatica, assembly GCA_963693085.1. Lineage (NCBI taxonomy): Eukaryota > Viridiplantae > Streptophyta > Magnoliopsida > Alismatales > Alismataceae > Alisma > Alisma plantago-aquatica. The sequence continues at coordinate 1,421,240,806 of OY856412.1, forward strand.
AAGGGTGTCAAATTACGTTCACCCCTTAGGTCATGTTTTGGCCTAATTAGAAGCCTAGTGATTAACAACTAAGTATCCAAATGATACTATCAATCAATGGTGATATTAGATGTTGATTAATGAATATAGTGCTGATCTAACAACCTATGGTGACTTAATGGTCACTAATGATGGTGGATAAGGTCTCCAAAACCTATGGTGAGTTAATCATATAGTTGTATCATAAATTAAGCCTTAGACCAATGGTTTCTTGGGTCACTTGATGCAATGGTCGGACCTATACTATAATTGATGGTTTTAACATATGAACTTGACCCAATGGTCAAGATCTAATGTTTATTACTCCAATAAAGTGGAATGATGGCTAATGTAATATGTTGGTCCTAATAATGTGATTTATATAGTTTCCTTTATATGATCAACTTAAGGAGCTTACTTGTTGACAATGGATGACTTGTTTTAAATGAACAGTCAATTGTGGGTTTTACCCTACTCTCAATGGAACTTTTGTGTTGTTAATCAAGGGATGTCTAGGGTTAGATGGTGACTCTTTCTAGATCACAACTCAATCACTTAATATGTGGTTTGTTCAAGATTTTTACTTATGTAAATGACCAATGGCTTTACCTTTTCAACATTTCATGGTTAGAAGTTGATGCTTTAATATTCCTATTATTTTGGGTGAAGCGTGTAGTGTAATGTTATGATTCTAATGATGAGAATTTGATGGTTAAATTCCTTAAACTTGTAGTGTTACCCTTTCCCTTGTATGATTATGATTTATAATCACCATAATGAATTAATGGGTAACCCTAATGAGGTATAGCTTCTTGTACCTAGCTTTAATATAACTAAATGATGGTAATTGGGTATGAATAGTCCTTGAATGACTAATACAATCAAGGAGTACTTTGTTACTATTGTTGAAACCCTAGTATGCTATAACCCGATGGTTACACCTTGATTTATGTGTGGGTTCATACTTGAGAATAGTATGGAATGTGATGGTGATGCTTCACCTTATGCATCATGATCTAATGGGGATGCCGTGAGTTAGGGTATGGGTATGAGTGTTGATTAGTAACATTAATATAATTTATCTTGTGAACCTAACTCTAATGCAAATAGATAAAGATGAGTATTCATGTTTAACCTTCTTATATGATGATATGATGGTGAAATAGCATCCTTAATATGATCATAACCTTAATGTGTTAATTGGTGGTTATCATAGCCACATGGTTGATATTTTCTTATGCTAAACATGTGCATTATGAATATGTTGAGTGTTAATCATATCTAGATTCTTTGCATGTTGATGTAATAAAGGAATGTTCTTAATGTTAATATAAACTTGATATGATTGTCTATGAATATCTCCTAGCTCATTAATGCAATATTGTGCTGATCTGGGGTATTATATGTAAGTGATGTTGTGGAGCCTTGATATAAGGCATGGAATGATAATGATGATCTTACAAGGAATAGTATGACTGTCTTTATGACCTTTGGGCATGGTTGAGCCCTGAATGAGGTGTAATCCTCTTGTGTTGATAAGGGTTGATACCTTGTGATATTGTGAAAAGGATTTATATCTTGTGATAGTATGATGACTAGTGTGGTCTCATGAATGGCAAGTGAATTGTACCATGTGATGATGAGATGAGAAATTATGTTCCACACATTTTATATCTTTTAAAAGTTGTGATATTTATATGCTTGCTAGAAGTGAATTAGGGTTTGTATGGCCGCTTGTTTGATGTAGCCTTAATTCACCCAATTGGCATAACTAATCAAGTGCAACTCTAATCATGTAGTGCCCTATGCCGTGGAGCCATCTTCAGTGTCAGAACTTGCTGGATGGTGAAATGAGTATTCCTAAGGGAAACTCGGAGCACATACTGTTGAGTATGTGGGGGTGGCAGGTTGAGGATATATCCTTGTCATCCACAATGTAGATTGTGGAGGATGGATATGGTAATGCCTCATACATCTGATGTGATTGAGAATGGCTGCGGTCATGTCTCGGTGATTATAAAATGATGTGATTAGAGGACAATTGCAGTAGTACCTTGGAATAGAGGGTTTTTTATACCCTGGTTTCTAGTGCCATACCCTATACCAAGGGTGGACTAGTGGTTAGCAACTTGACTATATGTCGCTGTGGTGGCAGCTTTGTCTGATATGTCACTAAAATTTTACTCGTACAGACCGAGGGGAAGAGATCTTAGGATACTGACACTCCTAGATCTTGTTCGGAACCGAATAGCCCTTCACATGGGTTGGTTGGACTTTGAATGGTACAATTCAAATTCCCCAGGGCATAATAAAAGATGTAAGAAAGCTGTGTAGCATATCTATTTAGGGTTATACCCAACGATTCATATTAGATGATAACCCTTGTTTGCTTTCTTTTCACTGAAATCATGTATAGTACAATAAGAGATAATAGATATGCTTATGTTGTAGTTATGCTCATGTTGTAAACATGCTTATGTTGTCAAATATACTGACATTGATGGTTATGATGCTACTGCTAGCTATGTTTAATATTGCTATCCATGCCTATGTAATCAGAATCATGCCTATGTAGTTCATTGTGTTATGATGTTAGTTCTACTTATGATATAGATCTATTTCCTTTATTCGAGATGCCAATATTGATAGCCATGCTATGTTACTAGACATATTCATGATGTCAAGGATGCTTACGCTACTCGATTGCTTGTGCTACTAGCAAGGAATATGATGATAGATAGATTAATGATAATGATTGTTATTAGAAGCAATTTGATGATATTTGAGTAGATATCTATCGAAAGAAATGGATTTATTTGTTATCTATGTATGCATTGAAGATCATACTAGTTTCTAATATTAATTGCTTAATCTATTTAGCATACTTGAACTGTTCAATCGGTTCAATTGATTATTAAATACTCCAACTGCTTAGTTATCTACTATAAAATGTTGTAATCAATAAGTGTTGTTGTAGTTTATATCTCTTGCTGGGACATGGGTCTCACCCTTGTGGTTCACCACATTTTTTTAGGTAATCGGAAGTGACAAAAACAAACATGTGGTAGAAAAGAGGAGCTATAGTAATGAATCTTTGAGAAAGTTGATTAGATGTCTAGTGTGTCCTAGAGTCACAAATGTACTCTCGGGTCCGGGCAGACAAAGTTTGTATATGGTGTTTATGACAAATCGAAATTTTGTTAGCATGTAAATGCTTATTTGTGTGGCATATACAAATATTGTTATCCTGTGTATATATGTTGTGGCTAAGGTGATAGAACAATTCATATCAAATTCTTGTCATAGTATGGATAAAAGAAAGATGTTGGGCTCTTACGAAAATGTTTTTGAGCGGGTGCTGATGTTGAAATCAGTTATAATTTACCCATATTTTTGGGTATGTGATTAATTAATGATTGATTGTGTTTTATTTTTTGAGTAATCTCATTTAGTGTAATGGGTTCTCACAATATTCCCCTTGACCAACGAGTCATGTCAATAATTGTGGACTATGAAGGAAGGTTGCAAGGCATATACCTTGTTCTGGAGCAAGTCAAGAGACTACCCTTGCATCGACATGCTTCTTTCACAAGCAACGAACCAGGAGGTTGTCGTTGGCAGCTTCCTAGTGTAGCACCACAAACGACAGTTGATGACATCCTCCTAGCAGGTGGCAATGGCCTCCACACCTCTACGTAGTCCACACAGACCACTGGGAATGCCTATCATTCTTTTGGATTTGACATGGAGTTGTCCCTTTGATGTCAATGTACTAGTATTGACTACTCTCCCTTGTTGTCTCTCTCTTACTGTCCCTCCCTTTTATAGGTTAGACTATCTTGGGCTCTTAGATTACCAGAACTGTGAGAGGATAACAATTGTTAGAGCTTGTTGTCGTGCCTCCTGAAAGCCTTGACTACCCCTCTACTTATATGAGGGCCAGGGTCAGTGTTTCTATATCAACTAGGAGTAGAAGAGATGCAATTTTATGAACTTTCTAGAAGTTGCAGACCACAAACTAGTTGGTTCACTACTAAACCAGTTGGTTCACATATGAAATAATCAATTCAACACTTGAATCGGTTAGTTCCCATAATTTCCTAGTTGCAAACATATTGGATTTAATATGACGAGTAATGCACAACATAAAATAACCATCAATCCTTGATCTAATCTTATTGATCATTAATCTGGGTGATTTTGAATTTGAGCAGGTCAATTCAGAATCTGATCCAGTTAGTTCATATTCTGAACTGGTCAAATAATTTTCTAGTTCAACTAATTTTTAGCCAATCTTATTTACATTGAATACCTAAACACTTTAGTAATTGAGTTGAACCATATTCATGAGTAAACTCCTATTTTAGGTGCATCCTATGTGTAGACCCTATAGGTCCCAAGTTACATTGGTAGTGAATGTCCATAACTAATGTATGATGTAAAAAGCAATGAGAGGTATCTAGGAACACATAATTATTACCCAAGTAATTTGGAAGTTGAAGAACAACTTCAACCTACAATCTATTATTAGTGTTATAGTGATCCTATACTTCCTTCATGTTTGATATCTAGATTGAAATTGAGGCATGGAAACATCATCCTCTCAACATTCAATCCCTGTTCCCTGAACTAGATCAGACTATCTGAGATGCATGTGAGCTCACATATCATATATTGATTCTCATGAGTATGGCTATACATTTCTTAGTTTTGCTTATCAAGTGGCCAGGATATCAACTCTAGTAGCAGGAACAAATTGCATCTACATCACTCTCAATCATTCTCCTTGTCTCAGAAAGTATCCGAGCATCACCTTTACAGTAATGTTATTCAAGGTCACGTTGGATAATGTCAAAGTACATACAATGACATGTGAGGAGTGCAATGATTTTAAGTCTAAGAACCACAATCACCACCATCACTATGAGAGATAATTTTGACTACCATTCAATGGTTTCCATGCATTACTCTCAAGGTGGGTCTATTTGAAACATTTTTATCTAACAAGTACCTATGTGTTTGGTTTTATATCACATATTGTGACTACTACGGTTTTATCATCAACCAACACATACTCTAGTCTTATGTATTATTGCTGTCTATTAGCTTCGACAATAATATCAGATTAGGGACATAATAAGAATGTATGTACTCTTATCATTCATATGATGTCACTATTTAGGTCCTCAACCTGTAGACATATGTCATCACGTAACATTATTCTTTAGACATCTATCATGTTATACCATTATCTCATAATTGAACAAACATATAGACAAATATTTCATTTATTATTAATCAAATCATTTATAAGATATTCCATTACTATGATCATATGATCAGCTCTCTAGGCATACATACTGATAGACTCCCACTTGCACTTAAAGACAATCACCCATGAATTTAATTCCAAGTGGTCTAGCATGACCTTCATGCTTTTGCTACAAAAGTGCTTTTGTCAAGGAGTCAACAACATCGCTTTTAGTTGTACTCTGCAAATCTTCACATCTCCTCACTGTACGATCTCTTGTATGAGATGGAATTGACACTGTATGTGCTTGGTATGTTGATGTGATCTGATTTCTTTAGCTTGTGCAATAACTCCATTGTTATTACAATACATCTCTACTACCTCACTGATGCTTGGAACCACCCCAAGTACAATGATGAACTTCTTGATCCAAACGACTTCCTTTGTCACATTGGAGGCATAAATATACTAAACCTCTATTGTAGAATCAACAATTATTTCTTTCTTGTAACTCTCCTAGCTTACATCTCCATTGTTGAGGCAAAATACAAATCCATGTTGTGATCTAAACTCATCTTTATCAGTTTGAAAGTTTGCACAAGTGTAACCCTTTACCAACAACTCTTCCTCACCACCATAGACAAGGAACTAATCCTTAGTTATTCTCAAGTACTTTAGGATGTTCTTTATGACAGTCAAGTGACTTTCACTGGGATCTTACTGATACCTTCTAGTCATACTCAAGGCATATGTGACATTGGGATGAATACATAACATTGCATACATGATAAATCCAATTGTAGATGCATATGGAATCTTACTCACATGTTCTCATTCACAAGAACTAGGACATTGGCCTCTAGAGATACTAACACCATGAGACATTGGTAAGTTTCCACTCTTCAAGTTCTCCATGCTGAACCTTTCAACACTTTATCAATGTATGTGCTCTGTCTTAGGCCAAGAAGCCTTCTAGGTTTATATCTGTAGATCTTGATGCCTAAGATATAGGATGCTTTGCCTAAGTCCTTCACATCAAATGTATTTCCTACCCAGGTTTTTACTATTTGTATGATAGGGATGTCATTCCCCATCAATATCATGTCATCTACATACAATATTAGAATACAATTATGCTCCCACTAACCTTCTTGTAAACACATGGTTGATCTTTATTTTAACTAAAGATAAACTCTTTGACTATTTGTCAAATCAAAGATTCCATATCTGAGATGCTTGCTTCCATTTGTAGATTGACCTTTGTATCTTACACACTTTATTTGCATCCTTTGGATTTATAAAACCCTTAGGTTGTGTCATGTACACATCCTTAAGAAAATTCCTATTCAGGAATGCAATTTTAACATCCATCTACCAAATCTCATAGTCATAATAAGCTGCAATCGCAAGCATGATCTTGATGGACTTAACCATGGCAACTCAAGAAAAGGTTTCTTGATAGTCACACCTTGAACTTGTCTGAAACCCTTTGCAACCAATTAACCTTTATAGGTTTGTACATTACCATCCATGTTGGTTTTCTTCTTGAAGACCCACTTGCATCCTAAGGGTTTTGACCCTTTAGGTGGGTCCACCAAGGCCCATACCTTGTTGATGTACATGGATTACATCTCATATTTCATGGCCTTAAGAAATTTCTCTGACTCTAGGCCTTCAACAACTTTTAGGTAGGTTGTTGGCTCACCATCAATAGCCAAATCATCGAATTCTTGAGTCACAAGACAACCAAATATTTTAGGTTCAAGGCGTGTCCTACTAGATATGCGGTGTTCCTATGTTACATGAGGAATTTGAGATTCCATAATAGTTTATGACTCTCTGTGTTCCTCTTATACCTGTATAGGTTCAATGTTTTCTTGCTGGTCTTGAACCTCTTTGAGTTCTACTTTCCTCCCACTGATTCATTCAGAAATAAATTCCTTTTCTAGAAATACAACATCCCTAGAAACAAACACTTTGTTGTCATATGGAGTACAAAAGTAGTATCTTTTGGTTTCCCAAGGATATCAGAAAAATAACATTTGTCTGATTTGGGTCCAAGATTTTTGGGAAGCTACTTTCTCACACAAACTTCACATCCCCAAATCTTCATAAAAGATACATTGGGACGCTTCCCATACCATATCTCATATGGTGTCTTTTGAATAGATTTATACGATACCTAATTTAGTGTAAACGCTACAATTTCTGGAGAATATCCCCAGAAGGAAGTTGGAATACTAGAAAAACTTATCATTGACAACATTATATCTAGTAATTTACGATTTCTTCTTTTGGATACACCATTATGCTATGGTGTTCTAGGTGGAGTCCATTGTAATACAATACCATAGTCTCTCAGAAGGTCCTCAAACTCATGGATTAAGTATTCTCCATCTTGATAGGAAGAAAGTGCTTTAATAGTTTTACCAAGTTGATTCTGTACACCTTGAACTTTTCAAGGATTTTTGATTTATGTTTCATCAAGTAAACGTAGCCATACTTATGGAAGTTATTAGTAAAGGTAATGAAGTATTGGCAACCACCTTTATAATTTGATCTAAAAGGTCCACACACATTACTATGTATGAGTCCCAATAGATCACTCACTCTCTTAACGTTTCTAGTGAAAGGAGCATTTATCATCTTGCCCAACAAACAAGATTCACATGTCTCTATTAATTTGAAATCAAAGGAGTCTAGATATCCATCTTTATAGAGTCTAGAAATGTGTTTCTCAGTGATGTGCCCTAGACGACAATGCCAAATGTATGTTTTGTTTGAGTTATCAAGTTTTGCCATTTTGGTATTTACATTATAAACATTTGTCTCTATATATAATAAGTAAATACCATAGGACAATGGGGCATTTCCATAAAATATCTCATCTTTTGAAATCGAACATCAATCATTCTTTATATGAAATTCAAATCCATCTTGTCCATACATGATACACAATTTATGTTTCTATTAATGGAAAGTACAAAATAGCAGTTCTCTAACTCTATTACAAGCCCTGTGGGCTTGCATAAATGATAGGTTCCAACTACAGTGGCAGTAAATCGCTTCATTTTCATCATGGTGTTTGACCTAGACCTTTCTTAAAGGCTTAATTCTTTTTGAATCCTACATTTTTGAACATATGTGAGATCCAAAACTGGTTTATCTCGATAATGTCAATACATGAAGTGGAAATTTCTATCCCCCTTCTTCTTCCTTAGTTTCTCCAGGTAAAGAGGGCAATTCTTTTTCTAGTGTCTAGGCTGGTGACAGTGGTGACAATTGCCTCCCTTGGCCATCCCTCTCTTTGCTTTGAGTGTAGAAGACTTGGGTTTCTAGCCAGATTTAGAACTATTCTTAGCTTTTCCTTCCCCTTGGACTTCCCCTTTCCTTTGCTAATCATCATCACAGATTTGGGTTTGTCCTTCTTCATTTATGCTTTAGCAGTTCTCAACATGCCAAGTAATATTGACAATGGTTTGTCAAATTGTTCATGTTGTAGTTCATGACAAACTGGCTGTATGATTCTTATAGTGACCGTAGAATCACATCTATGTCCATCTCTTGAACCAAGGGACATCCCAATCTAGCAAGGTTCTCCACATACCCAATTAGCTTGAGCACATGGGGACCTACTGGATCTCCTTCTGCCATATTGCACTTGAACAATGCCTTGGAGATATCATACCTATCCTATCTTTCTTGATCTTGGTACATGTTCTTATGATGCATTACCATCTCAATAACATCCATGTTCTCGTTCTGTCTATGAAACTCATAGTTTGTTGAGCATATCATCATACACTTTACATCTACGACATATTCAGGTGCTTTGTGTAAGAATCCTTGTCATCCTTAGGTGCGGTTGGAGTGGGTTTATCCGGTTCATGTATCTCTAGGACATAGATCTTGCGTTATTGTGTGAGAATGATTCTCAATGTCCTGAACCAGTCATGAAAATTATTCATGTTCCATTTATCCTTCTCAAGTACCGACCGCAAGGAAAATGTGTTTTTGGTTGCCATTTGTTTCTACAAAAGAAATTTTCAAATTTTCAAAAACCTTTTATTTGATTTTATAATATTGATGATATTAATTAGGCCTTTAATTAATTATCAATCCCACTATTTTGTTGAAATTAATAACCCTCACATATCAATTTGGAATGTTGTAGTGTACAACCTTCTAGTAAGCCAAGACCCAAAACAATTACATTATTACCCGACCAATGACAGTGTCCATAACCAATTATTAAGGTAGGCAACATTTTCCAGGTGCATCTCATTCAATTCTTGGATAGAGGATATGCACAACTCCTTGCCATTGTCATATGTATGCTTCTAGGCACTTAATCTCATTAAGGTCACCTAGTTAAGCCTGACCCAAAAGCCAACACAATGGTAATGCACCCTGCTTGGCAGACCCACATAACTACCATCACACTTCCACAAGATGGATAACGCACTATGCTTGGCATGCCCATGCTTAGTCAATCAAGCTTTTCATTTATGTTGCTTATGGAAATAATTTAAGACTTAATATTATATTGAGAGATTTATATTTACATAAATACATATACATATCCAATCACCACATACTAATATTATGTATTATATACATACTATATCCACAGATAAAACAAGCAATTATAAAATATGAACGTATGGTTATGGCCATACTAATGCAATTCTTTGGAGCCACAAAGAATTTCTACCACCTAAGGTCCACAATGTATGTGATGACTTGTACTTGTAAAAATCTGTGCTGTATCCACTCCTATCGGTGGACTCAACCCTTGAGTCAATCAGTTGGCCTCCTAGTCAGTCGATTGTTCTCTTGGATTGGTTGACTAGCCTCCGATTCAAGTGGCATCTAGACTCCTCTATTCGAATGATTGGGTTACCAGTAGACCGATCGACTCCTCCTATTGTTTGGCCTCCTTGGTCCTCCAGTCGATCAATTTGACTTCTGAGTCGGCCGACTCATCTAGTGCAGAATGCCTTCTCTTTACAAAAATAGGAAATAAAACTATCCTATTCCTTTTTAACTTATTACATTGTAAAAGTGAAACCTCAAGTTACATTCAAGGGAAGCATAGGTATGAAAGCAACTTACATATGGAAAAATAGAAAGAGGCTCATTATGGAAATCAAATTTAAAAGGCACGAATAAAGAATTCAATCATGCACACATATCCAGAGGATATTGGCCATAACCACGTTTATCCATAATTGAAACAATTTTAGGGCAATGCAAATACATCACACACACAAACACACACACACAAACATATATATATATATATATATATATATATATATATATAGCATTTAACCGGATATGCACATTAATCATTTTAAATATTCAAATCGTATGCAACAAGATAAATGATAAAAAATCAATCATATTGATTAAATACCAAAACATAGTAAATTAACGTGGCTCTAATACCACTATAGGGAAATATGAAGAGAGAGATGGCATCATTAATCAAATCGTTTGCATGATATGCCACTACAATCATCATATGATTGGATCTATGTGCTTACGTACCAACACAACATAGGTATCGCCAACATCTACGATTGTTTTTAGGTATAACATTATAACGAGTCTTCCTTCACTAGCTTGGACCCCTACAACCTTATCTGGTATTATCTGGCTATCACAATATGGACTTTTCCTCCACTTCAGAAGCACATTTCCTCCTCATAGTGTAGGCCTCCTGTGAAGGATTCTATAGTGCAAGCTCAGGGCATTGAACATCTAATGATATTTATTTTGTGAAGATGACATCTTTATCGTTGCTAATATTACCTTATTATCGACAACTGATCATTTGGACCATATTCACAAAAATGTTTTGGCAGAAAGAAACTATCAAAATTTTCACTACATTGTAGTCCATATCTTTAGATCCCAAATTAGAGAAACTTGGGGTTTTCAGTGGCTTTGAGTCCACCAATTTGATAGCTATATTGCATAAAAATTCTCATAATAGTTTAACATATCAACATCATAGCAGCTGATCTACTGAAAGTATGTTTAATCAATTGCAAATTTCTATACATACACATCGATTGAATAACAAAAAATACTGTACAAGGATCAACATAGTAATACTATTCTATTCAATCTTGCATATTATAAATCAAGGTTAGAAGGTGATTTTCTACTCACTTGTATGCAATATAGCTTCCTGCTCCTTCCTTTGATCTTAGCCAAGCCTGAAATGTATCCCATTTAGGTTTGATCCAAACTTTAGAAACCAAAACTCGTCCAAGCGGCCTATCAATAGGTTTATTGATCTTGAAGAAAACCTACTTAAGGCCCTCAAGAAGGAAAACAACAAATAATAACTGACACCTTCGGTTGATGAAATTAAGATCTCTAGGCTTGAAGATGCATAGAAAAATATAGGATCCATGGATAAAAACCTAAAAATATGAGGAAACCCCTGGTTTCCTTTGATTTGGTTGTCTTCCTCATCTTCATCCTTTAGATCACCTCTATGATCGTTGCTCACTGCCAATCGAAGGGTTTTAGAAGGACAATGATCTAACTTCAAAGCTATCATTCTTGATTCCATCACTTTTGATCAACTATAATAGATATCTAAGCATATTACAATTGGTAGAGCTGGGTTGCACCCATGGAAACCATCAGAAGGTGGATACTTGAAATGGTACTCCTTCAGATGTATTTCACATATGAGCCATCCGATGGTTTCTGCAATCACCAATTGTTTGACTTGTGGTTGGCACTAGCCTTTGATCCGGACAACCATCAATTTTCACCTCTGACCTTCACACCTTCAATTTCTAGATTCGTCTATCTGTTCTACCTTTAGTTGATGTTCAACAATCAAACCATCAATAGACACTATCCAAGAAAACCTTTGAAGGTGGTCCTTCCACAAAACTATTGAATACACCCTCTCAATAGAGCCATCATAAGATGTGTTTGAGAAAACCTTTGGCACTATATTACCTAGTGGAATAGTTAGTTGAAGTTCAACAAAAAATAACCCATCGATAGGTTCCACCTACCTACCATCAGAAGGCAATGCTTCTCAAGCCATTAGAAGGTGCTCCCACTAACCCATCAATTTACTTGACCTTTAGTTTGTGGTTAACACTTCCATCATACTTCAAAACCCTCGATTTAACGCTTTCGTGAAACCATCGATTCCCATCCTTCAGTTGTCAACTAATGGAAACTCTACAAGAGAACTAAGAAGGATATAACCACTACATTTCAACTCAAGTTTGATTCATTCTTGATTCTATGGATTCATGATTTAACTCTCTACAATTTTACATCAAAATTTGTTTTAAAATGTTAAGTCTATAACTAATAACAATATTGTTAAATACTAACAAGCATAATTATTATTTTTGGTATAGTATGCCCAGAGAACCAATCATATGATGATTGCAATGAGGCATGTCATACTTGATTTGATAATAATAAACACAATTTCTGTCTATATGTTTAATCTATTTTGATATAATGATATAACATGTTAGATGTCTAAAGAATCGTATTACTCAATGACGTATGTCTTCAAGTTAAGGACCTGAACAATGAGATCATATGGATGTTAAGAGTATACATTCTTGTTATATCCCTAGTTTATTGTTATTGTGGAAATAACCATAGACATCAATAACACAAAAGGCTAGAGTGTGTACTGGTTGATGACATAATCTAATCAGTCATGATATATGATATCAAACCAAGCACATAGATACATGTTAGAGAATAGTGTATCAGACAGACCCACCATAAGAGTGATGCAAGGAAACCACACTTGGTTAGTCAAGATCATCTCTTATAGTATTGTTGGTGACTGTGGTTCTTAGACCTAAAATTACTACACTCATCACATGTGGTTGGGTACACTTTGACATCATCAAACACAGTCCTGAAACATGGGTTGTTATAACAGTGATGATTGAGTGACTTTGACACATGGGGACTTGACTTTGAGTGATAGATATGGAATTTGTCCCTCCTAAGGGAGTGTGATATCCAGGCCACTTGAGGAATGAGACTGAGAAATGCATGGACATGCATATGTAAGTCAATATATGATATTGAGCTTACATATATCTCAGACTATCTACTCTGAATCAAGAAATATGGATTGAACATTTGTAGAGGATGACAAGTCTGTGCCTCGAGTTCAATTTGGATATCACAGACAAAGGAACTATACATTCACTGTAACACCAATAACATATTGTAGGTTGAAAGTTGTTCTCCAACTTTCCCCTTCACTTGGGTAGCACTGATGTGCGAGTAGGCACCACTCTTCGCTTGTGATGTCATAAGTTAGTTATGGACGTTCACCACCAACGTGAAATGGAACCAATAGGGTCACACACATAGGATTAACTTGTAAGAGGATTTCATCCATGAATGTTGTTTAGATTAATTACTAAAGTGTTTAGGTATTCAATTAAACATTCAATCAATATAATTGACTCAGAATCATCAAGTTCAAGTGTTGAACCAACTCATTAGAGTGTCAGATTGATTGAGAACTACATTGACTGAGTTCTGCACAACCTGGACCACTAATCAACCGATTCACTAGGTGAACTGATCGGCTCATGGTCAGTGATATGATCGATTCACATGGACCAAATGAGCAAGTGTTGGGTTTCCCAGTTTGTGAGAAAAGATCATCGTTTCACTTGTTCAATTTGATTGAGACAAGAATTAATCTTTGCATTAATTAGAAATGAATAAGGAAAGTCTATTGTGGGCAAATCTGTGAAGTGAAATGACCGGTTCACCAGGTGAACCGATCGGCTCACCTACCCAAACAACCAGTTCAGTTATGAACAGATCAGCTCACCCACCCAAACGATCAGTTCAGTTGTGAACCGATCGGTTTGCCTGCCACAGTGCAATCAGTTCATGGAAAACCCAGACCCTTCACTCCCACAAATAGGGAACCCTGACCCTATCCTCTACTATAAATAGAGGGGTACATGGGGATTCTCAGAACACACAACTCAGAACATCAGTTTCTCTATAAAGTTGTTGTCCTCTCTGGTTGTGGTAACTGAGAGAGCCCAAGCAATTTCTTCCCATTCAGGGAGGAACAATGAGGGAAATACAACTATAAAAAATGACTGGTGGTGGGAGAGTGTGTTGGTGACTAATATGCTAACAGAAGAGGACGACTCCTTCTAGTCTATCCATTAGGATGACTAGAGTTCCCGGTGGTCCGTGTGGACTATCTATATAGGTGAGAGGTTTCTGCCGCTCAAGAGGATGACCATCAACCGCAATCTGGGTCAAGACCAGGAGCTGCATAGATGCCGTCGAAGACTAGGTCCTTGAAGGCCACACTAGTTGTGAGGTATTGTCACTGAACAAGCCTCAAGATTAGGTAGAACTTGCTAAACCATCTTTCCTATTGCATAGTTGTTGATGTGATCTGCTAGTTATGGGTTTGTGGTTAGATAAAATTTTTGTTTCCGCTGCCTGTTCTATCCCACAAAACCCAATAATGGTATCAGAGCCACGTCAACATACTATGTTTTAGGATTAATCGATATGATCAGATTTTAATTTATTGCCTTTTATTTATTGCATATGATGCAAATAATTTAACTGACTAATGTGCATATCCGATTAAACACCATAATCCCTACATACATATGTGATATGGTATATATATGCAATCCATATGCGTCACTTTAAAATAGTTTTGATGGTGGATGTGTAGCGTGGTTATGGCCTATAAACCCCTATGTGTGTGTTTGGTTGATTGTGTTTGTTTGTATCTCGGTCTACGTACCGAGTCCTTCCTTCTATTCCAGATGTAACTCGAGATAAATTGAGCCTTCTCTTCTACCTTTTCTCCCCCGAATGTAACTCAGAGTTTCCCAAAGATATATGTAAAAGTAGGATAGTTTTATTTCCTGTTATGTCAAAGAATGGAGGGTGCCTAGACGACCAATTGGAGGATCGAGACGACTGGTTGATGGTGCAAGATGAGCAGCTGGTGGCCTGACGAGGAGCATAATGACCCGACGAACTGACCGTCTAGAGGAGCCAGATGATCGGTTGGTGACAACCAACCGACCGGCCCGGAGGTGAACCGATTAGTCAAAGGATGAACTGATCAACCCGGAATGACACAAGCACAGATCTTCATCAACAACAAGTTGCTGCATATAATGTAGACCTAGATGACCGTAATTCCTTGTGGCTCAAGGAATTACAAATAGAATGGCCATAATCATTGCTTTATCACTTCACATGTTTTCTTGTGGGATATAGCACATATATGATATGTACTATGTAATTGGTGATTGGATATGTATATGTATATAAATACCAAACTCCTAAATATAATATTAAATTTTAGGTACTTTCCATAAGTAGCACACATAAAAATCTTGATCAAAAAGTGTGGGCATCCCAAGGGTGGTGAGCTATCTATCTCGTGGAAGTGTGATGGTAGTTGCGTGGGACCGCCAAGTGGGTTGCACTCCTATCGTGTTTCTTTTGGGTCAGGTTGAACTAAGTGGTCTTAATGAGATTAAGCAATTAGAGGCATGCAGATGACTATGGAAAACAGTTGTGCATATCATCTATCCAAGAATTGCATAAGATGGAATTGGTAAATGTTACCCACCTTAATAATTGATTATGGACGCTCACGTTAGCCGGGTAATAACTCAATTGTTTTGGATCTTCGCTCACTAGAAGGTTGTACATTGCAATCTTATGAATTGATGGTGAGGGCTATTAATTTGATCAAAATAGTGGGAGTGATAATTAATTAAATACCTAATTAATATCATCAACTTTATCAAATCAAACAAATAAAAAATGTTTTGAAATGTAGCAAAAAGCTTTTGTAGAATGCAAATGACAAACACATATACATTATTGTTGCGATCAGTTCATAAACATGTTGAACTTTAAATCTAGTTTGGGACCTTTGAAAAGTTTTCTCAATAATAAGTGTAAACTCTAAAGTCCTTGAAAGAGCAGAGCTAGTAGAACCACTTCAAATGCGCCTAAGGCTAAATTTGGATGCTTACTTGAAGTATGCCAACAATGCCTAAGACATCAAGAAACTTATGGTGAGATATATGAACTATGAGTTTCATAAATAGATTGAAGCATGGACATTCTTGAGATGGTTATACATCTTAAGAATCATATAAAGCGTGTAAGGTATAATGTCTTCAAAGTGATGATTGAGTATAATCAGACAGATGGAGATCAAGTATAATCTGATACGCTCAATATGATTGTGCATATAGATTAACTGTGATTTCTTATAGGTCAAGAGTTGACCAAACATATGATTCTACAAATCATTATGTGAATCATATAGCCAGTTTATCAAATGTTGAGTAACTTGGACAAACCATTGTCTGAAGTGCTTGGCATATTGATGCCAAAGCATGAATGAAGAAAGGATAAAACCTTTGATAATGATTAGTAGAGTGAAGTCCATAGACTAAGGCAAGGTCAAGAAGTGTTCTAAAGACAAGCTTAGGTCCAAGTCTTCATCACTCAAGATATGGAGAGGAGTAAGAAGGAAAGGGAAATAACTTCTTTATATAGGATCTCAGAAAGGTGAAAGAGAGATAGAGATCTCTACTTCAGGACCTAAGAAGAAGTAAGCTAGAATCTATACACGATTACAAGTTACAAATATGACATTCATGGGCATATAATAGAATTAGTGAATTGCTATTATACATCTGCCATCAATGAAATCATAATACATCTTGCATGGACAAGAGTGTAATGAACTGACGTTTCATTTCAAAGAAATGATCTTTGATGGCAATGCCTATGTCTCATCAACTATACTTGATAGTTAAAGAGACAAATGTGTGTGACACATGTAATGAATGACATGATAACTCTAACTTGAGTGCCTATATCATAGTCATCTGTAGTGCATAAATGAGAATTGCATTTCTAGAAATCCATATGATGGTTATCTAGACTCATTTTGGTTATTGAACCAATAGAGACATGCTAATCTCATTCATTGTGCAATATGACAAATGTTCTTCACTAGATGTAGTGGGAGAATGATTATTCTATTAAGGGTTATACATATTGATGTATATAGACCTTTTAGAATAAATGCTAAAGCTAATCAATAGTACTTCAATGTATTTACTGATGACCTCAGTAGATATGGTAGTTTGTATTTCATAAATACACACATGAATCTCTTGAAGTGTTCAAGGAGATCATAAATGAAGTACATAACAAACTTGGTATAAGTATTAAATTTCAATATTATCGATATGAAAATACTTTGAACCAAGAGTTTGAAAACCTTCTGGAAGATCATGATAATGTATCTGATGGACTCCACCTGAAACACAATGATAGTGTTTCATCAGAAGTGTATCAGAAAGAAGGAATCACCCTTGATAAGTAAGAGTGTGATTACTAAATAAACTTCAAATTTCCTTTTTGGCACATGCTTAACACTAAAACAATGTACCATCTAATTAGTTCAAAAGACACCATATGAGATATGGAATGGGAAGTGTCCCAATATGTCTTTATAAAGATTAGGATTGAAAGCCTAAATAAGAAAATTGTTTCTTAAAATGTTTTGTCCACAAATTGAGTAAATGTTATTTTGTTGAATACTACTTTGATATCCAAATCCAATAACAATGGTGTTTTGGATGACTGCATTCCTAGAGGAGAACCTAGTTCTAAAGGAATCAGTGGGAGAGAAAGTGGAAATTGAAAATTTTGAGACAAACAAGAAAACATTGAACTTAAATAGGTACAATGGGAATAAAGAGAATCACAAAATGTTGTGGAATCTCAAAGTTCCTAAAGTAACACATAGAACTCATGGTTGTGGTAGAACAAGCCTAGAGCTTGAATGATATATGATATCTTATGGACAAGAAGGTGGTGAGTTGACCATATGATGAGTCAATAGTCTACCTAGAAGCTAATGAGAGCCAGCAACTGAGATATGGCTTGAAGCCATGAAATCCAAGATAGAATCCATGTACATCAACAAGGTATGACCTTGGTTGATCCACCTGAAGGGGTAAAACCCATAGGGTAATTTTGGGTCTTCTAGAAGAAGACTGACGTGGAGGGTAATTGGTTGCAAAGAGTTTCTAACAAGTTCAAGGTGTTGAACATGATGAAATATTTTCCACAGTTATCGAGGATAAATCCATCAAGATAATGCTTTCTATCATAGCTTAATGGATATAAAGTCCATGAAGCTACATAGATCAATCTTTGGATTGAAGAGGGCACCTCAGAATTGGGATCTTCTATTTGACAAGATTGTCAAAGAGTTTGTCTTGAGTCAAAATAAAGAATTAATGTGTGATTACAAGAATTTAGTGGGAGCATATGTATATTCCTCATATTGTTGGGGAATAACATCATTATACTGCAAATATTAAAACTTGGCAACAAAGTGCATTCTAAAGTTATAAAGAAGCATCCTGTGTGATAGGAATCAGGATCTACAGAGACAGATTAGGAGGGCTTCTAGACCTAAGAAAGAGAACATGCATCGAAAAGATGTTGAAAGGGTTCAACATGATGAGAGAAAAACCTATCCATGTTCAATGGAGTTAGTCTCTCAAGAGCCATGTATCCCAATTCTTATAAAGAATAAGGAACACATGGATAGATGCCATATGCATTTGCAATTGGATCTATCATTTATGAACTCATCTCATTATCTTGTATGCATTGGACATGATAATAAAATATGAAGTAATTATCTTGTATGTATTGGACATGACATGAATATATGAACTCATCATCTTGTATGTATTGGACATGGCAAGAAGATATGAAATCCAATTATTTCGTATGTATTGGACATAAAGAATGGATATCTATCGAACTCCAGTAAGAGTTACTGGAATACCATGAAGGACATCTTTATGCACTTGTGAAGTGCTAAAAAGGTTAGTTCTTTAGTTATGGTAATAAGGAAGAGTTGGGTGTAAAGAGTTACATCGATGCAAGCTTCCGAAATGACAAAATTGTGTTTGACCTTGCAATAAGAATTGTTAGTTGGAAATGTTCCAAACATAAGACAATTGATTAATTCTACAATAAGAAGCCGAGTACCTTAGTGTTACAAATACTGTGAAGGATATTGTATGGATCTAGAAGTTCATATGGATGAACTTAGGGGAGGTTTCGACCATTGGTAACTCAGTAGTCATATTGTGGCAACGATGGAGCTACTAGTCAAGTAAAGGAATTTTAGATAGCATACTATGACACTTCCCTCTCATACGAGCTATCGCACAACAAGGGGATGTGAAACATGAAATATACCGACTTGAAGCAAATGTTGCTTTCCCGTTATAAAAGCACTTGTGCAGCAGAAACACGATGGACATGTTAAGATCACTTAGAATATGATTAGTGGGTGATTGGCTCTAAGTGCAAGTAGGAGTTTGTTGGTATAGTATGCCCAGAGAGCCAATCATATGATGATTTCAATGAGGCATATGATACTTGATTTGATAGTAATAAAGGCAATTTCTGTGTATATGCTTAATTTATTTTGAGATAATGATATAACATGTTAGATGTCTAAAGAATCATATTACTCAATGACGTATGTCTTCAGGTTAAGGACCTGAACAATGAGATCATACAGATGTTAAGAGTATATATTCTTTTTATGTCCATAGTAGGTTGTTATTGTGGAAATAACCATAGACATCAATAACACAAAAGGCTAGAGTGTGTGTTGGTTGATGACATAATCTCATCAGTCATGATATATGATATCAAACCAAGCACATAGATACATATTAGAGAATAGTGTATCAGACAGACCCATCGTAAGAATGATGCATGGAAACCACACTTGCTTAGTCAAGATCATCTCTTATAGTATTGGTGGTGACTATGGTTCTTAGACCTGAAATCACTACACTCATCACACGTGGTTGGGTACACTTTGACATAATCAAATGCAATCCTGAAACTTGGGTTGTTATAACAGTGATGATTGGATGACTTTGACACACGGGGACTTGACTGTGAATGATGGATATGGAATTTGTCCCTCCTAAGGGAGTGTGATATCCTGTCCACTTGAGGAGTGAAACTGAGACATGCATGGACATGCACTATAATTCAATATATCATATTGAGCTTACATATATCTTAGATAGTCTACTCTGAATCAAGAAACATGGATTGAATGTTTGTAGAGGATGACAAGTCCATGCCTTGAGTTCAATTCAGATATCAGAGACAAAGGAACTATACATTCACTGTAACACCAATAATAGATAGTAGGTTGAAAGTTGTTCTCCAACTTTCCTCTCCACTTGGGTAGCATTGATGTGCGACTAGTCACCACTCTTTGCTTGTGATATCATAAGTTAGTTATGGACATTCATTGCCAATGTGAAATGGAACCTATAGGGTCACACACATAGGATTAACCTGGAAGAGGAGTTTATCCATGAATGTTGTTTAGATTGATTACTAAAGTGTTTAGGTACTCAATTAAACATTCAATCAATAGAATTGACTCAGAATCATCAAGTTCAAGTGTTGAACCAACTGATTAGAGTGTCATATTGACTGAGAACTACATTAACTGAGTTCTGCACAACCTGGACCACCAAATGACCAGTTCACTACGTGAACCGATCAACTCATGGTCATCGAGACAACTGGTTCACTCTAGTGAAGCGATTAGTCACATGGACCAAATGATCACGTGTTGGGTTTGCCGATTCATGAGAAAAGATCCTCATTTCACTTGTTCAAATTGATTAGGATAAGAATTAATCTTTGCATTAATTAGAAACGAATAAGGAAAGTCTATTGTGGGCAAGTCTGGGAAGTTAAATGACCGATTCACTGGGTGAACTGATCGACTCACCTACCCAAATGACCAATTTAGTTATGAACCGATCGGCTCACCTACCCAAATGATCGGTTTAGTTGTGAACCAATCAGTTTGCCTGCTGCAGTGCAATCAGTTCGTGGAAAATCCAGACCCTTCTATTGCCGCACAGACTGGGAACCCTGACCCTTCCCTCTACTATAAATAGAGAGGTACAGGGGGCTTCTCAGAATACACAACTCAGAACATTAGTTTCTCTACAAAGTTGTTCTCCTCTCTGGTTGTGGTAGCTGATAGAGCCCAAGCAAGTTCTACCCATCCAGGGAGGAACAATGAGTGAAAGACAATTGTAGAAAAGTGACTGGTGGAGGGAGAGTGTGTCGGTGACTAGTATGCTGACAGAAGGGGATGAATCCTTCTAGTCTATCCATCAGGTTGACTAGAGTTCCTGATGGTTCTTGTGGACTATCTATAGAAGCGGGAGATTTCTACCACTCAGGAGGACGACCGTCAACTGCAGTCCAGGTCAAGACCAAGAGCTGCACAGATGCCGTCGAAGACTAGATGGTTGAATGCCACACTAGTTGTAAGATATTATCACTAAGCAAGCCTCAGGACCAAGTATAACTCACTAAATCATCTTTCCTATTGCATAGTTGTTGATTTGATCTGCTAGTTATGGGTTTGTGGTTAGATAATTTTTTTGTTTCCGCTGCTTGTTCTGTCTCATAAAACCCAACAGTGGTATCAGAGCCACGTCAACATACTATGTTTTAGGATTAATCGATATGATCAGATTTTGGTTTATCACCATTTATTCATTGCATACGATGTGAATACTTTAACAGGCTAATGTGCATATCCAATTAAACACCACAATCCATATATACATATATGATATGGTATATATATGTAATTGATACATGCTTCCCTACAATGGTTTTGATGGTGGATGTGTAGCGTGGTTATGGCCTATAAACCCCGATGTGTGTGCTTGGTTGGTTGTGGTTGTTTGCATCTTGATCTGCATACCAAATCCTTTCTTCTATTCCAGATGTAACTCGAGATAATTCGAGCCCTCTCTTCTACCTTTGCTCCCCCACAAATGTAACTTAGGGTTTTCCAAAGATATATGTAAAAGTAGGATAGTTGTATTTCCTATTATGTCAAAGAACGGAGGGCACCTAGACGAGTGATTGGAGGACCAAGATGATTGAATGATGGTGCGAGATGAGTAGCTGGTGGCCTGATGAGAAGTACGATGACTCGACAAACCGACCGTCTGGAGGAGCGAGATGATCAGTTGGTGACAACCAACTGACCGGCCAGAAGGCGAGCTGACCGATCATAGGATGAGTTGATCAACCCGGAACGGCACAAACACAAATCTTCATCAACAACAGGTTGCTGCATATGATGTAGACCTAGATGACCATAATTTCTTGTAGCTCAAGGAATTACAAATAGGATGGCCATAATCATCGCTTTATCGCTTCACATGTTTTTGTGGGATATAGAATGTATATGATACATACTATATATGTGGTGATTGGATCTATATATGTATATAAATACCAAACTCCACTATATAATATTAGGTCTTAGATGCTTTCCATAAGCAGCATACATGAAAAGTTTGATTGACAAGTGTGGGCATCCCAAGGGTGATGCACTATCTATCTCGTGGAAGTGTGATGGTAGTTGTGTGGGCCCATCAAGCGGGGTGCACTCCTATCGTGTTGTGTTTTGGGTCAGGCTTAACTAAGTGGTATTAATGAGATTAAGCACTTAATGGCATGCATATGACTATGGCAAAGAGTTGTGCATATCATCTATCCAAGAATTGCATAAGATGCAATTGGTAAATGTTACCTACCTTAATGATTGATTATGGACGCTGGCGTTGGTCGGGCAATAACCCAATTGTTTTGGATCTTCACTCACTAGAAGGTTGTATGCTGCAATCTTCCACACTGATGGTGAGGGATATAAATTTGATCAAAATAGTGGGAGAGATAATTAATTAAAGTCCTAATTAATATCCTAAACTTTATCAAATCAAACAAATAAAAAAATTGAATTGAAATATTGCAAAAATATTTTGTGGAATCCAAATGATAAACACATATACATTATCATCACGATTAGTTCATAAACGGGATAAACTTTAAATGTGGTTTGGGACCTTTGAGAAGGGTTATGCATAATGAGTGTAAACTCTAAAGTCCTTGAAAGACTAGATCCAGTAGAACCACTCCAAATGCACCTAAGGCTAAAATTGAATGCTTACTTGAAGTATGCCAATGATGCCTAAGACATCAAGAACCTTATGCTGAGCTATATGAACTATGCATTGTATAAATAGCTTGAAGAATGGACATTCTTGAGATGGTTATAGATCTTAAGAATCTTGTAAACCGTGAAAGGTAAAATGTCTTCAAAGTGATGATTGAGTATAATTAGATAGATGGAGATCAAGTATAATCTTATACACTCAATATGATTGTGCATATAGCTGTGATATCTTATAAGTCAAGAGTTGATCAAACATATGATTCTACAAATCGTTGGGTGAATCATATAGCCAGTTTATCAAATGTTGAGTAACTTGGCCAAACCATTGTCTGAAGTGCTTGGCATATTGATGCCAAAGCATGAATGAAGAAAGGACAAAACTTGTGATAATGATCAGTAGAGTGAAGTCCATAGACTAAAGTGAGGTTAAGAAATGTTATGAAGACAAGCTTAGGTCCAAGTATTTATCACTCAAGATATGGAGAAGAGTAAGAAGGAAAGGGAAATAACCTCTTCATAGAGGATATCAGGAAGGTGAAAGAGAGATAGAGATCTCTACTTCAGGACCTAAGAAGAAGTAAGCTAGAAACTGTGCACCATTACAAGTTACAAATATGACATCCATGTGCATGTAATAGAATTAGTGAATTTCTATTATACATATCCATCAATGAAATTGTCATACATCTAGTATGGATAAGAGTGCAATGAACTGATGTTTCATTTCAAAGAAATGATCTTTGATGGCAATGCATATGTCTCATCAACTATACTTGATAGTTAAAGAGACAAATGTATGTGACACATGTAATGAATGACATGATAACTCTAACTTGAATGCCTATAGCATATCATATGTAGTGCATAAATGAGAATTGTATTTATAAAAATCCATATGATGGTAATCTAGACTCATTTTGGTTATTGAACCGATAGAGACATGCTAATTTCATTCATTGTGCAATATGGCAAAGGTTATTTACTAGATGTAGTGGGAGAACAATTATTCTATTAAGGATTATACATATTGATGTATATAGACCTTTTAGAATAAATATTAAAGGTAATCAATTGTACTTCAATATATTAACTGGTGACATCAGTAGATATGGTAGTCTACAGTTAATAAATACAAACTTGAATCTCTTGAAGTGTTCAAGGAGATCATAAATGAAGTACATAACAAACTTGGTATAAGTATGACATTTTGAGATGATCAATATGGAAATACTTTGAACTAAGAGTTTGAGAACCTTCTAGAAGATCATGATAATGTATCATGATGGACTCCACTTGAAACACGATAATAGTGCATCCTGAGAAGTGTATTAGAAAGAAGGAATCACACCTAGATAAGTTAGAGTGTGATTACTAGCTAAACTTCAAATTTCCCTTTTGGCACGTGCTTATCACTAAAATAATGTTTATCACTAAAATAATGTACCATCTAATTAGTTCAAAAGACACCATATGAGATATGGAATGGGAAGTGTCCCTATATGTCTTTATAAAGATTAGGATTGAAAGCCTAAATAAGAAAATTGTTTATTAAAAGGTTTTGTCCACAAATCGAGTAAATGTTATTTTGTTGAATACTACTTTGATATCCAAATCCAATAACAAAGGTATTTTGGAATGATGCATTCCTAGAGGAGAACCTAGTTCTAAAGGAATCCATGGGAGAGAAAGTGGTAGTTGAAATGTTTGAAACAAACAAGAAAACATTGAACTTAAAGAGGTACAATGGGATGAAGAGAATCACAAAATGTTATGGAATCTCAAAGTTCCTCAAGTAATACAAGAACTTGTGGTTCTGGTAAAACACGCCTAGAGCTTGAATGATATATGATATCTTATGGACAAGAAGGTGGTGAGTTGATCATATGATGAGTCAACAGTGTACCTAGAAGCTAATGAGAGCCAAAAACTAAGATATGGCTTGAAGCCATGAAATCCAAGATGGACTCCATGTACATCAACAAGGTATGACCTTGGTTGATCCACCTGAAGGGGTAAAACCCATAGGGTACTTTTGGGTCTTCTAGAAGAAGAATGACATGGAGGGTAATTTGGTTGCAAAGAGTTTCTAACAAGTTCAAGGTGTTGAATATGATGAAATCTTTTCAAGAGTTACCAAGGATAAATCCATCAGGATAATGCTTGCTATTGTAGCTCAATGGAAATAAAGTCAATGAAGCTGCATAGATCAATCTTTGTATTGAAGCGGGCACCTCAGAACTGGGATATTCTATTTGATAAGATAGTCAAAGAGTTTGACTTGAGTCATAATAAAGAAGTAACGTGTGATGATAAGAATCTAGTGGGAGCATATGTATATTCCACATATTGATGGGGAATAACATCCTTATACTGCAAATAATAAAACCTGGCAACAAAAGTGCATTCTAAAGTTCTAAAGAAGCATCCTATGTGATAGGAATAAGGAGCTACAGAGACAGATCAAGAGGGCTTCTTGACCTAAAAAAGAGAATGCACATCAAAAAGATGCTGAAAGGGTTCAACATGATGAGAGAAAACATGTCCGTGTTCCATGGAGTTAGTCTCTCAAAAGCCAAGTGTCCCAATTCTTATGAAGAATAAGGAACACATGGATAGATGCCATATGCATTCACAATTGGATCTATCTTGTATGAACTCATCTCATTATCTTGTATGTATTGGACATGATAAGAAAATATGAACTAATTATCTTATATATA
Organism: Alisma plantago-aquatica; assembly: GCA_963693085.1. NCBI lineage: Eukaryota > Viridiplantae > Streptophyta > Magnoliopsida > Alismatales > Alismataceae > Alisma > Alisma plantago-aquatica. The sequence goes on from OY856412.1 coordinate 1,421,266,970, forward strand.
TTGGACATGACAAGAATATATGAACTCATCATCTTGTATGTATTGGACATGACAAGAAGATATGAAATCCATTTATTTTGTATGTATTGGACATGATGAATGGATATCTGTCGAACTCCAGTAAGAGTTACTGGAATATTATGAAGGACATCTTTATGCATTTGTGAAGTGCTAAAAAGATTAGTTCTTTAGTTATGGTAATAAGGAAGAGTTGAGTGTAAAGAGTTACACCGATGCAAGCTTCCAAAATGAAAAAATTGTGTTTGACCTTGGAATAAGAATTGTTAGTTGGAAATGTTCCAAACATAAGACAATTGATTAATTCTATAATAAGAAGCTGAGTACCTTAGTGTTACAAACACTATAAAGGATATGTATGGATCTAGAAGTTCATATCGATGAACTTATGGAAGGTTCTGACCATTGGTGACTCAGTAGTAATATTATGACAACAATGAAGCTACTAGTTAGGCAAAGGAATTTCAGATAGCATACTACAACACTTCCATCTCACATGAGCTGTCGTACAGCGAGGGGATGTGAAGCATGTAATATACCGACTTGAAGCAAATGTTACTTGCCCTCTATAATAGAACTTGTGTAGTAGAAACATGATGAAAATATTAAGATCACTTAGAATATGATTCGTTGGTGATTATCTCTAATTGCAAGTGGGAGTATGTTGGTATAGTATTCTGAGAGAGATAATCATATGATGATTGCAATGAGGCATGTGATACATGATTTGATAATAATAAAGGCAATTTCCATCTATATGTTTAATCCATTTTGAGATAATGATGTAACTTGTTAGATGTCTAAAGAATCGTATTACTCAATGACATATGTCTTTAGATTAAGGATCTGAATAGTGAGATCATACAGATCACTACTACAATAATTGTCTATAGGGTCGATTTTTTTAAACCTGTAGCGTCCCTTTTTAACCAACACCTAAGTGATCGTTGATATAGAAATTGCTCTATAGGGTCGGTTTTTTTAAGCAAAGAAACCGACCTTATATAGTAAAAACTGACCCAAGAGGCTGTAAAAAACTAACCCAAGCGAGAAAGAAACGACACCTAAGGCTGTAAGGTCAGTTATTCCTACAAAATTGACCCTAGAGAGGTCCTGTTAGGTCGGTTATTGTCAAAAAACGACCCAAAAGAGTGAGCTGATCCCTGAGCCTTTAAGGTCAGTTATTACTAAAAACCAACCCAACAGAGGTACTATAAGGTCGGTTATAAGCAAAAAACTGACCCAATAGAGTACAAAAAATGAGCTTCTTGATCCCAGATCCTATAAGGTCGGTTATTCATAAAACAACTGACCCTAGAAAGGACCTGTAAGGACAGTTATAAGCAAACAATTTACCCAAGAGAGTACAAAAAATGAGCTACTGATCCCAGACCCTATAAGGTCGGTTATTTCTATAAAATTGACCCTAGTGATCTATGTGGTTGGTTTTTTAAAATAATCAACCCTAGAGTTTACAATATTTTTTTAAAGAAAAATTCTGCAGATCAGAAATCTTCAGAACAAAAACCTACAGAATAGAAATATGCTTTACAAAGATCAAAACCCGCAATAAAAAGTAGACTTGCAAATGCATTGATGCAAGCCAGAAATCCATTCCAAAGCCACATTTTTCTAGCTTTTATGTCCAATCCTATTCAAATTGATTATCAATTTCCAAACCACACACATTCATAACAAAAATAATTCATATATATTTAATTGAGACATATTCACACACATAACACATCATAACATTCACAAAATGATAGATTGCAAGTCTGAGATGATACTAAAATTCATGTCAGATACAAAAGTAAATTTGAAATAGTCCCCAGACTACATACATAAATGGAACTAACATATGCATTCAATCCAAAGCTATATTGACTTCATTTAGAAAAGCATCTGACCACTCTTCTCAGAATTCATTTAAGTCCTCAGGTGTGTAAGGGTGAGTTGTAAAGATCTATAATAGAAAGTGCACATGCTAATATTTTATAAAATGACTACAACTCACTTGTAAATTTATGATGTTATTCTTTATTACCTGGTCTATAGTCTGAATGTCATGTGATGCTTCTTTGATAATAGCTTGCTAAAATTTCATTACATAGTAGCCACAAGCCCAACCATTATTTTGTATAGGACACTACAAATAACAAATTATACTTAATGTTAGTAAACTAACTATAAATAGAGTTGAGATAAGACTATAAGAGTTGACATATAAGAGCTGAAATTAATACATACAAGACTAATCACCCGTCAAAGTAGCTACCTCGACATTTTTCAAAGTCAATGTCTTTAATTTTGTGGGTATTTGTCCTCCACCTTCACGAAAAGCCTTTATACCCCTATCAATTAAACGATAGTTGATAAAATAGAAATTCTAAATAGAAATATCATGTTGAAGCATAACAAATGACTAAATTTATGCATACTACATAGTTGGCAATTTCAATTTGCGGCCCCTTGTTATTTTTCCCATTGGGTCAAGATAATAAAGAGTCATCAATTTTGGGACAACCACCAATAATTCCCAATGTCTAGATCTGAGTAAGAATAAAACAAACATTAAAATAAAGAAATTTATTCATTATTAAAATTATATTGAATAATAATACTTATTGGACATTAAAAAGAATTAGAATAATTTCCTTTCCCGCACTAGCAAAATATTTGAATGCAACAGAGAAGTACTCATTGACATCCTCAATATGTGTCTCCACCTGACTAGTGACTGAAGGAACTAAGAATCCAACATTATTTATATCAAAGTTTATGGCCTCAGTATATAAGTGGCTGTATACCATTTGTAATCATTTCATATATAGAAATAAGTTAAAAATGTATATTGGAATTTTCTATATTGATAGATCCTTGCCTTATCCATACTTCTAATATCGAAGTATTTAGCCAATCATACCGGAACAACTCTATAATATCATCAAGAAAAATATAATTGTCAAAGTCCCTCCCAGTTGCATCTTCTATTAAATTGACCAACATTTGTGATTCGAATCTTTGGTTGGCTAAGTATCGACACAAACATTTACATTTACTTCCCAACTCATCGAATGTGGATTCTAGAATAAAATATGGTTTGGGCATAGGAGGACGACTAGTAGAATTTTTACTTTTTGGTTTACAAACCTGTTAATTAAATTACATACTTATATTACACGAGTTCATATATGTAGTCAAATATGAAAAACATGGTAGAATTCAGGTATACCTTGTCATTGATAACCAAGTGTCTAGGCCAACCCACCATAACACCTTCTGCTTCTTCAACTGTACTGTATTTAGGATTATATATGGGCAGTGGTTTGTCCCCCATTCCGTCATATACAAGATGGATGGACACATGACAAATGTCATCAGTAATTGGTTGGCAATGCAATGTACCACCAAGGTTGTATACCTTGCCCGCTTCCACAACATTGTATTCTGGAACCTCCACTGCAAGTTTACAGTTCATACCAACCTATAATTTAAATAATATAAGTTATATATGAAGTGGTAAACCAGATACCTACTACAACTATATATATATATATATATATATATATATCATACTAATAACACAACATATAGAACAAACTTACTGCAAATTTTTGTGGTGGGTCATTGAGAGTGCTCCCACGACCTTCTACAACAGGAGCATGGGTTTGTACCTCATCATCTGAGATGCACAATTTGAATAGGTTGAGAAGGTTGACTAGGCTGAAATGAAGACATTATTTCTTTTACTTTCTGTGCTACTAATGCTTCAACTTCCTCTTGTGTAAGACCTCCTGTACGACCTCTTCTAGATTGCGAGGGGCCAAAATAAGACTTGAATCCTATGCCAGCTCCTAATCCCCTAACATGGCCAAGATGCTCCTTCATACCAAGAGCAACTGATAGTTCATCCATGCGTCCAGTTGGGATGAACTTTCCTTCCTTTACTCATGGAGATCAATCTATTCATAGTTAATAAAAATATTAGATCACAATCAATTAGATATAAATAAATTAATGTTTGTGGGAGTTACTCTTTACTTAGTTGGGATGAACTTACCATCTTTTGTGCCACCTCCTTAGTTGCAGGGTTGACAAATTCACCTACTCGGCCTTTTCTAGCATCAAACCACTACAAGTGTTGGGGTGGATGCTCAACTTGAGTTGTACTAGACTCTTCTCAAGAAGAGAGTTGCTTCTCTTGTAGTTGGCGGCGGATGGCATAACCACCGGACCCCAAGCGATGGTCATGCATATTTTTGGCCCGTCTATTCTTTTGGGCCTTGTGAATAGCATGATCATTTAAAATGAGGTATTGCAATTTAGACTTGGAAAACATATATAAAAAGATTCACCTCCTTAATTGTATAAAAAGATTCATACAATACATCACAATCTTTATTACATGAAACTCTTTCAATTTCCTAGATGGAACAAATCTTTCCCACACCTCAGGATCTATAAAAATATATTGATCTATTGCTTTCTTCTTTTGATTAGGATTATCTATATAATCCCTTTTGAGATAGGTCTTAAAAGCCCTTCACCGTACACCACAACATTGTAGCACTTTTTTCTTGTAATCTTTTTCATTTAGATGAAAGACACCCTATACATACAAAAGAAGCAATAATGTTATTTTAAAAAGGATATGTCTTTCCAAGAAAACTAAATTATAATCAATAAACAAAAAACATATTAAAATAATATCACTTCAACTCATAGATATATCTTTCCATAGGAGGTCTTTTAAGGCATTAGAAACATCATGGCAATTTTCTATATCTATTGCAACCTTACTGCGCGCGGTCACCCCTATGTAATGGTTGAAAGCACTAGCATGTTTCCCAATAGGTGATCCTGTGAGATCAAACTGGATTGGCAATTTCTCCTCTTTGGCCCTGATCTCCTTTAGCCTACACATGAGTGTGGGACCTCTACATTTCTTTGCATCACCACTACCATCCTCATGGTGCTCATGCTCAGAATGTTCATCTTCACTTTCCATTTTAGATAAACCTACAAGTATACATGATAAAAGAAACATAAGTAATAATAAAAGCACAAGTGGTGATATGATGTATATTTAAAAGATTACGTGCTTGAATGATAATAAAATAAATAATTCAAAGAATACATGCCTCTAGTATTGGTTAAGTTGTTAGTCTAGTAAAATTCCTTCAACATGGTCTTGACATTTATAGTATTCATTGATGTTAACTTCAACATTTACACTTGGCAAACCAACTGAGAATGGGCTGAAATCATCATACTTTTCATATTCTTCTTCTTCATTTATAGGATCTACAATAAATTGTCTTTTTCCATGAAGAATGATAGACCAATTTTTATTTGCCGGGTCATCAATATAGAATACTTGTTTTGCTTGGTCTGCCATGATGAATGACTCATCTTTATAACCAATCTTTTCAAAATTCATCAATAAGAAACCCAACTCATCCACTAAAAATCCTTTGTTGTTATCAACCCAATTACACCTAAAGATAGGAACTCTGAAATATGTATAGTCCAATTCCCATATGTCCTCAATGACGCCATAACACGACATCTCAGCTTCATGTGGTCTTTTATCTTTGGCACTAGCAACATACAACGAACAAGCTTGAACAGTGACCCCACTATTTTGGACTACACTACTTTCTTCTTGACGCTTTGTGTAGTATAAAAATCCATTTATGTCATATCCTTCATATGAAATGACATCCATTTTTGGCTTAAAGGTGAACCATTTTATGTTCTCAGCAACATTATTCGATGATTTAGAAAGATGATTAAAGACTTTCTCTTCAAACCACCTAATAAATGTTTGATTATGCTCTCTTGCAAGCCACATTGAACTGGATCACGGATGATTTATCTTGATAAGATCATTGTGTTATGTGATGTAGCTACTAACTTCATCGATGTTGTGTAAAATATACAAATGTGCTTGTTCCCACAACTCACGATTAATTCCTTTCACTCGTGCTCCTAAAGTTCCTTTTCCACAATAAGATTCAGTGTGATGGGAATTTTTTAGATCGCTAGAAGTTTCATTGCAATTCAAAAAATCATTGTTAAAGTCCATCACCTCCCTGGCCACATAACCCTCAATAATACTTCCTTCAGGACGATAATGATTCCGAACATGACCTTTAAAAACACTAATGTAGCGTTCAAATGGATACATCCAATGTAAGAAAACTGGACCCAACATCTTCACCTCTCTTGTTATATGTAATACAAGATGAACCATGATATCAAAAAATGAAGGAGGAAAGTACATTTCAAGCTGACACATGGTAACAATTACATCTTTTTGTAATTTATCGAGAGTATCATGATGTATCACTTTGTCGCATATTTCATTGAAGAAGAAACAAAGTCTTGTGATTGCAAACCTTACATACTTTGGCAATATAGATCGAATAGCCACAGGTAAAATTTGTTGCATTAAGTTGTGACAATCATGAGATTTGAGACCTATCAACTTCAGATCCTTCTTTGATACCAATCTATGAATATTAGAAGAGTATCTTTGTGGAACCTTAATATTATACAACCATAGGAAGTCTTTTTCTCCTGCTTTGACAAAGTGTAACAAGCTGATGGTAAATATGTGCGACGACCCCTGATCTCCTCTGATAATTATTTTCTTATACCCTTTAATTCTAAATCTTTTCTAGATTTGATGCCATCTTTAGTCTTTCCTGGTATATTCATTCGCGTACCAATGATGCTATCACAAACATTTTTTTCAACATACATGACATCAATGCAATGTCTAATTGACAAGAATCTCCAATAAGGAAGATCTCAGAATATTGACCTCTTCTTGTATATAGATTTTTCACATGCGAGAGTATGACTACTTGAACTCTTTCCAAATTCATTAACAATATATTTCACGCCGTCATATACAACATTTCCTGGTATAGGTTTAGGAGCACTTCATTCCTCAGTTGATCCATTAAAGGTTTTGCATTGCCTTCGATAAGGATGCACTTGTGGGAGAAATCTCTGATGACCAATATATATAATTTTACCACCATGTTTTAGTCAGATTGAATCAATATTTTCCTCACAAATAGTACATGCTTTGTATCCTTTTATGCTATATCCAGAAAAAAATCCATAAGCTGGAAAGTCATTAATCGTGCAAAACAACATAGCACAAAACTAAAGATCTCTTTACGTGAAGCATCATATGTCATAACACCTTCTTCCCATAGTTTCATTAGGTCATCAATTAGAGGTTGAAGGTAAACAACAATGTCATTTCCAAGTTGCTTGGGCTTTGATATCAATATTGACAACATGACATACTTATTTTTCATACACAACCAAGGAGGAAGATTGTATATAACAATCATAATAGGCCAAGTGCTATGTTGGCTGCTTAATGTACCATAAGGATTCATTCCATCTGTACATAGTCCAATTCTTAAGTTTCTTGGTTCTTTACCAAATTGAGGGTATAATAAATCAATTTTCTTCCATTGTAGTGAATCAGATGCGTGTCGTAGGATGCCATCATCATTGGCCTTTAACTCCTCATGCCAAGATAAATTTTGTGCATCTTCAGTATTAGCAAATAAGCATTGAAATCATGGTATTATTAGTAGATACCACATCACCTTGGTAGGAGAGCCATTTTTAGCCTTAACAGAATTTGTGGTCTTGTACCTTGACGCACCACATTTTGGACAATTTATTAAATTACTATAGTCCTTTTGAAATAACACACAATCATTTGGACATGAATGAATCTTCTTAGCCTTCATTCCCATTGGGCACATTATTTTCTTTGCTTGATATGTTGAAATTAGAAGCTCGTTGCCTTCAGGAAGAATTTCATTTAACAAAGATAATAGTGAAGTGAAACTCTTATTGCTCCACCGGTTTTGAGTTTTAAGAGTATATAATCACATCACAAAACTCAACCTCGTGAACTTAGTACAACCCTTATATAATGGTTTTTCAACATCATGGACAATGTTTGCAAATAAAGAAGGTGGATCAATGACATTGTCCCGACAACTACGTAGCATCTCATCAACCATATCATCCTGAATCGGTTCATCATTGACATTATCATTTATATATATATCTTCTATGCCACAACTATTAGTATCGACATTTTCTGATCCATAATTAAATTTCTCTCCATGCCAATACCATTCATTATAATCTTGTATGATCCCATTGCATATGACATGATTCTTAATTTTCTCAACAGTATCAACTTTCAAATTGTTACCACAATTTCTACATGGACAATAGAACCTATATGTTGGTAGTTTCCTATGTTCCTCAGCAAATCTGATAAATTCATCAAGACCTTTGGAAAACTATGGACTGCAACGGTTCTTGATAGACATCCAACTTCAATCCATTTTCTAGATCACATTACAATTAATTATAAAAGTGTACCACATATCAAAATGGTTATTGTTGATACAATAAGTTGTAAGTTTTTATTGATAGGAAGTTAATTACTTTTATACTAAAGTGTACCACCTATCCCATTTTTGAATATTTAATCTCACTAGTAACTGTATAATGTATGTTTAGTTTTCAAGAAAATTTTAGCAGCATTTCCTTAAGTTCTCCAAGTACATCAATGTAGATGGCAAATAACCACCCACATATGTCCCCAGAGAACAAATGAGGAAATACTACTAAAAGTTTCTTCAAAACTAAACATACAAATACACTTACATCCTAAGTGAGATTAAATATCCAAAAATAGTCCCAGACCGGGGACTATCCAAAATTTACTCCTAATGAGTAAATTTTGATTGGGTTTCTAAGTTAATATATAAATGTATTATTGTCATATTTATATATTAAGTTAAACATCATGCATCAATGATCTCATCTATAAACCCTAAAGTGTCAATCTGAGACTTCACAATGTCTACCCTCATATTTCTAGAATGTATACAATGATTACATATGTGATTGATAATAAACTGTAGATATGAAAGAATATATATTTTTATTATTGGTTGATTTACTAGTCAAATAAAATGAAAAAACAATGTAACTGACCTGAGCCACATAGATGAAAATGAGAGAAGACCATGGGCAGTGGAAGGTGCACTAGTGGCAAAGAGAAAGAGGATGACCGCCAAGCATCGGAGCTACTGCGAGCAAGAGGATGACTATCATGAACGATATGGGTAAATCAAGAATTCTTTCATAGATAAACATTCATTATATGTACTAAATTGAAGAATCAATTAGGTGCTCTTGACAAATAAAAATTGAAGGGTGTAAGTTAAACATCACGCATGCTCTTTCATAATAGATAACACATGGATGCAGCTAGGAAGCGAGGCATACACTCAATGGAATGGTCAGTCACCTTCATGGTTGCATAAGACCACATGAAGCACACATATTCTGGGTCATACAAGCACAAATCGGCTGCCCAGTTTAGGGACTACACGCCCAACCCCGATGCCTCCCCGCCTTCCATCACCACCACCTAGCACATAGAAAATAAAAGATTAAGTATTTTAAGAGTGAAGGTAGATTCTTTTCTTCATTTATAATATAGAAAAACATTTCTAATAATGGATGGATCCTTTCGTTTTTTGATTCATTATTCAGATAAATAAGTTAAACTAGATAGTTATATGAGTGAAACAAAACAACTTATCAATTTGCAGTAAGAAGATTAAATCTCATTCCCTATGTACAGGAGTAAAGAGGCAAATATAAATAGTATAAACTGTTTATCCCAAGACTAAGATTGTTTTATGACTAAGATTATTTTATTAGTCATGATATAGCTAAGATCAGGCAGTGATGTGCCTCAACGCCAGGATCGGAGGTGTCGAAGAGCCTCCTAGTAGGTGGTAGCATGTAGCAAGGGTGAAATAGGGGAACCTCCCTCAGTTCAACGAGTAAATAAGAGAGGGAGATGATTCCAACGATACTACTCAAGAATAATGAAAAAAGATGAAGACTTTGATGCCTTTCATCGTCGACAGGGGCAACTACTACAGATTTGAGTCCTCACCGGAACTTGTTGGCCCAACGATACTCTTGCAGACGGGAGTAGGGATGCCTTACATCTGGGTCAGCCAAGTAGGGAGGAAGCCAGGCCCAGACAAAGGATCCACAGGTTCCAAACAGATGACAGTGGGATAGTGTTCTTCACCCCAACCCATCCCGACTGACGAGTTCCCTCAACCCAACCCATCTTGGCACCATCAAAGGCCACAGGAAACCCTAAACGACCTCGATGAGCAAGTCAATGGCTCCCAACCCCATGCCAATGGTGCCTACATTAGGTCAAAAGTAAAGACGACGGCCGACCTTACCTATGCGTTTGGGTGGTGGCGGCGGCGAGGCTTTATCTTCACAGGCGCAACAACGGGGAGGATCGTCAGACTGACATGAAAATGGCAAGGTCTTCTTCTCTACTCACCTGAGAGCGGTAGCGACAAGGTTCTCTACTCACCCGAGAGAGGCAGCAGCAGCTTGCTAGCTAGCTTCTCTATTCACGCAATTGAGAAAATGAACTGGACGGGTTCCACTAAGGTTATTAAATGCCTGACCTCTAAGGTCGGTTCTGAGATCTAAAACCAACCCAAGAGTTACCGGTGCCCGCACTAACACAACAAGGTCGGGTAAGTGAAAAAACTGACCATAGAGAGGCCACCTACAAGGTCGGGTATTAGAGAAAACTGACCTAGGAGGTTGAACATTTCCAAGGTTGGTTATCCTATAAAACCGAGCCAAGAGGTCCACATCCAAGGTTGGTTGTTTTGAAAAAACCAACTCAAGAGAGTTAAGCGGTGCCCGATTTTTTTGTAGATAGCTAGTTCGGTTATTTGGCAAAAACTGACCCTATAGCAGGAGGCACGAAGGCAAAATCAAGCCTATTTTTGCCGCGGGAAACCTATTGGGTTAGTTTTATGATAAAACTGATGCAATAGAGTATTAGGTCTGTTATTCTAGTAAAAATGATGCTACGGGAAACGACGTTATTGGTGAAAATGTAGTAGTGGATGTTAAGAGTATACAAACTTGTTATGTCCCTAGTCAATTGTTATTATGGTAATAACAATCGACATCAATAACACAAAAGGATAGAATGTGTGTTGGTTGATGACAAAATCTCATCACTCATGATATATGATATAAAACCAAGCACATAGCTGCATGTTAGAGAATAGTGTATCAGACAAACCCACCATAAGAGTGACGCATGGAAACCACACTTGGTTATTCAGGATCATCTCTTATAGTATTGGTGGTGACTGTGGTTCTTAGACCTGAAATCACTGCACTCATCACATGTGGTTGGGTACACTTTGACATCATCAAGTGCAGTCTTGAAACATGGGTTGTTATAATAGTGGTGATTGGTTGACTTTGACACATGGGGACTTGACTGTGTGTGATAGATATGGAATTTGTCCCTCCTAAGGGAGTGTGATATCCTGTCCACTTAAGGAGTGATACTAAGAAATGCATGGCCATGCACATGTAAGTCAATATATGATATTGAGCTTACATATATCTTAGACAGTCTACTCTGAATCAAGAAACATGGATTGAATGTTTATAGAGGATGACAAGTCCATGCCTCGAGTTCAATCTGGATATCAGAGACAAAGGAACTATACATTCAATATAACACCGATAACAAATTATAGGTTGAAAGTTGTTCTCCAACTTTCCTCTTCACTTGGGTAGCACTGATGTGCAACTAGGCACCACTCTTTGATTGTGATATCATAAATTAGTTATGGACATTCACTGCCAACGTGAAATGGAACCTATAGGGTTACACATAGGATTAACCTGGAAGAGGAGTTTATCAATTAATGTTGTTTAGATTTATTATTAAAGTATTTAGGTACTCAATTAAATATTCAATCAATAGACTTGACTTGAAATCATCAAGTTCAAGTGTTGAACCAACTGATTAGAGTGTCATATTGATTGAGAACTGCATTGACCGAGTTCTGCACAACCTGGACCACCAACCGACTGGTTCACTGGGTGAACCGATCAACTCATGGTTAGTGAGACAACTGGTTCACTCTAGTGAACTGATTGGTTCACATGGACCAAACGAGCAGGTGTTGGGTTTCTCGGTTCGTGAGAAAAGATCCTCGTTTCACTTGTTCAATTCGATTGGGACAAGAATTAATCTTTGCATTAATTAGAAATCAATAAGGAAAGTCTATTGTGGGAAAGTCTGGGAAGTGAAATGACCAGTTCACTGGGTGAACCGATCGGCTCACCTGCCCAAATGATCGGTTCAGTTTTGAACCGATCGGCTCACCTTCCCAAAAGATCAGTTCAGTTGTGAACTGATCAGTTTGCCTTCTGTAGTGTAATCAGTTCGTGGAAAAGTTGGACCCTTCTTCTCCCGCACAGACTGGGAACCCTGACCCTGCCCTCTACTATAAATAGAGGGGTACATGGGGCTTCTCATAACACACAACTTAGAACATCAGTTTCTCTAGAAAGTTGTTGTCCTCTCTGGTTGTGATAACTGAGAGATCCCAAGCAAGTTCTACCCATCCATGGAGGAACATCATGGGAAAGACAAATGTAGAAAAGTGACTGGTGGTGAGAGAGTGTGTCAGTGACTAGTACATCAACAGAAGGGGATGACTCGTTCTAGTCTATCCATTAGGATTACTATAGTTCCCTATGGTCCGTGTGGACTATCTATAGAGGCAGGAGATTTCTTCTGCTCAGGAGGACGACCGTCAACCATAGTCCGGGTCAAGATCAGGAGCTGCACAGACACCTTCGAAGACTAGGTGGTTGAAGGCCACACTAGTTGTGAGGTATTGTCACTAAGAAATCCTTAAGACCAGGTATAACTCGCTAAACCATCTTTCCTATTGCATAGGTGTTGATGCGATATGTTGGTTATGGGCTTGTGGTTAGATAAAATTTTTGTTTCCGCTGCCTGTTCTGTCCCACAAAACCCAACAAATATTAGGACTATCTTTAACACTATGATTACCATGGTGTTTACTATATTAAACTCCCCCTCTAATAAAAGTTTTGTCCCAAAATTCCTAGAAGAGGAAGGGATACTTGATACATGTTTCGTATTCTAAATCCCATGTATATTTTTCTACACCATGATTCCTCCCAAGGACTTTCACTAAATTTATCTCCCTATTTTTAAGCTTTTAAATCTTACCATCCAATATATACATATAGGCCCTTTTGTATAGGAGACAACTTCTCTAGGTCTATGATCTTCTATATACCTGGATGACACTTCTTCAACATGGATACATTAAACACATCATGTAAGTTGGTTAGCTCAGGAGGAAAGTCAAGTTTGTATGTTGCTAGTTTGATTCTTTGAATGATTGGGGAGGCATAAATGTATCTAGGAGTTAGTTTGCCTCGCTTTCCAAACCTAATACACCTTTCCATGGCCAGACTTTCAGGTAAACCTCATCTCTAACCTCAAATTGAAGCAGTCTACACCTTTTCTATACAAATTTTTTTGTTTATCTTGTGCAACTTTCAACTATTGTCCAATCATATATATCTTTTCTTTTGTCTCTTCCACCAATTTCAAACCTAGAATTTGTCTTTCTCCAACTTCATACCAATAAAAAGGAGATCTTGACCTTCTCCCCATATAGTGCTTTATAGGGTGCCATACCCAAACTGAAATGATAACTATTGTTATATACACACTCCATAAGACTAAAATTATGATTCTAACTTCCACGAAACTAAAAAATGCATGCTCTCAACATGTATTATAGAGTTTGCATTGTCAGTTCTAACTGTCCATCTGTCTGAGGGTGAAACACCATACTAAACTTCAATTATTGTTCCCAACCAAGGATACAACTAATTCCAAAATCTAGATGTCAACATTGGGTCTTTGTCTGATATTATAGAAACCAATTTTCCACTTAATCTTACTATCTCATATATATACTTTAGCTAGATTTGGCATGTCCCACATTGTCTTAACTGGTAGAAAGTGATAAGACTTAGTTACTATCCACTATTATCCATATAGGATAAAATCTGCATGGTGTCCTAGGTAAGCCAACTAAAAATTCCTTAGTAATACCATCCCACTTCCACATAAGAATACAAAGTGGTTATAGGGAACCTGTCAATTCCTACTGTTCAACTTTGACTTGTTGGCATACACCACACTTAGAAACATACTCAACCACGTCTTTCTTCTAACCGAATATCGATACAATTCATTGAGGTTTATGTACATCTTAGAATTATGTGGATACATCACATGCATAGAATAGTTATATTCCTCAAGAATCTACTCTTTAACTCAATGTCATCTAGAACACACAATCTATCTTGCTGATACAACATATTATCATCTGAATATCTAAATTATGTTCATTTTCCTCCTGCCATGTCTTACATGATTTGCTTCAATTCACTATCATTCTATTGAAGCTTCTTGATTTTCTCATAGAATGCAGGTCTAAGATGCATCAATGCAATCAACCCACCTTGTTTTGCGACATTCAAATCTAAATACATCTCCCTCATTTTGACCAAGAAATCTCTTATTACACATGCCATAGAGAACATTTCTACAGATGATATTGATTTCCTACTTAGATCACTTGCCACAATATTGGCCTTTCCACGGATAATCAAGGGTAACATTAATACTTTATAAGCTCCATCCACCTATGTTGTCTTAGGTTAATATCCTTCTGCGTGAAAACATATTTTAGGCACATATGGTCTATAAAGATCTAACTTGACTCACCATAAACATAATTTAGCCATGTATTTAAGGCATATACTGTGATTGCCAACTAAAGATCATGTGTAGGGTAGTTTTATTCATTCTTCTTAAGTTGTCTAGAAGCATAAACTACTGATTTTCATTCTTGCATAAGAACACATCCTAATCCTCTTCTAGATACATTATAGAATACTACATAACCTTTATCTATTTTTGGTTGGATCAAGATTGATGCTAAAGTTAATCTTTGCTATAATATCTGAACGTTTTTCTCACATTTATTAGACAAAACAATAGGCACACCCTTTCTTGTTAAACACATAAATGGTGCCGCTTGAACACTGAAGTTCTTTATGAATATTCTATAATAGTCGACTAACCCAAGAAAACTT
The DNA here is from genome assembly GCA_963693085.1 of Alisma plantago-aquatica. NCBI lineage: Eukaryota > Viridiplantae > Streptophyta > Magnoliopsida > Alismatales > Alismataceae > Alisma > Alisma plantago-aquatica. Next base: position 1,421,282,129 of record OY856412.1, read on the forward strand.
CTGATCTCAGTAGGAATTGTAGGATGCTCACGCTAAAGAATAGACTCCACTTTCTTAGGTCTACACTAACTCCTTCTCCTAATATGAAATTTCCAAAAAAGGAAACTTCAGATAACCATAACTCACATTTTCTAAACTAAGTATAGAACTGTTGTTATCTGAACAACTATAAAGTTATACTCAAATGCTGCTGATTCTATTCTGCATCTTTAGAATATATAATAATATCACATATAAACACTACTATGAACTGATCTAGATATAGTCTAAAAACTCAATTCATTATGTATATACAAGCTACGGGGGCATTTGTTAGTCCAAAAGACATAATTATAAACTCATAATGTACATATCTCAACCTAAAGGCTGACTTAAATACATCTGATGCCTTTATCCTTAATAGATGGTAAAATGACCTGGGATCTATCTTTAAGAAGATTGTTGCTCCATGAAATTGATCAAATAGATCACCAATATTAAGTAAATGATATGTTTTCTTAATGGTTATCTTTTTTAGTTGCTTATAGTCCCTGCATAACCACATAGTTCCATCATTCTTTTTCACAAAAGCACTAGAGCTCCCCAATTGTGGTGTACTAGGTTGTATGAAACCCTTATCTAGTAACTCCTATAATTGAGTCTTTAACTCCTTTAATTTTACATGTGCCATTCTATATGTTGGTAATTCTATTGGGTGACTACCAGGTAAAATTATGTATCTCAAAGTAAATATCTCTCTTTAGAGGTAAACCATGTAACTCATCAGGAAAGACATATGGGAACTCACACACTATTGGAACATCCTTGATAAAAACTAATCTTTTGTTTGCCTTTGCATCTACCACATGTGCTAAAAAGGCCTCACACTCTCTTTTCATCTTCTTATCTGCTACAATGGCTAATACTATGCACATGGGTAAAACTTTTCTGTCTCTAGTGAAGATACAAGAGTGGTCACCTTACTGAAAGATAACCTCTTTGTTCCAAAAATCTAATTGGACATGATACACCTTAAGGAAATCCATCAATATAATTATTTGAAAATAGTTAATGTCTAAGGGTTTGAATTAACCACTATAGTATACCCACTAAAATTCAAGAGACATCTGGGACATACTTCTATCAAGACTATTGCATCACCTTGCAGTACTCATAAAAACAATTCAAAAGATAAATCCTATGTTAAAAGATTTAACCCTATAACTATTGATATTTGAATAAATGAATGTGTCATACCAGGATCTATAAAAACTGTAACAGAAATGCTATTAAAGAGAAGCATATCACATGTAACATCTCTAAGAGAGACTACTCCTTCAGATTGAGTCATAGAAAAGAAACATCATGTAGCTTTCTGTCTGTCACTTGGTCCACACTGTCTGCTATTGGTACTAGGTTCTCTCCCTCTAGAGCCTAAGGCTACTAAAGAACTTTCCCCTCTAACTATAGCCTATCTATGAGGAGTAAAAAACTATGATTGTGAACCTTTTTTAGGTATAGACTGGAGTTTTGGACAATCCCTCTTGATATGTACCATCTGTCCACAATAATAACATGCTTGAGTACTAACTTCCCTAAACTGACCAGAATATGTCCTACCACACTTATCACACATAGCTATATCTTGTCGCTTTGGACTTGTCACTGATGTTGATGACCCTAAAGGCCTTGATGAAGGTTTTACCTATGTATTGGAACTAGACCTTCATCCACTATGTGATGAACTAGATCCTTATCTTCCAAAACAACCAAGACCTCATCCTATCTAGGAAAATAAACCACCACCTCCTCTGTATCCACCAGTGCTCTGTCCTCATCTACCAAAATATGCAAATACTTTATTGTGCTCAGAATAATTATCAACATCAACTAATTTTTTGATACATCTTGTTGCTTCCACAAATTCTTCAAAATTTTCTCTCTCTTCTCCTAATATCAGATATTGAACCTCCTTGGAATCTCCTACATTTTTTGCATCATCCTATACAATATGAGGACAAAAGTTAGCCAACCTTTTAAAGTATGCCTCATATTAGCCAATTGAAATGTTGCATTGTCTAATGTTCTCCATTGTCTGATCTTGTAGCACAAAAAGGTAGGAGGAAAACAGTTAAGGTGAAAATCATATGCAAAGTCCATCTATATCATCGATGTGTTCCTTATCTTATCTTACACTCCACACCACCACAACTCATCATATCCTTTGAGTACATAGACATCATGATTGTTCTACTTATCCTTTGGTAATTCCATCAAACTAAAAACCTTTTCCAATTGTCCAAGCCACACGTCAGTGACAACTGGGTCTGTAGTTCTAGAAAACTCAATCCACCAAGATTCTTATTATATAATCAATTTTGATAAAATTGAATTATATAAATATAAGCCATAGTCCCACCAGAGTAGTCCATGTGGTAAGAGCTTATTAAGTCCCAATTAAGGACCCAAGTTCGAATCACACCAAAGGCACTCTGCAAACCACCACTGATTTAGCACAGGAGGGGGGTGACTGGACCACAACCTCTCATGCCTCGAGAGTTTACCATGCTGGGATCGCTCGAGGTGGGTTCTCTTGGTCACTAAAAAAATATAAGCCATGAGTTGAAAAGTAAATTATCCAATGATATTATTGATAGAATGATAATGTTACTTATAAGATTATTTGCATTGTAAATACATCCTTGGAGAACAAGACAGAGGAATAAGAGTTTGTGTGTACAAATAAATATTAATGTTTATGTGAATCATTAGAAATATATGATAATATGCAAGCTTCTAAAAGAAAATAAGATGTGTGGTATTTAGATAATTAAAAGGGGTAATTATCTAGCTAGTTTGACAACACATGTTTTGAGTCATCCATTAGTATTATTTTGATCTAACTTTTGGTGTACTTGAAAATAATAAGGACAAGGAGATAATTCTAGAAATTGGGAGAAATAGGGACATTCCATGAGTTAATGGTATTTGTTATAAATAAATGTTAAAAGGAGCAAGTCTTAGATATGAAATATCCCAATAAAACTCCATAAGTTGGATATGAGTAATAAATGATTAATGAGTCTCGGTAAGTGACTTTAGAAAATATCAAAGATAGAGAAGGAATAATTTAGATACCAAGTTATAAAGTGTTTCCTAAATATATTAATGACCAATTATTCAATAAGAGATATATATTTAATATGCAATCTTTATTGGCTTTTTGTGTATCAAGTAAAATGGATCATTGGTTCCGAAAATGCACTGAAGAAATGTATCTTTTGATTATGGAAAGGAAGCAATGATGAGGTTATATATAAATAATGACGTTAAGGCTCAAGGAAAATCAGAATCTGAAAGTTGGGTTGGTTAAAGAAACAAATAAAAGGGAAATAGATTAGTGGACCACTTCCTTGAAACATACATGTATATGGTACTTGATATATATATATATATATATATATATATATATATATATATATTATATATATATGGATAGGTAGGGTTCTAAGAAATAGGGGTGTCTCTCTCTAAAACCTCCACTGTTTCTTCATAGACTACAAGCAAAATTTGGGTAGTCTTATCGATGCTCTAGCCCTCATCGGTAGTCCCTAGTTGCCTGACTAGCATTGGCGACTGGATGACTCCTAGAGGGTGTTGATAGGAGTTTGATTACAGAAGAATTAGGTGGAGGTGGGGATGGGGATGGGGGTGGGAGGACGATGATGACTCAGGGCCATGGAGTACTAAGTCTCCTTTGGGTAGTAGGGTGGTCTGGTGTGGTGGCTAGTTGTACTGAGGTGTGGGAAGTCACAATGGAAAACTAGGGTTTTTTAGAAGAGGAAGCTGCTGTGAGGTGGTACTTCTTGAGGTAGACTGTCAATTGGGGATGAGTGCTGATAGGAGATCAACATAAGGACCTCGTAGATGGTTCCTCAAGAGAGGATAGCACAATAACATCACAAAGATCACACAACATCTTGGGATGATAGAAGTGAAGAGGAAAAGAATGGTGGAGAAAGAGAGACCTGGAAATGATCCTTGGACAACAACGATGAGGGAGGAGCCCCAAAAGCTGATGCCCCAGTGAGAGAGAGGATGGGCGATGGAGACAACCTTGCCCATGACACTAGATGTGGCATGATCATGGTCATGTCTGTGCAGATAGAAGACGAATCTATATGAGAAAAGAGAAAAGGAGACGAAGTAGGACACAATGACCACTCTACCCATGAGAAGTAACGAACACGTTATGCATATATATTTCTTTTTGGTCCTTGATCTCACCCCATCCAAGTAGGTGCATGATGTCGGTTGGGTGTGAGCCCATTGGCTGGCCATGCCATGTAGATAAATGCATATAGTAAAACTAATTGATGATGTGGCACTAGTTGATTGGCCAATATATGGTAATATTTTCAATATTCATAACTAATTATTGATAGCTATGCTCATTACAAGTTATCTATGAAAGTTCATCAAGAAAATGAGTGGAACATGAATAAAATATAGTTAATGCCTAATAAGATCCCAATTTTAAAGTGCTGCTAATGTTTATTAAAGTGGTGATTAATGCATACCCCAGTTTTTGATGGATAGGTTGTTAATCATGTTAAATATGTTTACTTGAGATGTAAACTGATTTTTTTTGGATATAATGACGATCTAACATGTCCATGATGATAATGAAGTAGAATTAAAGTTTCTAATATGAATAACCATGATTTAGGGTTTTTGAAGTTAAAGAGGATAACTTGTGATAATCTTAATTTACTTAAACTAATCTAAGTGTTCATAATGAAAAGATATGTTGAATATAGTAATTAGTGTTAACCTAATGTTTAACATGTGATGGAAATAGGGTATATAGCCTTATTCCCTACCTAAAACCTAAAACCTAGATCAAGATCCAAGTATGACTTAATCTGAATAAGATGTTGGTGACACTTTAAGATTTACATACATGCAAATTAAAATATTGTGGTGGTGTTTAGATGGGACCACGATCCAAGGGCTGGCAAAACTTTCCTCTACATTTCTACTCAGCGTACAAGGACTCCCATGCCCATGCATCCTGCCTGGACAAAGTCCGAAGATTTATCCAAAGTAATATACCTTTAGATTTTCTTCTCATCTTGATTCATCCATTTCTCATCCTCTTTCTTAATAAACCCTAATAGGAATTTCTCTCCTAATCTCAAGTTAGGGTTTTTTTGAGAGAAAGTAGGATTAAGGCATTATCCTCCAATTAATGTACATGTAATGTGAAATTAATAACGTACAAATCATGATAAATAAAAGAAAAATGTTTTATGGGTTTTTCCTTATGAGGGTAACTCTAGATGAAACTAGGGTTGTTTTAGAAAAAAGCCTAGTGGGTCAAGAGACATGGAAACCCTAAGAGGAAAAGTGTCCTTAACTTGTATGCTAAACCCTAATCTTTGGAAATGGGAATTAGTGTGGATGAGAATAGAAAACCCTACCCATATGAACCTTGAATAGGGTGAATAGGAATTAGAAAAATATAAATGAGTTAGTTGGTTCAGTCTCCCAGGAATGTGTGCACGCGGAGCAAGTCATTAATTATTAAATTTCTAAGAAACACAAGCTACTGATGAACAACTCATTTTATGGATATAACTTGCTCGAACCCTAAATAAGATACCTCTAGTGAGTTAAAGAGCATGGGGTGCAAGAAATTCATTATGGGAATGACAGGTGACCAAGCCTAGAAAGGAAGATCACCTTAGGCCAAGCCTAGAAAGGAAGGCCTATGAATAAAACCAATCCCACTTGAGGGATGGTTATGAACATCCACTATAGGAACTAAAACCCTAAAGAGAGAGTTCCCAATAAAGAGGCTCCCCTAAAGAGATGGCTCACCATGAGAGGAAGATGATAAGAGTCGATAATTTGTAACTGAAAATGTATGATCCAAATCTAAAAACTTTAGGGTTGGTGTCCCAACCTGGGGTGGGTCAACCCAAGAGTGGGAAAAGGACCTGTAGGGGGGAAAAACCCTAAATGTGTGGGGTTAGGTTGTGGCTAGAGAGCCTAACCTCCTCCTATGAGTCAAGGATACACCCTAGGTTATGACCTTCCCTAGAAATGTGAGTTGACTAATCAATGTAAGGATTGAGGTAACCTTGTCTGTCACCTAAAGTGTGAAGAATTAAGTATGCAAAATATGAAAGCACATATATTGCATATGATTCTTTGGAACCATGTATGCCATCTCTAAGGGACATGACAAAAAGTCACTATGGAAGTGACCAATTGTGTGGGA